>OZ005658.1:112667494-113317494 GCA_963930645.1 Salticus scenicus | reverse complement strand
TATCTAGAATACTGCCATAGACATATGTTATGTTGTATATATGTACAGTCACCCAAAAAAAAAACGCCACCCCCCCACCTAATTTCGCCGTAAATTATCGTAGAAACATTTGACTGGTACCGATCGATTTGTAATAACGTCTAGTTTATAACGGTATAGTTAAATTTTGCCTAAGGGGTCGTCTACATATTAAAACTGGCATTAACTTCATTTTCTTCAATGGCAACCCCTATTTTTGACTTCATATTCAGATTTCTGAGATCAAGGTGGTTCGAAAAACATACCTATTTATATACCTTA
Organism: Salticus scenicus; assembly: GCA_963930645.1. Taxonomy (NCBI): domain Eukaryota; kingdom Metazoa; phylum Arthropoda; class Arachnida; order Araneae; family Salticidae; genus Salticus; species Salticus scenicus. The sequence continues at coordinate 113,317,194 of OZ005658.1, read as the reverse complement.
AATCAATTTTAAATAAAGTTACACGTGAAAATGCATTAGGGGTCCGTCTATACATTTAGAAAATATAAATCACGATCTACCACCCAGTATACATTATTTATTAAGTTTCACACCGGAAAAAAATTTCAGAAATGTTAATTATAAAATAAAAAAAATGACTAATTCACAGAACTTTCTGAGTTAGTTTATGAATTAAAAGATTTTTATTGGTTTCTATTGATTAAACATCAGATAGTTCACTTCATACGAAGAAAATTAAATAGCTTGAATAGATATTAAAATGTCTATCAAAAGAAAAAAAAATGAATGGTTTTAAATTTGTTTGAAAATTCAAAATTATTTTAACTCAAGCTGCCGTATAATTGTCTGAAACGGCGGCACTCAACCTGGTTCCCACGGCCGTTTCACAGTGACAATGGGAGTTTGTTCTGATACTGCAGTACTTTCATTTTCTTTAATTGACTTTTTTTAAATATTAAAACAGATTTTTTTATTTTTATTTATTTATTTTTTTAATTAATTATTATTATTATTATTACATGACATTATTAAAAACTTTTACATAAATCTCCACGATATTCTTTTGCTTTTATATTTTATAATGTGTAACAAATTAATATGTAAAATAATAAATCCTACTACTTAATGGGATGTTCTAAAATTCTACACTTTAACACAGATACCGAAGTGGACGGTGGGTGTAGAAAAGCTGACTACCCTTAATCTAAATCCTCACTTGAAAAGGTCAAAATGTTACATAACTCTTTTTTTTTTTTTTTTTTTTTTAAGGAAAAAAGAAGAAGATAAGGAGGAGAAGGAAAGATCAAAACGAATATAAAGCATATTAAACGTTAATACCCTTTAAACACTGGAAAAAGGCGGGGTTTTGTATTGTGTGTCATTTGGGAGCTGTAGAGTGCCAGAAAATTACTTTATGTAATAAAACTTTTCATTTAAAGGGTGTTTAAAGCAGCATTATATTTAATACATAGACTATTCAGAAAAAAAATACCATTCATCTGGTTCATGAAAAATAAAGAACATTTTCTGGCATTGCTCTATGTATATACATTCTTGTCAACCTATCCCGGAAGATTACTGGTCCCGCCCCTTTCCGTACATTTTTTTCACATCAGTCTTTTTAGAGCTGTGTCAGCCATCGGTGGCTGACACTGATCTTTCCATTTAGGCTAAGTCAGCCGGCAGCGTAAAATATGATATAAAACTACAGAACTTACATAGTTTTAAGTAATTACTGACAATTTATTTAAAATTTACTTCATGTTTTTTTTTTTTTTTTAATAGGATTTTTATAGGATTATATCGTTAAGGCCTAATGGGGTTTATTGAAACTCGATAAACATAACACGCTTCTAAGCAGCACGTGTGGCCTGAATGGGATTTCCATAAGAATTTGCGTGGCGCTCAATGAGTTAATCGTAAATGTATTTGAAGTTAATTACTCTAAAAATTAAATTGTGTACACACAGGGGCGGGAACTAACAATGTTACGGGTTAGGTTGGCAAGTATGCATATATATTTTGTTTGGTTTATAAAAATTTATAACACATTTTCTTCTTTTTTTTTTAGTATTTTGTGTTTATATCTCTCATTAAAAATAAATACAATATTCATATATAAACATTTCCATACAGTAATGTATATAAACATATTGATTAAAGAAGATTTGTTGATATTATATAATTATTCTTCTATCTGCATAGTATATTAACACAAACATATTTTGTAAATTTCGCAGCATCGAAAAACAGCAACATAGCTTCCATATCAAGGCTTAATGTAAATAGCCACGCCTTTTCACAAATTTTCTAAAACTTTATAACATAAAGCAAAATAATTTTGCATATTTGTAATTAAATCATTTAAGTTTTGTCTTCAATAATCAATGTAGTAAATACCATTGTGATTTATGCATACCAGCGTCACATATAGAGTCAAATAGGAATATGCAAATTTGTCTTTTTTTTTTAAATAGTGTTTCAGCGAATCAGAGGCGGGGCTTCTTTCCTTTTGAAATTCTTTCACAATCCCTCGCCTACATTGTGATAACTTTACAAAAATATGCCAATTTGTATAATAAACATCGAAATATTGCTTAGGAAACAATAAAAATAACATAAAGGTAAATTAAAATAGTTTTCCGTCAAATTATATACAAGCATTTACTTATAGAGGATACAGATTATAACAAGTGACGGCCCCCTAACAGGAATAAAAAGTGAAATATCACTGTAACTCAAACAATAATGTTAGGAACGAGCTGTAAATTTGGAAACCCATGTTTTTGATGGTGCCTGTTCTATTCGTGCAAAAATTAACATAGGTCATAATTCATAATTTTTTCAAATATGAATTTATTAATAATTTTCATAATTCAAAAAATGTTTTTTTAGCAAAAATTTGCATGGAATATGTTTGGGTTACTTCATTCTAACGAATAAAAAAAACAGAATTTAAATATCATAATTATTTCGGAAGATATGATTTAATGTTTGTCACATTCATTTAACATTAGCACCCCCAAACTTTGACAGCTTATAACTCTATGAAAAATTGAGCGAAATATATAAACTATACCATTTTCCGTGATGATTTGATCCAAAGAATTCAAATAAATTATAAAAAATGGGGGTTACCATTGAAAAAAATGAAGTTGGTGTCAGTTTTAATATGTAGACGACCCCCTAAGTAAAATATAACTATAACATTATAAACTAGACGTTATTACAAACTGATTGGTACCAGTCGCATGTTTCTACGATAATTTACGGCAAAATTAGGTGGGGGGGTGGCGTTTTTTTTTTGGGTGACTGTACTATATGTTATTACGTTATATGCATGTTAGATATTATTATGTTATTTATATATTATGTATAAGCCACCTTTTTTTATATACTAACGTCTATTTAATGAACTTGTTTTTTGAGAACCTCTCAATTTCATAAGCGTTTTTTTTTAAATAAGAATATTTCATTAATTTTTTAACAAACAACATCTAAATAGTTAGATAGCGAACAATATTATCTATTTAATGATATGTTACAGTAACTTATTATTGTTATTAAATTTATGAAAAATACAATATTTTTCTACATGTTTTATAAATCATAATAAACTAAATTTGTATTTTACAAGTGTTATTTTAAAATTCAGACATCAAAATAACTAAACTCAGAGAATACCGCAAGATACCATTCAAGCGTCTCTCAATATTTAACACTGCTGCTGTGTTCATTACGAATGAGCGAAATGAACATTCATTTTTAAAAGTAACAAATGGAGTCCAAATGGGACCAAAAATTTAACTTTAATGTATAACCGCACTTTCATTTCCCCTTTTTGAATTAAATTTATATAACAATTTAAATAATGTTTTTATGGAGTGTAGTCTTCATAAAATACAAATTTTTCATGTATGTCGATGTTGGGTCGAAAGTCACCCGAACACAACAGCTGGGTTAAGTAAAATCGGGTTATAATGGGGAAGGGGTGGAGAAACAGTAAAAATTGGGAAAAGATACAGAGCTTGACGTGTATTGTCCTGTTAAAATTAAGTCGCATATGAAAATGATTATAAAACAAAACACACTCACATACAAACATATATATATATATAATTTCAGTGATTAAATAATTTAAATGCGGCAAACTCTCGGTCAATCAGCGTTTAGTTAAACGGAAAAATTCAGGAAAACATTTTTTGTCACTTCCAATAAATTGCTTTGAAAATTTTTCCACTATATTGCGTAGCTTACGTAATTAATTTTAGATTACTCACAGTATCTGACTATTTTCAAATAATCAAAGTTCTCTGATGTGGAAGGCAAGAAAATTAAAACAGAGCAAAAATTAAAAGAAATTTTAACGGTTATTGATGTAAGGCAATTTTAGATAGGTGGAGAGCAAAATTAAAGCAAGATTATTAGAAGACTTATGAATGCTTGAACAAAAACATAGAAAGGGAATAATCATCTGAATCGGAAAATAAGTCAAAAACGCCAAATTTCACGGATTTCAGGGTATAATAAGATAAATTTAGAAGGAAAAAATTGATAAAACGAGACATTGTGCAACGACTAGACTCATCATCTGTAGAGCGATAGTGTTTAAAAAAGGCTGGGAAGTATAACTCAAAGGAAGAATCGGAGATTCAACGCATTAAAGTATAAAAATCGCAAGATTTACGATTTTATTAAGGTCAAAATTATTAGAATTTAAAAGCTTACAAAGATATAAGTTAGAATTTACAATATTAGATATAATTTTCCATGAGAATGGTTTTCTTTTTCTAATTTCTTTCTTTCTGTCTTTTCTTTTTCTTTTTTTTTTTTTTTTTTTTTTTGTTCAGAACATCACAAAACATGTTAAAATCTGAATAAACTGCTACGTCAGAAACGCCAAAGAAAAATATTGGAAATGCATGCAGCTGTTTCGGCAGCCTTAAGCGTCCCGTCTTCAGTGCAAAAAGGAATGTTTTTATAGAGTGTAGTCTTCATAAAATACAAATTTTCATGTATGTCGATGTTGGGTCGAAAGTCACCCAAACACAACAGCAGGGTTAAGTAAAATCGGGTTACAATGGGGAAGGGGTGAAGAAACAGTAAAAATTGGGAAAAAGTACAGAAACCTTTGCACTTGATCCTTTTTGCATTGAAGACAAGGCCTTAAGGCTGCCGAAACAGCTGTATGCATTTCCAATATTTTTCTTTGGCATTTCTGACGTAGTAATTTATTCAGGTTTGAATATTCCAACGCCAAGTCTCCTGTTTTTATCACACAACATGGTTGAATTTTAATTTTTTTTCAGTCGAAGAAACTGGCAGCGCAGGATTCTTAATAGGATGGGTGTTTGATTTCAATTTATCAGCAAAAGTGCTTTCTTACGATCTTTTGGAAAATCTAAAAAAAAAGGGAAGAGGTTTATGTTTGTGGGAAGAAATTTGATTGAGATATGAAAAATAAACCTACACGCCAGCTATATTTATGGGCGCGATTTTTGTAGCAGTTTAATCACTTTTAACTCAGGTAATAACTCATGTAATAGAGTTTTGTACAAGACTTGAAGACGTGATTAGATGAAAATTTCACACAGACTGGTGAAAATATACAGACCATGGTAAAATGTGAATAAAGTTGACAGTTTTCGCACTGCTTACATTTAAAATGCTCAACTGTAACGTTGAAGCTGGGTAATTCGGAAAATTGGAAAATATTTTTGAAACTTTCAGTTGGAAGGATATCAATGGGCAGCGGGTTTTTTTTTTTTTTTTTTTTTTTTTTTTTTTGGTTTTAAACTGGTTTTTGGGGCGATTTTATTGATTTTAAAATTTAATTTCGTAAGTTCGGATTTGATGTAGTCTGTTTCAGTTTGCTTGGGGATATTTCTAAATATAAATTTCCTGGATCAAGCATTTGTAAGCACCATACCGAAGAGTTTTATAAAGTTTATCGCAAGGAAGTTTTGAAATCTTTCATATTGGTTAATAATAGTAGAACTGATTTAACACTTTCGCGACCGCTGACGTAGATTCACGTCGTTTGAAAATCTGTAACTCCACCAATTGGCGTTTCTTTCGCAATTTGTATGTTTTTTTTTTTTTTTTTTTTTTTTTTTTTTAAATATACCAAATATTCATATTTGTACTATCAATATACTTTAGATAATAATGCTTTGATTAGAAAGAGCATAACTATAATGTATACCCATTTGAAATATTTATGTGAATACGGGAAATTGTGTTCTGAAATATTGTAACTGGAGAGAATAACACCACAGACGGATTTTACTGTGAAAAAGACAAAAGTATGCGGTCGCGAAAGTGTGAATAAGATTAGGTTTGATTTTTTTTTTTTTTTTTTTAACTACAGTATTCAGCATGTTTTCGAGCCAATCTTTTTCTTTCTTTCTTTTTCTTTCTTTTTTTTTTTTTTTTTTTTTGTTAAACATGCATTTTTTAGAATTCGAATTCTAAAGTAGATTAAATTCATTTTGGTGGGGGACGGGTTTGAATTTAGTGAAAAAGAAATGGGATTTTTCGGATAAGAAGGTTTTTTTTTTTTTTTTTTTTTCCTTTTCACGAAAAGATTTAAGTGTTTATCCTTCGAAATGATTTTTAGTATTGAGGGCTAATTTGTAAAGATCGTTATTTTCAATAAGAAAACTGATAGAACTTTTAAGTTCATCAATAAAGAACATTTTATCATTAATATCATTATCACTAGAAACGGATCTAATATTATCAAAATCAGGCTATGAGTGTGTAAGAGGGCAGCGATGAGAGTCGAGTCGAAGCTGTAAATCTCTTTCCTTTTAGCTTTAAGCTCGTTGATGACCTTCAAATTCCGGAGAAAACTCGCAGGACCATTATCGGTTAAATCCATTAGAAAAAATACATATAGTTAGCTTTTGCGTCTGTATTTCCATTGTGTAAGGACTGGGTGAGCGAGTTTGCCAAATTCAAACTCATACCTCCCCAAAATGCCTTATGCGCAAGCTGAGAACATCCGAATTATCTGCATTATTCTAGTGCACATCTGTGAACCACTTCTTGATATCAGAAGCTTGTCTGAAGAAAATAAGAAAATAGGTGTCTTATGAACACACACATTTTCATGTAAGATGTGCATTTTTGTTTCAAAGAAGATATTTAAATGTGCACCTTTCGAAGACATCTGTAGTATTGGGGGTTAAATTGTAAAGACCGTTTTTGTCAATAAGAAGTCTGATAAAATTGCCAAAATCGTCAATGAAGACTGTTTAATCATTAATTTCACTATTAGAGGAAATGGTTTAATATTATCTAAAATAGATCATGAGCCATAGAATGCCAGCTATCAGAGGCGAAACAATCAAAAATTGTTCACGTACGTTTAAGATCGTTAATGACAGATGCTGACCGCAGCCACAACATCTTTATTGTTAAATTTCAGGAGAAAGAAATAGTATACTTGCCAACCATCTCATTATGAACCGTACAATTTTTAGTACCCGCCTTTTTTTTTCCCCACCAGTCATTTTTCAGAGTAATTTTATTCTTATCTAATCGTAACAATATTTGAAGAGAATTTTTCTAAAAATAAAGTGGTCTGTAAAAAAGGCCGTAAACAATTGTACGGTTATTAATGAGATGGTTGGCAAGTATGAAATAGATATTGTTTTCTTTTTTGTTTCCGTTATTTAAAAGCTGGCTTAGCGATAATTTGCAAAATCCAAGCTTGACTATTCACGAGATGCTGAATATTTAAAAAACGACTAAATTGAAGAAACGACTATTGAAGAAACGACTGAAATATTGACTGAAGTACAGTCGTCCCCTCTTCATCGGGTATCGGATAATCCAATTCTTTTTAAGAATAAAAAGCTATGGAACCAATTTTTTTTCCATATAAGTAATCATAAATTTCCTCGTTTAAATAAATATTTTTTACAATGCCACCCCGCTTAATCGCATAAACTCACAAAGTTTTTATATTATAATCCCTTTATTTCTCAGCAGATTTTTCATATCATTCTCAAAAAAAATTTCGTTCCTCTTTTAAAAAGTTACACAAAAAGGCATATAATTTTAACAGTATTTCTGCCGAGGTGATAAAAATTGTTTTCAAAAAGCCAAATTTATAAAATAAGGAACTGATGGTGAAATTAGAAATTAAAATGCAAATGATCTCCAGGAATTAGAAAAACAAGTTTTAAAAGTTTTCAGATGATTGAAAAAACTTTATGAATTCATGGATGGGGATAAGGGTGGGAAAACCGAAACAGATGAAGAGTTTAACATTTCAATAAATTCTTTACAAAAAGTTGATAAAGAAGAGCAAGCAGATCTCCAACGATAAATGTGGTTAAATTTCTTTTATTCATTCTTTTTTTTTTTTTTTTTATTCGTCATCATTTTGAGTCTCATAGAAGCGATTATAACTTACTTATGTGCTTAAAAAATATATATATATATATATCTAAACATGCTTAGTTAAGATTATGTCGAAGTAATAATCATAACTTTTTTTTTTCAGAAAAAATAAATAAATAAATAAAAATAAAATTGCATGTATACTTTATTCATTTTGTATTTATTCCAGCATCAATTGCATTCACAAATTACTATAATATTGTAACTTACAAGGAAACATTCAAAAGGTGTGGTCTTCAAAAATTATTGAAAAAAATATATGTGATTGAAATTGATATAACTCTTCATAAAACACCAGAAAATGAAAAAATTATCGGCTGAAATGAATTACAGCGGCCACAAAAAATTATAAAAATGAAGCATTTTTGGCGATTTAGGGCTGTTAGGCGATAAGTTCGCTAGCACTGAGATTCTCTTGTATGAACAGAACCGTGTTTTGCTTTTCCGTAAAATACTCAAAATCATTCGCCTAACAGCGTAAAATCGACGAATATGCTTAATTTTGAAAAAAAAAAAAAAAAAAAATCACGTCGTTGTAATTTATTTCAGCAGATAATTTTTTAATTTTCTGGTGATTTATGAAGAGCAGACTCACATATATATTTTTCAATATTTTATGAAGACGACACCTTTTGAATGTTTTCTTGTTAGTAAAAGTCTGGTTAAAATTTAAATAAAAAAGAGGTATTGATCATCATAATAATACATGTGATAACGTTTCTTGTTTTCCCCGCGTAACGATATACCCCCCCCCCCCCTTAATCGAAAAAATATAGTTCGAATGTAAATATTCGTTCACGCGCGGATGACAACAGTGTTGCCAGATTGGGGACTTTTTTTATTCAATATCTACCAACAAATTTTAATTGTAACTGTTGCCTAATCACTTCGAAGATTATGTACCAGCAGTGGCGGTTCTGCATTAAGGGCCAGCGGGCACAGCCCCACCTAAATTTTTTCTCGATTAAAATAGTATTAATAATAATAATAATAATTTCGTTTTTTATATCTGTTTAAAAACATATATACAAAATAACTACGTCTGTCTAATTTTTTTCTTACTTTTCTTTCATTATCATTTATTTGTTAATTTATTTTTTCAGCTGTCACAGATCACTAATGACTCCCCTTCCTTATCTAAGAGAATAGGGCCGTTTTACGCCGGCCCGAAATTGGCGTGTTTATTTGTACAGTTTATTCTACTAAAAGATCGGGTTGAAATATTTGGCGACTAATTGTTTTATCAGTTTAAGCACGTTGTAATTTTCTCGTCGTTGGGCCAGCAGAGTCCTGGCCCTTTGGAACAAAACTATAGGGGGAAAAACTGTCTGTTAACCACGGGTAATATTTGGCGACTTCTGCATTACGTTTTTCATTTTTTTTTTTTTTTTTTTTTTTTGTTCCCTCATTGATTTTTCAGTTTGAATTTTTTAGAATTATATATGACAGTTTAAAATTTTAGTGTTTAAAAAAAGAAATCTGGTAATAGTCAAAAATATTTTCTAGACTAGCCTTTGAGATAAAACTTGTATAAGAATTTAAGATCTCTTTAACTAAAGTGTTTTGAATTTAAATGAGGAGGGAAAAAATAAAAATAATATGCGATTTTTTTTTTTTTCCTTCAGAATAGTGCATTAAAACTTTTATGTAAATAAATTGTAAAATTTTTAGATAAATAATTAATGGATTTACATGGATAAATGGATTAAATAGCTGCATAAAATTGTGATTTATTATTATTATTAAAGGATTTTTCTTTTAAATGGTATTTAACAGAAATATCCGCAATATGTTTCTTTTTTCTTTGTTTTCTTTTCTTTCCTTCTCTCTTTCTTCTTTTAAGATAGTAGCCCGTTTTATTTCTTTATTTGGTGAAAGTTAATTTAAATTATCTAAAATTAAGTGAGAAACATGTTTTTTTTTTTTTTTTTTTTTTTTTTTTTTTTTTAAATATGCATCCACATTACATTAATCATGACTTTCTAAATTCCAATAGATAAGAAACATGAATATAACACTTGGAATTCTATAATTAAAAGATTTAGGGATATAATTAGCGTAAGCTGAATAATATTACACTCTGAGACATTTGAATTTAAATTTTAATGGTGTGTAGTGTTAGGGTTAAAGCCAGTTGACTAAAAGAGGGTCCTAGACCCGAGTGGTGTACTCTCTGTAGAAAGTGTTTCTAAGTGTTACATATCCCTTTTTATTTGAGTTTTGGAAAAAAACCATAGTAAACTCCAAATGTATATGTCGACGAAAGCGATCTGGTATCGAACTTGGAAATTTCCGTCTACTAGCGTCCAGATATTTAAATTTTGATATTCCATTGATCAGAACATTGCAGAATTTTTCAATTGTATTTATAAAAGTATTTTTAAGATAATTTTATGCAATGTTTTCCATAGTGTTAAAGTTTGCCATCATTAAAAAAAAAAAAAAAAAAAAAAAAAAAATCCGAAATTTCATTTTACTTCCCATTTTAATAATGTTTGTTTTCATGTTTGAATAATGAATAGAATTAAAGTTAAATTACGCATCATACGATGGACCGGGCCCACCTGTGAAAATTTGCACGAGCCGCCACTGTGTATATACGTCCTTTATATACATCAAATATTACTTCTCAAAATCATTTCATGGCAGTTAAATAAAAAATCACGAATATGGCAACACAGGATGACTGTATAAACTGGCCCACATACGTGAACCATTTCATGAACTTAGAAATTAAATTCGATGATGTCCACCAGAGAAGTTACATACAAACATTTTACTATAGAAAATTGATCGCGTCATATTTCCGGTAGCAGTAATATTTTTAAAATTTTATTAAGCCTATGAGGAATAATTCTTCACAATTAAAAAATTTTGAATGCTTTCACTATTAAAGGTTGTGGTCCAACAATGAGTCAGTCAGAAAGTAACTAAATAATTATTATTCAAGAAAAAAATGTAAAATCGTGCATCACCTATAAATTATTAAACGCATTTCATATTACGAAATATAGTTATAATTACAATTCTTTTAAAAGTGAAGAGAAAGCAATTGTTATGTACATTTCCATGTGTATAAGGCAAACCTATGTTATTTAAAAAAAATATTTTAGAATGTATTATACAAAAATTATAATAATAAATTATAAAAATATATCAAAATTTATAATTATAAATTTTGATGTTTGTAGTATAACTATTTTCAAACCAACATCTTTAAAAGTAGTTGTTAGAAAAGATTCTTTTACCAACAAAAGGAATAAAACAAAGCTATATTTGCAATAAAGTTAACCCAGGGCCTGTTGTATTGAACTTACCTAAATTTATATTTAAGAATTCAAGAAGTAAAATAAACATGCAAATTCAAGCAATGATCGGGATCCGAGCCGCTGTTTCTGAACTTACTGTTAACTACTATACAAATTACAACAATTTAAAAAGAATTTTACATTTAAAAAATCGTATTTAAGGTCCTATGTGAGGATTGTTTGCATGTTTTATTTTAAGTAAAACAGCTTTGGGTACCAATAAACTTAATTTCTTACTTATAAATAATTCCCATAACTAAAAATTATTATCCGTGTCTTTTTATATAAACATTGCCAACGGTACGATATTTGACGACGATTTTATTTTCACTTTTAAATCAAATTTTACACAAGTATTTTTTGATGGAAATATTTCTTACCAATATCCCACGAATCTCGTATGAAGTCTCCCACCGAAACCGGGGACTTGGAAATTACGTGTATGATAAATATCGTACGGTTGGTAACACTGTTTTTAAAATATTTATAGAATTTCTAAATATAATTAATTTTAATTTGATGTATGTTTTTCTTTACCTGGTTCCCATCTATTAAGATTATCCATTAAGATTTAAGTTTATTTAAGTTATCCATTAAGATTAACGATGGATTATATTCACCGTCTTTTTGTTTTCAGTGCTATTTCAGGAAATAATTTTCTGCCGTTATTGAAACCACTGTTTTCCGCAGGCTGCTCGCAGGTCAAATTTTTCCCTTGATTCTTCCACCAGTATTTTTCAATCGCAATTTTTAATTCGACGATTAAGTGAGATATCCCTTCAACACACTTATCCATCTCGAAGATGTCTACAGTATATTTTTTTATACATTAGACATTTTGCATACTTGCCAACCTAACTTGGAAGATTGTTAGTTTCCTCCCATTTTTGTACACCACCTAATTTTTAAAGCATTTTTTTCCAAATATATTTACGATTAAATAAGAAGAAAAGTAATAACAGGACACTTGGCGTTGGAATATTAAAACCCGAATAAACTACTACGTCAGAAACGCCAAAGAAAAGTAATTGAGGTGCATACAGCTGTTTCGGTAGCCTAAAGCGTACCGTCTTCACTGCAAAAAGAATTCTGAATCAGGAGAAGTGCTCATATATCTTTTCCTCAGTTAATTGCACCGATTGAAAAAGCTTTCAAAAATTCTCGACTGACTGACCAACAGAAAGAAAATCTTCGTCATTTAATCCTTAATAATGCCAATTTCAACTCTAAAAATTTTAAATCAAATCTCAGCCCTGCAGAAAAAAACGCGTTGAAGGAATTAAAATCTAATGAAAATATCATCATTACTAAAGCTGATAAAGGTGGTCAGATTGTTATTTTGGATAAAAAACAATTCATCGAAAGTGTTACCGAACTAATTAACGATGGCCCATATATTCTTCTGCCCCGTGACCCCTCTCCTCAAGAATTAAATAAAATTAAATCTGCTATAAAATCTTGCCCCTTGTTATTGAACTCGACTAAATCTCATCTTATCCCTTCTATTGCTAATTGTGCTAGATTTTATGCTTTACCAAAAGTTCACAAACCCAATATTCCATTTCGTCCAATAGTCTCTAATATCGGTACTGCTTCCTATAATTTAGCTAAATTTCTCACCACAATTTTTGCTCCCCTTCTTGTTGCTAAGAGTTATACTGTTAAGAATTCCATAAAATTTGCCAAAAATATTCAAAACTGCCCTCACACTAATCTCACTATGGTTTCTTTTGATGTAAAATCTCTCTTCACTAATGTTCCAATAAGTGGCGGTGGCGCCCTCTGCTGTCTCGAAAATAGATTAAAAGAGTTTCATTTCTCATCTTTTGAAATACAAGAATTAATTTCTCTTACCCGCATTTGTTTATCACAAACCACTTTTTCTTTCCAAAATAAATTCTATCGTCAGTCTGAAGGTTTAGCCATGGGTTCCCCCCTCTCCCCAATTCTCGCAGACATTTAGATGCACTATTTCGAAAGCAAGCTTTTTAAAAAAATATCTTTTCCTTTTTGGACACGTTATGTTGACGACACTTTCACGCTTATCGACATATCTCGTCACAATATTGATCATGTCTTAGAAACCTTAAATTCAATTGACAGTAATATCCAGTTCACATATGAAATAGAAAATAATGACTCCCTTCCATTTCTTGATACCCTCGTCTATCGCACTGTAAATGGATTTTCAACCACGGCCTATCGTAAAAATTTTGCAGTCTCCCTTCCTCCCCATGCGCGTTCATGTCACCCACCGAACCAAAAAATGGCTGCTTTCTGTAGTTTTGTAAACCGTGCCCTTAATATTTGTTCAAACCCTATTTTATTAAAATCTGAAATTAAGTACCTGAAAGCCATCGCAATTGACAGAGGTTATGACCTTTCCATTATAGACAAAGCTATCCAAAAATTACAACTCCCTCGCATTTCGTCTACTAAATCAGTCGCATCTAATATCAGTATTGTTTTACCCTATTTTTCTAAAACCCGTCAATCCATAGCTAAAATTCTCAAACAATATGATTTTTAAATAATATTTTCGCCTTCCAATAAACTCACCTTTTCTCAGTTAAAAGATCCTATTGATATGCATAATTCTTGGGGCATTTATAGTATTTCCTGTCAGTGTGGTTTATCATATATTGGCCATACTAAACGCAGTCTTAAATTTCGTCTAAAAAAACATATGAATTACGTCCGCAAACAAGAAACCAATAAATCGGCTATTTCTAAACATTGCTGGGAGGAAAATCATAATTTTAAATTTAATTCAGCTAAAATAATTTGCAGACCTAAATCCATTCATGAACTCGATTTTTTTTAAGCTTTTCATATCTATAAAAATTTTAAAAACCTTGTAAATTGTGATTTCGCTGTTCCCTATTTGTCTGATTGTTGGAAATTTTACATTCAGTCCACATTTTCTTAATTTTGTCTACTGTTCACACAGCTACACACTCCTGAATTCCTATTGGCCACACTCCCCACCTCTTCTGTAATCCTATTGGTTGTACTAAATCCGGTCCCTCTCCTTTATATATGAGCACTTCTCCTGATTCAGAATTCTTTTTGCACTGAAGACGGTACGCTTTAGGCTACCGAAACAGCTGTATGCACCTCAATTATTTTTCTTTGGCGTTTCTGACGTAGTAGTTTATTCGGGTTTTAAGAAGATAAGTACTCTAAAAAAAGACTGGTGTGAAAAAATAGGTTGAAAGGGACGGGACTAACAATCTTCCGGGTTAGGTTGGCAAGTATGCCTTCTGTGCGTGTCATTTGGAGAAAATGTGGTATCATATAAATATACTGGTGTAAGTATCAGAGAAAAAAGGTGGGTCTCTAACCACTCTGTTTTTCTTATTTTATCGAAACGATATACACTCAAGAGCCAAAGCATTATGACCACCCCTATATTTTGCAATGAACTCGCCTGGATGACATGGAAGGTACGTGACCAGGTAGGAGTTGTATTTAACTGCTACTGGAGAGTCTGATGTATCATTCTTTCGCTTACTTTTATGTGTGTTGGGAAAGGCTGCGGATCGAAGCGACTTTCATAGAGGGCAGATTGTAATGACTCGAAGGCTCGGAACAAGCATTTCCGAAACTGAACGATTCGTGGGTTGTTCGCGATCTACAGTTGTTAGTACTTATGCAAAGTAGATGAATGATGGTGAAACCAGAAGTAGATGACATGGTGTTGGAAGTCCACATGTTATCAAAGAGAAAGTTCGTCGGAGATTTTCCCGCTTGGTGAAGCAAAACCGGAGCCGGACAGTGGATTAGCTGACAGCCCAATATAATACAGGGCCAAGTAGAATTGTATCGGAGCACACTGTTTAACGGACACTGTTGGATATGGGGCTACGCAGCAGACGTCCCTCTCATGTGCCTCTGCTGACTAAGCGTCATCGCCAACTACGCCTGCGCTGGGCCCGGGAACATCGTGACTGGACCATGGATCAGTGAAAGAGAGTTGTCTGGTTAGATGAATCACGGTTTGTCATTCATCACGCCGATGGCCGTGTCAGGATACTCCGTCTTCCCGGCGAGCGGTTACTCCTTGATTGTACAGCAGGTCCTACACAGGCCGGTGCTGGCGGTATTATGCTTTGGGGGACGCTCTCTTGGGCGTCTCTTGGATCCGTGGTTGTGGTAGAACAGACCATGAACGCTACGGAGTATCTGAACATCCTTGCGAACCAGTCGCTCCATTACTTGGCATCTGTATATCCAACTGGAAATGGGATGTTCCAACAGGACAACGTTCCCTATCACAAGATTCGAACTGAGTTGGAGTGGTTCCAGGAACATGATGCTGAATTCCATTTAATGTCCTGACCGCCTAACTCAGCGGATCTCAATCCGATAGAACACATTTGGGATGTTATCGAACGGCAGCTCAGAGTTCAAATACCACCAAGTCGCAATATCTGATATTTGTGTGACAGTTACTTAAATATCTGGTACAGTCTGTCTCCGACCATCTACCAAAGACTTGTGAAGTCCATTCCAAGGTGGGTTGCAGCTGTGTTGCGGGTCAAAGTGGGCCAACTAGTTATTGACAGGTGGTCATAATGTTTTTGAGTGTATTGCAGAGGTGGGACACGGACGCAGAATTCATACTGGTATTTGCTTAAGAAATTTCTCAACCTATAATATCGTTGATTTAGGGAGTTTAAAAAAAAAGTTACATTGATAGTGGTATGAGTTCTTCGCTATAAATAAAGTGGTGCGAAATAAAGGCGGGGCTGAAAGAACTCCGGAGTAAATAAAAAATTGGCGTCTATGTAAATCACACATACCCCAGAATGCGTACTAGCAAATCCAGACCACCGGCACGCCCCCGGTAATCAGTCGTGCGAGATTAATTAGTGGTCTATAATGGGAGACAACCGTATAAGAACATTTTAATGGCAGAAGTAAAAACATCTGAATACAATATGAAATAGTCTTTTCATAGTAACTGAAAGTGAATTCTATTTTTCTAAATAATATTGAAAATAAACATTGTTCATAAATAATATTGAAAAAACAAAAACTGAAAGAAGACGAGACGTCTAGTTAAATTTTTAAATAAGATGTGTCGAACATTTATTTTTTCATGTAAACATAAAATCATTACAATAATACATGTAATTACGTTTCTATTCAAATCTTCCCCGCGTAATTGAATAGCACACTTAACTGATTAAATGTAGTTGGAAAGTTACGCATTCATTTCCCCTGAGCCAACAGTATTACGACTATGCTGACCCACATTCGTGAACCATTTCGCGTAGTCAGAGAAAAAAACCATTAAAACCATCATAATATCTTACAAACATTTTAACATAAAAAATTGGTACTGTCATATTCCCGGTAGCAGTAATATTTTTAAATGTTTATTTAGCCTTATTGAGGGGGGGGGGGGGATAGTTCTTCCAATCTGAAGATAAAAATTGTTGTAATTAAAAATTTCTTATACAGCTGGAAAATCATTCACCATTAAAAAATTTGGAATGCATCACTATTACAGGTTGCGGTTCAACTGTAAGTCAGTCAGAAAGTAATTTAATAACAATTATTCAAGAAAATAATGTAAAATCTTGCATCACCCATAAACTATAAAACGCATTTTATATTGCGAAAAATACTTATAATTACAACTCTTGTAAAAGTAAAGAGAAAGCGTTTGTTATGTATGTTTCCACGTGCATAAGAAAAATCTATGTTATATAAAAACATTTTTTTAGAATGTATTACTCAAAAATTATAATTATAAATTATAGAAATATATATAAAAAAATTTAATTATAAACTATGATATTTATAGTGTAACTACTTTTAAACCAACATCTTTAAAAGTTATTGTTAGAAAAGGTCCTTTAACAATCAAAATGAAAAAAAACAAAGCTATATTTCAATAAAGTTAACCCAGGGCCTGTAGTAACGAACATACTTAAATTTATATTTAAAAATTCAGGAAGTAAAAAAAACATGAAAATCTAACCAATGAACGGGATCTGAGCCCCTGTTTCTTATCTTATTGTTAACTATTACACAAATTACAATAATTTAGTAAAAATTTTACATTTAAACTATCGTAATTAGGTCATAGGTGAGGATTGTTTGCATATTTTATTTTAAGTAAAACAACTTTGAGTACTAATACGCTTAATTTTTTACTTTTAAATCAATCTATCATAACTAAAAATTATTATCAATATATTTTTATGTAAACATTGTCAACGGTACACTATTTGCCGACATTTTTTTCATTTTTAACCCCTCTCGCTCGTATGTCCCTTCTGAGGGGACATTAAAAAATCAAGCCACGCCTTAACGTATTCCTCTACAAATGAAATGTTAATTTTTTAAAACGTGTAACTATAGGCTACCTTTCGGCTACCGGAAAATTTTAACAGAAAGATTTATTTTATTTAATGATGAAGTAAAATAAAACAAATTATTGCAATTTTTCGGTAGACAAAAGGTAGTAAGTTGGAAACTATACGTATGACGTTTTAAACGAACGCCAAAAGACGTGTCTTACGGAAAATATGCCGAGCGCAAAGGGTTAAATAAATTTTACACAAGTATTTTTTGATGGAGATATTTCTTACCAATACGACATGAATCTCGTATGAAGTCTCCCACCTAAATCGGGGACTTGAAAATTATGTGTATCATAAATGTACGTTTGGCAAAGCTGTTTTATGTATAGTTTAGAATTTCTAATATAATTAATTTTAATGTGATGTTTGTTTTTCTTTACCTGGTGTATTCATTGAGATTGTATATGAATCGTATTCACAGTCTTTTTATTTTCAGTGCACTTTCAGAAAATAAATTTTCTGCCGTTATTCATGCCACATTTTCCCCCTGATTCTTCCACCAGTATTTCTTATTTTCAATTTTTAATAGTAAGATTTCATGATTAAGTGAAATATTGTCGTATAAATATATTGGTGTAAGTATCCAGTTATTCTTATTTTATCAAAGTTATGTATTGAAGAGAGGAAATACGGCGCAAAATTCATACTGTATTTTAGTTACCGTGTTTGTTTGTTTTCTCAACCTATAATATCGTTGACTTAAGAAGTCTTATACTCGTATTAAAAAAAAAAAAAAAAAAAATACATTAATAATGATATGATTTCTGCGCCAGTGTTCCATCCAAGAAAACTTTTCTATAAGAAAGTGGTGTGAAATAAAGGCTGGGCTAAAAGTACTCCGCAATAAAATAAAATATTGTCGTTTATGTAAATCGCACATACCCCGAAATGTGTATTGGCAAATACAGTTCACCGACACGCCACCAATAATCGGTCGTGAGAGATTAATTAGTTATCTATAGTGGAAGGCAACTGTATAAGAGAGTTTTAATGGCAGAATAAAAAACATCTGAGTGCGCATGTATATACGTATATGAAATGGTCTTTTCAGAGTACCTGAAACGGAATTATAAGTTTCTACTTCTGGTAACATATAAAAAATGAATAACATTACTTTTGAAATAAGAGACTGTAAATGTTCATAAATAATATTGAAAGAACAAAGAGAGAAAGAAGACAAGATGAATGTGCTCTCATATAAAAGACAAGCCATTTAGGATAGAGAAGACAAAAAGCGAAATCGTTAGATCGGTAAATTTAAGTCAGTGTTCGATTGGTAGAGGGCAAAATTAAAACAAGATATTAACTTAAAAATGTTTGAAGAAAAAAGTGAAAATTTGACAAAATGAAGGGAATAACGAACTGAACTATAAAATATGCGAAAAAGGCCAAAAGTGGCGAATTTCAGGGTGTAATAAGATAAATTTAGATGGGAAAATAATTATTAATAAAATAAATTGTTAAGTGTGACGAATAAAGTCGCCATCTGTTGAGCAGCAGTGTTTAAAAAAAGATAGAAATGCAATTTAAAGTGGGAATAGGAGATGCAACACGTTAGGGCATAGAGGTCGTACAATTTACGATTTCGTTAAGGTAAAAATTATAAGAAATTCAGAGTTCACAGAGGTAAGAGGTAGAACTTAGAATATTAGATATTGTTTCTATGAGATTTGCTATTGTTTTCAGTTTAGTGATTTTTTTTTTTTTTTTTTTTTTTTTTTTTTTGTCGAGATTAAAAGAAATCATGCTTGAATTTTGATTTTTTTGTCGTTGCACTTGATGGCGTAGGATAATTAATTGGATGGGTGTTTACAGTGTTGCAAGACTTGCGCATTTTTTTTTTTTTTTTTTTTTTTTTTTTTTTTAACAATCACTAAAAGAAGAGTGATAGTTCATTTACATAACAGACGATTAATCTTCGAAGTAATTTGGCAACCATTTCATTTAAAATCTAGTGTTCAATTGAATAAAAAAATTCTCATATGTGGCAACACTGTGTGTTTGATTCAAGTTTACGCAAAAGTGCTTTCTAAAGAGGTTTTGGTGCTATTTAAAGTTTGTGCTTGGGGACATGGTTTTGATTTACTTCAGATCCGTCATAATTAGCAGAGAGTTTTTTTGTTGCAGTTTTAGCATTTGAACTCAAATAATTGAGTACATGCTTTGGAGAAATGATTACTTGCGCATTTGACACAGGTAGGGGACATTCTGCACACCGCAGAAAAACGTGCATAAATTTTGCAGTTGTAGAATCGCTTAGGTCGCTTGAATTTGTAGTTTTCACTTCTAATGTTTATCATTTGACATTATCGATTTTTAAGTTTAATTTTGCAAGTGCTGATTTGGTGTAGTTGGTTTCAGTTTGCTCGGAGATATTTTTGAATATAATTTTCCTGGGTCTGGAATTTTTAAGTCTATATCGACGGATCCAGTAAAGTTTACCTTAAGAAAGATTTTAATTTTTTCATGTTGGTTAATATTAGTAGGGGTGATTTTAATGATGCTAAGTTTGATCCTTTTTTTAACAATAGTTTTTAACAGTTTTTATAGCCAAATAATATTTTAAAAGCAATCAGAGGTCTTCATAATAATAAAAGGATTTGTACAAATGTTGGTTTTAAGGCTTTTCTTGTTTGTTAAAGCAATCTTTTCAGAATCTAAATTCTGAAGAGATTTATATTTGTTTTGTGTGAGGATTGGGTTTCAATACTGGGAAAAATAAATGGGATTTTTCAGATAAGAATTGGGGTATTTGCCGACGAAAATATTTTAGTATATATATATATATATATATATATCCTTCGGGAGCTAATTTGTAGAAATCGTTTTTTGTCGATGAGGGGGGATGACAGAAATGTCAAGCCATTCGATGATAACCATTTCATCATTAATTTCATCATCAGTAGAAATGGATCTAATATTATCTAAATCATGTCAAGGGGGTTGAATGGAAGCTATCAAAGGTGAAGCAGTGAAATTGTCCGTTTATCTCTGAAATCTTTGATGGAGGCCAGATGTCGAAAGCTGCCCAGGAAAACTTTGGAAAATGCAGAAGAGAGAAATAGATATAGCTAGTCCTTTTAGTTTCTGTGTTAACGTTATTTAAGCATTGAGTGACAGACAGTTTTCAGAGCTCCTCTGTCCACGATGAAGATGCCATAAGAAAATATAGATGAATGTCCGAAGTGTTTTCTAGTCCACATCTGTGAAACTGCTCATGAGTTTAACCCTTTGCCAGTGTCGCCCCAATCTGGTTTAGGCAGTGATCACGTCCCATTCTTTAATATATTACGATTTCTGAAAGTATCAGCCAGTACATTTTGAACAGTGTTGGGCATAATTGATTAAAAAGTAATTGAATTACAATTAAATTACAATTATAATTATTTTACTGTCAATCGATTAACGAATAATTGATTACAAATAAATTGAATTACTTTTGCACAGCTTGTAATTCAATTATTTTGTAATGAAAATAAAATCACTCTTAATTACAATTGACAAAAGTATTTGAAAATACTTGTAATGGATTACAAATTAATGTCATTACGTTTCTTTAGAGTTTAATTCAATTAACTTGTAATGCAATTGACAATTAATTCCATTACATTTTCCAAATTGTAATTTCACGTGTTTGCAAACAATTACAGGTTAATTTCAATTAAGTTTTCGAAAATAATTAAATTAACCTGTAATGAAATTACAAATTAATTCCCATTACACCTTATAAAATGTAATTCAATTAAAATGTATTTGAATACAAGTTAATCAAATTACATTTTTCGAGAATGTTATTGAATTAATCTAAAATTGAATTACAGGTCAATTCAATTATGATTTCTAAATTATTACATTAAATGGAATTAAATTATTCCGAAATCCGTCAAAAGTTAATTTTAATTGCATTTATTATGTAATGAATTTTTCTTTGGTTGTTTAGAAGAATTTTGTTATCATTATTTAGAGCGTAATTACACAGCCAAAAAGTCATACATATATATATATATCTTTATATATAAAAATTACTATGTTTGTCCGCGATGAACTCCTAAACTAATGAGCCGATTTTAATGAAATTTGGACACTGTGTGCAGTTTGATCCAACTTGAGAGATAGGATAGTTTTTATTGCAAAATTCGCCGCCCAAAAGGGGGGGGGAGGGGCCAAAACGTGATTTCACAAACAAACAAAAAAAAAAAAAAAAAAAAATAGAAATGCAGATAGACTGTTCAAAATTGGTATAGATAGGTTTTAGAGGCCTGCAAATCGAATGAGGATATTTTCGAAAGTGTAAAGTTATTAGGAGGGGCGGGAAAGGGGCGGAGGGGCAAAAAAATAAAAATAGAGTTACATCGCTCAAAATTGGTACATAGAAGTTTTTGATACCTACAAATCGATTGCAGATATTTTTGAATTTGTAAAATTATTAAGAGGAGCGGGAAAGAGGGGGGGGGGGGCAGAGGAGCAAAATATAAAAATGGAGTTAGATCATTCAAAATTGGTGCATAGAATTTTTGATACCAACAAATCGATTGCGGATATTTTCGAATTTGTAAATTTATTAGGAGAGGCGGGAAGGGGGGCAGAGGGGCAAAAAATAAAAATATAGCAAATTGGTGCATACAGGTTTTTGACACCTACAAATAAACTGTAGATATTTTAGAATTTGTAAAATTATTTAGAATAGTCGGGAGGGGGGAGAGCAAAGGGGCAAAATAATAGAAATAAGAGTTGGAGCTTTGAAAATTAGTATTATTAAGTTTTAAGGCCCGATAAATCGATTGCGGATATTTTCGAAAGTATAGAGTTATTAAGAAGGGCGGGAACGGTGGGCGAAGAAACCGTGCGCACGGTTTGCACAGGTATACGCTGCCGCAGGCAGTGGGGGTCCGGACAGATTATTCCACCGATGAGAGAAGATTTTTTTGTATTTTATATCATTTTCCTTTCGATAATATATGGATTCATTATGTGTGTCGAACATTTTTCCCGATCAGATTTTTTTTTCTCTTTTTTTTTCACATGTTAAAAATTAATGCAATTTTGAGAATTCTTTAATTATAGTGAATCATTTAAAAATAGAGACCAGCGAAGCGGGCTAAGTCTGCTAAGATTAAGGATGTTATCAAGGATGGTCTTTATTCGTAAATAATAATTTTAATGTATTGAATATTTTACTACAATATAATTCAACGTATAACATAGCCACAGCAACGCGTGGCCGGGTCTACTAGTATATATCTGTACTGATAAGTATAAAGGATTAAGTCCATATTCTTGATTTTTCAGAAGACGAAAAATAAAGTTAAACTAACTAAAAACTAATCAGAAGAATCGATTAGGAAAAAGGGATTATGTTGATTTATACCCTTTATACCATTCAGTGATTGTCAACCTTCATCTAATGAAAGGAAAAAATTGAATTAAATATTTTATACCAAAGATTAATGCTAAATTTCTGACTTGAATCTTTTTTTGCCAATGGATTTTCTCAAAGACTAAATGACATGGATTTAAATCCTTTATACCAATCGATAGAGAATTTTTTTCTGAGTCTGACTATATGTACTTAATTCAAAATCGACATTTTTGGACATAAATCCTTTATACTTATCAGTACAGATATATATATATATATATATATTTAAGACAATTTTTACGCTCTAATATAATATTGCGATCATGTTATTCGATAAAACATTCACATCTATAAGTACATAACTTCAATAAAACGGTATCTAGTTAATTCTTCATTATAGATTTACCATAAAAGTTGTCGAACTTTTTAATAAATATTAGAAGTTATAGTACTTAGATATAAAATTGAGACTAGATAATACTAATATACACAAATTCAAATATTGAAAACACTACTGAAATTAAAAGATTATCTACTAAAGGTTTGAAATATAAACACAAATTTTAATTTGAACTGTAGCATCTTAGATATATACGGGATTTTCGGTGAGGGGAGCAGCAATGAGAAACTTATTTCAAACTGCAGCCAGGAAAACATTTAATAATTGAGAAGACAATTCAATTCAGTGATATTATTAAAGGCTGTATTTATATAAATAAGTTTTAAACAAGGTAGCATGTGGGACTAAAACAAGTGAACAACTTTTTGAAATAAATAAATAATAAAGGTAAAAGATATATTTCCATTTAAATAAAATATATTAAATTTGAAAAGCATAGCTTAATTATCTCCCCCCCCCTTCCCCTGCGTTAATATTGCCTACCAAGAATCATAAATTCATTAAGTTTTTCACTAAGCAAAATCATAATTAAAAAAAAAAAAAAATTAGAAGTTTAGAAGTTTAACAGTTATGACAGTTTGTAACAGTATATATGTAAAGGATCGAGCTATAAAAAGATTATATTATACGTAACAAAATATAACGATCTCGGGGAAGAAAGTGTACTTAGAATAATAAAAAGTATCCGTAATAGGAACTTTTTCGAATTTTTACTTTAGAAATGCATTCTAAACAGTAAAAAAAAAAAAAAAAAAAGTAAAAGGATTGAGAAAAAAAGGAGAAAAAAAAAGAGATTTATATATACTATATATATATATTTGCTATTTACAAACAAACATTTCACAATTCTTCTTACTAATGTAGAAAAAAAAAATCCGAGTAACAGATATATCTGACGAAAAGGTGGAGGGATTAATGTAAAACATTTTTATCACTTTTTCTTCGATTGCTGCAAAATTAATGAAGCTGTATTTTGGGAAAATTTTGGGGAGAAAAATAGATGCTAACCGCCTTCGAGGCAAGGGGTGGCTGTGAATAAAAAATGGAGATGGTTATATATATATATATATATATATGTGTGTGTGTGTGTGTGTAACTATTATTTATTTTTTTATTTTATTTTTTTAAGCACAACTAAGTACTCTTATTCAATACTTATTTCTTAGATATTCTTGGGAAGCAGAAAGGAGAACGGAGGGGGGGGGGGATCAGAAAGTAAAAATACGTTTATAAGCATAAATCGGCTCTCAAATTACTTCACGGTGAAGAAATTGCAGATGGGGAGACTAGACTTGAGTACTAAAAAGTCATTTTCTGCGATTCTGGAAATTTGAATTTTTAAGGGGGAAGGGAGAAAAACAATTTCTATGGGAAATGTGGCAAAATCCTGATTTTTGAGTAGAACTCGTCCTATAATAGTGCAAAAATATTTACAACAGCCGTTCGTCTTGTTGAGGATATTTCCAAAAACCTATATATATATATATATATATATATATATATTTTTTTTTTTGCGATTTTCGATTTTGGTGGGAAGGGGAAGTTTAAGGGAGGAAATTCGAGACCCTCCTTTCCTAGCACAATACAGCTCGTGGTGATTCTGTGGGATATAAAGACACAAATTTTGGTGCGTAGATTAGTTTACGGCCCCTGACTTCCACAAAAACGGTATTTTTACTAAATCCCCCCCCCCCCCTGTTTTGCGAAAACGGAGACAAATACACGTTTGTAAGCATAACTCGACTTCAAATTACTTCACGGTGAAAGAATTGCACATGGGGAGACTAGACTTGAGCACAAAAAACTGTTTTCTGCGATTTTGGAATTTTAAAAGAGGGAGGGAGAGAAAACGATTTTCTGGTGAAAATTTCACAAAATCTGGTTTTACGAGTAGAACTCTATAAATAATGCTACAAAGATGTTTAAAATAGGCGTACGTTTTCTTGGAGATATTATTTCCAGAAATCCATTTTAGGTTGATTTCTTTAGAAATCGACCTATTGCAATCACTTCGTTTATCTATATATATATACATATCTATCTATCTATCTATCTATCTATCTATAATGAAAATTTTGTCATCACGATAACTTCCGAAATAATACTGCAAATCGAACCAAATTTGGACAGTGAACTAATCTTATAAATATCTTGGACGAGTTCGTTAACCAAGTTGCTCCGACTTTTTATTTTCAAGTGGCAGCAACTTGAAAATTTCAAACCGACTTTGTAAAAAGCATATTTAAAGCAAGATTTGCTTGAATTTTCATGTAAATACAGGCCACATAAGGGTCTCAATGAAGTTTATTAATGAAGTTTATCCGCCATTTTTAATAAAGTGGCAGATATTTTAAGTTAAGCGGGACCACTTGAAATCGGGCTACCACTTGAAAATTTAAAATCACTATAACTTCCGAAATAATACTCCAAATCGAACCAAATTTCGACAGTGCCTTAACTTATCTTATAAATATCTTAGATGAGTTTATTAACCAAGTTGCTCCCCCATTTTGTTTTCAAGTTGAGACCACTTGAAAATTTCAAATTCAAATCGTAAAAAGCGTATTCCGAATTTGTTTGTAATTTGATGTAAATATAAACCACATATGGGTCTCAATGATTTTTATTAATGAAATTTATCCGTCATTTTTAATAAAGGGGTAGATATCTTAAGTTAAGCGGGGCCACTTGAAATCACGCTACCACTTGAAAATTTAAAATCACAATAACTTCTGAAATAATACTCCAAATCGAACCAAATTTGGACAGTGTCTTAACTTATCTTATAAATAACTTAGATGAATTTGTTAACCAAGTTGCTCTGACATTTTGTTTTCAAGTGGAGACCACTTGAAAATTTCAAATTCAAATTGAAAAAACATATTCCGAATTTTTTTTTAATTTTGATGTATACATAGGTTATACAAGTGACTCAAATAACTTTATTAATGAACTTTATCCGCCATTTTAAATAAAGTGGCGGATACCTTAAGTTAAGAGGAACCATTTGAAATCAGGCCACCACTTGAATATTTAAAATCATGATAACTTCCGAAATAATACTCCAAATGGAACCAAATTTGAACAGTGTCTTAACTTATCTTATAAATATCTTAGATAAGTTTGTTAACCAAGTTGCTCCGCCATTTTGTTTTCAAGTGGAAGCCACTTGAAAATTTCAAATTTAAATTGTAAAAAGCGTATTCCGAAATAGTTTGAATTTTGATGTAAATACAGACCACGTAAGGATCTCAATAAAATTTATTAATAAACTATATCCGCCATTTTTATTGAGTGGCGGCTATCTTAAGTTAAGCGGGGCCACTTGAAATCAGGCTCCCACTTGAAAATTTAAAATCACGATAATTTCTGAAATAGTACACCAAATCGAACCAAATTTGGACAGTGATATTATCTTATAATTATCTTGAATGTTTTCACTGGGCAACTTGTCCCGACATCTTGTTTCTAAGTTCCAGCCACTTAAAATCACACTGCCACTTGAAAATATGCCATCACGATAACTTTTAAAATACTAAACTGATTCAAATAAAAGTTGGATAGTGAACTTACGGTTGAAATATCTAGGATAAGTTCACTTGGTGATTTCATCCGCAATTTTATTTCCAAGTGGCGGCCACTTGAAAATTTGTCATTATGGTAACTTTAGTAATACAGAATCAATCCGCATTAAATTTAGGTTGTGGATTTATCATTCAAATATCTCAGATAAGTTCGCTGGGCATCTCACTCCACTTTTTTTTACAAGTGGTGCCACCTGAAAATTTCTTATGACGATAATTTTTGAAATACTGATTTAATTTAAATTAGAAATGGATAATGAACTTATCATACAAATATACTGGATGATTTCGATGCGCAAGTTATTTTGCCATTTTGTTTCCAAGTCGCAGCCATTTAGACTGCCACTTGAAAATTTGCCATAATAATGACTTTTGAAACACAACACTGATTTAAACCACAGTTGGACAATGAACCTATGCTTCAAATATCTTGGATGTGTTTGCTGGGCAACTTGTTCCACTGTATTGTTTCCAAGTGGCGGCCACTTGAAAATTTGTTATTACGGTAACTTTAGAAATACTTAATCAATTCAAATCAAAGTTGAAAATTGGATTTATCATTCAAACAACAAAAATCTAGAAAATTCACGTAACTCGTGAACCAATCACGTTATTGCGTCCATCTTTGGTATATCGATAATAAGTATTTTCTCGCCAAAAGTCGCCAAAAAAGTCGCCATAGGGGAAAAGTCGTCAAATTTGGCGCCAAATCCATTACCTACGTTACTGGATCTTTTAATGTGTTTTTAAGGGAAAGTTAGGCTATTTTAATGCTAAAACAAACTAGAAATGCAGAAAACTAACATTTATCAACTTACTAAGCCTCTTTGAAAGAATTTCTACAAAAAAAAAAAAAAAATATTGCTTTTAAATTTGCAACGATATCTTAGATGAGCAACTTTCTCTGCCATTTTGATCGAAGTGTTCGAAACTTAATTTTTCAACACGATGACTTTTGAGATTTTTAATTAATTCGAACTATATGCGTACAGTAGACTTATCTCACAAATACATTTAATATATTTGTCAACTTAACCCGCCATTTTGTTTCCAAGCGCCGGCCACTTGAAATTTTTAAATTCACATAAAAATGTATTTATGAACCGATTTGCTTAAAACTCCATATGTGCATAGCCTACATCAATATTTCTACCAATTCCATTAATAATTTGTAGCCGCCATTTTGAAACAAAATGACGGCTACTTGATAAGGAAAAAGAAATCAACGTACCCTTCCGAATAAGCCGGAAGGACTTTTTGTTTTTTGAGGGGAGTTACAAGGAAGCGAGTTCGAGACCAAACCCCCCTCCGTTTTATCTACAGGAGCTCAGGTCAAGAATTTTGTTGTGTGGGTTGTTTATTTGTATATCCATTGTAACAAGATTTTGCGAAATTTACCCCTTCCCCCTCTCCTTGGAGACAGAGGGGACAATAAACATTTTTTCAAGCATATATAACTTTACTTCAAATTATCTCAGTAAGATTAATTTTATACATGATTTTTTTTTTTTTTTGACGTACCCAACTCGCAATATAAAGTGATTTTGTGAAATTTCTCCTTATCCGCATTTAATAGCAGGAAGGGGGGGGGGGGGGGCAACAAACTTTAAAAGAGTAACTCTGCTCAAAATTATCTCAGAAAAACGATTTTTTTTTTTTATGTGTCGATTGATTATGACCACCCAACACACACTACAAAGGATTTAGCGAAATTCCTCCCTATACACTCTTTGGGGATCGGGAGGCAAAAAACATATTTCCATGCATAAATGTGCTCCAAATAATCTTACAAAGGCGATTTTTTTTAATGTGTCTTGGTTATACGTTCCTAAAATATAGTATAAAAATATTTTGGGAAAGTTCACACCCCCCCTTAAGGGAGAGGGCACGAAAATTGTAACTCTGCTCCAAATTATCTCAGGAATGCGATCTTTTACTGAGTCGCTTGGTTATGTGAACCTAACACGCACTCGAAACCATTATGCGAAATTATTCACTCGCTCCCTTGTGGTGGAGAGGCAAAAAACACGTTTTCAAGTTTTACTCTGCCCCAAATTATCTCCGAATGGCGAAATTTAGTGTGTGGGTGCTGGTTAAGTGTACGCAATATGCACTTTTCTGGAATTTCGCGAAACTTCTAAGTTTATCCGTGGAGGAAGAAGGAACATATGCATATTGCATATGTTCCTTAAAGCGGGTAAGGCGCTACCGAAGACGGTAGGGACCCGATTCGTCATGCTGCGAGCGTGAAAACCCACTACCGAATGCAATGGTCAATATTTCATATAGGTTTCGATGATTACAATGATATATTTTTTATTTATTATTATCACTATTATTATTTTAATTAATAATGATGTGAAATTGAGAAATCATTTAAATATAGTGACCAAAGAACCGGGCGAAGCCCACTAGTCTGATGTAAAGTACAAAAACGACGAGATAGCATTTGTTAACACAATAAAATGTTTCTGAGCAGATATTTAAGAATCTGCTGTTGATGGGATGCTTAAGATTCACAAAACAAATATTATCTACACATGCAAATTTTTAATTAGAAAATTTATAACTGTAAATGTTAATAAGTGAATAAAATTTTTTTAAATTATTATTATCATTATTGAAAAGAAAAAATTGACATATTTTTCTTTTCTTTTCTTTTTTTTTTTTTTAGTTAAAGCTCTTTCGGATATGGTTAATAATGAATATTGTCAATGAAACTACAATTTTTTTTACATTAGCTGCATTTTCGCGGAAATAGTTTCAGAACATCAATGAATCCAGCTGCCAAACATTTTGCCCCTCTTCCCTCCCTTCACCATCGCTTGGAGGACAGGTTCTTGAAATTGATTTTAGGTAGGCGTATTTGTTATACTCTAAAACAAGAATGGATATATGCTTTTACTTTCCGAAATAAATATTATTATTAAAAAAAAAGGGGGGGTGATAAAAAAATTCAATTATAAAATTTTAGTGTATCCATACATTATAGTGTTGTATGTATTTACAGAATTTACATGATAACGTGTAAACGTTCATTCGATTAAACTCAAAGTTTGTACTGTATATTATAAAACCCCGTAGCGTGATCTATATTGATATTGATGAGTGCAGGGTTTATGCAGGGTTTATAGCTCTTTCCAGGTAGATAAAAAAATATATATATCGTTACCATTATGGTTTGTACATTTACGTTATTGCAAGTGCTCTAACGTGTAAATTCTAAATTGAATTATAAATTGGGAAGGCATGTTACAGATCATAATTATAAGAACTTTATATAAGTGTAGAACTTCTTGTTATTTATTACTTTCATCACCCGACAACCGCAGGTAATGGAAGTATTGTTGTCGGTCAAAAATTTCGATGTCAAATTTTCATCTGATTTACATGTTTTAGAGTCTCCTGAGTCAAAAAGAAAAAAAAAAAAAAAATGTTTTTCGCAACTGGTCAGTATGTTAGGTAGTGTGCAACTGGTCAGTGTATGTGTGTAGGAAGAGTCGGTAACAAAAGTCTCTGTTTTAAGTCTAAAAACAGGATTCGGCAAGGGTTTATTTAACCCCTTAACGCGCGGTGTCCTCGCCACGAGGACGCAAAATTTAAGATCCAGCTGCAATAATTCATCCCGGAAATATTTTAGCAAAAATTCACGTTTATAACATATCAGAAAAGGCCAATTTTTAACCCTTAAAATTTAAAAATTTCTTTTAGTTTAATTTAGTTCATGAATTCCGGTGGCAGTATAATTTAAATGTTTCAAATTGTCTTGCGCCGCAAAGGGTTAAGAAAACTGTATTAAGTGTACTTTTTTTACATAGGAATTTTTGCTAGTGTTCGGAGACTTTTGTTACCGACACCTTCTCTATGTGTACGGGGAATATTGTGACATTAAAATCCCCGAAACTAATAAAAATAAAACTACTGAACTTCAGAATTAAGATAAGTTTAGTGTACAGATGATTTTTCCAACTTTTTAATGAAAACTGCATGAGACCGTACATCCGTATCTCAAAAAGACTAACAATTTCTTCAAAACTACTATATAAACATCGTTTTGGATGTCTTTCCGTATGTGTTAACTGAATAATTCAGGAAAATTGCTTAACACTGAATAAATAGGTCAATTTTAGATCTCGCGAATGCATTCCATTAAAAACAGCTCTATGTATTCTCTTCAAATTCACCATACTGACTCCTTTATAGACCTTTAAGTATATAATTGTTATTTTGCAGTGAGTTGATGAGTTTGCTCAGTTTTTATGAAAATTGGCAGGGGGATTGAAAGTCGATGTCTCAAAAACAGTTCTAACAATTTTCTTCAAATTTGCTACATAAATTCACTACTTGGTTACTACAAGAAAATTCACGAGCGTCCTGATTAGGCAGGACAGTTAAGGATTGTGGAAATGCGTGCTTTAAAAAACGGCCTCTAATTATTTTTTTTATTACTATTATTATTTTATTTATTTACTATGTACATTCTCTTTTGTATATCTTCTCGACATATGTATCAGTTTGCTCTTACAGGAAATTTGCTAGGTGTCTAATTTATTGAAACAATTTTGTGTTTTCTAAATATAATTAATATAATCTTTCCAAAAAGAATGTACAATATGCCTAGTGTTGGACAATGGAAATCGTGTGTTTGTTATACATCAGATTTATTTATTTATTTATTTATTTATTTTTTTTTTTGGGGGGGGGGGGATTTAAAAAAGGGAATACTTTTGGAATATTCAAAATCAATAAATATTTAATAATTTAAATAATGACTTTCATATATATATATATATATATATATATATATATATATATTGGTAATTTCAATTAAATTGGTACAACATTCACATAGTATTAATGGAAAATAAGCAGTAAGGATTATATACATCTGCGGGAGGGGTTTCGGGTTAGCGGTAGTTTGAATGAAAATAATTGTTTTTATATCACCTTCTTACCGATTTTAATGAAACTTTGTATAAAAATTATTTATTAATTATAAAAAAATTACAGCAAGTGTCACACTTATTTGGAAGGGAGGGAGATAAGTGAGAGGGACAGAGTGAAAGAAAATTATTTTTTATATTATCATGTTGCTAATTTAGTGATATCTTATATAATATATCACTTACTGTTTATTGAAAATTACAATGAATGAGTATTATATATGGTAAGGGGAGGGCGGACGAGGGGTGCATATGGATTATTATTATTATTTTTTTTTTTAATCACACAGTTTAAATGAAGCTTTATATAAATAACACTTACTATTTAAGAAAAATTAAAATGCGTGTTACGTATATCTACAGGAGGGGGCAGAGGAAAAGAAAACTGTTGTTCTTATATTCTCATATCACCGTGTTACCGATTTTGATGAAATTTTGTATAACTGTCACTTATTCTTTATGAAAATGAAAGTGAGTTTTTCATACAGTTGAAGGGGGGGGGGGAGGGTTAAGGAAGGCAGATGGGAATAAAATATTTTTTAAACCGACCCCCTTAACGATTGTTTGTTGAAATTTTGTGTAAATATTACTTATTGTTAATGAAAAATTAAAATGAGTGTTACATATGATTTTTTTTTTTTTTTTTTTTTTTCGAGGGGGAGGGGATGATGTACAGCAGAAGAAAAGAAAGTTGTTTTATATCACTATGATTTTCATTTTAATAAAACTTATTGTAAATACCACCTACTGATTAGGAAAATTTATACTGATCTATACCTGGGGGGCGCAGAAGAGGAAAATGATTGCTTAGGAAAAATCAGAGAGTGCGTTAGATATATCTAGGGGCCAAGGGGAGACAGAGGGAAAGAAAATGATTGTTTTGACGCATCCCTCTTTACATTTATAGGAAACTTTGTACAGATATCACTTATTGTTCATGAAAAATTACAGAGAAGATTATATCCAGGGGATAGGGAGCATACGGAAAGAATAGGATATTTTTACACCACGCTGTTGCCGATTTAATAAAACTTTGCTTAACCCTTTGCGGCGCAAGGTAATCGAGATCATTTAGATTGGACTGCCCCCGGAATTCACGAACAAAATTAAAATAGAACAAATTTTAAGTTTGTAAAAACGGCTTTTTTCTGCTACATTATAAAAGAAAATTTTTGATAAAAAAATTTCAGGGATGAGTTTTTGCAGCTGGAGCTCAATAATTGCGTCCTCGCAGCGAGGACAGCGCGCCACAAAGTGTTAAATATTACTGTTTATGAAAAATTTACAATGAGGGTTACGTATCATAGTGTCTTTATCTTCCTAATACTCAAAAATTCAGTGTTTGATTAAAATCTCCGAAAAGGTAATTCAAAAACGAGATTTTTTTCGTTTAATCTGTCCTTTTAGTACCCTATCGCAGGAAACAAAAAATTACGTTCTCGTAGATTTTTAGCATGCATTTTACAAGTGGAAATAAGGAAAAGTGTTCATTTTCCACGATCTGGAAGAAAGAGTGCCGGAGGGCATTTTTAATAAATGCTACTTGTTAAATATATGTGTCCTGAAAAATGCTTTGGAGGGCTATAGGGGTGAGAAAAGAAAAAAGATGTTATGATAGAAAAAAAAAAAATCACAACTTTACTTTAACCCCCAATATATTTGCAAGTCCCAAGTTTTTTTTTCTTTTGCAAGTAGCATTTGTGAAAAGTCTCATTTTTTCCGACGTCCAAAAAATAAGGTCGCTTTCCTTAATTATTAATTGTAAAATACATGCTAAACATCAACAAATTTGTAAATATTTTTTTTCCCTGGAGAAAAGACAAAGGGGACAGATTAATTAAAAAAAAAGAAATGAAGAAGAAGAAAGAGAGAGAGAAAGAAAAAGGTTTTTGTTTTAACTTTTTACAGTTTTTAATCAAAATTTGAAGAAAAATTTTGAATAC
This sequence comes from Salticus scenicus, assembly GCA_963930645.1. Classification (NCBI taxonomy): domain Eukaryota; kingdom Metazoa; phylum Arthropoda; class Arachnida; order Araneae; family Salticidae; genus Salticus; species Salticus scenicus. The sequence goes on along the minus strand of OZ005658.1, from coordinate 113,283,348 downwards.
TCATTTAAGAAAAGAAAAATCACTGTGATATGTAACACTCACTCTCATTTTCCACAAACATGGAGTTATATTTCTAAAAAGTTCAGTTAAAAACGGTAATAAGGCGGTATAAAAAAAATCATTTTATTTCAGTGTGTCCCATGCCATCTCTGTATATCTAGCCGTAACAATATTTTTTTAAATAGACAATAATCAGTATTTAAGCCAAGTTTTCTATGCATATGAAATGATGTAATGTTGAAGAGAACTTTTCTAACTGCTTTTCCCTCTGCTCCCTTTCGCCCTCCCCCCCCCCCCCCCAACTATATATAATGCTCACTGTAATTTTTCATGAAGAGTAAGTGATAGTTATACAAAGTTTCATTAAAGTCGGCGACATGGTCGTACAAAAACAATATTTTTCTCCCCCCCCCGCTCTCTTTTACCCCCGACGCTATATGTACAGTCCGTAACAAAAGTATCCGGGCACTAGCAAAAATTCCTATGTAAAAAAAGTACACTTCATACGGTTTTGTTAAATAAATCCTTGTCGAATCTTGTTCTTAGTGTAAGAACATGATTCAATAAGGATTTATTATATTCTACAACCTGTAAAAAAGTAGAATTGTTTGATATCTCTTACTCATATAATTTTTGGATCCCCGCCTTTGCCACCGCTAACGATTTGTGATAACTTGTCCGACAGAAGCCTCATGATTTCCAATCTTTCCCTATCCACATCATAAATGTAAATATTCATTTTAAACTTGTTTTATTAAATTCTAGAATTTATAAAGAAATAAAATTCTTTAATATCTTTCACTCATAATTTGTGATGGCTCTTCTCACTTCCGCTAACGATTGCTGATCACACACTCCACAGAAGTCTTTTAATTGTTCAGCATCTTTCCCTCATGTAATTCCCCCCCCCCCCCCCCCACACACACGCACACCCGCTCCATTTCCAACAAGCGATAAACGAAGCTCAATCTTTTCCCTAATTTTCTTCTATGTAAATACAAAGCTGATTGTTTGTTTGCTTGCCCAGACTTTTTGTTCGCTATACAAATCTATACCGTTTAATCGACAGCTGCGAAAAATGCCACATTTATTACTCAGGAAAAAAATCTAGCTAACGCCATTTTGTTTTTATTATTATTACTAGCTTATTCGGTAATTGGATCAAAAGATATTAAATAAAAACATTTTAATGGCTCCCTACACTCAGATATATGTAACACTCATTGTGATTTTTTGTTGTTGTTGTTGTTGTTTTTTTAACAGCAAGCGACATTTACTCTAAATTTCACTAAATCGGATACATTGTGGTATAAAACAATCATTTTTTCCCCACTGCTTTCCGTGACTCCCCCCATTCTCAGATATATGTAAAACTTTTTGTAAATTAAGTAGTTATTTTCGAAAGATTTCATGAAAATCAGTATTAAGTTACTTTTTATAAGATTATTTTATTTCTGTGCGCTACAGCCCCCCCCCCCCCCGTGAACCCCAGAGCTATATGTAACTCTCGTTGTAATTTTCATAGATAGTAATTGATAGTTTTACAAATTTTCATAAAAATCGGTAACAATTTCTTCCCCTCTGCCCCACTAACCTCCCCCCTCTCAAGTATGCGTAGCACTCACTGCAAATTTTTAAAAATGGTAAGCGATCGTTATTCAAATTTTCATTAACTCTGAACCGGAAACTTGCCGACTGTGAGGCTGCTGTGTCTACGTACCTACCCTCCACGCAAAATGAACGTCTCCAGTTTATATCATTCCACTTAATCTTTCACCTAATATGGTGATGTTAATACATTAATATAAAAGAATATGTGTTTAAGTTTACTATTTGTAAACTATTTAAAGTTTTGTTTGTTTTCATTTTTATAGTAAATTTTTGAATGTCAGCATTCTCACAGACTGCACGGTTCTGTTTTCGTAACAATTTCGCATGTTTCTAGTTAAGGGATATATATACTAACCCGATTAGGTTATCATTTTTTTTTTCGGCACTTTGTTAGAATACCATGGGTCGCTGAAGATCCGAGGCATGTTAGAATACATAATTTTTAAGGAAAAAATCTGATAAAATTTTTGAACGCTCTTAAATTCTTCTACTTTAAGGGCAGACAAAGAATATTACAAAAAAAATTAATAAATAAATAAATAAATAAATAAAAAATAAACAAATATTTTACTTTTCATCGGGAACACACCCACTTCCCAAAACTGAAGGTATTGACAAAAAAAATTCACAACTTTTGAACAAATTAAGGTATTTGAAGCGTTCAAATTGCATAATAAAGCTTAAGAATGGTATATTTACCGAAAAAATCACGGAATTGATGCATAGGTATTCTTTTATATGTCGGCTCTGAGAAATGAGACAAAGAAAAATGACTCGGGTCTCTATGGACCTACGATAACCTCAGCTGGTTAAGGATTTTCTTAAAAATAGTAAGATTACATCTTAAGATATAAAATTGAAATAAATAAAATACCATTATATATATGTGGAGTTATTTCTTTCTTTCTTTCATTTTTTCAAATGTCAAAAATGAAAAAAAAAAAAAAAAAAAAAAAAAACAGAAAGCCTCATTCTGCTTATAGTTTAATAGAGATACTCCAAGTATATTTAAAATATAAACACATAAAAATCGAAAATGACAAACGACATATTATATTTATAATGTTTTGATAAATTTTAAAATATTATTTTTTTCCTTTAAAGAAATAAAATGTATTAAATATATGTATATATATATTAAAATTTCATTTCTTTAACTTTATCAGATGATAAATTAGTGCTTCGTTTTTTTAGCTTTTCTAAAAGGCAAATGAAATATAGTTATATGTACATTTATACTATCAGGCGTTGCATGCTTCGCAGGCCACTATGTTTAAATTAAGACTTAATTACATATAAATTATTAAAATCTACCCACCCGCAAATAAAATAAAATAAAATGATTGATTGAAACTTGTCGAAAACCTCAGTCTTTTTGCCCCTCCCCACCCCGCCGAAGTGGGGGGGGAAATTAAGGTAAGGCACCGTGGGGGGTAAGACCCTTTCCCTTTTCAACGGTGCACTCTTTGTCATATTAACAGCAAACCAACTCCAAATTTAAAATTTCGTGAAGGTTGGACCATAATTTTTAGTGATAAGGCACCATGGGGGGTAAGGCCCTCCTCTCTTCCAACAGTGTAGTCTTTATTATAGTAACACCAAACCAACTCTAAATTTAAAATTTCGAAAAATTAGAACGGTAACTTTCCGAGATAAGGCACCGTGGGAAGTAAGACCCCTTCTTCAAACAGTCTTTGTTAAACTAATACCCAACCAATTCTAAATTTAAAATTTCGTGAAGTTTCGACCATAGTTTTTCGTGATAAGGCGCTATGAGGGGGGAGTCCCTGTCCCCTTCCAACAGTATTCTTCATCAAAGTAACACGAAACCAATTCCAAATTTAAAATTTCGAAAAAATGGAATAGTAACTTTCCGAGATAAGGCACCATGGGGTGTAAGACCCCACTTCAAACAATGCAGTCTTTGTTAACATAACATCCAACCACATCCAAATTTAAAATTTTGTAAAGTTTGGTTCATACTTTTTCGAAATAAGAAACCGTAGGGGTAGGAGCCTCTCCCTTTCTATCGATGTACTGTTTGTCATATTAACACCAAACGAACTCCAAATTTGCAATTTTGTAAAGTTAGGATAATAAATTTCCTAGATAAGGCACCGAGGGGAGAAAAGAGGTAAGGCCCTTCCTCTTTCGAACGGTGCAATCTTTGTTATAATAATAACCAACCAACACCAAATTTAAAATTTCTTAAAGTTATTAGGACTGTAACTTTTCGAGACACTTTCTCTTTCTAACGGTGCAGTCTTTGTTATAATAGCACCCAAACAACTGAAAGTTTAAAATTTCATAAAGTTCGGACCATTATTTTTCGAGATAATGTTCCGTGGAGTGTAAGACCCTCTCCCCTTCGAACGGTGCCGTCTTTGTCCTACTAGCACCAAACCAACTACAAATTGTAAGTTTCATAAAATTAATGCCGTAACTTTTCGGTCCACCAGCGGCCAAGCGGTTCTACGCTCAAAGCTGGTAGACGTGAAGTGCCGGGTTCGATCCAAGGTCGCGCTCGTCGGCCTAGCCGTTCGGAGTTTTCCGTGGTTATCTCCGAAACTTGCGTAAATACAGGCGTGGATCCCTTAGAAAGACCTCCAAGGAAGGCACTCCCCCCTCTGGCCTAGGACCCAAGAGTACTCAATCGGCCTTATTCCGCAACACCAACATCGTAACTTTTCGAGATAAGGCAACGTGGCGGGTAAGACCCTTCCCCTTCCAACGGTGTAATCTTTGTTATACTAACACTAAACCAACCCTAAATTTAAAATTTCGTAAAGTTTGGAACATATTTTTTCGAGAAAAGGCACTATGGGGGGTAAGACCGTATTCCCTTCCAATGGTGCACTCTTTGTCATAATAACACGAAACCAACTCCAAGTTTAAAATTTCGTAAAGTTAGGACCATAACTTTCCAACATAAGACATGTTGGGGTAAGAACTCCTCCCCCCCCCCCCTTCCAACGGTGTAGTCTTTGTTATACTAACACTCAAACAACTCCAAATTTAAAATTTTGTAAAGTTCGGACCATTATTTTTCGAAATAAGGCTCCTTAAGGAGGAGGGGGGAGAGGTAAGACCCTCCCCCTTCCAACAGTGCAGCATTTGCCATACTAACACCGACTATCCCGAAATTTAAAATTTCGTAAAATTTGTACCCTAATTTTGGTGAGGTTGAAGGAGATAAAACTCTCCTTCCTTTCAATGGTGCAGTCTTTGTTATACTAACAGCCAACCAACCAGAAATTCAAAATTTTGTAAAGTTTCGACCATAATTTTTCGAGATGAAGTTCCGTGCGACGTAAGATCCTCCCTCCCCTTCCAACGGTTCAATTTTTGTCAAACTAACACCAAACTTAAAGTTTCTTAAAAGTTCGGACCATAATTTTTTGAGATAAGGCAAGTTGGGATCAGACCCTCCCCCTTCCAGGAATGCAATGTTTGTCATACTAACACTTAACTATAAATTCAAAATTTCGTGTGGATCGAATCATAACTTTTCGTCAGAACATCAGCGAAGAAGTTAAATCGATCTCTACCTAAATGTAATTTGAATTCCAAAGTCACAATTACAATATTATAATTATAATTATATCGTCAGTAATTACAATTACATTTCAATTGCGTAAAATAATTAACCATTAAATTTCATATAATTGTAATCGTAAATTTTTAATTATAAGTACAGAAAAGTAATTATAATTATAACGTTTCTAATTACAATTATATTCTAATTCTATAAAATGATTACCCATTAACATTACATATAATTGTAACTGCAAAATTTAATTATAATTACAGGCAGATAATTATAATTATAATGTTTTTAACTGCAATTACATTTCAATTTTATAAAATGATTATTCATTACATTACATGTAATTGTAACTAAATTTTTTCAATTATAATTGCAGTAAAGTAATTATAATTGAAAGCTTTTAGTTACGATTAAAGTAATGATTAATTGCATATGCTCAGTTACAATTACAAGTAATCATAATTGTAATTGCTTACTGTCAATTGAAATGTAATTCATTACAAATTAATTGAATTACGATTTTGCCCAACTCTGATTTTGAAAACAGCATCCAAAGAACATCGCTGTCTTTTTAACATAAAATATTACTCCAGCAATATTTGTGGTAGTATCTATTTTTTTTTTTTTTTCTTTTTTTCCTTACTCTATTACTGACGGGTAATTATTGTAGTCTGCAGATAAATTGTTATAATCAAACATATGTTTACGGCTGTAAAATCATTTACCATTCATACATTATGAACGCTTTCCCAATTTTTGTAGTTCAGCTGCGAGTCAGCCAAAAAGAAATTGTATAACTTTATTCAAGGAAAAAAAGTTAAATCATGCATCACTAACAAATTTTTAGACACATTTTCAGAATATGAAATACAGTTACAGTTGGAACATATGTAAAGGGACAAAAGAAAGTTTTGTTATGTATGTTTACACAAGACAAATCCATGTAATGGTAAAAAGAATTATGTAGTATCAGTATGAATCATTCATAAATTATAATCAAAAAGAAAATTATTTTTATTAAATTAAAAAATAATGTGTTACTGAAATCAGTATCAGATATTCTCCCATATTAAAGGTTTCAGTTACATTAAAAATGCAAAGGGGTTAGAGCATGTTTAAATAACTGTCGTCCGTATAAATAAAGAGAAGTGTCTGTGTATATGTGTGTCTGTCTGAACTCTGGTGCTTACTCTACTGATCGCAGAACCACAAAACTTTGCAGAGGGGTACTTTGGATCCTGCAAGTGTGCACCACATAGATATTTTTTTGTGATTTTCGAATTTGAATTTTATTATTATTATTAGTAGTAGTAATATTTCGATTTTAACTATTGGCTTCTTTGTTTCTTTTTTTTTCTTCAATCGTCTGCGTACTTTAGTAACGGCAATTATGCTATTTATTTTTTATTTATTTATTTCAGTTATTTAAAGGAGAAATCTTTTTTTTCTTTTTAAAATTTATTGTAGTTATTGAAAATCTTATAGAAATGCAGTAGAAAAAAATAAGTATATTAAATTTTAAATTTTAAAATTATTTATAACAGTTAGGTTTATGCATCTTTTTTATAGTATAACAATTTATTTATTTATTATTATTTTTTTAATTAATTCCTTTGAAAAGGAAATTTTATTATTTTTCTTATTATTATTTATTGTATCTATAGAAAAAAAACTGGTAGTATATAGCAGAAAAAAATAAACTTATTAAAATTTAAGTTTCATTAAAATCTATTTGTTTTTTATTTATTTAATTCATTTTAAAAGAAAATCTACTTTTTCTTTTATTTATTATAATAATCAAAATTATATTGTAATAATGTATAAAGACGGAGGGCTGTAAAATACGTGGTTCAAACACTAAAACATTTAATAGATTCTGTGATACAGTCATCTTTAAAATCGTAATTCCTAAATAATATGAAATCTTTCTGTCGTCGATAAATACCCATATTAAAGTACCCGGTAAAGACCTTTCTGCGGGCAATGGAAATCTGAACGCAATGCAGTACGGATGGAAAAGAAGCTGCTGCAAACAGCGGGTACACGAAGCGAGATTTAAAGAGATTTCAATGTTTTTTTTATTTTTTATTTAAAATTTGATATAGAATTAAATAGGTTGTCAATTCTTTTGAAAATTCGCATAAATATAGGGCAGCGAAGCGGGCGTAGCCTGCTAGTATAAAATATAATAAAGTTAAATTACGCATCAATATTAAATTATGAAACACTATTTTATATTCTGATATATAGATGAAATAATATTGATATTTTTAAAAGAACACATACTACTGGTCAATATGTAGAATGAAATTTCAATTAAATTCTAACGTGAAAAGATATTTGTAATATTTGCATAAACTTTTACAACCTGTTTTCGAAATCATCCGTGAGTATAAATTTCTGCTAAAATAATAAAACCGTGCAATAACACACCTACATTTATTTATCACTTTAAAGTATTTTACACGCTTATTGCAGTATCACCAGTTTTATCATTGCATGCCTTCTTAAATAATCTATCCCCCTACAAGCGCGAAAATATCATTTTAATTGTCATTATTATATAATTATCATTAACTAATAACTTTAAATAAATATTTATATATAGTTAACTATAAATGAATATTAGTTCTATTCTCTAAATGAATATTTATACGCAAATAATTCTAAATGAATATTTATATATTCCAGTCTATAACATTTCTTTTTAATTGAAATTATTATTATTATTATTGTTACTTTTCATTTGTAATATAAACTCAGATATTTTTTTTTTCCAATGGCTAGGCAAAAGTTACAGAGTACTATAAAGATACGAATCAAATTATAGACAATATAACATAGAAGACCGAAGTCATTGCCTAAGGAGCGATCTTGCCTCCCAATATCTCGTCTCTTCTGTAGAACATGGAAGATCCCTGATACGGGACAGATGGTCCCGGTCCATTACTTCTCCAGAATCACAAAGTGGGCAAGTAGGATAGTTTAAGATACCTATGCGCTTCAAATGAGCGGCAAGGCAGTCATGTCCTGTAGATAGGCGGAAAGTCGCAACTGCCTTACGTCTTGGTTTATCAGGAATTAGAGTAGGACTTAAATTCTTCCATTTCTTTAGAGCTGTACGATTCTCAAGATCTCGTAAAGCATTAGATGCAGATAAATTCTTTAAAAACAGTTTAATCCTCCAGTAAGAAATGGTTGTATTGGGATGTTGTAGTAAGGTGGCACCTCTTTTTGCAAGAAAGTCCGCTTGTTCATTGCCCCAAAGGCCACAATGGCCGGGCACCCACTGGAGAACAATTTGTTTCCCCTTTAAAGTGAGAGTTCTTAATGATTCTTGACATTGGGATACTTCCGGTGTTAATGGATGATCAACAGCGCTTATTGACTGGATGGCTGCCTGAGAGTCAGAAAGAATGACCGCCCTTTCAAACTTGCAATGGACAGCTAATAGTTACTTTAAGGCTAAACGTATCGCCACAACTTCACCATCAAAGGAGGTACCAATATAGCCAGCAGGGGCATAAACTCAGGTATAAACTCAGATATACAAAACCATATTCTAAAAAATAAATGTAACTTGCAATTGTAAGTGATGCAAGAGCTTACTGGTAACAGCTCAACCAATACAATTTTATGTTTACAAGCATTATAACTTCCTATTACAATTTGCCGCGAGATTTTACCCACACAAACTTCGCAGAAGTCGATGTGAGAATTACTGATCAAGGATCAAGTATTTAACACCACTGCCCCGTATACTAAGGGAAAATATTTTCAACATTCACGATCGAGAAAGACAACAATAGGAATAAAAAATGTGCTTCTAAAATGTTTTTAATTTAATTTAATTTTTTTAATTTATTTCTATTAAATATTTTTCTTTTGTTTTCATCTTACATACGGAAAGAAAGGATTATCTCAAAAATTTAAGTGCTACAAAATTAGAATACTTACATTTGCAGATGCTATGTATTCATTTTAAAAATTATGATTTGAAATAGATGCATACATTAATATCAAATACATCGCTGTATCAGTTTTAAATAAAAATATTGAATTAAAAAAATATATTTTCAAACATGCAAAAAGACGCTGGAATAACAAATGAATACCAAAACCAAGTTTTAGAATATTAAAGCATTGTTTACTCTTAAGTATTCATTATAAAATGCAGACTACACACAAAATGGAAAAATTACATTTATTAATTATTTATCCATTACCACTAATTTCTAAATTTAACCAGTAGTCACTTTAAAGACTCAAAATTAATAACATTTAAAACCTTAAAATTGGCCAACAGCTAGATTAAATTTTGAATATGTAATCGTAATAAAAAATTATAATTATATGCATAAAATAAAAACATGTATTAAATATTTTGATTAGTGAATTTTAACCTCTAAACTGTGGCATGTTTTTCAGACGCACCTATAGGATCCCTATTTTTGTCTAATTAAAAAAAAAAAAAAAAAAAAAAAAGGATTGAAAATAAATATATGAATAATATATATATTTATTCTCTACATATTTTCAAATACACTATATTTAGGTTGGTTCTGGCTGGTGATTTCATGTACCCTAAAATATTAAAGGAAAAAAACACGTAGGGCGTGGTCAATGCGCGAACTAGATTCGGGCAACGCTGGTGAGTAAATTAAATTTATGGTGATGGTACATTACGGATTTCTGGGGATAGTTCCTGTTTTTTGACTCTTGTCCTCATAAAATATTTTGTTTCCAAGATACCCCATTTATATACAGTAGCCACCGCTTAATAAATTCATTGGTTAATAAAATCAGTGGCTTAATATGATGAAATTGCCGGGAACGGAATCAAATTCATATAAACTACAGTTAAAACTGCAAAAATTGTGCATTTAGCTCGCTAAAAGTATTTTTATTTACACTGTATATTTTTTATTCTTAAAGGAAAAATAAAACAAATCAAAACAGTCTTCCCTCTGTCATTCTTTGTCCAATATCTTACAGCAGCAATATGGTAACAAAATAAACACGCCCATCACTTGTCTTAGTAATAAATTCAAGGAATTTTTTCTTAGCGTGATAATAAGTTAGAAATTTGCTTTTATTCGTAAGCTATTTTTATTTTTATTATTATTATTATTTTTATTTTTAATTATCAGAAAATAATTTCTAGTTTTTAATTAAAATAACTAAGAAGCAAAAAAAAATTAAACAAAGAGATTTTAAATTTAAAAGAAAGCATGAACTTCGGCAAAGTAATGATGATTTTCCTCAAATGAAGCCAAAAGAAGGCGTATCAGAACATGGGATTCCCGAATTTTTTTTATGTAGTTTGCTTGAACATGTAAATAATATTAATGCCCAAATTTGTAGCACAACTAGAATTACGCAGGAAAGGCAAAAGAAGTTGAGTTAGTAGATTGGTTCAGGAATGCCAGGTTGAAGAAAATTCAACTTATTTGTACAGTTTTGTTGTTAAAAACCGAAAACTTCGCATGAATGATGAATTTTGTAAACTCTACTCTTACGGATAACTGTTTGACAAGATGGAAGAACAGAAAATATTGTTTACTGCAAACTTCAAGGGAAAAACAGACTCAGATTTTCACGATGATTATCGGGAAACAGACATTTTGCTTAAAGTCTATGATTCAGCTCAGATTTTCAGCACTTATAAAACTGCGCTGTTTCATCGGGTTTTACCAGTACATACTCATATGTTGACGACTGAAAATAATTAAGGATGTAAGAAAATTAAACAACTGACTTTCTAACGTGCTATTATGACAGAAACCATCAAAAAACTTTATTTATTTATAACAGAAAGCAAGAAAGCTCGCTACCTTAGAGGAATAAAAAAAAAATACTTTGTGGAATAAACCAATAATAAAAAATCATGGAGGACATCTGCAATCTCCTCTGATTTTCTTGTATAGTGGGACAGAAAGTTAACAAAAGTATTGTTCTGGTTTAGGACAATTGTGCTGTACATCCCACGGATTTAACGTTGCAACATGTAAAACTATCGTTAATTAAGTGGGTGTCAATTAAAAGTTCATAAAAATAAATTATTGTTATCAAATGTACATAGGGCCCTTTCCTGGACATATTGAGCGATTTGCACCAAAATTTAATACGCACTAATTTACAAAAAAAAAAAAAAAAAAAAAAAAAAAAAAACGTGCAACTACATTTAAATTAATAGGAAATTCTGCGCTGTAATTTCTGTGTTATAGACGCCTCAAATTTTTGTCACAAACATAGAGTTTTCTAAAAAACTGTCAAATCTTCTTCTGGACCTCTCAAAACGTGTAAATCGGTCGAAAACTGGAAGTCGAAAAAACTTGCGAAACCAAAACTTTCATCTATTGAATATAGCAGAATGTAAAATTTTAGGTATGAAGTCCCCGGAAAGAACAGGGATGTTTGTAGCTATGTTCATGCCTTTCACTGGAACAACTGGTTGTTAACGGCAACAAACGCGATTAATATTTTTTAAAGCATATTATTTTCATCATTTAATAAAACATTTTTAGAATATAATTACCAATAAATAAACAAAGAATTATTAAAGTACTAATTTATCATGGTTCCACCTCGAAAATCCGGAATTATTAGAATTTTAGAGGTTTGTGATGCCTGATTTTTTTCACTGATAATATGAGAAACGCCACATATGTGCTATTTTTCTCCTTAAAATAAGTTATAATTAAATTTACGAATTAAATAAAATGGGGAATGCACTCCAGAACTTTATCAAACCCTTATTTTTCTCTTTCTGGGGAGGGAGATGGTTATAGTTAAAAGAAGAATTTGTGATTTTTGATAATGGAAATAAAGTTTAGAATTTCCTCTTTTTATGGCACGTTCTTAACTCTCAAGTGAAATAAAAATATACAAATGAAAGAGTTACTTTAATTCGCCTACTTGTGACTTGCACCAACGTCAAAGAGCAATGCACTAGAAGTAGTCAGTGATTCTGTTAGAATGTTGAAGGAATATGTTTACCATTTAGCCAAGTCAAGAGATAATGGAATGCTAAGCGTTATTTTTTTATTTGTGTTACCAGAACTTGAGCGACTTTATTGTTAAATATACAAAAGATAAACATCGGATTAAACATCTAATAATAAGCACGCATTTTCGGAAGTCACCATGGAATGTGACAATCCCTATATAACATAAATAATTGTTTGCTATTGTAAAATCAAAATCATAAAAAAAAAAAAAAAAAAAAAAAAAAAAAAAAATTAAAATACATTTTAACATTTTTACTGAACTTTCATCACACAAATCCTCTTTTTCTTCTTCTTCGTCTTTTTTTTTTTAAAAATTCTTTTGAGAACGAATAAGTATTGGGTGTACACAGGGCCTAATTAAGGGGGAAGCTCGCTCATACCGGAATATTTTTACAATTATTTTTTACTTCATGTCATAGAAATTCCACGCTTTGACGAGGAAATATTTTTTATAAAAAATGAACGGTGTAAAACAATCCAATTTACTCATCGTTATTAGACACCAGAATTCTTTTAAAATAATTTTTAATGAAAATTTTCTGTTTATTATAGGAGGAAAGTATTTGTTAAAAAATAACGGTGTAAGTATAAATAATGTGTGAAGAGCGAGCTTCCCCCTTAATCAGGCCCTGGGTGTACAGTGGCCAGTAGAATGCGTCACATTATTATTTATAATAAATAAATAAAAATTAGAATAAATAAATATAAAATAAATAAAAATAAATAAATAAAAATAATTTATTTATTTTTTGTGTGTCCCGCATTCAATTTAACAACAACAACAACAACAAAAATACTACTTAAATTTAAATAGAGGTTGATCAAGAAAATATTAAATACGTTTATAAAACAAGATTTTGGGAGGCATGCTACTGTAACAATCGCAGCTATCGTAGATCGCAAGTCGGATCGTACACTCCGCAGCAAAAGTATCCGAGCACTAGCAATAATCCCCGTCTGAAAAAAATTCACTTAATACTGCTTTGTTAAATAAATATTTGTTGATTCATGTTCTTAGTCTACCTAAGAACATTAATCGACAAGGATTTATTTAACAAAGCAGTGTTAAATGTACTTTTTTCAGACAGGGATTATTGCTAGTGCTCGGATACTTTTGCTGCGGAGTGTCCGATCCGACTTGTGATCTACGATAGCTGCGATTGTTACAATAGTATGCCTTCCTTTAGCATCTTTAAACACTTTTTCATGTCTTCCCTTTGCAACGCCGTGTCACCGCTGCTGTGACACCTATTCCTAAGTTTAAAGCGCAAAACCTCATCCCAGAAACATTAAATAAAGATTTTTCATTTATATCTGGGACAAAATAGTGAGATATTTCTTTTACATTAATTTTGTTCGTCGATTCCAGTGGCAGTGTAATTTAAGAATACCAATTATACTGAGCCGAAAAGTTTTAATAAAAGAAATGTTTTCAATTTTAAACAGTATTGTTTTAAAAAAGTACAAAAGTGAAAATGAATGTTATTTATTTTTTTGTTTGAAACATTTGCAACATTTTTGTTTTAATTTCAATGTGAAATTAGAAAAATTTGCTTACCTTCTCCGGAAATACATATTTTTATACGTATTTACACAAGTCATAGAAAAATAGTGAGATTAATACTTATAAATCAATCTTGTTTCTGTATTGGTTTATTTTATAATTTTATTCATAAGTTACTGCGTATAAGTTCATTCATTACAAAACCTTCAAAGTAAACTAACAACATAATATTATTTCTCCGAATTCCTACATCAATATAAATAAATAATTAATTAAAATTTTAAAGAAAACATAGTTATGTACTTGCTTAATTAATTTCTTTTTATATAATAAAATGTAATGATAACTTCGACATGAAAATTTTCCACTTATTAAGAAATAAATTGGATAAATAATGGGTTAAAAAGGAAAAAAAAAAAACTGTTTCGATACTGATGATTATTAATTTTCTTTTCTTTTCTTTTTCTTAAAAAAATAAAAATTATACTGATTAAATTCTGGCAAAAGCAGAATTTAGTTTAATACGAAAGTCTGTTAGTTTTTTTTTTTTTTTTTTTTTTTTTTTTTCCCAACTTTAACATCGTTTTCAAATTATTCAATTATATTTTCCATAAATTTTTGATTTCGATAAAAGTCTAACTATCGTAAAACTGGTATCGTAAAAATCCGTAGGTTGATACTAATAGTCCTCCGTTCTAATAAACATTTCATTTCATTTTATGTTTTAATATATTGAACTACTTTATTCAGTAAAGAGAGCTTACTAACAGAGCTCAGAGCTGTCAAACCTTCGAACTATTTTACACATCTATATCTTTAAATTTATTTTCGTCATTTTTAATAACAGAATTCACGATAATAAATAAAGAGAATATTTCAATGAAAAAATATTGGTGTTCAAAAATCTGGAGGGTTGGTATCTCTGTATTAATTACTTTTAGAGTTTACGTACCTTGTCTTGAAATACTTGACAGCAGTATTGCCAGACTTTGCCTCTTTTTTATTCAATAGACACCGATAACTTTGAAAAGTGATATTTGATATATATACATAGCTGCCAATATTTTAATTTATTCCGGAGCACTTTTAGCCCCGCCTTTAGTTCGCACCACTTTATTTATAGAAAATTTTTCTCCAATATATAACTTCGATAAAATAAAACAAAATTTCTTTTAAAAAATAAGTGGTACGAAATAAAGGCGGGACTAAAAATACTCCGGAGTAAATTGAAATATTGGCAGCTATGTATATAATACCGGACTAATCGTCTATTATAGATATACAATATTACTTCTCAAAATTATCGGTGACTATTGAATAAAATTTCGCAAAGTCTGGCAACACTGCTTGAAAGCCATGTTGTTTGGATTCCTCGGAAATTCGTAGAAACTTATTTTCTCACGTCGACTATACAACGTGAAAATTGAACTATGCAATAAACCTTAATTTAACATGCAATACAAATATAAACTAGAGAGAAAGAGAGAGAGAGAAAACCTCTCACTTTTGTAAAATAAATAGAACATAAGCCATAAAATAATAGTAAAACTCAATAGAAAAATGGATTATAGGAAGAACTTTACCCCTTATCTAGCGCCAACTACCGGCTATGTTTATCTTTAACGTACACAAACATCAAGCCGTCTCAATTATATATATTAAAAGCAAACACGTTTTATTTATGAGACAAAAATTTTTTAAGTTAAAATACACTTAAAAAACAAAAATTACATATAAAAACAATTAAAATCAGACGTTTCGAAACCCGTCCGGGTTTCCTCATCAGTAATACAACACAATATGCAAACAGGACATGAACACTCAAGGAATTTAAAGGAGTACGGAATATTGAGGAGCCAGTGCGCATGCTTCATTGATAGTGTGGAGATGCTTGGCAGTGTGCCAGCTCTCAAGGAAAATACGCGATTTATAATTATGAACACCAGAATTTAAAATTTTTATATTATCGAAGTCAGGAATATGATCGGTTTCTATTGAATGGATTACAATTTTAGAATTTTGGTTGCAATTTTTAAAAGATAGT
This sequence comes from Salticus scenicus, assembly GCA_963930645.1. Taxonomy (NCBI): domain Eukaryota; kingdom Metazoa; phylum Arthropoda; class Arachnida; order Araneae; family Salticidae; genus Salticus; species Salticus scenicus. The sequence goes on along the minus strand of OZ005658.1, from coordinate 113,267,632 downwards.
CTGTGTTCTTGTAGTCTAATTTTTGCTGTACGGCCAGTTTCACCTATATAAACAGATTTGCAATTTTTACAAGGAATTAAATATATTACACCTTGTATTGTTGCCAAATTTTTGAGTCACTTCGAAGGCATTTAGTTCAGGAGGCCATGTCTGACCTTCTAAAGTTTTTGCAAAATTAAGATATTTAGTTCTCTGCCTTTTTTCCCATCAGTCTTTTTCTGTCGTATTTGATATTTTATTTTTTAAATAATTATTTAATCGTAACTACATTTGAAATTAATTACTCTAAAAATAAAATGGTGTTAAAAAAGGAGGGTGTTCCAAAAAACTTCCGATTCATAATTAGGATGTTGACAGGTATGAAATTATGCTTATTATTGTTAAATAGTTTCCAACCATCGAAAGATTCCTCTCCGGAAGACTAAAAAAAAAAAAAAAAAAAAAAAAAAAAAAAAAAAAGTCATGTCTCCGGACCACCCCAAGTTGTGATTATCAGGCTATAGTCAGTTGCCCATTGCGTACATCTAGTGAGACGTACCGTAATTTCTGGTAGACAAGCCGCAGGTAAGATGCGTCATTTCTCCACCAGAAATTTTATTTAATAGAGAAATCTATACTTTTTCGAAGGAAGAGCTCCTATAAATATAAATTTATTTATCAACTGAAATTTCTGGTGCAAAACTGGATTATATAACCTGCGGCTTATCTACCAGAAATTACGGTACACCTACTGAACCAACACCAAATTGAGTCGAAAAGTATCACATATCAACCATTTGCGTTCTCAAAAATATAAGGTAGCAACACCCATCCCATTTATATTATTTAGATAATTGCGCTTAAAATGTGACAAAAAGTTATATAATTCTACTCATTTATAAGCGACAACTAAAAGTGAGATATTGTTGAGACCATGAATATCGAAAAAACTCACATATGACGTGGAGAAAGGATCTTTTTATTCGATATATATTGAATTGTCTATTTATGAAAATGAGTCCCTTCCATGGAAGATCTAAATTGTGATGGTATGTTTCCGGATTATCCTTTGGCGTGAGTACAAGACCGTCGCCAATTGTCCAAAGTATAGCACTAGTGCAGTGTAAAACCAATCATGCACAATTTATTATTTACATTATATATATTAAAAAAACGTTTTGCAAGCAGAATGATGATCAGTGTTGTCAGATCTGGCGATTTTTTTATTCAAAAATCGCCAATAATTATTAATTGAAACGTTCGGCTAATAACTTCGAAAATTGATGGTCTATTATGAAAAGTCAGAATAATAATAATAATAATAATAATAATAATAATAATAATCTGGTGTGTCACTCACACGACTTTCTCTTACCCTGAAATTTAATGCTATAAATACAGGTTGGAGATTAAGAGAAAAGATAACGAGTACTGTTATGTAAACCTATGTTAAAATAAATCAAATTAGGCTTCGGAAGAGTTTTATATGACAATTAGTTCTGTGTGTGTGTGGGGGGGGGGAGTTACTGCCACCCACAACCCCCTGTTTCATTACTGCACCTACATTTATATAGAGATTAAATCTGTTATTAAATTCAAAAGTTCATGTAAAAATTTTCAGACAACTTTCACATGCAACATTCCTTGAAACTCATCAGTCTTGATCAAACTTTTCCAGTAACAAGTTTATATTAATTTGAAAATGCAACTTTTGGATCTCCTGAAATTATTTTACTTTTTTCTTTGGTATTTTTCTTTCTTTTAATTTAAATAAAAAATATTCTGGTGTGTGACTCACACAACGTTCTCTTACCCTGAAATTTAATACTATAAATACAGATTGGAGATTAAAGGATAAGAAAACGAGTACTGTTATGCAAATGTATGTTAAAACAATTTAAATTAGGCTTCAGAACACCTTTATTTGACAAGTTATTCTGAGTGAGGGGGTTACCCCCCCTTTCATTTCATTACTGTACCTACATTTATATAGAATTCAAACCTGGTATTAATTTTCAAAGTTCATGTAAAATTATTCAGACTACTTTCACATGCAACACTCCTTGAAACTTATTAGTCTTGATCAAACTTTTCCCGCATCAAATTTATATTAATTTGAAAATACAACTTTTGGATCTCCTGAAATTATTTGTTTTTAGATTACTCTAAGAAAGATAGACAATAATCAGACTTTAAAAAATTGACTTTGGTAATCAGGAACCTCAAAACGTGTATATACACAAAAAACAAGCGATAGGCATTTAGCTTAAAATCATACATTATTTATCATATGTCAATGAAGAATTCATTTCTATTCCTGACCAGCTTTCCTGGACATGGTAAAATATTATAGTAAAGCACTTCCACTAACAATAAAAAAGAATGTTACCGCTTAAATATTTGCAACCCTATATATCTTTTGAACAATATGTAGAAAACACATAGTGCACCTAAATACAATCCTATAGTAATAATATACGGCACAACCTGAAAGGCACTTCCATCAATTTTCAGCTATTATCGCACTATAATCTGATTCTTTTGTGTTACCCTGTAAATGAACAGTGAATGATTTCTCTGCCATATTCTACATGAGGCATTTTTTTATACATATTAAAAATATGTATTCACTTCATTTGGTTTAGTGCAGTCTATAGATGTTAAACTCTACTTACCAGCAAGTTTTCCCCATAGACGTAATGTATTTGAATGTTCTTAAGTGTCCCTGTACACGAACCATTCGCTTCATCTCAACGAAAAGTTTAGTGTAGCATTCCTATATGATACACATTCAGAATACCGAGTTTGAAATTTCTGCTACTATTTATTCTTGAGATATGCTGATAACACACACACACACACACACACATAACAACCGTTAAAAACATGATTTTCGAATTCAGGGGACCACAAAACGTGTAAATATAACGAAAACGCACGTTTGGAAATTTGACCCTAAAACAGTACTTATGGGTTAGAGTACCTGGATAAGAGAAAGTAAAAAAAGGCCACCACATCCCCCCCACACCTAATTTCGCCGTAAATTATCGTAGAAACATGCGGTTGGCACCGATCGATCTGTAATAGCGTCTAGTTTATAATGGCACAGTTAGATCTTCTTTAACCCTTTCAGGGACGGTGATGTCACTACAGCATCACCTAATTTTAATTTTCAACTGCAAAACTCATCCCGGAAATTTTTTAGCAAAATTTCACTTTTATAACATAGCAGAAAAGTTCCTTAATTTCTTTTCTTTTAATTTTGTTCGTGAATTCCGGTGACAGTGTACTTTAAATGATGCCAATTATCTTGCGCCGCGAAGGGTTAAGGGTCATCTACATATTAAAACAGGAATCACCTTCATTTTTTTCAAAAGCAACCCCCTATTTTTGATATCATATTGAAATTTCTAAGATCAAGACGGTTCAGAAGAACTCCTATTTATATACATTAAATCAATTTTTGACAGAGTTACAAGCGAAAATGTATTAGGAGTCTGTCTATATATTTAGAAAAAATAAATCATGATTTACCACAAAATACAAATTATTACTTAAATTTCACACCAGAAAAAAAAAAAATACAGAAATATTAATTATAAAATGAAACAAAGTTGATTAATACGGTGTCTTCTTGTTTGAAAAAAAAAAAAAAAAGTTCATCATCAAATTAATAATTTACCAAAAATATTTGTTCAAGTGTTTGTAATGCTATACTTAATCTTCCTTTTATTTTTGTTAGTTATTGTAAAGCTATACTGAAACTTTCTTTTAATTTCCTTTTCAGTGTTTTATTTATCTTATACTATTAAGTGAGCAATATTTGTATGTATATTTCACTGATCTCGAAAACGGTAGCTCGGACAGTCACGAGATTTAACACAAAGGTGCATCCCGAAGGGTCATTGTGCACATCGAAGTCAGATTTTCGAATTTTTGATTAGTTTTTTCTTAATTAATTAAAATGTGAAAATCATAACCTTCTAATTTCTGATAAAAAAAACCATTTAAATTTTAACATTTTATCCATAATTTAATTGTTGCCAATTTTTTTTTCGACAAAATAATAATAATAATAATAATAATAATAATAAAAAACGTACATTTATTTAAAATGAGGAAAATAAATGAGAAAGATTAGAAAATAAACTAGAAATATCACTCGCATCGTTACAAATAAGACACCAAATGAAAGGGAAAATTTTTGTAAATCCGATGCATTAAACAGCTTATCAATCGGATGATTAGTTTTTTCTTAATTAATTAAAATGTGAAACTAAAAACCTTCTAATTTCTGATAAATAAGACATTTAAATTTTAAAATTTTATCCATAATTTAATTGTTGCCATTTTTTTCGACAAAATAATAATAATTAAAAAAAAAAAAAAAAAAAAAAAAAAAAAAACGTACACTTATTTAAAATGAGGAAAATAAATCAGAAAGATTAGAAAATAAATTAGAAATATCAGTCGCATCGTTACAAATAAGATAGCAAATGAAAGGGAAAATTTTTTTAAATCTGATGCATTAAACAGCTTATCAATCGGACAATTAGATTTTTTTAAATTAACTAAAGTATGAATTTTAGGTGGCAACAGCAGAAGTTTGTATGGAAACCGTTAGGAGAAAAAAAATGAAAAATCTGCTTCACATTAAAACACATGATTTTTAAAAGGGATTAAAAATTGCAGTTTTCAAGTACTTTTAAATTTTCTTCACAAAAATACAATATACAGCCTGTACCCCACAAGACCAACTTGCATTTCAAATTTCATCAATTATTTTGGTTAATAAACAAAAGTTATTATTATTATTTTTTTTTTCAAATTAAGTTTTATTCTATTTTCGAAAAGATTTATGTGATCATAGATATAATAATATATATAGATCTATCATCCCCATATTATCGTGCAAAGATTTTTGATGCCGAAAAAAAAGCTTTGGAATCAGCCATTAAGTGGTATTGAAGGGAAAAAAAAAAAAAAAAAAAAAAAAGAAGAATGAATTTGAAACTATATCTGAAGCTTTTCATTCACCTTTAGTAAATAAATTATTCATGAATTTTATTTGCTAAAACATTCGTGCATATTCCCGTGTGTATTCACTCGGGGAAAGACTGCCATATTTTGGTAAAATCGCCGTCTTTTCCCGAGTGAAAAGGAATCACTTTTTTGTCCCCAATGATCAATCTATATATTATTACTATATCTATGTATGTGATACGATAGATTAATAATTTGGGTTTTAAAAAAAATTTTAAATAGATTATTTAAACTCTATGAACCATATTTTTATTTTATCAGCTTCATTAACAGATCCTGCTGGGCGATTTTTTAAATTTTGGTGTTGAAGTACACCGAATGTTTTTCGACAAGAAGTTTAATATAGCAACAGACATTTTAATCTAAGTAGCGCATCAAATATATAAAAACATAAATGATTTATTTTTACACAAAATTTACAGAACAAATGCAGTTTTAAAGATAGGAAATTTATTTCAACAAGCACTATTTTAAACCTAAAAAGCATTAAATATATAAGCAGAATATAAAATATTCTTATGTATAAACAAAAAAGAGTCTGATAAAATTATTAGCAAAATAGTCTTCCCATTTTCATACAAAAAAAGAAAAAAAATCCATCGTTAATATGGCGACAAAAATTCAAAAGCCGCCAATGGAGCGACATAATAAAGTTGTGTAACACGATAATGTTTACCTATTTATTTATTTTTTTATATAATAATCACTATGCTAATTTATCATACAAACAAATGAACCTCTGTGTGTTACTGCACTCTCACGCTGTCGAACAGAAATATTTGAAAAATTCAAATTAATATTTAAATAAATAAATAAAAATATGTTTAATGGGAAATATATATAACCATAAAAAGATTAGTTGTCTAAAATACGGCAGAAATAGCGCTCATAGCATATTGTTACAAGGGATTAAGTCTTATTGTTACAATGGATTAAGTCTTATTGTTACAATGGATTAAGTCTAAAATGGTGACAAAAATTCAAAAGCCGCCAAAGAGAACTATATTAAGGCTGTACTATCAGGTTTACAAACCCATGAATTATATATAAACACAAAAAATTAATTGTCTCATGCGACAGACGTAGCCGGTCACAGCATATTGTAATATTTGGCGTGAAATTGCTGTCGTTTAATGGTGTTTATTGGATAAACAAAAAAAAAAAAAAAAAAAAAAAAACATATGAAATAACGTAAAAGCAAATATTATGTTTGTCTAAACCCAGTTACGTTTGAGTTCAGTCCGAGTTACATGTGAACAACACGTATAGTGTTGTTCACATGTAACTGGGATTCAAATATAAAAGGGAAACACCAATTTTTTCGATATTATCTATTTCGAAACTGTTATATAATAAGCACCTAAATGGAAGCTCATTGGTAAACTATTGTCGCAGGTAATAGGGACAAGCGCCCGAGTTGCAGTTGATGACCAAATCGCTGCTGAATGCAGCAGGGACCTGGAGCGAGTTTTTGAACAATTTCAGTAATTTATTTTATTTTATTTTTATAAAGCTATATAGAAACGAGTTTCTTTTAAATTTAGTGGCCAGCGAAGCGGGCAAAGCCTGCTAGTGTTATCTTTAATTTTTTAATTTAACATTGAGTGTCCTTCTCACTTTAGATTGTCCCTTTTCTCTTTGAGCTCAGAATTATGTTTCTTGCATTTCAGTACCGGCCTGTCGCCCCCTTATTTATTTATTTATTTTCTTTTTTTAAGCCATCACGATCCCGATCCAACTCCGCAACCAACATGTGGTTCACTGACGTGTGGGGTTACCATTGAACCCCGGGAACTCAGCACTCAGCCATCTCTCTCGAAGTATTAACAGACTGCACTGCGTTTGCTTATGAATTAAAAATTATTAAATAGTTTATTTTTAATAAACGTGGAATAGTTTAATATGCCACGTCATACATAAAAATTTAAATAGCTTGAGTCATATGAGCCCTCCAATGTTGAATTACAAAAATCTAGATAGCAAGATAAAAGAATAAAAGTAATAAAGATAATAATAATAATAACAATTGCGTTAAAAAAAAAAAAAAAAAAAAAAAAAAAAAAAAAGGTTTACTATTAAAAAAAAAAATATATATATATATATATATATATGTACTTCTGCTGGGTATATATTTGTTTTATACAGTTTTAGCCCGGCATAAAAGTACATTTAATATGAGGCGTACAAACCTACAGTATACAAAAATATAGATAACAAGATTTAAACTAAAATCTGAGAAATGATATTTAATATTCAATAAAAAGGAGATACAATTCTAAATCATTCTTATTTTGAGTAATAGGTCATGCCTTTATACGTTTCTCTAAAGCATCAAATTATTTAACAAATTCATGATTAAATAACTGAAATTTTGTCATCAACAATCGAAACGGGAAATTTCACTCGTTTATATATGCTAGAGTTCTGTAAAGAGTCACACAAAGTAGAGTTAAGGAATAAGAATCATTTTTTTTAAAGTAAAGTATTGTTTCAGAAAAAGCCAGAGGGTGGAGTTTATTGTTCTTTTGGAAGGCCATCAAAGTTTCACGACTACAATGGGTTAATTTTAAAAAATAGATTAATTTGTATAATAAACATCGAAACTTTACTTACAAAAGAATAAAAAACAAAACAAAACAACGAAATAAATTAAAATAAAAATTTTCAGTACTGGACTGAATTTGCATAAATCGGTCTGATAAAGTATGTCCCACAAAAAACAATTTCCCATTGCCCAGATCGAATATTCCTCGTTATACTGCCATCTACTATACTTGAATTCTTAATTTTAAATGTGCAAGATCTATATCTTTAAAAATAATAAGATATATTACTTTGTTTTAAATTATTTTTTTCCATAAAAAAATGTGAATTTTACACCGTGATTAGAATAATCGAAAATAAATAATATTGTGCTTTGTTTCAACATCAGATTTTATAAACTTAAAAAAAAAAAAAAAAAAAAAAAAAAAATTCCACTATTTGTTTCTGCATTAAAAAAATATTAAGTAAAAATTTAATATTTTATTATATTACCTTATGCGTTAAAATTTAGATAACATAAAGCTCACAAACGGTTCAATAAACGAATGCGAGAATGTCAGAACAAGATTAAAACAGAAAATTCGTTTTAAGAAATCTTTAAATTATTAAATATTAATTATAATAGTTTTAAAAAAGAAAAACAAGAAAGTATTGTTCAATACATATTGCTCTTTCAAACAGTAATCCTCGCCTTACCGCGTTTCCTAAATCATGACATTTAACTTGATAAGTACAAACCCTACAATATTCAAGTACAAAAAAGGGACAAGAGTGTCAAAATAGAATTTTAGCAGTAAGAAATTAGGAAAAGTTATGTAATATTTTATTTAAGAACAAATACTTAACCTTTCAGGATAGGGTATATTGAGGATAGGGATATTCCTTGTTGCAACGTAAGCCACAAGGAATTACGTTGATTTTTCTTGATTTCGTTGATTACAGATTTTTCTAAAACTTTGCATTATAAAACAAAATTATTTTACATATTTGCAAGTAAATAATTTAAGTTTTGTCTTCAGCACTCGATGTAGTAAATGCCATTGAGATTTATGCATACCGGCGTCACATAAAGAGTCAAATACGAATATGCAAACTAGTTATTTTTTTTTTTTTTTTTTGTTATTGTTATTGTTGTTTCAGTGATGTAGAGGCGGGGCTTGATTTCTTTTGGAATTCTTTCGCAATCTCTCGCCTGCATTGCGATAACTTTATAAAAATAAGACAATTTGTATAATAAATATCGAAATGTTGCTTAGAAAACAATAAAGAATAACATAAAAGTAAATTAAAATAGTTTTTCGTCAAAATATATTCAGAGTTTACTCACAGAGGATTCAAATTACAGGAAGTGACACGGCCCCCTAACAGCACTAAAAAATGAAATGTCACTGTAATTCAAAAAATATTGTTAGGAGCGAGCTGTAAATTTGGAAACCCTTGTTTTTGATGATGCCCGTTCAAATCGTGCAAAAATTAACATACGTCATAATTCATATTTTTTTTTCAAAAATGAGTTTATTAATAATTTTCATAATTCAAAAAATGTTTTTTTACCAAAAATATGTAAGGAATATGTTTGGGTCACTTCATTCTAAGGCATAAAAAAAAAAAAAAAAAAAAAAAAACAGAATTTGAATATAATGATTTTTTTGGGAAATATGAATTAACGTTTGTCACATTAACATTAACATCTGCATATTTTAACAGTTTATAACTCCATGAAAAATTGAGCAAAATATATAAACTATACCATTTTCCGCGATGATTTGTTCCAAATAATTTATAAAAAATGGGGGGGTTACCATTAAAAGAAATTAAGTTGGTGCCAGTTTTAATATGTAGACGATCCTCTAAGCAAAATCTAACTATACCATTATAAACTAAGCGTTATTACAAATTGATTGGCACCAAACGCATGTTTCTACGATAATTTATGGCGAAATTGGGGAGGGGAGTGGCTTTTTTTTTTTTTATTGCTGATTGTATATCAAATATCACGTCTCAAAAATATTGTTGATTATTGAATTAAAAAATCCGCCAGATCTGGCAACACTGAGATGATTTTTATGAGTGCTGCTTTTCCTACTCTTTGCATTTTTTGGTTTTATTGATTAAACTCCATTGCATTTTATTAACAAACGCACTTCCCCGAATCCTAGCTAGATACTGTGTTATTTGTAGTATAGTTTTTACAAAACTTATTCCCGCAAGTTTTTTTTTTTTTTTTTTTTTTCAAATTGGCATTTTGCATAGTGAATTTCAGTTTTCAGTTATATAGCTCTCATATATTTATTGATTGTTTAGAGGTAGTCAGTTAATATGTCTCTGAGCATGTAGGAAGCTCAAGTGACACATTATGTATTTACCTATAAACCAAAGGATATTTTATTGAATGTAGAAATATATTCTTCTGTATCGCCTATCTACTTTATATATTTTCTTTTTCTTTTTTTAAATTTAGAATTTAAATTATTCTGTTTTATGTATGGTGTCTCCATTTTTTATATAAAAAGGGGAGGTTTTCCACATTTCTTCCCATTTCTGCATGTAAAAATTTGAAACGCTGCTTGAATAAATTAATAAACATTAAAAAAATTTTTGAATGAGTTTCTTTCACCACCTAACAGGTTAGCTGCAGTCAGGGCCTGATTAAGGGGAAAGCTCGCTCTTGACACATTATTTATACGTACACAGTAATTTTTTAAAAAATACTTTCCTGCTATAATAAACAGAAAATTTTCATTAAAAATTATTTTAAAAGAATTCTGGTGTCTAATAACGGTGAGTAAATTGGATTGTTTTACACCGTTCATTTTTTATAAAAAATATTTCCTCGTCAAAGCGTGGAATTTCTATAACATGAAGTAAAAAATAATTGTAAAAATATTCCGGTATGAGCGAGCTTCCCCCTTAATCAGGCCCTGGCTGCAGTCGTATTTTGATCTTTAGCAAATTACCTTGAAACCTAAGGACCAATTGGCGTGTCATCGCTTGTCCACGTAATCAGCATTGAACTTAACTGTGATCATTGTGATAAAGAACAAATAATTATTAAATATCGATTTTTAACCCTTTCATTCCCAATTTTTTCCATCCATAAATCAATAAATCTTATATTTAGTCATTAATTTTTTTCAAAGGTAATATTACATGTATATATATATATATATATATATATATGAATAATAGCAGCGTACAAAAAAAAAAAAAAAAAAAAAAAAAGCTGATAAAGCAACTGAGTAATGTTTATTTATATTTAACACTTTCGCGATCGCTGACGTAGATTCACTTCATTTGAAAATCTCTAACCCTGCTAGTGGGCGTTTCATTTGCAGTTTTTATGTTATTTATTTGTTAAAAATATGCCTAATATTCACATTTGTACTGTCAAGATACTATGGATATAAATGCTTTGATTAGAAAGATTATAACTATAATGTATATTCATTTGTAATATAAATGTGAGTACCGAAAATTTTGTTCTTAAATATTTTAACTGGGAAGAATAACGGCCACAGACAAACCATACTGTGAAATTGACAAAATCACGCGGTCTCCAAAGCGTTTATATAACCACTGATGCAATTTAAAATAATAACTTTACAATAAATAAATATATCAATACATATTGCAATTAATTAAAATACAAGTTACAGTAGAACTTGGATAATTCGAAGTTGAAAGGACCAGACAAATATTCGAAATATCCAAAAATTCGAATTACATATACTATTTGTTAAAAAAATAGATAAATTAAAAAATTAATACCCTACGATCAAAGATTTAACACATAAACTTTATATCTAAGCATACTTCTACATCCTCCCCCCATTACATCAATATTTTTTACGAGCTTATTTATTCAACACTTTTTTAAAAAATGTGTATTTTTCTTCTTTAAGTACAATTTTTGTGTAATAGCATATGACTTGATACAAAAATAGAATCTTCTTCATTAGACAGGATATTCAATTCAAAAAATCTCGAAGTTCATGTACATATATACACCATATCTTCTGATGCACTAGATAGGGGCTACTTTTGTATTTCCTTATCCTTCTTTTGAAAGACTGTTAAAATATATTAGCTGAAAAAAATGTCGGGAACAAATTTTACAGTAATATTTTAAAAGTAATTGTATGAAAAATTCGAATTATCCAAAATAGAATTCGAATTATACACGATTTTTTAACATTAGTTTAATTAATACAAAATTCAAGGGACCGAGTAAAAAATTCGAATATCGAGAATTTCGAATTAAACAAATTCGAATTATTCAAGTTTCATTGCATAAACATAAAATAAAATAAAAAATACTTCTAACAATTAATTTACTTAAATTGCTCAAAACAGAAAAGTATTTCCGATATTATTAGTAAAATAGAGTAAAATATACTTTCATTTATCAACAAGGGTAGTGAAATCATCTAATATATATATATATATATATATATATATATATATATTTTATTTTATTTTTTTTTTTGTGGGAAAATGTATATAGATTTTAATACTGCTTATTTTTAATCAGTGGGAGTGTTAGATGGTAAGAAAGAAAATCTGAAATGTTATGATTCCAATTGACATCTTGCGGACAGAAAGGGTTACATAAACAAACGGATACAAGATTTTATATTTTCACGCAAAATTCAAAGGTTTGAATAAATAAATAAATAAATAAGTAAATAAAATCCTTGAAACGGTAGATCTTTTTTTACTGTATATTCCTAAGAAACAGTTAAATTATCTTATTTAGATTTTTCTTATGACAAGGAGAGATCACGACAATGAAAATTCAGATCGAGATAAAACTGCGCAGAATGAAGGTAATATGAAGTAATCTTATACTTATCGTATACTTATAGTATACTTATCGTATACTATGAAGGTAACGACATATTAAATCATAAGCGCGCACTAGCCACACAATTTTGAGGAAAAAGCATTGGAAGATTCAGTAATTAATTATGTACAAGCTATTTCGACAACGAGTAAACGCTGCAGGGGCGTAGTCGGAAGCGTAAGCGGCTGCAACGCGGAAGTCCTGAGTTCGATGCAAGCCGAGGAACACTTTTTAAACATCATTTATTTTAACAAATATTTTATTTTTATTGCTTTCTAATTAAATTTAAAGTTTGAAAATTTAATAAGTAATAATTATTTATTTTTTATGAATTAAAAAATTGTGTAGTTTTTATAGATATATTTTTCTATGCGCAATATTTATATTTTTCTAGAACTTAAAAAATAAATATTACCTTTGCTTTTGATATGTCTTACCTTCATAGTACGCTACAATTCTGCGCAATTTCATATCGATCTCAATTTTTTCTGTCGTGACCTCTCGTTGTGAGTCCTGTAATATTATAATCTTGAAAAAAAAAAAAAAAAAAAAAAATTATATAAGTACAAATATATATATATATATATATTACACCAGAAAATCCGTTACAATACTTTATAATATTAAAATAAAAGGAACAGTTCCTGAACAGTCGCAAGACCAAAAGTAGCTGCAGGCTTCATTTATTAAATAAGTGCTTGAAAAAGCATGTATGTGGAAATGAAACGTCGGGAAAAAAACGCAACACCCGCTGTTTCTTCGTTATTAATTGACGCAGGAATATCTAATAGACATAATTTAATAGGAAATTAAACGCACTTTCTGAAAATGTCGTCAAAATTTGAATTAGGGGTCACCTACATATTCAAATGAGCGCCAACTTTGATTTTTTTTTTTTTTTTTTTTTTCCAATAGCAACACCCAATTTTGACTTCGTATTCGAATTTCTGAGAGTCTGGAAGTGCGGAAAAGTATACTGTTTGTATATTTTAACTTTAGTATTTACACAATTATAATCAAAAATTTGTTAGGGGTTATCTCTAAATGTAGAAAAATAAAATTTAGATCCTATAAGAAATAGATAAAATCTTAATGTTTCACAACGGAAATCTTTCAGGAAAGAAATATTTATAAAAATTAATAAAAACGTTTGCAATTTCCAGTTTCTTAATTATCAGTCTTTTACATTTGTATTGTATATACTTCAGTACTATTTTAGATAATTTTAGGTCTATTTAAATATATTACACTTGCGACTGGTCCAAACAGTACTCTTTGAAAAAGTGCAATATTTTTCAAGTAAAAGTGTCTATTATGGCTGTACTGATCACCAATAAAGCTTAAATTTTCTTTCGTAGGTGTAACATAATATAAGAAATGAAATAATATAGATGCAACGCGTAAACTAAATCTTTCGGGATAAATTATTGTAAGGGTTCATGAAGTAAATATTAAACAATTTTAATAGCACTTACCAGTTTTGGGTCAGTTGAACTCTTTGGAACTGTACTATTCGTTTTATAATTTCTATGAAAATATAATTTCTTAATTAACCTTTTCCCGTCTGCTGACGTAGATTCACATCATTTGAAAAACTGTAACTCTATCAGTGGGCGTTTCCTTCGTAATTTGTGTGTAACGGATTTCTTAGATGTGTACCCAGTGTTCATATTTTTGCAATAAAATATACTATGGATAGAAATATATTGATTAGAAAGACTATAATAATAATGTATATCCATTTGTAAAATAATTGTGAATACAGAAAAGTTGTTCTGAATAAAAGTTTTTCTGAGAATAACGCACGAAGGTGGATCTTACTCAGGGCCTGATTAAGGTGGAAGCTCGCTCGTCACACATTATTTATACTTACACCGTTATTTTTTAACAAATACTTTCCTCCTATAATAAACAGAAAAATTTCATTAAAAATTATTTTAAAAGAATTCTGGTGTCTAATAACGGTGAGTAAATTGGATTGTTTTACACCGTTCATTTTTTATAAAAAATATTTCCTCGTCAAAGCGTGGAATTTCTATGACATGAAGTAAAAAATAATTGTAAAAATATTCCGGTATGAGCGAGCTTCCCCCTTAATCAGGCCCTGATCTTACTGTGAAAAAGACAAAATCCTGAGGTAGCAAAAAGTGTTAAAATAAATTTATAAATGTTAAAGTATATTTTTAAAAATATATAAAGTTAAAATATATTAATAAAGTTTTAAAGACTAAATTATCTTTAAAATAATAATCATCCCACCTATAAAATAAATAAATAAATAAATAAAAATAAAGCAATATATGAAGCAAATGACTTTAACTATGACGGTAAATAAGGAACGATTTTACAAGTCTGTCTTGCATTCGAATTCCATTCGTTTTTTTTTAATAGAAAATTTTTACATTAAACCTATTTTTCTATTTAAAAGAGTAAACCCCGCCTATTTAGTTAAATTTTTCTTCTAGTGTTCATTTAAAAGATTCAAAATTTATCACCAGTAATCGATGACGTAAATACAATTTGCGTATATTTTTGTCAACATAAAACAAGAGGTTTTACACGAATTCATCACTCAATGTGACATTTAATTTTCTTTTCTGTATTGTTTTGTGTTCAAAAACGATGGAGGCGGGACTTCTCTTCTTTAGAAAACAGGAATTCTTGATGCTAACACTAATATCTAAAAATCATCATTTTTGTTTCACTTCTTTGCGTTTGTCGTTGTTGTCATACATAATATGACACGTAAATAAAAATTAAAAATATTTTGTTAAATTTTTTTTGTTATTTTTTGTTATTTTTTAAGATTTGATTCGTTATCACATGGAAAACTTTTAAGAGACGGCCCCCTTATCCACTACAAAAGAAAGATTCATTTATATATCGAAAATTAATAACTGGAATGAGCTGCAAATTTGCACACCCATAATTTTTAGCATTAGGATTCATTTTATGTAAAAATTATTATAGGTCATAATTCATAATTTTTATGAATATGAATTTATTAATATTTTTTAGAATCAAAAGTAATGATGGATTATGTTTGGGTTTCTTCACTATATCTCGTAATATATATATATATATATATATATATATATGTATATCGATCAAATTATTTTTTGTGAAGATATTAATTAAAGTTTGAAATATGAATTTAACAGTAGCACCTTCTAAGTTTGAACGCTTATCACTCTGTGAAAAAATAAGTAAAATATACAACCAATATACTTTTTCGCGTAGTTTCGATCCCAAGAATTCAAATGTAAAATAAAAATGGGGCATTACCGTTGAAAAAATCAAAGTTGGTGCGCATTTTTAAGATGTAGACGACCCCCAATTCAAAATTTAAGTTCATTTTCTGAAACTACTTACAATTCCCCGTCGAATGATACCTATTACATTTTTCTACATTGATTACCAACAAAGTTTTGTTGAGTGTTGCGTTTTTTTTTTTTTTTTTTTTTTTTTTTTCCCCCGACAGTACATTATTCATACAGGGATGGAACATGGGCGCAGTATTCATACCACTATCAATGTAAGAAAATTTTCTACTTCTTAAATCAACGATATTATAGGTAGTAAAATTTCTTAAACAGATTCCGGTATGAATTCTGCGCCCGTGTTCCATCCTTGTTCATATCGAAGTTTCAACCAAGATTATTAATGAACTCGTTTGGGCATCGTGTTTCAAAATGGAGGCTTCTTAAAATTTCCAAACTGACATAAAAAACAGATGATGAACAGATTTGCATGAATCTTGGTATATACGTAACTCATATGAAGATCTCAATCCAACTATTTTTTTTAATCAACTTGTTTCAAAATTGCAATTACTTCAACTTTTGAAATTCAATTAAAGAAAAAAAAAAAAAAAAAGCTTAATTATGAACAAATTTGATCATTCGCGCAAACGCATAAAAGATATAAAATCGTTCGAAAGAAAACAATCCAGAAAATCATTCGCGCACGCGTATGAAGAATGAGATAGCAACAGAGGGAAAGGAGGGGAGGACGAATTTAAAATTAATTCACTTTTAACGTTTGTTTGATTTAAATGAATAATACATGCTTGTAATAATAACTATGATAAATTAAAAAAAAAAAAAAAAAAAAAAAAAAAAGCTTCTACTTTTAATTAGCCTGTTTTTTTTTCTTTATGTTATGAATTTTAAAAGAAACAGAAACAGTTTATTATGTGCTGTTTATCCCTCTTGACCAATCTACAATCGCCAGTAATGCGTTAAGAATACCGAACGGAAATGCCGTTTCTTTCGAGTAACAAAATGTCTGAAAATGTAATTTGCTCATGGTAATGGGATATTCTCTTATGTCCATAAATTTATTTAAGTGGCTGTAAAGATGAAAGCCGAAAGTCAGAAAATTTCTCTTTATCAGAGGGGTGAATCACATGATTTTCCAATTTCCCGCTTTAGTTTTATACTTCTATTAGGAAGAGAAGACTTGTTAGGGTTTTGGGCTAAGTTCTTTAAATGAAAGCAAAAATTGCCTGCCGGAATAAAAGGATAAAGAAATTTGTATCAAACTACTTGTATGAAAATAGAGGATGGGAGAGTTTTTAAGGTTGACTTTAAACACATTTATTTGAGGAAAAGGGTTATACTGCAGACTTAAAAAATAAATAAAATTGAAAGTAAAATATATATAATTTATTTAATTATTTATTTTTAACAATTCTTGATTATTTTTAGTATATATATTTAATATATATGTATATATTAGGGGGACCGGAAAATAATGTCGTTTTGAATTAAAATACTGACATCGGAAATTTATCCTGGATAAAATTTAAGATATTCTTAGGTAAATTATAAGATGGTTATTTGTAAAGTACCGTGTAAACACTGTTAAACAAAAATTTCTGGTTTCATTTTATTAAGTCAAAACGGCATTATTTTCCGGTCCACCTAATATATATATATGTGTGTGTATGCATTTCAAACATAGAAATTAAAATTATTAACACTCGTACATATATCCCAATATTATAAGATAAATATGCAAAGGTTTTGCTTTCAATTTATAGTTATTGAATATTTTAAAGGGATATTGGAATTATTTCAGTAAATTCGTAAAATACGTATTTCATTTAAAAGAAGAAGAAAAATGTCTCTGAAACTTATCCGTGCTGAATTATTGGCTTAGTTATAAAATCAAGATCATTATACAATATGCTTGCTAGAATTAAGCATATTCTACAACAGGTTATCGGAATTTACAACAATTTGTCTTATAAATGAAATATGCGTATCTGCCAACATCCTAACTATGAACCGGAAGATGTTTGGTGTGCTCCCCTTTTTTCACATCACTTTATTTTTAGAGTAATTATCTCCAAACTCAGTTACGATAAGATAAATATAAAATCACTCTAAAAAAAAAAAAAAAAAAAAAAAAAAAAAAGACCGGTGAGGAAAAAAAAAAAAAAAAAAACTGACACTAAAAATATTTCTTTTTTTTTTTTTTTTTTTAATGAGATGGCTAGCAAGTGTGAATATGCATGCTGTGAAAGTTTTTTTTTTTTTTTTAATACAAATTTTGTATTTTTTATATTTTCCAGTCAGTGTTGCCATATCTAGGGACTTTTTTATGCAACTCTCACCAATAATTTTAATAAGTTATACTTGATATAGAAAATAGATGATTAATCTTCGATATGATTCTGTAACTGTTAGATTTAAAATTAATGGTAGACATTAGGGCTGGATTATTTATCAATATATCACAAAATATCAATATTTTTTTAGCATCGCAAAAACAGTATTTAAAATCTTACTCTGCCGATATATCGCTTTAACGATATTTCTCAGCGTGCACCATGCGGCCGACCGATCTCACATCGATAAATAACTTTAAAACATCCAATCTTACTACCTCCTTCAAACTCCGCTTCTTTCCCTTTCTTTCAAACTCCGCTTTCCGCTTCCGCTTTTCCCTACCACGCATGCACAGCACGACCGATTGAATCCCACCCGAAATATAGCACCAAATATCTTACCCTAATATTCCTTTCCTTCTTTCCCCACATTCCCACATTGCTCTCTCATAGCCCCAAACAATCTCTCTCTTTCAATGTTACCGCAACATACATCCGAATGTAATATAACCACTTCCTTTCTCTGTCATACCTGTGATCTCTCAAATCGAAAATAAATACCAGTACCACTGCTTAAAAGGTCAGCCGTTGAACGATGACATATAAAATATTTCATTCATCATTCATCAAGTTATCGCAGTACATTATTTCCCAGTTTCTCACATTCGAAGATATCCCCACACCAGTAATATTGCAGCTCATTTCCTGCTATTGGCTCATTCATATCGGTATTAACTGTCCAATGACTTGCGAGATTCAACTTATATTTATCAAACATGATCAAAGCCGAATTGCCGTATTTCAGACACTGATATCCACTAGAACTTTGATCGCAAGAGTAATCTCGTCTGCCGGATGTTCACTCATTGACATCGATATATTTTCTTCATGTAGTATATTGCGGTTTACGTGAAAGTAATATTTAGAATATTGAATGTAAAATGAATGTTCGCAGCCACATCGATTGTTCGAAATAATATCAAGTGGTATTAAAAAAAAAAAAAAAAAATGGAAATATGGAAATGTTTTGGGTGTCTCGGAGATGAAAATAATAAAATAATTTCCGAACTTTTTTCGATCTGTAATTTTTAATCGTGTGCAGTATAATGTAAATTTTTTTGTATATATAATTTTACCTTCTATCATTATTATTATTAAATATTTTAATAAACTCAGTTCTTTATTAAGATAGTAAAATAGATTTTTATCTTCAGAAATTTTATAGGGACAGTTTTCCGACTGAACAATGATATAACACTGATCATTTTATTACTATTTTATTTATTCATTTTTATTATTATTTTATTTTTTGTGCAGCATTTTATTATTATTATTCATTTATTTATTTATTTTAGCCGTTCTTATTAAATATAAGAGATTTAAAAAAAAGAAAAGTGGTAAAAAAAATAAAATAAAAAAATAAATAGAAATTCTGCTTACATTCTATGTAAACAGAATTTAATTTAGTACGACTGGACTTATTTTAATAACTGTGTTTCATTCACTAGCATCGATTACTATATTCATTTCTTAAAATGTCTTTGGTATAACTTTAGCAAAGGAGCCCCTTTGTGGTTTTTAAATTTTTGTCAATTTATTGATGAAATAAAGTGGCTATCGAAAATTTTGGAAAGAAATATCCGTTTTACTTCGGTACCAAATTTAAATTTTGCAAAGGGCTATGCTGAAGCGGTTCCATTTCTTTAGCACTGTTTTTTTTTTCTTCTTCAATTCTATTTTAATTATTAAAAAAAAAAAGAAAAATGTTTGTACATTTATATATTTTTTCGACATAAAAGTAATATATTTACTTACATATTCATTCATTTATTGAAGTGAAAACTTCTTTAGGCGCGTTGAGCACTTTTTTGTGAACAAAAATCATTTAACTCGCGCCACCGTCAGCGAACGCTTTCCATTTGAAGTGAAAACTTTTGGGTGAACAAAAATCATTGAACTCGCGTCATCGTCAGCGAACGCTTTCCATCCTTGTATGATACAAATAATGTATCATACAGTTAACTTGCTAATGTGAAGTGTTAATAATTATATACTGTATATTGTTTTACAATCTGGTGCGGCTCTACACGACTTCTCTCATCTCCGGACGCTGTCTCTTAAAGATTGCATCCGGAAACGGTGCAGTTAGACCTCACAAAACCGTGTGAAAGGCCAAAGATGCCATTTTCTCACGTTTTACAATCTGGTGCTGCTCTACACTACTTCTCTCATCTCCGGGCACTGTCTCTATAGCAGTCAGACCTCGCAAAACCGTGAGAAAGCCCAAAGCCGCCATTTTTCTCACGTTTTTTACAATCTGGTGCGGCTCTACACGACTTCTCTCATCTCCGGATACTGTGTCTTAGAGATTGCAGCCGGAAATGTTGCAGTTAGATCTCACAAAACCGTGAGAAAGGCCAAAGTAGCCATTTTTCTCACGTTTTTACTATCTGGTGTGGATCTACACGACTTCTCTCATCCCCGGGCACTGTCTCTATTGCAATTAGACCTCACAAAACCGTGAAAAAGCCCAAAGCCGTCATTTTTTTCACGTTTTTACAATCTGGTGCGGCTTTACATGACTTCTGTCATCTCCGGACACTGAAAACAATCCACGCTTGTGTACATTACAATTGGTGTTCATTTATCTTTAAAAAGTAGCAAATATCTATTTTCCTTTTCTTGAAAAAATATCGATAATATCATTAATATCGATATTAACTTGGCGATATATCGCGATATTTGATTTCTGATATCGTCCAGCTCTAGTAGACATTACATAAAAAAATTCCTAAATTTGGAAATATTGTTCTCTGTAATAAATTTGTAGATTTTTAAAAATAAATATATGTTTATGGATCAATCCAGATTTTATATTTGTGTCCCATTTTTGTAATATATATACACTAAGCGACAATCTATAATAATAAAAGAAGATGTCTGTCTGTCTGTCTGTCTGAGCATCTATACGTTCAGCCCCTACTGAACGCAGAACTACAAAATTTGACATACGGGTGCTCAGAAGCCTGCCCGAGGGGATAGTCAAAACAGAATTTAAAAATTTTAATTAGTTGCGGAGATATTAATTAAAATGTAGACCTATGTCTTAATCAAAAAGCGATCTTAATGACTCAGAATTCACCGAGATTGCATAAAAGTAGATATTTTAACGGAGTTAAAAGCAGAAAAAATGGAAAATAAATTAGAAATATTAGTCCGATCATTACGAATTTGGTACCAAATGAAAGGGGAATTTTTTCCGAATCTAAGAGTGCAAGCGGCTTATCGATACGTCAATTAGATTTTTTAAAATTAACTAAACTGTGAAATTTAGTTGGCAACAGGCAGACGATTTTCTAAGCGGTCTCGATCGGAAACAAAACACATACGAGACAACTGTCTGTGATGTCTGTGATGAAAACGGAAATGGTTGTAATCAATTAAGATATCATGTGTTTTATACTGGGGGGAAAAATTGCAATTTTCAATTTTTTTCAAATTTTCATTCACGTTACATTTGAATTAATATTCGGCCTAGACAGCATATTATAAAGCTACTGTTCAATTTTCATGAAAATATATGAATAATTAAAAAAAAAGACATATTTATTGGAAAAAGGATTGTCTTCTTTTATTTTTTTGCAGTATTTGCAGTAGACGAAATTTCGTACTATGTAGTTTTAATGCCCGATAATTCGATTGTGAATATTTTTGAAAGAGTACGATTATTAGAGAGGGCTTGAGGAACAGGGAAAAAAGGCAAAAAACAAAACAAAAAGAGTTGCAGCGTTTGAAATTGGTTGGCATATTAAGATTTTAAGGCAAGGTATTTGGTTTTCTTTTTTATCCCAGCTTCTAATTAAAATAATTTCATAAGTAATACATCATTTGAAAGCTTTGTTGATTTGGAATTGAACAGTAGATTACAGAAATTTCTACCGCCAGATGGCGCTGAAATATTTTAAAATTTCAATATTTCAAATTCTAATTATGATTATATAATTTTTAATACATCATTCGAAAGATATTTTAAAGTTCTTTTATATTATCGAAAGTATTATTCGAGATTTCACCCGATTTACACGTTTTAAGGTTTCCTTTTTAGGTTTTCTTTTGTATCTCAGCTACTAATTAAAATATTTTCATAAGTAATACATCATTTGAAAGCTTTGTTGATTTGGAATTGAACAATATATTACAGAAATTCTACCTCCAGATGGCGCTGCTATATTTTAAAATTTCAATATTTCAAATTCCAATGAGCGAGGAAGGTGTTGTAAGTTCTAAAACGGGGATAAGACGCCGCAGGCGCCACCGAGCGGGACTTAGCTAAAGTTAGAAATTTGAAATATCAGCGCCGAAGGAGCTACCGCACGGGAGTTTACTGCGATTTAGATAAGCTATTTTCACGATATATCAATAAGCTGTTATTAGACCTGATACGGGAAAAAGGCGCCGCAGGCGCCACCGAGCGGGAATTTCGTAAAGTCGGATTTTTCAGGGATCGCGAACCAGCTGGTCGCCGAAGGCGGCTAGTAAATAAATAAATAAATAAATAAAGCTGCACTGCAGAAAAAATGACTTACACATTTTTTATTTGTAATAACTTTAAAATTAATGTTTGAATCAAATAAAATTGTCTTGTTTGCATAATACCAATGGGATCAAATGATACCTATGTACATTTTCAATTTAATAATTCGTTTTATTGCATTTTACGAAGTACTTTTTAAAAATCTGCATAAAACTTTTTTTTTCTTTTTTACATAATGCAATAACCATATACTTTGTATTATATTATGATTTACTATATGAAATAAACAAGTTATATTTTAATATATGAAACAAAACTATTTATTTGTTTGATCTAAGCAATCTTTTTTTTAAAATATGTATTCTGCATTGGGTTAATTCCACCTTTATATAGAATTACTGCTTTAATGCGCAATGACATAGTTTTATACAGTGTTTTAATATAAATCTCGAATCCAAATCGCTGCAAATTTAGAATCCTTTCCCCTCACCCCCGCCTTTTTATAGACGAAACATTTTCGAGCGGATCGCGGTTAGGACTATTTCCATGTCTGGTAAAGAAGAAATTTTTCTATATCCTTTGTGGGATTTAACTTAAAGTGAAAAAAGATATGATTATTTACAGAATTATAATTTCTCATGGGAATGGATAGGAAATTTTTACAATTTGAAGTGAATACACTTACCACAGACGCCGTGTAGTACGGTGGATTATCATCTTGAAATGCTGTTTACGGAAATGTCGAAGATACCTCCAAAATAGTTGGTCAGGCATCACTTTTATGAAGATTGTGTTTTATTTCGAGTTAATTGATCCTTGAGCATAAAAATTTGCCCGATTGTTTGAAAAGTTATGCACCTCCGTACCACAATGTACGGAGAATATGTCACTGTTTTAAAAGTGCGATTTTCATTAAGTCGGTCGTATTTTCGTAGTCAGATCTGCTTGTTTTCTTTAGCTCGAAACAAGTTAAACTTGACTCATCAAAGAGAACCAGTTCAGCCGAATAATTAACTAATCATTTTTTTTTTTTTTTTTTTTTTTTTTTTAGCCATCTGATATCTGGCTTTCCTAATTCTCTTCACTAAGAAAGAAATTTTTTAAAATTTTCTGTCATTTAAACCTGCTTTGTTTAATAATTGTTGTACTGTAGTTAAAGAAATTATGCTGCTAAACACTTTTTCTGGATCTCTTTTATGTTCTAAATGTAATACAAACCGATTTTATAAGCAATGGCTTTTTAACTTACGGTCATCTCGCTTGGATGAGCAACATGAACGTCTAAAACCAAATTACCAGTTTAGACCGCCAAAAAATTTTATATCTTGCTAAAAACCCTTTTACCAATATTTCGTTAACATTTAATTATATTGCCATTTCACATATTAAAATATTTTTTGATTTTCATTCAAAAATTAATACTTTTTTTGGCATCATTAACTGCCCTATTTTTACCATTTTTGAAATAATTTCTAAAATTACAATTTTTCTGTTAATTGCATTTTGTTTTTTACACTGGACTCAAAGCTAAAGTGTAAGTGGAGGACAACATAATAAAATCTGTTCGAAAATTTGCTTTTTAAACGATAAAATTGACGGTTGTAGAAGGCAAAAAGGAAAATATCTAAGTGCGGCTTTTTTTTTTTTTTTTTTTTTTTTTGTCGCTTATTGTATATATAATTTTCCATTTTAACTATTACTCTGTGTAATGTTTGTTATAAAGCTAATACTTCTTCGTCGAACAAAGTACAAGCACTCATTTAAAATAATAATGAAAGCATGAAACTATTTTATAAAATGATCATACTTATAAAAGGAAATCTTGTTAAACGGCCTTATATATTTGAATTTTGTGATGGAAGCCCCCCCCCCCGCTTTTTTTAATTGTGTGATTAGTGCCATTTTATATATTTGAATTTTGACAAGAAGTTCATTTTATGAATTTGAATTTTGCAAATAGGCAGTTAAATGCACAAAGTTGTACTTTAATCACCTCTTCAAATTTGAAAATACCATCGATATAATATTTATATAACATGGCAATAAACATATTTATACAATGTGTTATGGAATAATTATCTAATCTAATCTAGTGTTGTTGTGTTATGCAACTTGTCAACCCAAACCCAAAGCATAATTTCGACTGCCAAAGACAAAGCCACTTTAAGCCTTTTTTTTAAATATAATCTAATAATATAGCCTCCTAAACTAGATGCCTTCCGCGTGGCTCGGAAACTTGGCAACAGTTCAAGTAGAGACACTACATGATGAGAGACTGGACATTGACCCGCCAGCTGATCCGCTATGTTTGTTCAAAATGTTATATGCGATACCATTACGCTCTGCAAAATTTCAAATGGCACTCTATAAGGCATTCTAAAGATAAAGAAAAATGGCTTTATCGAGATTTTAATTAAAAGAAATGTGTCAGACGCTGGTAAAATTAAATTTTGTTCTGCGACGATCGACTGGTTTCTGAACGAACGTTCGACATATTTGTTCAATGTCCACTCACTCTCTCTCTCTCCAGGGTCCCTAAGTTCAAGTAGAGGTCGCTAAGTTCAAGCGTTAGACAGCGCTACCTGGTACAGACTGCGCGAGTTTTCTATTCAACAGCCACCAAAAATTTTTAAAAGTGGGTTTTGATATACGTAAAAGGCAAATAGAATCAAAGAAACGTCGATTATATTTATCATACATCACTTCTTAAAATTATTGGTGAGAGTTGAATAAAAAAGTCCGCGCAATGTGTAGCAGGTGGCGCTGTCTATCGCTTTTCGAGCCACGCGGAAAGCATCTAGTTTAGGAGGCTATGCTAATACACTTGAAATGTGCACTTAAAGAAATTGAGAAAAACAAAACAAAAAATAACTTTTTGTGCATAATCATATGCTTAAAATCTCATATTTAGTAGTCTAATGGTGACTATTCAACAAGACAATAGTGGAGCGATGTATTATACTTTTTTTTATACTTTTCATTTAATATAAATAAAATTAATGTTATTTCTATTTTATTTGTTCTTTTATCTCGTAGAAACATTTACTAACTATAGAATATCTAACCGCGTTTTTTTTTTTTTTTTTTTTTTTTTTCCACATCAGTCTTTTATTTTATTTTATTTGTTTATTTATTTATTTTTTTTTTTTAAGAGTATTTTTCTTCTTTTTCGATCATTATTATGCTTGAAGGGAATTACTCTAAAAATAAAGTAGTGTAGAAAAGTAGAGGGTGATAACAGTGCTACGAAATATTATTTAAGGTGTTGACATCTATAGTTTTAATATTAATTCGCCGGATAAAACCATTATTTGTTTATTTATTTATTTAATTTTTAGTATTTAAGTGCATTTTAACGATGTTTTATTATTTTACCATGATCATTGTTATTTTTTAAAGGTTGATTTTATCCAAGTAGAATAAATACATTCCCGGAAAAAAAAATAATAATAAAATAAAATAAAAAAAAAAAGGAAGAAGAAGAAGAAAAAGAAGAAGAAATATAGAAATTTATCCGTATAATTTGCGATACTGTCTATGCGAATGCCATACTAACTAAAATTTCCATTCCACCAATGAAAGCGGCTCTTCAGTTTTCATATTATATTACTTGCAGAATGCTTTAACATATACTTTTGGTATGTAGCGTATCTAACTTAAATATGTCTCTTTGCAACGCTTTGCATCTCCCATGCATATCAAAGTAAGTACACTTATATACAATGAAATAAAAATTTGCTGTAGTATTAATTTTTACTTAAAAGGAAAAAACCTTCTTGCTCACTCAAAGTTTTTGAATTTTTGGTGTACGTTCAACCATAGCCTCCTAAACTAGATGCCTGTCGCATGGCTGGGAAACTTGGCAACAGTTGAAGCGGTAGACAACGCCACCTGGTACAGATTGTGGGACTTTTTTATTCAATGTCACCAATAATTTTAAGAAGTGATGTATGATATATATAACCGACGTTTCTTCTATTCTATTCACCTTTTATGTATATCATATACCACTTTTAAAACTTTTTGGTGGCTGTTCAATAAAAAAGTCGTGCAATCTGTACCAAGTGGCGCTGTCTACCGCTTCAACAGTTGCCAAGTTTCTGAGCCACGCGACAGGTATCTAGTTTAGAAGAAGGAGGCTATGGTTCATCATTACACATATTGGAATACTTACGGTTTGAGTGCCATGTGATAAAATTTAAATTTAATCTACAAGAAACCTAAAATGAACCTTCTTTTACTATTCTCCAATATAAAACTTAATACATAATGTAATTTGACCATTGAATAGTTTTTTTTAATTCAATTTATTTATCCAGCCGTAAAACATGTGCTTTTCAACAGATAATTTAAAACCTTTTTTAAATAGATTTTTAATAAAACATAATTAAAAGAAAATTTGCAACGAATTTATAATTTATTTACACACCGTAACGTGCCCCTAACGTAAAGGGGTGGTGTGTGTGTTGGTGTTAGGGATTAAGGCCGATTGACAACACTGGGGTCCTAGGCCTGAGGGGGAGTGCCTTCCGTGGAGGTCTTTCTAAGGGGTCCTAGCCCGTATTTACGCAAGTTTCGGAGGAAACCACGGAAAACTCCGAACGGCTAGGCCGACGAGCGCGACCGGGGATCGAACCCGGCACCTCACGTCTACCAGCTTTGAGCGCAGAACCGCTCGGCCGCTGGTGGGCTCGTAAAGGGGTGGAAATGAAGAAAGAGAAATAGAAGAAGCCGTGTCCTTAATGTAAGTAATAATTATCCAAGTTTTACGACTATTTCTGTGAACAATTGTTTGGCAGAATTTCTCTAGATTTCTGGAATGTATATGGGTAAAGTCATCGCACTAATAATTTTAAGGATAGCTAATATTGCAGTTAACCCTACATCGAAGTTGAAAACATCTCATATTTATAAATAAGCTCATTAAACTAAATGGAAAATATGCAGATTACATAATAAGATACGCAAAAATAGGTGAACAAACTATAAGGGGAAAAAAATCTATTTTCATGTCGACGAAAACATAAAAACAATATTCAGTAAATTGGAAGTAAATGGAGACTTGGAAAAATATTTGAAAGCACTCACATATATACAGAAGTTCTACATGTTAAATATGAATACAAGCAGTATTACAGAAACAATTTGGAGAAATTTATTATCGTTTCTTTCCTTCCATGATACCATATATGTCAATATATTAACCCTATGCCGGTTCTTTTTAATTTTATACCTCTGGTCAGTGATTCCAGATTTAGGGAATTTTCTTTCTTTTCCGTCACTAAACTTTAAGTGTAACGGTTAACTAATTATTTCGAAGATTCTTCGTCTATTATCTACCATGTCATTTAAAAGTCACAGAAAAAAGTAAAAAATTCATTATTCAAAAAGTATTGACTGCAGTTTTATGCGTTTATCTCTGAAACGTACATAAAAGCATGGGATTTTTTTTTTTTTTTTTTTAACATATGTAAATGAGAAAATATTATATACATTTTTCACCAGCATATCAAGCTGTATTCCCAGTATCCTCTCACATTTCAAATAGATCAGTATGATCAAATGACGCCATTTTAAAAACACTGAATTTTTTTTTTCAGTAGAATTTTCAATGAGCTAAATCTGACGGTTATTAATGAATGACGGCCATGACATTGACAGGGATGGATCCAGCGTTCCCAACTTTTATAATTGACTCACGAGCAGGGTTTAACCTGGCAAAAAAATTACTTTAGCATTTTAGCGAAAATAGGCAAGCACTATTTTAGCTTTTTCGAAAGTTAATTTTTTGGATACCATTGATTTCTTCTACTTAGCTTTGTTATCCTCAGTTTTATTTTCTATTCTTTTGTTCATTGAGGATTTTAACCAAGCATCCATATTTGTGACTTAAAAAATGCGAATCAGGGAAACTATTTTTTGATTTTAACAATAGAAAAAGAGGTACTCATATCATATGTGTAAAATGAAAAAGCAATTGAAAAATTAAGTAAAGTGTAGTGGTAGATAATCGTGAAATACTAGTGCTAAGAATGCTTCTATGAATCAAATTCTGAATTCTGACATACTTTTAAATATTTTTGCATTTAAATTCAATCATTAAAAATTAAAAATAAATCCAAATTACTATATAAATAATCATTCCCGAAAATTTCAGTCCTTTCGTAGTTTTTGCCTGCAAATATTACAAAAAAAAAAAAAAAAAAAGAAAGAAAGAAAATCCGAGTTATTATATAGAGATAATTTATAGTTATCCAGTTTTAGCTTTTTAGCGAAATTCTGACCAACATGTTTTAGCAAAATATGATACCTTTTAGCAAAATGCTAAAAAAACTAATGGCAGTTTAAACCCTGCTCACGAGCATTTTTAACCCTACTTTATTTTCGCACCAGAAATTTTGAAGATTATTTCGCTTTAATATTTGACAATGATTAAATAAGAAGAAAATCATTTTTCAAAATTTCCGGTGTGAAAAAGAGGCGGGGCTAAAAATGCTCGTGAATAAATAATAAAAAAAAAATGGGAACTCTGGATGGACCACTGGTGCAGAACTCATACCACTATGAGTGAATCAAAATTTCATCCTTGCACTGAGCATTTACAGTCCTAGTTACGTTTTTGAATGTACTGCGGCAAACTAAAACGTAAATTTACGGTTATAGCTCCACCTTGTGAAGAAAATTTAATTTGCTAATAAATCTTTTACTAACTGCAAAAAAAAAAAAAAAAAAAAAAAAGCATGTATTTCTTGCGCTTCAGTGAAAACTGCATAGTATTACGGTAGATACTTTTTGAATAGCAAAAATTTTTTCTGTGACTTTTGGATCACTGAATATATAAAATATCTCTTCAAAACTATTGGTTGTAAATGAATAAAAACGTTGTAAATTTCGTAAAATCGTTTTCAGCGCTTTAGAGCGTTTCTATCGTCGAAGATTTAAAGTTGTTTTACTATTATTATTATTATTTATTGAGTATTACAATAACGAATCAGAACGAGACCTTTGATCAATATATGTGCAATATACTGGTACTGTTCGCTATACTTTTATGCTTATACACATTCAATTAATTAGTTTAGGCAAACACAATAAAACAATCATTGGTATCTTGACAACTTTTTCTAATAAGCTTCTATGTTTATTGGTAACTAGCAGGCTTTGCCCGCTTCGCTGGTCACCATATTTAAAGGAAACTCTTTTCTATATAGTTTTATGAAAAAAAGAGAAAATAATAATACTGAAATCGCTCAAAAGTTCGCTTTGGGTTCCCGCTACCTTCGGCAGCGCCTTGTTCGTCCTCGCATCCTGCGATACCTGTCCCTATTGCCTGTGACAATGACTTACCCGTGGGCTTCCATTTAGGTGCTTATTATATATGACAATTTCGATACGGACAGTATCGAAAATTTTGAAGTAGCCCTTTATATTTGAATCCTAGTTATATATGAGCAACATTATACGTGATGTACATAATATTTGCTTTCAAGTTATTCTCTATATTTATTTGATTTAATCGATCAACCATAGAATGACAGCAATTTCAAGCCAAATATAATATTACAATATCCTATGATCGGCTACTTCTATCGCATGAGACAATTATTATTATTTTGTGGTTATATATACTTCATGCTTAGTAAATAGTAGTTGGTATATAGAAAAATAAATAAATTAATATGTAAACTTGATCATGGTACAGCCTTAATGCCCTTGGCGACTTTTAAATTTTTGTTGCCGTTTTAGACCAAAATATAATTTATGCGATTATTGTTCCTACGCAAGCGAAGTGTGACGTCACTGACCGTCCGTGGATGCAAGAAATGATTTCCTATGTTAATCGCCCATTGGATGTTTTGTAAAAAATGATTAAAAATCGAAGAAAATTATTTCCCGAGTTTAATTCCCATATTTGGGTACATATATGTTTTAGTTATCATGTGCATGTGTTAGATTGAGTTATTTTGCTGTCAAATTGACAAAATTTTAATTTTAAATTTCAAAACTCTGTCGTTCTTGGCGCTTATTGTATTTGATGATCAAAAACGTAATACGAAAATATACATGCCAGATGTATATTTTCGTAATATGCATTGTACGAAATATTGTTTCATATTATTCATGGAACAACTATAGTATTTCCCCTCAGCTAGATTTGGCGATTTTTCGCTGGCGATTATGGCTAAATCATAA
Organism: Salticus scenicus; assembly: GCA_963930645.1. Taxonomy (NCBI): domain Eukaryota; kingdom Metazoa; phylum Arthropoda; class Arachnida; order Araneae; family Salticidae; genus Salticus; species Salticus scenicus. The sequence continues at coordinate 113,236,882 of OZ005658.1, read as the reverse complement.
ATCTAAAAATCATAAATCATATAGCATAAATGATAAAATCGTAAGCTAAATTATAAATCATAAACCATAAAATCATAAATCCAAAATAAATAGCATGCAGGCTGCCATATTATATCGCAAACAATCCAGAACGACATCGTTATCGTTCAAATCGGCGCCAAAGAAAAATCGCCAAATTCAGCTGAGGGGAAATACTATAGTTGTACCTTATTCATTACTGTCTTAAAATAAGTTGTTAAAATAACCATGATTTTTGAAAGGAATTAAATTATGTTCGCCAAACAATTTGGCGATATTTTATTTTTCTACCAAGGATGACCGATATCAAATCTATTCCGCTACAACATATTAGTATCTTATATTAGATACTTTATTTAGACATTTGAAAACAAATTTGACTTCAAATTATGATAGAATATTTATCATTTCCCTTTCAATCAGTATATTAGTTGGATATTGTGTAAATATCATCCTTTGAAATGAAATGTTTGTGTTTTCAATCGAATATGGAAGTTTGGCATTTTTTTTTCCTAGAGTTTTGAAATTAAAAATTCAAATTTTGTCAATTTTGCTACAAAAATAACTTAATCTAATGCATGGACATGATAACTAATACATATCTATACCTAGATACGGGGATTAAAATCGGGAACTATTTTTCCTCGATTTTTAATAATTTTTTACAAAAAATCCAATGAGCGTTTAACATAGGAAATATTTTTCTTGCATCCACGAACGGCCAGTGACGTCATCACTTCGCTTGCGTATTTCTTTCTATCTTTTCCTTGGCGAAAAATGTCCGATCTACTTCAGCATCAAAATTATAAAAAATTGTCAAGAATTATCAATAAGAAAATACCTTTAATATATTGCTGAATTAGCGTTTATGCCAAGCGTGTTTCATCCGCCATACTACAAAAAAAAAAAAAAAAAAAAAAAAAAATTCTGAAGTTGAGGTATATAAAAAAATGCTGTGAAATAAAATTCAGAAGAAATATGTTAGATTTGTAATATTACTATTTTATTTTAAAATTATAAAGTGTCATTTTCTCATCGACCAATTTAACATTTAGTAATTTCTTATTTTTCGCGTGAAAGCATATTTCATTTTATGCTGAAAACAATAAATAAATACATCTCGTAAACTTTTTTTGGCAACAATTAAAAATTTAAATGGCTTATATTAAGTCAATAAGTTTATTATTTTCATATTTTAATTAATTTTAAAGATTTTTTCAATTTTTTTTTCCTAAACCAACCCTGACCTATAAGGAAAAAAACAAAAAAAGAATGATCGAAATCGGTCAAGCCGTTTACGATTTTATAAATAACATACAGACAAACATTCATTTTATATATATATAGATATTTTTGTAGAAATGAATAAAACAATATATTTTCTATGTAGATGAAAACATCAACTATAACACATATGAACTGTTAGTTTCATTGGTTACACAGTGGAAAGCCGATCTCAAGAAGTAATCAGATTTCTGATATGGCAACAAACAAGCACATAAGCGAAATAAATCAATGCTTACAAAAATATTAATAGATTTCGGTATGAAATATTTATTTTTATTTGGTTTTGTTTTTAAGAGAGCTTTTTTGCAAACATTCTAGAAATAATTTAACAACAAAATATAGATGTATCATGTTGATTATTTTTACAATTATAGACAAAATATAGAACATAACGAATCAGACATGAAGCTCATCATCTGAATTATATTCATAAATTTAACCGTAAAAGTTCTGCGACTTTAAGTTTTATAGATGTTAATTTTGTAGTCTCGATAGATAATGAAAATATACATATAAACAAACGTTTAAAATATGTATATTCTTGTTTCACCAAAAAAGTATTGTTAAAATATAACTTAATGTCATATTTTATTTACGTGACAATATAATTAAAATTAAGTAACGCATACTGAAGCATGGCTGCCAAATATTACGGATTTTCATTACCGTTTTTTTTTACAGAACATTTTACCTTATATAATAACTGCTATAAAAGCTCTTGAACAAATTATTAAAAAAAAAAAAAAAAAAAAAAAAGTCATTTAAAAATCGTACCACTTGGCAGCTATGCTCATATGTATATATCAACACCAAATTAATAAAAAAATTTCAATTATAAAACTCTTCGTATGTGGACAATTTTTATATAAACGGAAATGTAAATTTTTTACATTAAAAAGGAAGGGGGGGGGAGTTTCTCTGAGTTTCAGTAAAGAAGCAATAAACAACCATACTGCGATTAAAAAAAGAATCGGTAAAGAATTAGTGCACTAATGAAACATTAATTTTTTACTCTCATGACAATTTTTATTTTACCAGACAATCAGAAAGAGATAAATGTACTTTTATCCTGTAAACTAACTTTTAAAGAAATTAAAGGAAAAAAGTATAATGGAAGAATGGAAAAGGATTTAACACTTTGTCTCTTACATTGATGGAGTTATGTTTTATGTCAAGAAGATGGATGAAAGGATTTCAGACGCCAGAGAGCTCTTAAGGAACAACGGGGATTTTTTTTTTCCCCCTTACACTCAACGTATTTCATTTTGTGTAAGTATCTAGAAAATTTTCTTTGTAATCGTAAGAAAAAGAATAGATTGCGAGATGTTCTGTAATCTTCTGTTTCGGTTTAAATTTATGAAAGAAAATATATAAAATTTGAAACATTTCTTTATGAGAAAGTAAACATTTTTCACTGTAGAAATAAATATTCATAGATTTTTTTTTTTCAATATTTTAGGTTAAATGAAACTGTTTATAAACAATAAAATCAATATATATATATATATATATATATATATATATATATGTATATATATATATATTCAAACACTGTTGTTTTTCTAAAATTTTATTTTTGAAAATTATGTACTAGCTTTTAATATTAAATATTCTTCTGTTTTTAAGTAATAATGTCTGAAATACAAAACGGTTGACAGCTATAGTAATTTCATACTATAATTTTACAAAAATAGTTAATAAATAATTTATGTATATGTAAATTGATAAAGCAAGCGGTGCAAAGCATTATACATTATTTCGGTATCAACTCTAAATACTATTAAATGCTATATTTTATAAATTAATTTAGTAATCAATACTACTACTCTCCTTAAGACTGTTACTGTATGACACCGGATTTTAATACACGTTTTTTAATTTAAAAAAACAATACATTTTGATGCATGTCATTTATTGAAATGGTGTTAGTATGAGATTTTTTATTTATTTATTTAATTATTTGAGTACAACAGACATGCCAGCATTTTAAGCTTTTTCCGGAGCACTGTTAGCATCTGCCATTTTATTTCACATCACTTTTCTTGAAGAATATTTGCCTTTTGTTATTTAATCGCAGTTACGTATTGGAAAAAAATTCACTACAAATAAAATTTTGTGAAAAAAAGTGTGGGTACAACAAAGCTTTCGAATAAATTGAAATGCTGGCGTGACTAATATAAGAGATTTAAATATCAAGATTTGCTTTTTTTTTTTCAGTTTAATAATAATAATAAAAAACTAATATAAATAAATAAATAATCAAACTTTTCTTTAGAAACAGATTGTAAATATATGATAAATTTAAACACTTTATAAACACTTTCGCGACCGCTGGCATAGATTCACGTCATTTGAAAATCTGTAACTCCTCCAGTGGGCGTTTCTTTCATAATCTGTATGTTATTTATTTCTTAAGAATATACCCTAGAGTTCCTTTAGCCTCGCCTTCTTTTCCGCACTAGAAATTTTGTAGATTATTTCCCTTTACTATGTGACAACGATTAAATATTGACACATAGTAAAGAGAAATAATCTACAAAATTTCTGGTGCGGAAAAGAACGCGAGTCTAAAAATGCTTGTGAATAAATTATAAAAGTTGGGAACCCAACCAAATATACCCAATATTCACATTTGCACAATCAAATATACTATGGATACAAATTCTTTGATTAGAAAGAATATAATTATAATATTCATACATTTATAATATAAATGTGAATGCATAAAATTTTGTTTTGAAATATAGTAATCTACCAATCTTATTTTAATTTTGTACACTTCTTCAAAATAGAATTTAGTAGTCCTTCAAGAAACAATTTTTTAAAAAATTGAAAACTGAAATTTTGGCAGAGCTGTACTCAAAAATGTACAATTTCCCGTACATTTTACCTCACGTATAGCCTAGTAAAATTAGTTGTAATCGAAAAAAATATCGTTTCTCCTATAAAAACCAAAAGAAATTTTCTCATGGAAAAATTACTTTAAAAAGGAAAATATTTTTGTTTTCTTAAATTGTGTACTTTCAAACTAATACAGTAGGTTCCCCACTTTAGCCATTTCTTTTTGACATTTACAAGCATTGCTTGGAAAATACGCCCTGTAAGAAAATATCCTTTTCTTAAGACGTCACTTTCAAGCTGATCGACACATACCCTTACAATATTGGCAAAGTCTTACAAGCTATAAAATTTATAAGCAACATTCAATCATATATAAAATCAAAAATAATTATTCACTTCCTTTCCTTGATACCCTTACCTCTCGCACTGAAAAAGCCTTCTGTAACTTTGCATATCATAAAAAAAGAAAAGAACAAGAAGACAAAACGTAAAAAAGTCTCATTAATTTATAATGCACGTTCATCATGTCATCTACCTAACGCTCCACCCCTCTCCACAAGAAAAAATAATTGCAGGTTCTTATACTTTTCTTAACCATGCTCCTTACATTTATTCCAATTATATTTTACTATACTAAGTAAGCAAATATCGTTATTAAAATTGACAGAGTATATAACTCCATGATTGCCAATTTTTTACGTTTTTGGCTAATGGAAACTTTTATTATTATTATTATTATTTTTTTTTTTTTAAATCTAACACATTTTGCTGATTAAATAAATAAAAAAATTTATTAAATTTTTTTGGTAGCTTCACATTTTTGCGACCGCATGTTTTTGTCTTTTTCACAGCCTGTGGGTGTTATTCTCTTCAGTTACAATATTTCAGAAAGAAATCCCGACCCTGATTAAGGGGGAAGCACACATTATTTATACTTACACCGTTATTTTTTAACAAATACTTTCCTCCTATAGTAAACGGAAAATTCTCATTAAAGATTATTTTAAAAGAATTCTGGTGCCTAATAACGGTGAATAAATTGGATTGTTTTACACCGTTCATTTTTTATAGAAAAATATTTTCTGGTCAAAGCGTGGAATTTCTGTGACATGAAGTAATAAATAATTGTAAAAATATTCCGGTGACAGCGGAGATAATGTGTGCTTCCCCCTTAATCAGGCTCTGACGAAATCTTCCGTATTCACTTTTACATTGCAAATGAATATACATTATGATTATACTCTTTCTAATCAAAGCATTTATATCCATAGCATTTTGAGGTACATATATCGATATTGGGTATATTTTAAAGAAATAAATAAAATACAAATTGTAAAAGAAACGCCCACTGGAGGAGTTAGAAATTTTCAAATGACGTGAATCTACATCAGCGATCGCGAAAGTGTTAAAAGTGCAAACGTTGGCAACAATGTAACCCCTGCGTTACAGGTAAAGCTATTAAAAAATTCCAGCTTCCTCGTACTTTGTCTTCTAAATCGGTCTCTTATAATATCAGTATTGTTTTATTCTATTTTACTATATCAAAGCATGCCATAGCTATAGTTCTCAAACAGTATCATTTTAAAATATTTTTTTCGCCTGCCAATAAACTCACCCTTTCCCAGTAGTAATTTCTGCCAGTGGGATTTATCCTATTATGGTATATCTGCATTTTCTTTCTTTTCTTTTTTTTTTTTTTTTTTTTTTTTTTTTTTACCAGAAGTGTAGCCATGTGAACTCCTGTTAAGTGTTTTTACCTAATAAATAGCTGTGCGTAAATATTTCGATCCAAAACAATTTTTGCGTTTACAATTTTATTTGCGTACTTACATATAATTTTTAATTTATCATCACTCAACTGTAGCATATACACATATATATATGTTTTAATCTACAATATTAGAGTTAGTTTTTATGCTTAAAAGTGTTCTTGAGTTTATTATACTTAAGGGAACTTTGTATTTTTGACTTGGTAGCACGAAGGTTTCTTGTAAATGCTTATACATTTCTATTTATTAGTCTTACTATTTAGTTGCAGGGCGACTAAGGCACCTGTTGGAAAATTATCATTTCATTTTATTTATTTCTCACTTCAAATAATTCATTTGCTAGCAAGCTCGTGCGAAAATTTCGCACTTTATTTATCATTTCATACTTTGAAAATTTCAAATTATTATTATTATTTCATAGACGTCATTTTTATCATATGCACGAGCAAATTATATATATATATATATATATATATATATACATATTACGTGAAAGCATATTTTATAATATGCTGGGGGGCGGGGGGGGGGAATGGCAACAATTAAAAATTTAAATGTCTATTTTAAAGCAATGTCTATTTTCATACTTTAATTAATTTAAAAAGAATCTAATCGAAAATTCGTTACAAATGAGGTACCAAATAAAAGGGGCGATTCTTCTAAATCCGTCGGATTAAACAGCTTACCGATCGGACAATTAGATTTTTTTAAATAAACTCAAGTATAATAATTAGGTGGCACATTGCGTTCACACACACAGTCCAAGGAAATTTCTTAGCCTTTTTAAGCGTGACAGAGTCAGTCAGTCAGTGATGAGCTTAACTATATATGCTGATAAATGGAACAATTTAAGTTTTTTTTTTTTTTAAATAAAATATGTATCCAAACAGCAATTGTTATGTTTTAGGTATATTGTTCACAAATTTGAAATCATTAGATTGCCTTTTCTCTTTTATTTTTTCATGAATTCATGATTTTCAGAATGCTGAATCTTCGACAGATATTTAAGAAAAGACTTAATATTTCTTTTGAAATATTTAATTGAATTTATTTAAAAGAATTAAGGATGGATTTTGGGATACCTTTAAAAGAAATAATGTAAAAATATAACTTAAAAAAAAAAAAAAAAAAAAAAGTCTTTTTGCATTTTTTAAAATTTTATTTCCCCCCAAAATAAATTAATATGTTTAAAAATTCATTTATATTAAGTAGGTTTTAATAAACGCAGGAAAAATTATGAAAACTTTTTCTTAGATATCTGTTGCAATTTTAGAATTTTGAAAACCATGAATTCATAAAAAGAATGCAAATTGAAACCCAAAATTTGAAAATTTTAAATCTGAAAATACGTACATATGTACATTTATAATTATAAGATTGTTGTTTGATTATATATTTTATTGAACAAATCTAATATATTGCACTTTATAATCCTTAGATGGAAATATAAGCTTTTATATAAAACCTTAAGGGAAAAGTCAAGTGAAAGTTGCCAACGGCACTTAACTAAGCGTGTATTTGATCATATGCAACTTTCTGAAAATATTTTCTATGATTTTCTCTTCTCTAAAGACATTCTTCACAATACTGATAAAAGAAAATTTCGTAAATTATCGTGGTATGCAGAATATACTTTAAGATTTATTTCCTGTTTTAAAAATTGCACAAATTAAGAAAATTGGGATATCACACTTGACAACTCAACCCGGAGAATTGTTAGTCCCACCATTTCCGCCTATTTTTTCACACCAGACTTTTTTCTTTTTTAAGTACTATTCTTCTTAATAAATCGTAAATATATTTGAAGAGAATTACTCCAAAAACTAACAAGGAAAATTCAAAAGGTGTCGTCTTCAAAAATTATTGAACATATTATATGTGATTCTACTCTTCATAAAACACCAGGAAGTGAAAAAATTATCGGCTGAAATGAATTACAGCGACCACAAAAAATTATCAAAATTAAGCATATTTGGCTATTTAGCATTTTGTTCGCTAGCACCGAGATTGTCGTGTACGAACAGAACCGTATTTTGTTTTTGTCCGCCAAGTACTCAAAATCAATCGCCTAAGAATGTGAAATCGCCAAATATGCTTAATTTTGATAATTTTTTGCGGTCGCTGTAATTCATTTCAGCCGATATATATATATATATATATATATATATATATATATTGCACTTTCTGGTGTTTTAGGAAGAGTAGAATCACTTATATATTTTTTTTTTTCAATATTTTTTAAAGAGACACCTTTTGAATGTTTCCTTGTAAGTGGTGTTCAAAAAAGGGCGGGAACTGACATTCTTCCGGTAAAGCTGCCAACCTAATCCAGCAAATTGTTAGTATCGCCCCTTTTTATTTATAACACGTAAATTTTAGGGTAATTCTCTTCAAATGTAGTTACGATGAATTAAGAAGAAAAATACTCTAAAAAAAAAAAAAAAAAAAAAAACTGTTTTATTAAAACTGACAGTACTAACAATCCTCCGGATTTGTTTGGCGGCTCTGTTTCAGATTACGTTGGAAAGTACGGAATATTTATTTTTTCTAAATTCTCTATAAAATATTTCCAGTTGTTAAAAACAGTCTAGTTAGAGAAATCTAGTTAGAATTATATAGTTATTAAATCCTGAAAAGATAAAATTTAAAAATTGTTTAGCATTAATAACTTTCTATAGAATTTAAAGAATTTTTCGATTGATGGCTTAATATTTTCACAAAACCTTCCTGAATATGTTTAAAGGCAATCAAAACTGAAACTCGTAGAATATTTTGTATTTTGCAATAGGGTAATTTTTTTAAGAAGTTAATCGAAATACAGGGTGTTTATAAAATCCCGGACCCATTTTGATGTTTAATAACTCATAAAATAATGAAGATATAAACAAACTTATGGCATTTATTGATGGAATAACTCATATATTTTCTTTTTATTTTTGAATATCTTTACATTTGTAAATATCGTCTGCGCGTGTGGTTAATTTCAGATAATTTCATTTTCCTGTCTAAATATCTGTACTTTTCTAAATATCGTCTGCTTATTAATTGCATTTTTCTCTCTTTTGTTTTTGGCAACTATTGCAATGTTATGTTTACTTTTGATGTGTTTGTTCTATGTAGTACTTTTGCATGTGATGTTTTATTCGGGCGGATATTAAGGAGAATGCATACACTACAAGAGAAAGCACAGATTTTATGGTTGTACATAAAAACGAAATCGATAGTGCAAGCACAGAGAAATTGCAGAAGAATTTACCTAAAAGATCCTCCATCCAAAAGCAGCATCTTGCGGTAGAAAAATAATCACCACCTCACTGGGGTACCATCGTTCGTAATTCCTTGAATGACCATTTTCGAGGAAGATGGATTGGGCGAGGAGGTCCAATTCCTTGGCCACCCAGATCACCTGATATAACGCCGTTGGACTTTTTCCTTTGGGGATTTGTAAAGGACAATGTTTACAGGAGAAGAGTGTCGAACATTGATGACCTAAAAGGCAGAATTACAACCGCAATAGCCTCTGTGGATGCCGACATGCTTGCCGCTACCTGGCGTGAAATTGACTATCGACTTGATATTCTCCGTGCGACGAAGGAGGCACACGTGGAAGTTTATTGACAAGGGTCATGAAACTTTTTGAGTCTATCTAACTATTTATGTTATTAATTTTAATCTATCTTTGTTATTTTATGAGTTATTAAACTTTAAAATGGGTCCGGGACTTTATAAACACCCTGTATATTTTCCTTGCGAAGCTATTTCCAGAAAGAAATAAATTGGATATAAATTTCAGGAATTCACTATTTCTCATGATTTTAGTATATAATTCAAAAAATAAGAACGCTTAGAAAAGTAAATCTAGAGTAAGTTCTTTAACCAATAAAATGAAGCCTTTTAAAAAAGAGTTACCAAGTAATGTAAAATTTTACAATCTCACAATCCCTCGCAAATCATATTTTCAATTATCATACTTCTTATTTTAAATTTCCAGTTGTAGTATTTGTTGAATCGGAAGAGCATTATATATATATGTATTTCGAAAAATAAATGATCTTTATACATAAAAATAAAATAAGAATATTACTTTGTAGAATGAGAAATGGCCAAACTTATATCTAATAACAATTAAGAAATGATTATCGTAATGCAAATTTATTTTTATATTAGAAAAATAATAATAGTTTTTAACAATAATAAGAAATAGGTTTAAATATTGATAGATAACTATCGTTGGCGCCCGAAGGGCTCGGTGCGGAAACTTAACCCCTTGCCGATTTAGTTAAGGCAGACGATCAAACAAGGGTGCAAGAGTTTTCGTTTGAAGACGGAATATTGACACCTCTAAGTACTCTTTGTATAATAATTTATTTTCCGCCAGCTTTGTGCAGTAATTTATTTCCATATGAATTATTGATAAAGAATACTGGTGTTAGTACTCCTTTCCCATACAGAAGCCTTTGCCATCATGCGAGTAAATTGAGAACGCAAAGGATTAACAAACGCATCTGTAAAATTTAACGTAAATTCTGTTTTTAGTTAGAAATTCTTCTTTCTTTCCTTTTCTTTTTTTTTTTTGTTGTGGAGTTAATTTTTTTTTTTTAGCTAAAACACTTAATTTATAAACATCAAAATCTGTATCTCCTCGTTTTTTTTTATTTTATTTTTTTTTTTAACTGCATAAGTCAGTTGAAAGCAATATTTATAGCACGGATCGTACAATTGACACTTAATTATTCACCAAAAACTTAACATTTCTGAATCACAAATTCTTTAAAAACAGAAAAACTTAAAAAAAAATTGAAATAAAAAAATTATACTTACTCTTTATGAAGAATTTAGCAATGGAAAAATAAAGACAACTCACTTTAACCCTTTCGCTACCAGAGCCTCAGGAGAAAAACTGCCACCACAGCCCAGACGTCTTACTATTTAAATATGATACCAACTGCCATTTATTCTTGTGGGATGTATCTATAACGTTCTAACTAAAACTAATAATATCATGTATCTATTTTATTGTTTTATAACATAACCCGTCTATGTGCGACACGATTTGATGCAAACAATTATCATAAACTGATAATGAACACCCGTCACATATTTGTGATGCCGGGCTCAGGTAAGAAAATGGGATCGTCACATATATGTGACGCTGGTAGCGAAAGGGTTAATTATACAAAATATTTGGGCATGTTTAACTATACTAATTATGCAAAGAGAGTTTTGCTTGACTACCAGGAGAATGACATTTTCCCCATATTAGGTCTGCTATTCAGGCTCAGGCTTAGTGCCAAATCAGGATTTATGAAGGTTTGTCTATTATTGTCATCGTCAATTACATCAGAAGCGTTGTAAAGGAGAGTGACAATCTAAAATGTCACATTCCTCAGTCTTTCTATGAATCCATCAAAAGATATCCATCAAAGCCATCAAAAGATCTAGAGATAAATACACTCTAAGACAAAAATAAAAATAAAAATAAATAAATAAATAAATAAATAAATAAAAGCATCAGGAATGGGTTGTCCCAATGGTACAAAAATTGGTAAATGTGATGCACAAGTGGAGTAAAACAAATGATTACTGTTTCAGAAGATCTGAATCATTTAATAAAGAAAAAGGACCTCACAAACTAAACAATTCATTAACGCGTTGGTCTACTTCTAACCCTTATGTAAGCAGTTTTTGGTTAGGGATTAACTGATAGAGTTAGCACATGTGCTCCTGAGAGATATTATGTCAAATTCTGTCCAATTGGTGCGCTAAACTGGCAAAATTCCAAGCTGGTTGTAGGGCACTTTTCATGATGTTCCATGCGTCCTCAGTTTGAGAGCGAAACGGCAACTTAACTGGCCAAAATGCAGAGCTGCCAACCAAATCCGGCAAATTGTTAGTACCGCCCCTTTTCCTACACCACTTAATTTTTAGAGTAATTCTCTTCAAATATATTTGAGATGAATGAAGAAAACAAATACTCTAAAAATTTAGTGGTGTAGAAAAAGGGGCGTTACTAACAAATTGCCGGATTAGGTTGGCAGCTCTGAAAATGATGTTGGACAAGCAAGAAAACCGTAGAAACCATGTCTGTGCGCTGTCAAGCATTATCATGCTTAAATATACGATCAAAATTGCGCGATGTGCAGGAAAACACAATAAGACGTAAAATATCGTCGACTTGCCTCAGTTCTGTAAAGATGCAACGGATGAAAACCAAAAGGTCCTGCTATGAAATGAAATGATATCGCTAACCATCACTCATGGTTGTCGGGCGTATGGTTGTCGACAGTCAGGTTGGAATCACTCCCTTTTTTTTCGGGTCGTCTTCAGACGAGTTTTTGCTGGTCATCAGGACTCAAACCGGAGTGAGACTGATCACTGAAAAAAATTCTACTCCATTTAGTGACATTCCCGTTCGAACGATCCCGATATCACTCCAAACGAGCTTGTCGGTATACAAAGTTTTATACTAGTCCGCACAAGGGACTCCGTAAGCTCAATCCCATTTCACTGAGCCGCCTATAAATGGCCTTTGAAGTCATTGAAGTAAAAGTTCCACGTAGGACCGATGATAGTGATAAATTTGTGTCTTTGAGTACCGCTCTGACAATTGATCGGTTCTCACATTCTGTCTTCTCTCTAGACCGACTACTTCCACCCTGACGCTATGTCCGGCTATGCATCACTGATTCCTGCCACTATCATCTAACAGTAGCGTTGTTCCTATCAATTTGTCAAAAAATTCGCAGATTAGAGTAACTCACTTCAATGAGCCCTACTATACACTTCTTTCAAATGCTGACATCTGCGAATATAGTTTGCGCACCTGTTTGCAAGGCATAGTTACTGCCTGTCTGAGTAGACGAAATAAAATTCTCAAAGAGTTTATAAAATTCTCAAAGAGTTTATGATTTAGATTCAAAATCTCTCCTCTAGTTTTTTTTTTTTTTTTTTTTACGAGATACAGTAAAGAAACCCAAACGTAATCCATTATTACTTTTGATTCAGAAAAATATTTTTAATAGAAAAATATTAATAAATTCATATTTAAAAAAATCATGAATAATGACCTATACTAATTTTTACATAAAACGATTCCTAATGCTGAAAAATATGGGTGTGCAAATTTGCAGCTCTTTGCAATTATTAGTTTTCAAGATATAAATAAGTTTTTCTTTTGAAGCGGATAAGGAGATTGTCTCATGAAGTTTTGCATGAGATAACGGAGAAAACCTTAAAAAATAAAAGAGAAAATTAAACAAAATATTTTTAATTTTTATTTTCGGGCCAAACTGTAACCTAAGATCAAAGCTAAACGCGAAGAAAGGAAACAAAAAAAGATAATTTTTAGACATTAATCTTAAAAAACAAATTCTTGTTTTCTAAAGAAAACAAGCCCCGCCTTTCATAGTTCTTCTAAAGCAAAAGAATACAGAAAAAGGTAGGAAAAAGTAACTATACGTATTCGTATTAAACCCCTTATTTTATGTTGGCAAAATTATATACAAGTAGCATTTGCCACATCGACTGCTGGTGATAAATCTTGAATCTTTTAAACGAACATTAGACGGAAAAAATGACATCTAAATAGGCGAGGATTACTGTTTAAAATAGAGAAATAGGTGGAACGTAAAAATTGTGAATAAAAAAAAAAAAAAAAAAAAAAAAAAAAAAAGAATCATTTAGTTCATATATTGATTCATTTTTTGTGCTGAGGGGGGCGGGGGATTGACGAAAAATCGTCTAATTTGCGTATCAAATATCACTTTTAAAAATTTTGGGGGAATTTTCCTAAGCAAGGAAAATTTTCCCGAAGTGAAAACACTGACGGTAACTAGCACCACTCTCAACAACGGATTCCCAGGACAATATAATTTAGTACCTGCTTTTAGCAGGTTACTTCTCAAGAAATGTTTGCAAGTTACTTCGTCCAAAAACAAATTTAAAAGTAATATATTTTGTATACAATAATAATTTCAAACAGATTTTCTGGTGTAAATTTTACCTTAAAACTGTTACTATATTAAAAAAAAAAAAAAAAAAGTAAAATAAATATATATATATATATATATATATATATATATTTAGGGAATATCAGGGATGGAACACGGGCGCAGAATTCACACCGGAATCTGTTTAAGAAATTTCTATACCTATAATATCGTTGATTTAAGAGGTAGAATTTTTTCTTACTTTCATAGTGGTATGAATTCTGCGCCCGTGTTCCATCCTTGGCAATATATAACATGAAAGAAATAAACTTTTTATTCGACAAATTCTTATAAATTGTACACAAATAACTGTGTTTTTCTTTTCTTTTTTTTCCAAAATAATTAAAATTTATTTAAATGAACGGCAAATTTTATAATCAAGGATGAACAATAAATTCTTATTTTCAAGATATTAGTTTATAAACATTTTGTTTTGTTAGACTCACATACAAATAGTTGTTTACTGTATTTAATAGTAAAAATGCGTTTATTATTTTTATTATTATTATTATTCATTATTATTCATTTTATTTTATTTTATTTATTTATTTATTTTTTTACTATAAAATAACTTTTTTTTTCCTTTATGTTTGCGAAATTGCTGCGCTAATGAGAAGGAAAAATTGTTTCCTTTGTCCAATACCGTGCTGAAGCCCTACAAACATGTGGATATGCCGCAACACGAAGTGACATGAACTTAACGTCTGAATGAATCCTGGAAACAATTTCACCTCATTCTTCACTGTTTTAAATGTTTTTCTGAGGAATTTATATATTTAAAATTCTTTTCATTGAATTAACACTTTCGCGATCGCTGACGTAGATTCAGGTCATTTGAAAATCTGTATCTCCACCAGTGGGCGTTTCTTTCTGAATTTGTATGTTATTTATTTCTTACGTATGTACCCAATATTGATATTTTTACAATAAATTGTACTGTGGATACAAATACTTTAATTAGAAGGAATATAATTACAATGTCTATCCATTTCTAATGTAAATGTCAATACAGAATATTTTGTTCTGAAATATTGTATATTGGAAGAATAACGCCCACAGGTGGACCTTACTGTGAAAAAGAGAAAATCATGTGGTCGCGAAAGTGTTAAGCACTTTTTTATATACCCACTGTTTAGAGTCCTGCATCGGGTCGGGTAACCGGATTTTACATTTTTTTGTCTTTTGGGTCGGTTTGACTGATTTAGTTTTCGTGAGGGTTGGTTTCGGGTCGGGTTTAGTTTTCAACGAATTGGGTCGACGTGAAAATATCTTTCAAAACATTTTATCTTAACAAACCAGAGATTTCTTTGCTCTATATACCCAATATGAATATACGCTTACTATATTATCATAGTAAAATAAACATCCATATCCGACTAAAGCAATGAAAATATATATATATATATCATAGCTGCCAAGTTTTTAATAATATAGTCCTTTATTGGCTATTTTTAAATTTAAGTCGCTTAACTGATCTCACAGAAATCCCTTTAAGCCACCCGTTTAAATATGTTTTTAGTTAAAATATACTAAATATTTTTATAGATTGATCTAAGCACTTATCAATTAAATTTCATTTTAAAAATTTGTGGGCTTAAAACACTATGATAATAGTTGTTTAACATAGTCATGATTTTTATTATTAACTTTTTATCGTCTGACGTTAAAACAAAGGAAAATATAAACTAATTTTCATTTCAACTAGATTTTTTTTTTCATAATATTTTTAAAATTTCTCTTCTTTTTAACTATTTTTATTTTTATTCTAATATTTTTTCTTTCTCTTGAGCATCTCGAGGATACCAATTTTTCAATTTATTTTCTTTATTTTGTCTTTTTTCTCTATTTATTTATTTATTTATTTTTAACCGACTTCAAAAAAGGAGGACGTTTCTCAATTAAAACCGTATGTTTTTTTTTTTTTTTTTTTTTTTTTTTTTTTTAAACTCATAATTTCTGAACGGATGCTCCGATTTTGATACTTTTTGTTTTGTTCAACAGGTCTTGGTCTGTAATAGGTCTCATTGTAATATCTTTACGATCTACAGAAAATACAGGGTGCCCGAAAATAATCAGTCCCAACTCTTTTAACTGCTAAACGGCTGCAACTATAGTGATAATAATGGTATGCAAGTATAGGAAAATGGCCTTGTAGTACAAGGTTAAACCGCTTGCAGCGCCACCTGGTGGAAAATAGCGGAGTTAGTGTTTCTATCTCGAAAACGGTTCTACAGAAAAAGTGAATTACAAAGTTGAAAAGTACCATCGATTTAGTCCAAAAGGATAGTTTAGGCATTCATGCTAGCGTTCCTGTCTCGGAAACTGTTCAAGACAGAGCGAAAAAGTGAATTATAAAATTGCAGAGCATCATCGATCTAGCCGAAAAGATAGTTTAGACATTGATGCTAAAAATACAATGTTAAAAACGTGCATTTGTTTGATCGCAATTTCTTACATTATGCACACTTGAGCTACATTGCGCACGTTGTAGAGTAGCTGGTGAGACATGCGCTATATAGTTCAAAATTCGGTTACTTGATACTTTTTGTTTTGTTGTAAAGATCTTGGTCTAAAGTAAGTCCCATTGTAATATCTTTACAACCTAAAGAAAATAAAGCGCCATCTGATGAAAAATAGCGAAATTAGCGCTCCTGTCTCAAAAACGGTTCAAGATGGGAGAAAAGTTAATTAGGAAGTTGTAGAGCATCATCGATTTACTACTAAAAAGACAGTTTTTAGACATTATTGCTAATAATAGAACGCTTAAAACGCGCAGTTGGTTGTTCGCAATTTCCTACACTGTGCACAATTGAACTACGTTGCACACTTTGCAGCGTAGCGGATGACACGTATACTCTGTGGTTCAAAGTACTGTTACTGTAAGCGGTCACATCGATTAGCGCAAAGTCGTTTTCAACCAACTTCAGGAAGGAGTGTGTTCTTAATTCGAGTTATGTGTTGTTGTTGGTGTTTGTAAGCTTATAACTTCGTAAGAGATGCTCTAATTAACCGACTTGAAAAAGGAGAAGGTTCTCAATTCAAAGCGTATGTTTTTTTGTTTTTGTTTGTTAGCTCATAACTTCTGAACGGATGATCCGATTTTAATACTTTTTGTTTTATTGTAAAGGTCTTGGTCTGAAATAAGTCCCATTGAAATATTTTTACGATCAAAAGAAAATACAGGGTGTCCTAAAATGTCAGTCCCGACTTTTTTAACTGCTGAACAGCTTCAGCTATAGTCATAAAAGTGGTGTGTAGGTATAGTAAAGTGGACTTGTGCTACGCGATTCAGCCACCCACAGCGCCACCTGGTAGAAAACAGTGGAGTTAGCGTTCCTATCTCGGAAACGGTTCAAGAGAGGGGAAAAAAGTGTATTTTAAAACTGCAGAGCATCATCGATTTAGTACGAAAAGATAGTTTAGACATTAATTCTAAAAACAGCACGCTTAAAACGTGCATTTGTTTGTTCACAATTTCCTATTTTGTACACACTTGAACGATATAGCATTAATTGTAGCGTAGCAGGTGACATTTATGCTATGTAAAATTCAAAGTATGGTTATTGTAAGCGGTCACATCGGTTAACGCATAGACGTTTTAAACCGAATTCATAAAGGAAGAGGTTCTCAATACAAACCATGTTTCTCATTGTTGTTGTTGTTGGAATTTGTTAGCTTATAACTTCATAAGAGAGGATTTAATTTTAATACTTTTTTAGTTGTCAAATGCTCTTGGCCTGAAAAAGGTTTCATTATGATTTCATTAAGATATAAACAAATTACAGGACACTCACAAAAGTCTATTCTCACTCTAACTGCTGAACGCATGCAGCTTCACTGGTAAAAGCAGTATGTAGATATCGATGTTGAAACTTCTGTCCGTCAGCTGCAATGAATATTTTGCTCTTTGATTGAACTTTACGCTGCGCGATTTCCAGCGCAGCGGATGACACGCATTCACTGTAAAGTTCAATATATATGCCTAACAGAATTTTTGGATACGAATACAGCGTATCCGTTATTTACATTTCTAAAGACTTTTTAATTTAACGTATGTTCATTCAATAGATTGTTTTTTGCTCATATCCGATAAAAGCAAGAAAAGTAACGCAACTTAAAAGTGCAGCGCTTGAGAAAAATCAACTTAAAAATAACTTGACTAGAATAAAACTGGCACAACTGTCTCTCAAGTGGATAACTTTCGCGATGGAGATGTAACTTTTTTATTCACATTGGGTGCATTTCATGTATTTTTCAGTGATATAAACCACTTTTTGAGTTATGTCACTATTCTTGGAAGTTGTGATTTGTGAAACTGCCGTTGAACGTCTTCTGATGTTCAGCTATTTCGCTGAATATAGAAAAATAAAATCTTTTTGTAAAAAAATAGAACTGACTCAAAAAGCATCTACTATTCAAACAACTAAAAAATAAAAAATGGTATGAAAAGGAACTGTAAGTTGTGCCTAAAAGTATAAAATAATTTCCTTCGCCAAACAACCTATAACACTACAATTAATCCTAACTTTTCAAGTTGGCGCAAAATTAAATACAAACTGATACCTTTATTCAATACCAAAATCAAATCCAATTCAAAATACACATCTCACATTGTCACCTGCAAAACGCAGCCGAAAACTACTTTCATTCAAGAAAACAAATAAGATTTCGTAAGCAGCAGAAGTTCGCCAAGATGCTGGTATCTGACGTCCTTGGTGAAAGAAAAATCGCAAAATTATCTGGCAAACATATTTAATTTCTTTGGTATATCGTGATTATTTTGATATGGTGTATTAAGAGAGTAATCAAGAATATGAAACAATACTTTGTACAATATATATTATGAAAATATACATTTCGCGTGTATATTTTTGCATTACGTTTTGATCAAAGTTATACCAAATTTGCAAAGGAAACTCTAACTTCGTAGAAACATAAATACTGCATTCTGAAGAATGTTCAGTCTTCCATGTAGATGCTACTAATGGACCAATTGTATACAGTGATAAAATAATAAAGGAAACATGAAAATGGATCATTCGAAACAACAGCATTTGTTGCTGCCGATCAAAAAACAAACCTTTAAAAACTAATTAAATTTTATTTAATTTTGCGCCGACTTCAAAATTTAGGATTAATTGTAGTGTTATAGGTTGTTTGGCGAAGGAAATTATTTTATACTTTTAGGCGCAATTTACAGTTCCATTTCGTACCATTTTTTTTTTAGTTGTTTGAAAGTAGTTGCTTTTTGGAGTCGGTTTTATTTTTTTATAAAGAGATTTTATTACATTCAATTTTCTAAAAGTAGAAAAAAAAATTATGATCTTGAAAAAAAAAAAAAAAAAAAAAAAAAACGCAGTCATCAATAATTTTTTATTAAAATTATCTAAGGTGAGGCTTTTATTTATTTGCAGACGACAGTTTTTTCTTTTTTTTTTTTTTTTTTTTTTTTTTTTTTTGTTACCATAGCACCATCGACAATTTACTTATAGAAAATTGACTTTTTTTTTTCTTTTCACACTATGGCACAGTGGCGAAAGCTAAATTTTTTATCTGATTACCTCACCAGTATTTTTCTTTCAGAATTTTAATGGTAAGTTTGCACGCTTGGTTAAATGAAAAGTTATTATATATATATATATATTGGTGAGACAGCCACGCAGGAAAGGCGAGCTTGTCGCCTTCTGGCAAGGATAAAATATCTTTCTACCGTATTTTCTGTTGTATAACGCGCATGTCACATAAATGAATTATACACCAAAAATTTTAGATAAAAAAAAAAAAAAAAACATTTTAAAGAGATAAACCTTTCTCTATGTATTAAATAAAGTAACTGACGCTGGCGTCAATTTTTTTGTCTGCGACAGTATCTTCTCGCGGAGGGCAAAGTGCTCTGCATCATGAGAGGTATCAGTGTATTCCGACTGCTTCAAGGAAGGCACTTCAGCTGCTTAGAAATTCCATCATTTTAATTAACGAATTTATTAACTAAAAACTTCGGGTTTATAAAGGTACTCTATTTGCCACCGGTAAAAGGTTTCTCTTATGATGTTTTTTTCTGTGTTTCTGACATCACTTTCCTCAGGAAAATTAAAATGTGATCAATGGTGTAAATAAGAAAAATCGAAATATTGACATCTTTGAGATGCTCGAGAGAAGAAAAATTATTTAGAATAGCAAAACATGAAAATAACCGATATTTTAAAAATATTAAGTAAAAATTTAATAAAAATGAAATGAAAATTGGTTTATATTTTTATTTTATTTTATATTATATTATTAGTTTTTATTTTAACATTAGGCGAAAAAGATTTAGTAATGAACATAATAATTAGGTTAAAGAACGATTGGTATAGAATTAGAGGTTAAGCTCAGAAATTTTTAAAATGAAATTTACGAAACAACAACATAGATTAGTTTATATAAAGATTTAGTTTTTTAACTCAAAACATATTTAAAATGTGACTATGACCAATTTAGCTATTTTTAAAATTTAGAAATGAAGAAACTCGTACTTTTTTCGCCAAGTAATTCATTTACGCAACCACAGTAGCCCTTTTAACTCTAGCCATGCCTTAAATATAGAGAAAAAGATACTTACGTATTAACGCCACCGCAGCTAGGTACAACTAGAACTTCTACATAGATAGGCTGACGCATCAAACCTTTTCTAACCCACAAGCCCAGCTGACAATTTATTATTGGTGGTTTTTCGGCAATAAATTGCACGAATAACTCCAGAAAAGGCACCGTCTGTTTATATTTTCTTCTAATCTATTTTGACGAAAAATCGTCTATTATGCGTGTCAAATATCATTTACAAAAATTTCGTGGGAATTTCCCTAAGGACGGAAAAATTTCCCGAAGCGAAAACACAGAAGATAACTAGCGCCACTCTCAACAACTGATTCCCTGGTCATAATTTAGTAACCGCTTTTGGCAGGTTACTTCTCATGATACTTTGACGAGTTACATACTTGGTGTAGCTTCAAGTTTAAGCTCAATATATTTTGGATACAATAATAATTCCATACAGATTTTCTGGTGTAAATTTTATCTTAAAACTTATTATATAAACTTAGTATATTACAAAAGAAAAAAAAGAAAAGAAAGTATTTAGGGAATATATAACATGAAAGAAATTAACTTTTTATTCGACAAATTCTTAAAAATTGCACACAAATAAGCATTTTTTAAATAAAAATATGTGTTTTTTTTTTCCTTCAAAAATAATTAAAATTTATTTAAAAGAACGTCAAATTTTATAATCAAGGAAGAACAATAATTTTTATTTTCAAGATATTTGTTTATAAACATTTTCTTTTGTTGGACTCACATGCAAATATTTGTTTACTATACTTAATAGTAACAATGCGTTTATTTATTTATTTATTATTATTATTATTTATTTTTATTATTTATTTTTATTTTATTTTATTTTATGTTTATTTTTTATTTCTTTGCTATAAAATAACTTATTTTGTCTATATTTATGAAAATGCTACGCTAATGAGAATAAAAAACTCTTTCCTTTGTCCAATACCTATACCGTGCTGAATCCCTATAAACACAGGGATGGAACACGGGCGCAGAATTCATACCGGAATCCGTTTAAGAAATTTCTCTACCTATAATATCGTTGATTTAAGAAGTAGAAAATTTTCTTACGTTGATAGTGGTATGAATTCTGCGCCCGTGTTCCATCCCTGTAAACATGTGGATGTGCCGCAACACGAAGTGACATGAACTTAACGTCTGAATGAATCCTGGAAACAATTTAACGTCATTTCTTCAGTGTTTTAAATGTTTTGCTGAGGCATTTATATATTTAAAATTCTTTTCATTGAATTAACACGTTCGCGATCGCTCACGTAGATTCAGGTCATTTGAAAATCTGTATCTCCACCAGTGGGCGTTTCTTTCTGAAATTGTATGTTATTTATTTCTTAAGTATGTACCCAATATTGATATTTTTACAATAAATTGTACTGTGGATACAAATCCTTTAATTAGAAGGAATATAATTACAATGTATATCCATTTGTAATATAAATGTCAATACAGAATATTTTGTTCTGAAATATTGAATATTGCAAGAAAAACGCCCACAGGTGGACCTTACTGTGAAAAAGAGAAAATCATGTGGTTGCGAAAGTGTTAAGCATTTTTTTATATACCCAGAGTTTAGAGTCCTGCATCGGGTCCGGTAACCCGATTTTACACTTTTTTGTCTTTTGGGTCGGGGTCGGGTCGGGTTGACTGATTTAGTTTTCCTGAGGGTCAGGTTTGGGTCGGTTTTAGCTTTCAACGAATCGGGTCGAAGTGAAAATATCTTTCAAAAAATATTACCTTAACAAACCAGAAATTTGTTTGCTCTATATACCCAATATGAATATACCTTTACTCAAATTATCATTGTAAAACAAACATCCATATCCGACTAAAGCAATGAACAAAACAAAAAAAAAAAAAAAAAAAAAAAAAAAAAACAATTGTCATAGCTGCCAAGTTTTTTAATTTATTCCGGAATGTTGTTAGCCCCGCCGACATTGAAGATAAAATCTATTAAATGTAATTTCTTTTCGCTTTGGTGAGATTAAAAAAAACTTTGCTTCTTTATTTATACTAGTATCGCTCAGAGGTGGAAACTCGAGCACTTTTTTGCAAGGCAAGGCAAAGGAAACTTACTGCCTTCTCCTAAACGGAATTAAATTGTAACACAGCTGCGGCAATTATTTGCCGATATGCACTCAAACACAATCAGCAGTGTTTTACTTAATATATTTCTCTATGCTTGGTACACTGTAAATGTTGAGCCTTTCCTGAAATAATAGGATATCGCAACGTGGAAGCGCCCCTAGTTGGGTGATACAGCCAAAAGGCTAATCAGCACCAAGTAATACCAAGATCCAACCAAGTATCAAATTTGATTAAATTATTTCCATTAGTTCATAAAAGACAATGTTTGAACTCAAAAAAGATAGATATTTTCAAAAAATTGTCGAAGTGAGTTCCAGAAATCTCCAAAAGTATAAATTCATCGATAACCTGAAATCAAAAGTTATTACTTGCTTCTTATACATGCAGAAGCTAGCAATAAATCCACTTTTTTTAAGAATAAGTTGTCAATTTCAGTTAACAGAAACGAAAGGAAGGCTCGAAAAAGGTACAATTTTAGCGAAAACGTGAAATCGGAATTTTTCCCGCATCTTCTACTTTCTTGTTATACACGCAGAAACTTGTAATAAAAATCTCCTTTAAAAAAATAAGTGATCGATTTCAGTTAACTGAAATGCAAGGATATCTCAAAATATGTAAATTCATCGAAAACCGGAAATCAAAAGTTTTTCCAAATCTTATACTTTTTTCTTATATATGCAAAATATTCACGCAAGCGAAGTGTGACGTCACTGACCGTTGTTGGGGCCACGTAAAAGATTTCCTATGTTAATCATCCGTTGGATTTTTTGTAAAAAATTATTAAAAATTCAGGAAAATTATTTCTCGATTTTAATTTCCATATTTAGGTATAGTTACAAATTAGTTATCGTGCACATGTGTTAAATTAAGTTATTTTGCTTTCAGATTGATGAAATTTTAATTTTAAATTTCAAAACTCTACAAACAAAATAAGTATAGATTTGATATATGTACGTCCTTGGCGTTTCGTGTATTTGGCGATCAAAAACGTAATACGAAATCATACATGCCAGACGTATATTTTCGTAATATATATATATATATATATATATATATATTGTACGATATATTATTTAATATTATTGATTGCTCTCTTAATGTACGTTTTTAAAAAGACTCTGTTATTTGAAATAAATTAAATATGCTCACCATATAATTTAGAGATCTTTTATTATTATTATTTTTCCGCCAAGAACGACAAATTTCTAATCTGTTCCTTTGAAATAAATCTCATTCTGTTGAAATGAAATGTTTATGTTTATAAACATGTATGGAAGCCTACCACTTAATTTTTCTAGTGTTTTGAAATTTTAAATTAAAATTTTATGAATTTGACATAAAAAATAACTCAATATAACGCACTCAGATAGAAGTAATTTATATAAAACTATACCCAAATATGGGGATTAAAATCGGGAGATAATTTCCTTAATGTTTAAAATCAATCCAATTAACGATTAACATAGGAAATTTTTGTTTGGCCACACGGACTGTCAGTGACGTCATTACATCGCTTGCGAATAGTAATAAATTTATTTTATAAAAAATAAGTAATCAATTTCAGTTAATTGGAATGAATTATGTTTTTCCTTTAAAATGTGTCTTCAAATTAGAGCTAGTGCTGCGTAAATCAGACACACACACACACACACACAAAAAAAAAAAGAAAGAAAGAAAAAAAAAAATAAGATCTTGATAGAATTACGAATAAAAAAAAAAATTAGAACTATCATAGATAAATTCCTTTTTTTAACTCGCGTATATTTTCGGTAGGTATAAACTTTCGATCTACCACTCATTCACTCAAATTCCTGCTATTTTAATGGCCCTGAAAAGAATAAAAAGTCCGTAGTCAAGAGTTATAGTGATGCCACATTATACAAATTACTGTGTTAATGATTTTATTTGAGTGTTCAGAAATTGCCAGATTTAACTACTTTCTACTATTAGGTATTCTTTAATGTAAAAGCATAGCCTCCTAAACTAGATGCCTGTCGCGTGGAACGGAAACTTGGCAACAGTAGAAGCGGTAAACAGCGCCACCTGGTACAGACTGTGCGACTTTTCTATTCAACAATCACCAAAAATTTTTGAAATAGGGATATCATATACATAAAAGGTAAATAGAATCGAAGAAACGTCGATTATATAAATAATATATCACTTCTTAAAATTAATGGTGAAAGTTTAATAAAACAGTCGCGCAATCTGTACCAGGTGGCACAGTCTTCCGCTTCAACTGTTGCCAAGTTTCCAAGCCATACGACAGGCATCTAGTTTAGGAGGCTATGGTAATAGAATATGTGTATGAAGGGGGGAAATACATAAAAAATAAAAGTATTTTTAAATACCTTTTTGACATCATAAGAATATATTTTTTGCATTCTGATATCATTTTCAACCCTCTACTACCATAATTAATACGTTAAAAGTGTACCACAAATTTCATGCTGGCCTATAAACATACAGATATGAATTTGGGATGCTTTTAATATATATAGAGACAGGTTGCGGCCTACAGGGCAGCTCACCGTGAGATTTAGAGCGCAACCGCCGTGACATCCAGGCCGCCCGGGTCCCCCGAACAAAGAACCAAAGATCCAACTATAAGACTCTCCAGCAGATCAGCGGGCAGGAGCACGGGCCAGAACACCCAGCGAAGGGGAGACCCCGAAATCTGCTCAACCTAGCTGCTCACCGGCTAGGCCGGGTCCTGGAAATACACTTGAACATATTAGAGGAGCAAGGCCAGGGGTGAAAAGTGGATGCAGTGAATAAGAAACTAACACCCAGCGCGACTTGTGTTACATTTCCCCCCGATAAATGAAAGAATTCCCATTATAAAGATTTATTTGTTTTAACAAAGGGTCCTGGAAATACTTTTGATCCTATTAGAAGAGCAAGGCCAGAGGTGAAGTGTAGATGCAGTGAAAGAGAAACCACCCAGCGCCACTTGTGTTACATTTCCCCCCGATAAATGAAAGAATTCCCATTATAAAGATTATTTGTAAAAACAATCAATGGGGCTCCGCCCCATTGATTGAGCTCTGCTCATGATTGAGGCTCTGCTCATTAACTTCGAAAGGAAGCTTCGTCACCCCCTCTCCTCGCTTCACCTATTAATTCCTATGAGTAATTACCCACATATTCGTAGCTTGTCAAGTACTCGGTATATTAATAGTGAATAGCACAAGACAAAAGCAGAACAATATTATAGAAATTCACATTTTTTATACCCGTGGTTCTTACAGCAAGCATTTCTTTTTTTTTTTTTTTTTTTTTTTTTTTGTGTGTGCGTGTGCGTGTGTGTGTGTGTGTGTGTTTGTGTGTGTGTGTGTGTGAAATAATGTCAGAAATCTGTTTGGATGTCCGACAACTTAATAACAATTTGTCGCCATTTTGGGCGAAATCATATGCTAGCCACACAAATCAAAGAACAATGAAAGTAGCCTTTTTTTTTTTTTTTTTTTTTTTTGAATGAAAGGAAATACTTGAAAACATCCTAACTAATATTACGTAGTATTTTTAGTATCCGCTTTTTTTTTTTTTTTTTTTTTTTTTTCACGCAAGTCTTTTTTTAGAGTATTTTTCTTCTTATTCAATCATAATTATACTTGGAAATAATTACTATAAAAATTAAGTGGTGTGGAAAAAAGGGCGGATATTAACAATACTACGAAATATTAATTAGGATATACGTAAGTAAGTATGGAGAGAAATTCATAATATAGTCCTCAATGGCTATTTTTAAATTTCATTCGCTAAACTGATCTCACAGAAATTCCTTTAATCCAACCGTTTAAATATGTTTTCAGTTAAAAAATACTAAATATTTTTATAGATTGATCTAAGAACTTGTCTATTAAATTTCATTTTAACCCTTTAACGTTCACTACTTAATTTATTTTAAAAATTACTTAACTAATTTTTAAAATGGCTTTTAGAAACATAGCTGATCATAAATATTTAAAAAATAAAAAAATAGCATTGTTCCTTTTCGAGAAATTTTCGGTTTGAAACATCTGTAAGTAAACCTTATTAAATTCAAATAATATTTAATTTAATAAAAAAATCACTTTATAAGTAAACATTATCGACAACGAAAACTCGTAAAAGTTGCATACATCCCAACATTTCAATTTATTCCGGATTATTTTAACCCTTTGCGGCGCAAGGTAATTCAGTTCATTTAAATTATACTGCCACCGGAATTTACGAGCATAATTAAGATAGAAGAAATTTTAAATTTTCACGTCAGAAAAAGGGCCTTTTCTGCTATGTTGTAAATGTAAAGTTATGCAAAAAAAAAAAAAAAAAAAATCGGGGATGAGTTTTTGCACTTGAGAATTCAAATTGCGTGTTCCATCAGCGGGAACACTGCGACTGAAAGGGTTAAAATTTTGTGGGCTTAAAACACTATAACAATAGTTGATAACAAAATCATGATTTTGATTATTAAGTTTTTATCGTCTGAAGATAAAACAAAGGAAAATATAAACTAATTTTCATTTCAACTAAATTTTTTTCTTCATTATATCTTTGAAAATGTCTGTTCTTTTTAATTGTTTTCAATATTGTTCTAATATTTTTTCTTTCTCTTGAGCATCTCGAGGATGCCAATTTTTCAATTTCTTTTCTTTATTTTTTCTTTTTCCTCTATTTATTTATTTATTTATTTTTACATTTAATTTTCTAAAAGTAGAAAAAAAAAATATGATCTTGCAAAAAGAACGCAATCATAAATAATTTTTCATTAAAATTATCTAAGATGAGGCTTTTATTTATTTGCAGACGATAGGTTTTTTTTTTTTTTTTTTTACTATAGCAACATCGACAATTTACCCATAGAAAAATTGATCTTTTTTTTTTTTCTTCACACTATGGCACAGTGGCGAAAGCCAAATTTTGTATCTGACTCCCTCACCAGTATATTTCTTTCAGAATTTTAATAGTAAATTTGCACGCTTGGTTAAGTGAAACGTTATTACCGTAATTTCTGGTAGGAAAGCCGGTAAGATGTGTCATTTAAGTTTAATATTTTCTATTGTCTCTT
This sequence comes from Salticus scenicus, assembly GCA_963930645.1. NCBI lineage: Eukaryota > Metazoa > Arthropoda > Arachnida > Araneae > Salticidae > Salticus > Salticus scenicus. The sequence goes on along the minus strand of OZ005658.1, from coordinate 113,209,226 downwards.
TTTTTTTTTTTTTTTTCTTTTCTTTTTTTTTTCTGTTTTCATATAAAAAATATTTTTTCCAGTATTTTTATAAATGGTAAATCTTTTCCCATGTTTTATAATGCTTTATACTCCCCATTTAACATTTTTTGGGAAGCAGGGAGATTGTGAATAATCAAGTGGGAACTTTTAAGTAACGCGTTGATACTTAGGAATGATCGAAGAATTCAGTTTTTGCAATTAAAAATGTTTACAGGAACATAATAAAGATGAACGGGAGATCGTAATCACAGATTCGAAATAACAAGCCCCTTCCTTATTTCTCCAAAGCATAATTTACTTTAAAAAATGTTTTATAAATTCACTTTAGAACTTTATGTGCCGCGTATGTGAATATACGCTTGTACATAGTCTCCAACATTTTAATTTATTCCGGAGCATTTTTAGCCCCGCCTTTATTTTGAACTAGTTTATTTACAGACTATTTTCCTCCAATATATAACTATGATAGAAAAAAAAAAACACTTAAAAAAAAGTGGTATGAAATAAAGATGGGGCTAAAAATCGTCCGGAATAAATTAAAATGTTGGCAAAACTGTGTTTGGAGTAAATGCATAATTGCAACATCCTTATTAATATTCCGTAGTGTTGTTAGTCCCCCCCCCTTTTTTTTTTTTTTTTTTTTTTTTGCACACCGGTACATTTTTAGAGTGATATTTTTCGAATGCAATTACGATTAAATAAGAAGAAAAATACTCTAAAAAGATACTGATATGAAAAAGAAGGTCGGGGCTAACTATACTACTTAATATTAATTAGGATGTTGGCAAGTATGGTAAATGTTATGTGATACAACAGCGAATACACAAAACCTTTGGCTAAATGGAATAGCGTTTTGCGGGATGTCAAATAACGAGACACTACTGTTAAAATTCTGAATTTACCATAACAAAGAAGTGCTAAAATGATTTATAAGGGTTGTTTATGCATTAAAATCGAATACTGGGGGGTGTCTTAAAAATTACTGACCTATTTTAAATATGAGATTTTTGAAAGTGAAAGGCAAGAGAAGTAAGTTATTTGCAATATTTCACATATGAAATCAAATATTTTTTGTTTATTTATTTTTTATATCCTCAGTGTTAGAAATTAGTTTCAAAGTTCATTGAAAAACGTTGAATCTGAATAGAAAATTAAAAAACGTTTATAATAGAACTTTCACAGAATTATGCGCATCTGTGAAATTGCTTGCTTGTATTAACAGTGGATACACTCCTTCTCATATTTATAAGGACACTTTATGTTTTGAAATAACTAATGTAAAAATAATTGTGAAGAAGATTATACTAAGTGCACTAAATATATCTAGTATTCTAAAAACCAAAACTGCTATAATTTTTTTAATATGAAACAAAATTAATAAAATATAATGCAAAATATTGTTTTCTCCACGTTTTCCGGTGTTCATAATTATAGGGACAATCAAGATTTTTTCGTTTTATTTAACGTACTAGCGGATAAATTATAGTTGACATGCGAATTTGTTAACTACTGGGCTAGATTAATTCATATATAAGCCTTCAGTTTTTCTTGGACGGACATTACTGACAATTCCTCGAAAAAAAGAACGCTCATGTAGTAAAGTACGATAAATGTGTTTTATAAGTGGAAGGATAATTTCAATCCGTCGAATTTCTAATGAAATTCGAAGATCTCAAAGTGCTAAAGGAAATGTGATCAAACGTTGAACTGCTGGTTCGATAGGAGAGGGATCTGATGCAAAATCAGAGTTGCTTTACAGAGATCGAAGACTCATAATTTCTCTTGCTGTTCTACTCATAATGACTGCTGCTGAATTTACTCGTAATTTTTAACGAAAAGTTGGGGTCCATATTTATGCGTGTTTAAAATAATTAATAATATGTTAAAATGAATAAAAACCCTGTAATAATCAATAAGCATTTAATGGGGGAAAGAACGTCTGCGTTAAAGTTGAATAAAGACAATATTAAATGATAAAATGTGGCATTTTCTGATGAAAAACATTTTAGTCTTGATTAACCAAAAGATTTTAATAGTTACTGGCACGATCTGAAGATAGCGAAAGACAGAGCAGATTTTTTTTAAAGGCAGATATGAATCGGGCATTTTAAAGGTGGATCTATTGTGCTCTGGGGAGCTGTTTCTACTAAAGGCAGAATGAATTTAGTAATTTTTTCTATTATTATGACAATCAAGAGAATATCCGCAAATTTTAAACGTGGAATTCTCTTATTTTTGTTAGATTTTGGGGGGTAATAATATTTTTTTCATCAAGACTTACATTTTTGCTCTACTTCAAGAACAATAGAATATAGTTTGAAGAAAGAAACTTCTGTATTATTGCCTTTCTCGTGGCCTAAAAGTTGAAAAAAACCTTAACTTATCATATTAGAAAACTGCATGCAAGTGGAAAGCAATTTTAAACAGTTTAAATGTATTCAGAATATCATCTATGCTATATGAAATGGTATTGAAACTGAATTAAAAAAAAATGTATATATATATATATATATATATATATATATATATATATACCAGAGAGAATATCTGACTGTTTCACCCTAAAAAGAGACCCCATAAAATATTAATTTAAAGAATAACTGAAACAAAATTACTAAGATTCGAGCTGTCTTTATAATTGTGAACACTTGAAAAATCATCTTTTTGAGCGTATTTGAAGTTTTTTAAGGTAGAAAAACGATAAGACTTTTTAAATATAGTCTATTCATGAAATTCGAATTAATAAAAAATATATTTTTTAAATAATAGTGATCAGTGTTTAGTTACTATGGAAAAACGGGTGTCCTTATAATTATGAGAACCTGCGAACTTTCAGAACATTATTAATCAGAATGTACAGCATTTGTATTAAACTTTTTTTATTTCACTTTTTTTCATAAGCATCATTATTTAATGAATATTTTCTTTTAGTTCTCTATCTTTTAAAAGCGCCATCTGTTGGCAAACATTTTTTTAGTTCTGTATATTTAATATGCATCATCTATTACCGAACTTTTTCTTTTTTTTAAGTTCTTTGTTTTTATAAGCGTATTTAGTAAGGACAATGGTACTTATGTTCCGGATTTTTTTTCTGCCAAAAATTACGAATTATAATATTCATTGTGATTAATATTTAAAAATTCCAAGAAAAATTTCGATCGCATAATTGTTAAAACATTCTTGTTGCAAGACATCTGTAGCGAAAACACTCCATAATAGAATATAATTTTTCTCGTCGTCTACTTATTTAATCTTAACACTCACATTTTTAGTGTTTCAAAAAATTTTGTACTGGGTATAACAGTAAATTTCACAAGCGTCCCGTATTTGTAATAATTTTAAATTGATACATTTTGGGTAAATATATATATATTTATATATATTGGAAGCATGGTTAGCTTTCTATTCTTATTTTCAGAAATTTGACCAATCTAGCGTACTATTTTTTCGTAAAATTAATCATCATTTTATTACGTCATAGTAGTAAATTATTTCTAATAATATATATTAAAATAATGGCAAATAAGGAAGTTTGGAAATCGACCAGAAATGTTACTGGTTAAAATGAAAATTTTATGTAACTGTAAATAAAATGAATATTAAACGAAACTTTAGTTATTTTTTTAATACTCATTTATCTAAAGAATTTTTACCCTATATTATAAAATAAATAAATAAATAAAAGCTAATATTTATAATTATCGATAATACAAAGGAAAAAATTCAACTATTTTACATACTATATATATTTAAAGAAACCATTTTGTTTCCTCTGTGTCTGCCTCTGTGTATATATTTTTGTATATATAAATGTTCCTCTATCTTTTTATTGTGTAGTTTTTTTTATTTGTTTATTATTATTATTATTATTATTATTATTATTATTATTATTATTTTATTCTTAAGTATTTTTTTACATTTTTTTCATTCAAAACTGCAATAGTTGGTTTCTTTTTGCTTGGTAAGATGGAAGGAGCTAAGATACATTTATTTTTATTTTTGTTTGATTATTTATATAATTAATTTTTTTATTTACTTTATTATTATTATTATTGCTAGTAACTCTTGAAACATCTTTCCGTATCCATCTTTATCGGAGGGTTTCCCTGATAATAATGGCCCCAATCATGGGTGAAGGTGATTTGTCTTTTGTAGGATGGATTCCACCAACATTTCTTAATTACAATCTCTATCCTATCTAATAAGAAAATATTCATATGAAAATACACTAATTTTTTCTAATTAAATTAAAAATAATGTTACCGGGGAAGCTGCATACTTTCATCCCTGGTATCAATGTTATAGTGTGTTAATTAATGTTTTCAGTCGGGTTTAATTTTTAAACTTTTTGCCTTCTTTAAATATCAGTAATTTTACATTGCATATATATATATATATATATATATATATATATATACTGCAAAATATATTAAGGAACTATTAATCATTAAATTTTTGAATTTTTGAATTTATTATTAAAAGATTAAATTTCATATTAATACATTCTTATAATTGTTTTTTTTTTTTTTTTTTTTTTTTTTTTGCAGAGCCTTACGGGCCCACTTCACTCACCGCCGCCGGAAACCGAAGCTAATGTTATTCTATGGGAAGTTTTTCTTTACAAATAACTTATTAACTAACACATATTTTTAAATTCTGTTTTCACATTCTGAAAATTCCCAGCTGTTAAATTGATGGACCTTTTTTAAAAAAATATTTTTGTAATTTTTTATATTTTATTTTGAAGCTGCAAAATACGAATTTTCGATATGTCAATTTTTTTTTTCATTTTGCAATATCAAAATTAAATAATAAAAATTAAAAAAAAAAAAAAAAAATACATTTTTAAAAAAGGTCCGTCAATTTAACAGCTGGGAATTTTCTGAATGTGAAAACAGAATTTAAAATATGTATTAGTTAAAAAGTTATTTGTACAGAAAATTTCCCCATAGAATAATATTCGCTCGGGCTTCCGGCGTCGGTAAGTGAAGAGGGCCATTAATAACACAGATTACGTTTTCTTCACGTATCTGTAAATTATTTATTTATAAATAAACAAAATAATAAATAACAAAATTAAAAAGAAAACAAAAACTGTCAAGAAAATTAAAAGAAGTAAAATGGATCGATGTATAAAAAACATAGTAATCAGCTGTGTTTTATAAATCTTGGATATAGTCGCCTATTCGGTTTTAATGTTATGTACATTTTGTATAACCGCTTTTAACTTATAAATATTAGAAAGCAGCTGTAATTTTATTTAAAACATGGAGAGCTAAATAATAATAATGATGATGATAAAAGTCGAAGGAAAATGTTTGTCAATTAATTTGTATCAAAAGATAGGTTTTCTTCGTTCTTTTATCACCCTCCCCCCACCCTCTACACACACATACATGCGCGGGAGCGCGCATACACACACACACACAGTTTCATATCATTTTATTCTGTGTCTCTCGGAATATCTTCCTTTTGACGTGCCACTTCATTTTTGAAATTTGTAGGAAATACATTTTATTTGCTTTGTATTTCATTGTTATACCTTGTGTTAGGAAAATATAAGAAGCCGATAAATATTGGTTAAAGACGTTGTTGCTAGTGTATCAATCAGAAAATTAGTAAGGAATTGTTGATTAATCATTGTTCAGTGATGCATCGAAATCCAGGTAAATGGATTCTGCTGTGTATCTTGAACATTTGCTTCCCTGAATTTTTTTAATTACTGTAATTTTTAAGAAACTGCATTGAATAAAAATAAATAATATAATCTTATATATATATATATATTATTTCCCTATTTATAAATTTAAAAACAGATTTTCGCATTTTTAAAAGTGAAAAATAAAGGAAAAACTTTAAAAAATTAAAAAATAATAATAATATAATAATAAAAAATATAATATTATGTAACATTGAATTTGGGAGCTTGAGACAATATCTGTGCGCAATATCAAATGTATAATTGCTGAAAGCTTTGTCAAAAATTAATAATAATAATAATAATAATAATAATAAAACCTAAACTAGGCCTCGAAGATTTCTTAAAATTCTACAAATTCTACGTATGTTTTATTAAATTGTTACCACTATTTTCAATTTGTATATATAGTGAATGTTTTAATGTTACGGCTGAGAAATGCTGGTAAATGGTGTCTTCATCTCTCATGAGCTCAAAATATTATTATCTTATTTCCTCTTTATACTGTTGATTAACTTTTTTTTTTTTAATTATTATTTCATTTTGGGCAGACAATTTAATTCTCGATTTTATGACCCGTTATTATCTCATGTTATAAAACAGAGGAAAATGAGTGGAACTTTCCACAGGTGCTTCCAAGCTTCAAGTAGTTCCAAGTCAGTTTAAGAAGTTACTGTTGTAAAATAATAAGAGAACTGTAAAAATTTTAATCGTTTAAATCAGAAGTGACACCAATAATTTTTAAGTGGAATAATGTATATATATCTTCGGCGATTAATATTATCAAACACATTTGTAAAATTTTTCCGATTTGAAGTCTCCCGCCAAAAGAGTAGACTTGGCACTTACATAATAATGATAATATATAACAAAATGTATTTAAGAATTCGGCAAGGACAGTTACACTTAGGTTATTGCCATAGGTACCAATCTGTACGGTTTTTTGACACCAGTATTTCTTTGTGAAAAAAAAAAAAAAAAAAAAAAAAAGAAAGAAATCATTATATTTAAACGAAAAAATCTGCCAAAAGCATCATTAAGTTATTCTATACAATTTTACGGTAGCAAAAAAAAAAAAAAAAAAAAAAAAAAAAAAAAAATCTGATGTCGGCACCACATGACTTCCTTATACACTTTTAGAAATATACATAATGTTAAAAAACATTGACATTGGACCCGAAACAGTTGGCTAAAAATATTTTAAAAAGAATGAATTATCACCGTGTTCTGAGCTTTTCTGAAAGTTAGCTAAAAACCGATTGCAAGATTTGTACTGGTAACGCTGACGAAGGCAGCAGGGACCCGAAAAAAATGGCTAAAAGTATTAAAAAAAGGAATTTTACCATGTTCTGAACTATTCTGAAAGTTTCAAATGTCTACCTAGTCGGGAAGTTAGTTAAATAATTTTTTTGTTGGACCATATAAACGCTGCCGAAGGCAGCAGGGACCTGAAACAGTTGGCTAAAAGTATTAAAAAGATGCATATTCACCGTGTTCTGAACTATTCTGAATGTTTCAAATGTCTAGCTAGTCGGGAAGTTAGTTAAATAAATTTTCTGTTGAACCATGTAAACGCTGCCGAAGGCAGCAGTGACCCGAAACAATTGGCCAAAAATATTTTAAAAATGCATTGTCACCATATTTTGAGCTTTTCCGGAAGTTTTAAATGTCTAGCTAGTCGGGAAGTTAGTTACAAATCGATTCCAAGATTTGAACTGGTAACGCGGCCGAAAGCAGCAGGGACCCTATACAGTTGGCTAAAAGTATTTAAAAAATGCATTTTCACCGTGTTCTGATCTAATCTGAAAGTTTCAAATGTCTAGCTAGTCGGGAAGTTAGTTAAATAAATTTTCTGTTGAATCGCATAAACGCTGCTGAAGGCAGCAGGTAACGGAAACAGTTGGCTAAAAATATTTAAAAAAATGCATTGTCAACGTGTTCTGAGCTTTTCTGAAAGTTTCAAATGTCTAGCTAATCGGAAAGTCAGTTAAATTGCAAGATTTGTCTAAACCGTTTTTGAGTTATTACCGTTTTTTGATACATTATGGCCAAATTTTTGTCATTACGAACCTAATTTTCCTAAATATCTCCAAAACGGAAAATCATAGAAAGTCCAAAAAAGGAGGTGCACAACTAGATGTTATAACAAACCTATGTACCAATTCGCAACTTTCTACGTCCAACCGTTTTTGAGTTATGCGACATACCCACACACAGACACACACACACACACATACAGACGTCACGAAAAATCGTGTAAAATCCCTTATATCTCTAAAACGAGAGCTCGTGTTACGATGACACTTGCAGATGTGCAACTAGACATCATGAAAGTCACACGTATAAATTAGCAACATTCAGCGATCATTCGTTTTCGAGCAATGTGAAATACAAAATCCATTTCGCAAATCGGGATTACTATACTTCCTTATACTTTGTATAAGGAAGTAAAAAAACAAGTTAAGAGCTATATTATTACTGACACCTTAAAGTTTTTCGCGAGAATATTTGTCTTTCATATGTTGTAACATTTATAATACATCACCAATATTCAATTATTTGCATCCAGAACTGAATTTTTCATGTCGCTACTTAACCTTGTCAGTACTGAGAAAATAAGTAATCATAATTAAACACCAGAATTAATATGAATTATTCTGTAACCATATATATGATGTTATGCTTCAAAAGTTTTCAGTTTTGTTTTATAATTAAATTACCATATCTAATCAAACCAAGCTCAAAGAAAGCATTTCTAATTAATTTCTTTCAGCAAACAAAAAAGAAAAAAAAAATTGAGAAATGATAAACAGAAATTTTATATATTCATGTATTCTACGAAATGTTCTTTTGATTTAAAAAATGCACGATTTAAGGAAAGTGGTCCATCTTTTCTCTTCTAAGCTTCGTAATCAAACGTATTTTGAATTGATTAATAAATTATAATGTAGAGAGAAATTAAAATCTGAAATTCTGAAAGGAGGAAATTCACAAAAATTGAAAAATGTGTTTAAATTTGTATAGAAATAATAGTTCTTCCACAATTAGGGCTTATCTTTTCAAGAAATGTTTCCAAATTTCTTTAAAGAAAAATTTAATTTCAAATTCAAATGGTATTTACTTTTAGACACTATGATATTTATTATTTATTTTTAAGAAGTTGAAAGAAATAAACTCTTTTCACGAAGCAATTTCCACAAGAAAAGAAATTGCAAATTAATTCCAAGCTATCCCAATTTCCATTATTTTCATGATATAACTTAAAAATTGAAAAAGCTCAGAAAAGTAAATCTTTAAGGATTAATAAAAGGAAACGATTTATAAAGGAATTACATATAATGCAAAATTTTTACATATCACAATTCCTGGAAAATTATATTTTTAACAATCGATTTTCATCATTTTAACTGCCAAATATAGTATTTCTTTAATCGAAGAAACATTTATCTCGACATTTTTCTTTTTCTTTTCAAAAATAAATAGTACTTTTACTTAAAAGTGAAATAAAATTTATATTTTACAGAATAAGTAATGTATAAACCCATGTTCAGTGAAATAAAAGTAAAATAATACAACACGAACCCCTTTTTTAAATATTTAAATAAGTAATTAAAAAAAAAAAAAAAAAAAAAAAAGAATTCGTTAATTTATTATAAAAGAACAGGGATGGAACACGGGCGCAGAATTCATACCGGAATCCGTTTAAGAAATTTCTCTACTTATAATATCGTTGATTTAAGAAGTAGAAAATTTTCTTACATCGATAGTGGTATGAATTCTGCGCCCGTGTTCCATCCCTGAAAGAAAGAAAATGTGTTATTGAAATTAATAGATAATTACTTTTCGATATTACATGATGGCATATTTTTCAGAATAAATATCTAAGATTTCATTTTCATGACATTTTTTTAAAAGAACAATACTTAACTTTTTCGAACAATGCATAATTACAAGGATGGAACACGGGTGCAGTATTCATACCACTATCAATGTAAGAAAATTTTCTACTTCTTAAATCAACGATATTATAGGTAGTAAAATTTCTTAAACAGATTCCGGTATGAATTCTGCGCCCGTGTTCCATCCCTGTAATTACAGAGATGCCAACATTTTAATTTACATCGGAGCATTTGTAACCTCGTTTTTATTTCATACCACTTTTATTTTAACATTTACGCGACCGCATGCTTTTCTCTTTGTGACAGTAAGGTCCGCCTGTGGTCGTTATTCTCCCAAGTTACAAAAAGTCATAACAAATTTTTCTGTAATCACATTTATATTTCAAATGAATAAACATTATAATTATACTCTTTCCTAATCAAATTATTTATATCCATAGAATATTTATCACACAAATATGTATTTTGGTTATATTCTTAAGAAATAAATAACTTACGAATTGTGAAAAAAAAAGGCTCACTGGCAGAGTCACAAATTTTCAATAGACGTGAATCTACGTCAGCGGTCGCGAAAGTTTTAAGAGTAATTTTTCTTTATTTTATTGAGTTTTTTTTTTTTTTTTTTTTTTAATTTAAACTCTTTATGTCGCAACAACGGTACTTACATTTTACATATAATCTGGTGTTTATATATGTATCAGCTCAAAATTTATGTCGGGTATTGGAACATTTCTGATTTTTATAAGAATTGATATATACACTAGCCAACCTAACCCGGAAGGTTGCTAATCCGCCCCTTTCCGACTATTTTTTCCCACCAATCTTTTTTTAAAATACTTTTCTTCTCATTTGATCGTAAATATATTTGAAGAGAATTTCTCTAAAAATTAAGTGGTGTGGAAAAAGGGGCAGGAACTAAAAATCTTCGGGGTTAGGTTGGCGAGTATGTTGATATTATTCACATCTTTTCTACATTACATTTTCAAGAGAAAGTTTCTCGTTTTTTAAACGTAATTATATATTGGATAAAATCTCTATAAATAATAAGCAAAGATTCTGTCGGCAAACAAACGGATCAGAGGCTGGACTAGGCTTTTTATCCGTTCTTGCTAACTTTTTCACTATTTGACGACTGGAAAATTTTAATTATTTTATATTTTCTTCATACTTAATAGTAATTATGTATTGAAGAAAAGTTTTCAATAAAGATAACGGTGTAAAAAAAGGGGTGGGGCTAACAGCATTCCGGAATAAATTAAAAAACTTGGTAGCTATGCATACCTTTCAATATCCTAATTATGATCCGGAAGATTTTTAGTTCAAACTCCTTTTCCCACATGAATATACTTTTAGAGAATATTTCATCTTATTCAATCCTAATTAAATTTAGGCCGGAATATATTTGCTGACAAGAAGCATTTATCCCCGTTTCTCGATCTTATTATGCTTTTATGGCTTGAAACTTTTTATATCACTAAAGAATTTTTTTTTCTTCCTAATACCAGCATAATTATTAGCAAAAAGTCATTTTATTCCGCCATTCTATTTTTACAGTGTCTCCAATCATTATTATTATTATTATTTAATGCCACATATGAGTTTCGTATTTCTACGAAAAACAAAAGAATTTCTTTATAAATATAATCTTTAATTAAAATAATAGAGTAATATTCCTAAATTATTTTATTTTCAGTTTTGACAACAGTCTTATTTTGCCCTTTCAGGTGGCATATATTTTATACCACCTATGTTTAATTCCCAATTTCGAAAATTCACCCAGGAAATTAATAAACTTTTACCTTTTTGCCATAGCCGAAAAAAATCATTTATATCTTATCATGTAACTTTGTTCTCAAATTCTGATGGCAGTTGATATTAAGTAAACGTAATTACATTGCTCCTGAAAAGGTTAATTGCCTAAAGAAGAATATATTAATATTTAAAGTATTAAAATTTTGAATAATTTATTAATTTCTTCATTTTTTGCGTAGATATAAGCCGGTATCATCATATCAGGCATGAGCGTGACTGGAGTAAAGAAATCAAGAGATACTCCCAAAAGAGATACTCATAGAAATCAAGAGAAGTTGAAAAAAAAAAAGAAGAAGAAGAAGAAGAAGAATTTGCGTGGAATAGCAAATGCCAAAAATATTTTTAAATCCTCTTTTTATTTTCCCAATTCAATTCAAATAAATGTCATTACTTTTCCTTTAATCATTAAAAATGCAAACATTTTCATTTAATTACCATCTGTTACTTCCATTTAAAAAAAATGTTCTGTGAAATTTTTATTAATTTGCTACTAGAAATAATCAATACTAATTAAAAAACATTATAATGTAACCACAATGCTGTTTTAATTTAAGAATGCTCTTTTAAAACTTCTTTAATTAACATTTCTGATAATTTGCAGCTTGCACATGAACACCATTTCATCTTCTGAGCTTTTTCTGATGAAACTTTCCCCAAGCAGTTGGAAAAGTCTGGTACACCTGAGATAAAAAAATTATTATTATTTATAGCATGAAATTATTCTAATTTCACTATTTTAAGCAATTACTAGGTGTAATGAATTGAAAGCATACTTGCCAACATACTAATTAATATTCCGTAGTGTTGTTAGCCCCGCTCTTTTCTTCACACCAGCAAATTTTTAGAGTAAAATTCTCCAAATGCAATTAGGATTAAATAATAAGAAAAATAATCTAAAAAGATACTGGTGTGAAAAAGAAGGCGGAGCTAACAATACTACGGAATATTAATTAGTATGTTGGCAAGTGTGTGATAGTCATTAAGAGGAAATCTCTAACTTCCACATAGTGATTTATTAGCTCAATAAATTTCTATTATTCTCTGCCTTAAAACATTTTCTGATTTAGAACGCATAATAAATAAATAAATAAATAAGAATAAGAATCTCTATACATATGGAAGGACAATCCACATTTAAGGGTAATAATATGTCGCAATTACATCTATAAAGAAAATTAACACCTAAATATGATAAATATTTTTAAACACCTGTAAATCAAAATGGTCTGTCCTTTCGAACTTAAACTTCCGACACATGTAAAGGTACTTAAGACCTAGGCGTAAAAGTTGTTACTTGACATTAAAAGATAAAAGAACAATTTTATAATTGCTATTTCAGGATTTTTTGTCGCACTTAGGAAAAACTGGAAAAGAATGATGTTGAATGATGTGTTTGGAAATAGAAAATTTCCCTAGAGAAGACTTTTAAAATGTGGTAAAAAGTTTCGTGCATTGTTCTCGAGATTTAAAAGTTTTATTATATTTTATTTGAATGCGATTCCTATTTTAAGATTGTCAGTAAAAGAACTTTGGGGTTATCATATTTAAGTACATTGAGCTTACATATGAGCAGACTTTATGAATTTTTTATTCAACAGTCCTCGATAAATTTTAAAATTGATTTTTGATATATAAAGTAGACGAAACTTGTCAAAGAATCATCTGTTATACATAAAAAAAATATTACTTTTGAAGATAGTTGGTTTATATTGAATAAAAAATTGCAAATTCTGGCGACACTGATGAGCAGTGAAAATATTACTAGCATCATGCAGTTGCATTATAATATACTTGCCAGCATCCTTATTAATATTCCGTAGTGTTGTTAGCCCCGCCCTTTTTTCACACCAGTTTTAATTTTTTTAATATTTTTTTCAAACGCAATTATGATTCAATAAGAAGAAAAATACTCTAAAGAGATACTAGTGTGAAAAAGAAGGCGGCGCTAACAATACTACGGAATAATAATTAGTATGTTAGCAAGTATGCATCATAATTTACAAAAGTGGATTTATTGTTACTTATCATCATCAATGCACTGCCCTACAGCCATATGGGTAAAGTCTTGTTCGATAGTACCTCATATACAATATTAATCATAATATTAAACTGCGTGCATCAGTATTTTGCTTTATTTTTACTTCAACCCTTTTGCAGCATCAATATTTTAACACTTTCGAGACCGCATGTTTTTATCTTTTTGTGAGTAAGCTCTGCCTGTGGGCGTTATTCTTTTACATTACATTAGTTTAAATGAATATTTTCTATATTCAAATTTATAATATAAATGGACATTTGTTACAACTATACTCTTTGTAATCAAAGTATTTGTATCCATAGTGCATAGATTGTACAAATGTGAATATTGGGTTTATTGTCCAGAAATTATGTAACCTATGCAATCTAAAGAACCGCCTACTTGTGGAGTTACAAATTTGCAAATGACGTGAGTTCACGTCAGCGGTCGCGAAAGTGTTAATATACTGAAAAAGACTCACTTATCGACTAAATACCATTATAGAGATCTTTTAGAAAATATCTTCAGTATTAATTGCTTTATCATTTAACTTTTGGGTGATATTCAATATAAGTAATACTTCATCTTTGTTAATATTTTTATACATTGTAAAAAAATAACTATTATCAGCTGCAAGAAACTCTCTGTGATTGGAGAAAATAATTAGATTATCAATTCTTGCAGCTGGTCATAATTATTTTTTTGCAGTGTAACGACATAGAAATTTCTTTTACATTTCTCTAGGAAATTATTGTTCTTTACTTCAAACTACAATTTCTCTCCTTGCAAAATGTCCAGTCCGCTACTGTTTGGCTGAATGTGCATAACGTATCTTTTCTCAATTTTTCGCAAATTGTGCGTTTCTAGATATTTTATACATACATTTTATGTGTCTGAAAGAGGTTTCTTGATTTGTCCAATTATTTATGTTAATTTTTAAAAGTCCTACATTGTATAAAAATTTTCATTTTCAAAAATTAGTTGACAATTTTTATGCATTTTGACTGCAAGATTGCTTAATCGATTTCATAGATGACTTTTTTCCAGAAATTAGGTCTTTATATCCCATGGATTAGCAATAAAATTTCATCCTGGAAGAAACATACTGAGACACTGAATATTGATAAATGTTTTGTAATTTGCTATTTAAATAAACTGAATAATTTCAATTTCCTGATATATGGGTTCCGAGGAACCCATATATCAGAAATAAGGAACAAATGAGCCATGAGGAAAGAAGGAACAAATGAGCCATGTTTCCAATGTGTCTGTCTTCGGCAGTCAACAAAACAAGTTTCTCTTGAATACAGTCATTACTTCTGATATCGGCACCGTCACTTTTTTGAACAGCACTAATTTTATGAAGTAGTATCGGTAGTACATACTTGCCAACCATCTCATTATGAACCGTACAATTTTTAGTACCCGCTTTTTTTTTTCACACCAATAATTTTTTAGAGCAATTTTAGTCTTATTTAATCCTAACAACATTTAGAAAGAATAACTCTAAAAATATAGTGGTGTGAGAAAAGGGGCGTTTTTTCAGGGGGCGTTAACAATTGTACGGTTATTAATGAGGTGGTTGGCAAGTATGGTAGTACAGAGTTTCCAACTTTTATAATTCATTCCGGAGCAATTACAACCCCGCCTTCTTTTCGCACCAGAAATTTTATAGAATATTTTTCTCCAATATGTGACAACGGTTAAATAAGGGAAAAATCATTTTTTTAAATTTCCGGTGTGAGAAAAGGGTGGGGCTAACAATGCTCCGGAATAAATGTGAAAAGTTGGCAAATCTGGTAGTATTCAATCAAAGATAACTACTGCAAACGATTAGTAAATTTTTCCATTAAAAAGTATGCTATTGAAAAAATTTACTTCCCAGACTCCCGCTTATCAGTAATAGGATATGGGATTGTCATAAAAACATAAAAAAGAATACTGGAGGAGCAGAATTTATGGTAAAGACTGAAATTAATCCAATGCAAATGCGTCTAAATGAATTAGAAGGAATTTATATTTCTATATGTGTATATAATTTTTTTAATCGGGAATATCAAAAGAATTATCAGTATACATCAACTGTCAATATATATTATAAAATTTTCTATATTAATTCATGGAATATAATTAATAAAAAAAACCTCATACCGAAAAATTCGTTAAAGTTTATCCCAGGAAAGTTTTTATTTATTTGAAGTTTGTTAATTATCGGTAGAAGTGATATTAATGAGGTTAAATTACAGCTGTTTTATAACGTTAGTGTGAAGCAGTTTTTCGAGCAGAGGAATAGTTTGGAGCCAATCAGAAGTCATCATAATAAAGAAGGAAGTTGGACGGTTGTTGATTTTAGAGATTCTCTTATTGGTAAAAGGCACACTTTCAAAATCCGAATTTCAAAGTGGATTAAAATCGCTTTGGCTGAAGATTGGGTGTCAGTTTTGTGAAAAAGAAATAGCATTCTTTGGATAAGAAATGGGGTTTTGCCAATAAAGACATTTAAGTGCATATTCTTTGAAGAGATCTTTTGTATTGAAGCTAATTTGTAAAGAACGATTTTGTCAATAAAACTGTCAAACTCTTTGGCCCCCTTCGAAAAATCAGTCTTCATCGAAGGGGACTGTTCGATGAAGACTGTTTTCTCATTAAATTGGTTATCAATAGAAATGGATCCACTAATAATGGAAAGTAAAAACAGATAATGGAAAGTAGAGAAACTGATAATGGAAGGTAGAAATCGATCTACTGATAGCGATTACATGGCCATGAAGTGTTAGAAGCAGCTATCAGAGGCGAAACAATAAAAATCTGTCCACGTACGTTTCAGATTTTTAATGGCCGTCAGATTGCGAAGGCAGCCCACAATATCTCTATCATTAAAGTCCAGAAGAGTGAAATAGATGTAATTACCTTTTACTTATGTGTTTCTGTTATTTAAGGGCCCGCTTCACTCACCACCGCCGGAAGCCGAAGATAATGTTATCCTATGGAAAATTTTTCTTTACAAATAACTTATTAATTAATACATATTTTTAAATTCTGTTTTCACATTCTGAAAATTCCCAGGTGTTAAACTGACAGACTTTAAAAAATATTTTTTTTTTTTTTTTTTTTTGAAGCTGCAAAATACGAATTTTCAATATGTGAATTTTTTTCATTTTGCAATATCAAAATAGAATATTAAAATTAAAAAAAAAAATAAATTTTTAAAAAAGGTCCGTCAATTTAACAGTTTGGAATTTTCTAAACAGAATTTAAAAATATGTATTAGTTAATAAGTTATTTGTAAAGAAAATTTCCCCATGGAACAACATTGGCTCGGGCTTCCGGCGACGTAAGTGAAGAGGGCGGTTAAGGGCTGAAAGAGCGACAATTTACAAAATTCAAGTTCTTCTGCTCACAAGATTCCAAATACTGAAGTTACGACTTAAATAATACGTTGGACTGGTGCACATTTGTGAACCAATTCAAGAAGTATGACTAATGTACTGCATGAAACTACCTTCGTGAACATACAGATATTTAAACATAAAAAAATTACCCCATAATTTTCCCGGTGGAAGCAATATTATTTTTTTTTTTAGTTTTTAGCCTCTGCAGGAAATCAAGTCTTCAATCAATTATTATTTCAATCTGCAGATATATTGTTGTATTCAAACATATGTTATACGGCTGAAAAATCATACACCATTTGCAGATTATGAACACTTTTCCTATTAAAAGCTGCAATTCAACTGTGAGTCAGTCAAAAAATAATTGAGTAACTCTTATTTAAAGAAAAGTAAAATCATGCATCATTCATAAATTCTTGAACATATTTCCATATTACAAAATACAGTTATAGTTGCAACTTATGTAAAGTGATAAAAGAAAGTTTTGTTATGTATATTTAACACGAGTTCAAGACAAATCCATGTTATGGTAAAAAGAATTATTTAGAATGTATTATTCATAAATTAGAATTATAAAGAACATTAGATGTATTAAATTATAAAGAATGTATTACTCAATTCAGTAACGTACACTTTCCTATATTAAATATTTTACTTACAGCAGATATGCGAACGAGTCTGAGAATACATAAATTAATGTCGTATAACACATAATAAAGTTAAATTACACATCACTCGTAGATCATGATACACTGAGTATAAATACTTGCTAACATGCTAATTAATATTCCGTAGCATTGTTAGCCCCGCCTTCTTTTTTACACCAGTATCTTTTTAAAGTATTTTTCTTCTTATATAATCGTAATTGCATTTGGAGAATATTTCTCTAAAAGTTTACTGGTGTGAAAAAAAGGAAGGAACTAACAACACTACGGAATATTAATTAGGATGTTGCAAGTATGTTAATATTATGAAATATAAGTAAAATAAAAATGGGAGATAGTTTAAAAAATAATTAATGGAATGGTAAAAAAAAAAAAATAAATAAATAAATACTGAACAAAATAATGCTTTACACGTTAATTATTAAACGGTATTCCTTACTACGCAATATGATTATATATATATAAAAAAAAAAAAAAAGATGATTCAGAGAATGTGACTGAAAACGTAATAGAAAAATTATAATGTTATAAGAAAATAATATCGTGCATCTCTCATAAATTGTAAACATAATTCTTCCATTTGTAGAAAGATAAATAATTATGTGGGCAAATCAATTCTGGCGTAAATGTTTCACTGAAATTTTTAAAAGAACACATACTACTTCTCAATATGTGTAATGAAATATGAATTAAATTCTAACGTGAGAAGATGCTCGTAATGTTTGTATAAACATTTACAGTCTGTTTTTGTAATCACCTTTGAGCATAATTTTCTATTAAAGTAAATGAACTACGCAACACCACATCTCCATTCATTTCTCATTTTAATGTATTTAACACGATTTTTTCAGCATTAACAGTTTTGTCCTTGTACGTCTTCTTAATAATTCGTGTGTAATCGATTGCTGTATTTTGAGATTAATGTTACCGAAAATATTCGAAAACTTCCGAAATACGTCCTGTAAGTTACATTCTAAAAAACAGGCATTTAGCTAGAAAAATAATGATAGGAAAATTAAAGTAAAAATAATAACGAAATCAGGAGTAAAAATCCTGCCTAAAGTATTATGAAGGTGAAAAAAATCTTTTATAAGATTTTTTAATTAAAAATAATATATATGTGGCAGGAAGCGTTAGAATATCGTATTAAATAATTAGAAATGAATAACTATAATTAAAAATTTTATTACACTGGCTATGCGTGTTATCGCTTAAAGATACCATCTCAAAGCTTTAGAACTTTTATTATAGCACTCGTGTCTACTTTTTTCGCCTGACGAAGGGTTATGTCTTCTTTCGATATGAAACAATTGTTGAGAGTTCTAGCATTTTATGGTGTTTATTCAATGTTTTGTATTTAGTAAGTAAAAATTACTCTAAAAAAAAAAGGTTAGCGTGAAAGAAGGGCGGGTACTAAATATCTTCCGATTATTAATAAGATGTTTGGCATGCATTCTAAAGAAAGGACTATATCAGTGGTTGACAAATCACGACACGTGTGCCATATCCTTAGCCACTTCAGTGCAGCTATGGCAGACGGGCTATGACCTCTTTGAAAGACCCCCACGGAGGGCACAACCCCCTCAGGCCTAGGACCTACAGCAGTCAATCGGCCTTATTCCCAAATCTAATCCAATCCATGCAACTATGCCAGATATTGATTTAGATTAAATGCATAGCTGCCAATATT
Source organism: Salticus scenicus (assembly GCA_963930645.1). Taxonomy (NCBI): domain Eukaryota; kingdom Metazoa; phylum Arthropoda; class Arachnida; order Araneae; family Salticidae; genus Salticus; species Salticus scenicus. The sequence continues at coordinate 113,190,032 of OZ005658.1, read as the reverse complement.
TTAATTTATTCCGGAGTTCTTTTAGCCCCGCCTTTATTTCTCACCACTTTATTTAAAGAAGAAGTTTCTCCAATATATAACTTCGGTAAAATAAAAATAAATTACTTCTAAAAAATAAGTGGTACGAAATAAAGGCGGGGCTAAAAATACTCCGGAAAAAATTAAAATATTGGCAGCTATGTAAATGCAGGTGAACAAAGCGTCGGTTATGTTGTCGACTCTACACATTCACGTGATTTGTTGTTGTTGTTGTTGTTGTTTGTTTGTTTACAAGCATGGACATAATCAAAAATAAATTTAAAAAATCTTCTTATTCTCGAGAGTCTGGAACCCTGCATGGAATTTTAAACAACAACAAACTTACGTGAATTCTGCTTTCCAAGAAAATACAAGATTATTCTTTACATTAAATGCGCGTTTTCTCATATTTTTTATTTTAATTAATAAAATACCTTTTGTCAATAAATCAGATTATTAGTATTAACCTAATTAGTAAAAAATTAACCTAATTAGTAAAAAAAAATTATAATAAACGTAAAATTTTATACCTCGTATTTTTACTGAGTGATTTTATTTTGTGGTGTTATGTTGTAACCATTCAAATATTGAAAGAAAATTGTGTCTTTTCCCTACCCGTGTACTGGCGGGTTAAGCCGTCCGGTTTTAATTAATTTTAGTAACCCTTTGACCACATTTTCCCACCAGAACTTATGAACAAATTAAAAAAAAGAAATTAACTTTTTCCACCATATTGTACATTAAAAATTTTGCTAATAAAATTTTGTAATTTTTTTTTTTTTTCTGTTGGGACTTAATAATTTTGTTTTCATCGCAAGAGAGGTTTTTTAAGGCGGGTTAAGTGGTTTTAAACTTTTACGGCATGGTGTACTTAGAGGTCGCACTTTTCAAGTCCGAACTGGAAAATTCATCCCACAATTTTTAAACGAAATTTTTTTTAATATTTCGCTTCAAAGGATTAATGCAGGGAAATGCCAACATTTTAATTTATTCCGGAGCATTTGTAACCCCGCCTTTATTTCATACCACTTTTATTTTAAGAGTATCTTTTCTTATTTTATTGAAATTATATATTGAAGACAATTATTCTATAAATAAAGTGGTGCGTAATATAGGCGGGGCTAAAAATACTCCGGAATAAATTAAAAAATTGGCATCCATGGTTTATGCTGTGTTATGAAAACTACTTTAAATACTCCGGTTTAATCATAATTACGTAACAGGGAATATTACTCTACAAAGAAAATAGTGTGAAAAATGTATTTTTTCTTCCGAAACACGTTATATGTTTTGAAGGAGTAAGATGTGAGTAATTGACAATGTCGAAGATTTAATTTATATCTTTATTAAACACAGTTGCTTAGTCTAGATAATTAAATAACATTCAGCAGATATAATAACCTATCTGACTGCAGCGGTCCGAGGTCAGTACGACAATTAGGGCCAAGGTTTTACACTTCACATGGTTAGCATGACAGGCAGACAAAGCAACACTCACAGTTTTCATTACACAGGCATGTGATGAAAAAAATACAACGAAATTGATAGCTGAACGTTATGTAATTTTTTGGTACTGATTAAAAAAAATATATAAAGAAAAATTTCTATCATGTCACGTTTTCTTCAAAAAAAAAAATCAGCTTTACATTGATTTTTAACACATACATATTATTTTCTCATGTTGGTCAATCGTCTATTTTATGTAAGTTACCTTAATAAAAACGAATAAAATTGTATGTTGGTGATTTCCTATTAAAAACTACACCATAATTGAATGCAAAAAGTACCCAAGAGAACTTTTCGTTTTACTCACGACCAGAGGCGACTCTTGCGATCTAGCAACAAAAGTTGTCGTCCTTTTGACTCTAAAATCAAATAATCGATTCCTGAAAAATTAATTTGCTACATCAAGAATCGATCCTTTTACATAAATTTAAATGAATGAAAAAAACCACCATTGCCCGATAGTACATGCAACGTAGTACATTCGAGAAAAAAATATCGATATCGATTTTACAAAAAAATCTTGATGGGAAAAAATGGAGATAATTTTCGAAATCAGCACTCCGAATAACATAAATGTCAGTGAAAACTCCTTTTGTGTCTTTCAAAAAGTTCAATTTCGCAGGCCATGTTAATGGATATTATTATATTGTGGATTATTGTAAACCTAAAAACTGAAATATCAGTTAGTCGGCAGTGTCAAATAAATCTTTATACTTTAGTAGCCACTGTTTTTGCAGCTCAATAATAGCCAATGTTCAATAAAGTTTCTTAACCTAGTAGCTACTTTTTCACCAATGTTTCTTTAATTATAATAAAATGTATGTATAAGGAATACCGTACAGCAGTATACTCATACAAAAACTGATTTAGTAATAATTTATTTATAACTAATAGAAAATTGATAAGCTACAAAATTTAGTTCGCTTTGCACGTGAATAAAGTAGGCCACTCATTGAAGGAGTTAATTCTCAGCATTTTGCAATTTACAGATTTAATTTAAATACAGGATTCGTACGGGCCTTATTTTTCGCTGAGTGTTATACAGTAATTTTGTAGAAATATTTTTGTTATAAAATATGTCTATACGATTAAGGTGAATCTTATAACTTCAGAATACTGGTGTGAGTCTCGGGGAAAATATAAGGCCTGTACGAACCCTGAAATATTGTTAAAAAAATTTGACACATATAGGAATATAGAAAAGTCGGGTAGAATAGATTATCGTTATATATCACCCGTACGGAGGTGCAACCTATCGAAAGTACGTCGAACTTCTGCACTGTGCCTCAAATGTGAACGTTAGCTCACCCCGAGTCAGTGAGAAAAGCAGTTTTTGTGTTATACAACTTCTCAAGTTTATCAAGCTGCAGATTTGTTTAGAAATAAAAATTACGAAAACTATAAGCTATAAATGAAGCAGTAAAGTCAGTGAAAACCTAGTGTCATTTTTGGTACGGCAGTTTAATTAGTTATTAGCATGATTCCCATGAACTTTTTCCTACCGACAAGTGGTGAAAGTTCATTTAATGTCTTTTGGGTAATATGGAATATCAACTGTTCTATATTATTTGCAATTTTTGTAAAACTTTATTTTTGATAATTTTTTCAATACTGATTATTTTTAATAATAATTTCATAATAAAATGTTATGTTTCAATTATTAGGGAGCGTGGGTCTAGTTATCACAGGGGTGAGAAGTAACACGCAATTTACGAAATAGTTTGTAACATTTGTGATTAATTATTTTTAAAACACAATTCTTATGAAGCGCTTTATAATGTAAGCACAATTGGTGCTCCACAAAAATTGTTAATGAGAGGTTCTGTACTCGTGCTTCACTTTAGTTAGTTTGTGGGGAAAAATATTTCGTAAATTTTGATTAAAGGTATGTTAATTTATACTTTAAAGGAATGTTTATAGCTATTTATTTAGTCTGTGTGTTGATTATAAAATGCATGTTTAATTTTTTGTAAAAATAGTTATATATATTTTTTTATAAATAGACAAAATGTTCAAAATCATACGATGGGGCAAGTTGAAACAAAATATTGGAGCAAGTTGTAACATGTTAGAGGGGTGGCTTGTGGAGATGCCTACAATCAGAGCTCGAAGTCTCCGCCCATTTTCAGGAAACTTTCAGAAATGAAAAATTTTTGTCTTGTTCGCCACTACTATATTTATACAGAAATAATTTCTGCTTTTTTATATTATAGTGCCGTGGTTATTTAATCAGGAATTATAACCACGATTTAATTACAAATTACAGATTGTTGCACAAAAATAGCGGTAGAAAAAAAAGAAGAAATTTCTCATCAATGAGAGTGTCCTAAAAAAAGGGTGGAGAATTCGAGCTCTTCTAAACCCTCTCTGCTGCAGGAGAATGGGTATAATGCTTAATTTGCAAAATGTGAACGCACATTAAATGCACAAGAAAAACAAAATATCATTTACTTGAATTAATTTAAATTTTGACTAAGATTGAATTCTATGTCAATTTTATCTTTAATTTTCTCTTTATTTTGCTAAAATTCATTTGATATAATTCATTGTTACTTGTATACAAAGAAGGTTATAATTTAATATTAGTTATTAATTGCCTTTTTCATTAAATTAATAAGTGATTGATAACAAAAAACCTTTTGAAATATTGTCGTTTATATTGTTTGGGTTCCCATTGCATCGGTCACAATTTGACCCACGTGTGTTATAACTGATCCCAAATCTGGGGGCAAATTGTAACAGGCAAAAAAAAAAAAAAAAACTTTTTGTGCTAAAACTAGCAAAATTAAAGAAAGTTTTTTTTTATGAATATGATAGATGATTATGCATGCTATTGAAAACAGTAATTATATACAGGAAAACGTACATACATTTCTGAATGTATTTATTTTTCTAAAAACTGTAACAACTCGTCCCACGCTTCCCTAAAGATTCTCTGTAAAAATACTACTCTATTTCATATTATTCTTGATATATATATATATAAATATATATAGTATGTATACATATGTGTGTATGCATATTATATTAATTATTAGATATGAACAACTCAGTAATAAGAGATGAAAACAGGACATAGAGTGCGTGATCTGTAAATTTATTCGTCTAATAAATTATACATTTCAGCGAGTTAAATTTAACAATAAATAACAATTCTGTAAAAGTACTAAAATCTTTTGTTAATTAAATTTTTACTACATATAATTAAAAAAAAAAAAAAGAAAGAAAAAAAGAAAGAAAAAGATAAGGAAAGAAAAGTATAGAAGAGCATAGATAAGATAAGTAAAGTAGAGTAAAGAAACATAAAATTTAAAAACTTGAACGATTATGAAAATGTACATAAAGGAAATTTTGTAAATAGAAAGAAAAAAAAAAAAAAAAAAAAAAAGAAAAAGAAAACAGGAAAACATTAGTGATGATGTCTTTGCTAGTTTGTGACAAATGCAATTTTTAAATAATTGCCATGGGAATGTCTTGCTTTTGCCTCCAAGGCATTAGATTTTTTGAACCTGAAGCATAAAGTCCATTTCCTTTCGAAACCGGTAATGCTTAAATTAATTTTATGATGTGTTAAGAAAATTTTATGTTTAATTGTTTATTGTACAACAGTTCTTTAATTTATTATCATTTTCTAATTTTTATTTTTGAGAATTCAAGAATTATTGGCCGAGGTTTTAAAATTAAATTTCGTTTTACAAAATGAAGAATATACTAAGACTGTTCAACTTTCATATTTCCAATAAGCTGCTTAAACACACATTATGACTTCTGGAAATGTATTATTTATCACTTGGACATAAAACTTTGCACGTGATATATTTATGACGTACATTAATAATTTGAAACTGGAGACCTTTCTGCGTATTTGCATTTCAATTACATTGGAAGTTAAATAACTGTTCTGAAGTGAATGAACCATGAAATTTACTTCAGAAAGAAATCTTATATTTTTAGACTGCCACATAAAAATACGGAACTTTAAAAAAAGAAAAGTCTTCTTCTACTTTAAAAATGCTTATTTCCATGGAAATGTAATAAATTATACACAGAGTATTCTTGCTGGAAGGAAGTCTCCCTTTGGTAACAAAGTAAAAATGCAATTTATATTCCGACTGGAATAAAATGAATTTATGTGGTGCGTGTCGTGATTTGAGTTAAATGGAAGAAAATATCAACTTGCATTTTTCCTTCTTAAAAATATGGAAAATATGGATTGGTTATAAATATTTAAACACACTATAAAGTGTATAAGTTTATTTATTATTTATTTATTTATTTTTAGAATGGTTTGAAATAAGTTACAGCGTTGAAATAAGTTACAGTCGAAATTTCTTCCCTAATTCTTCACCAGTATATTTTACTGTATTTTTTTTCTAAATTTATCATGCAAACATAATACTGAAACCACTCAGACAACAGAGATTACAAAAACTTTCGACATTATCAGGCATGCTACAAAATTTATTATTATTATAATTGTAAAACTACACAAAATTGTGATTTTGCAGTTTAGCTACGCTGAAAAATAAAGATTAATTTAACTTTAGCCTTTTGTATACCGAAAGAATATATATATATTTTTTAATCAAACCTTTTCAGAAACTGCTGCAAGACACGCAGGCGTCCCTTTAGAATGTTGTGTTATTCAGCGTATTCGTATATATATCATTTAAATTTTATCGTTTTAAGCCGATAAAATTTTGGCAGTAAGTACCATATTCGTTTATGCCGGCAACATATAAAGTCTTTGAAAGAAATACGCAAACTTCTTTATAAAATATTATTTTAGAAGAACAATTAGAAATGGGTTAAGTTTTTCTTTCGAACTGTGCAGTTTCTCTCTAGAAGAGTCAAAAGAATAGAAGGGCTTAAATTTGGCGCCCCAAAACCCTATAACTCGCAGTATCCGTGACACAAGGACGCAATTATTAAATCTCAAGTGAAAAAAATCACCCCAGAATTCTTTAACAAAATTTTACTTATATTACTCAATTGTTAAATTTAGTGTCAACTTTTGGTGGTTGTCCATATTAAATGAGCGTAATTACATAATCCCCGTAAGAGATTAATTTATTGCGTATATACGCATACATAACTGTAAACGTTTACGCATTTTTATTATTATTATTATTATTTTTTTTTTTTTTAAGTAACAGTAAATATAGAAAATCACCAGTTTTTGTAAACAATGCATAGAAGTACAAGGCTCGCTCTATTTTTATTTATTATTAGAGGCTTTTTATATGAAATTGGCTTTGTCAACGTGCACCTTCATTTTAAAGTAAATATAAGCCAGTCCGTTTGTCGCTCTTTGGTTCAGGTGGTTAGAGCGTCACATTAATAACGCGGCGATCGAGAGTTTGGTCCACGGTAGGTCCGGCGTGTTAGTTTTTTCAGGTAAATAGTAGAAAAGGTGTCAATTGATTAAAAAAAAAAAAAAAAAAATGCGTTGCTTGTACGGTATACTAAGAATTTTTTGAGGAGTTTCCAAAGAAATGTTTTTTTTTTTTACATATTAAAAATCACAAAATATTTTTGATAGAAAAAAAGCATTAAATAAAAAGTTTTAAGTAAAAAATACATAAATAAATATTTTTTTGGAAACTTCTTATTCTTGAAATTGGATTTTGTCGTCACGTCTTCGTGTCATGCTAAAAAAACAAAGTACTTGGTTTTTACATCGTTTGGAATTTTTACATTGTTCAATGGCTCAATTGGTTAAAGCGTCATGTTGATAACGCGATGGTGGTGGGTGGGTTTGGTCTTTAAAAGCCGATGTGTTACTTGTTTGTAGATAATTAATAAAAAGATGTCATTTGTTAAAAAAAGAAAACCCTCCATGGCCTACACGGTATCCTAAGAAATAAATTTCGATTCAATCTTTTTTTTTTTTTTTTTTTTTTTAAAGTAACTAAAATTAATAATAATAATTAAAAAAAAAAAAAAAAAAAAAAAAAAAAACTTGAAACTTTTTGTTGTGAAGCCTTAAAAAGCATAAAGTAAAGAAGAAGTCTCCAAGAAGTTTCCTTCTTGGAGAGACATGCTATAAAAAATAAAAATTCAAACATTAAGAAAATTTTAAAGAAGAATGTAGATATTTCACTTTTACCCGAGATGAAAATTCTTAAATATTCAAAAGTATTTCGAAAAGCATTCAAGAACAATATATATATATATATATATATATATATATATGCATTACTCAGATTTTTCTAGCATGTTCTATAACTTTTTTTTTTTACTGTTCTTTGACTTTTGGTTAGAGTGTCATGCTGATAATGAGTTGGTCGTCGGTTCTATCCTCGAAGGCCGACGTGCTATTTTTTTTTTTTTTTTTTTTTTTTTTTTTTCTTTTAGATAATTAAAAAAAAGTCAGTAACTGAAAGAAATTTTTTGATTGTTACACAGTATCATAAAAAAAATTTTGATTGGATTTTTAAGAAGCTTTATTTATAACTAAAAAGCGCAAAGTAAAAATTTAAGTAAAAAATCAATTTTTTAAGATTATAAGCTTTTTATTGTGAAACACTAAAAAGCATAAAATTAAAAATTATTGAGGTAAAGTCATGCTCTAATGAAATGAAAGTTTTAACACTTTTTAAATTTTAGAGAAAAATATAGATATTTCCATTTTTCAAGAATGAAAATTTTTAAATATTCAAATTATTTTGAAAACCTTTCGAGACTTTTGAAATTTATGGCTTAACGAATAATTATACAAAAATTATTAAGTAAGAATATTGGACTCGAATGCTTTTTAAAATATTTTGAATATTTAAAAATTTTCATCCCTTGCAAAAGGGAAATATCTATATTTTTCTCTAAAATTTCATAAGTGTTGAAACTTTCATTTCATTAGAACATATCTTTACCTCGATATTTTTTTTATTTTTTGCTTTATTTATTTTTTGCTTTTTTGCTTCACAATAAAAAGCTTTTAATCTTAAAAAATGATTTTTTACTTAAATTTATATTTATTTATTTATTTATTTATTTATTTCACTCCTCTTGTCAATGTTGTACATTTTTATTCAACACCACCACTAAAATTTAACTGAAACTGTACGTAGTCGCTTCGGAGGATTTTTGTCCATTATATATATCAATAACTACTCTTCAATATTATTAGTGTTGGTAGAATAAAAAAACATTATCTAAATTTGATAACAATGTTCCCATCGTTAGGACCTTCAAAGGTTTAAACAAGAATTTCAGTTCAAAGTCTGTCATTTTACTGTTATTTTTCTTTATATGTTGTTTATTTATTTATTTCGTTTGGCTATATATTTGTCTTTACTGTTTCCTATAGTTAAAGAACCGAATAAATCTTTGACCAACACAAAAACTTAATTTGTTATTTAGTTAAAATAAAGGTCGAATTTTCAAAAGACTTCTTTTTGTGTGTATGTGAAGCTATTTTAAAGGAGAGAGAAACAAACCATTCTAAAAAGTATCAATGTATGTCTATATTTGCTTTTAAATTGAGTTATGTTACATTTTTGGTTTGATTATCCAAATGGTCTTTCATCATAGTTAAGTTTATTTTGTCTTCTAATTTTGATTTTTTTCTTTCTAATAATAATTCAGATGGCAGCACTATTCAATTCATAATATGTAATTCTCGAAATCCTAGTTTAAGGATTCCTATTTTTTTTTTTTTTTTTTGGATTATGACTTCACTTTATTTTCTCCATGATTTCTTGATATTACTACACTGTGATTAACTGTACTTTTATCGGTTATCTGGTTATTGAATTTTACATGTGTCTCTAATTTTGCATGTATCCTTTAGTGGTTTATTTCTGGATTATTCTATAAGTGATTCTTATATGGAAATTTTACTGCACTTATTGGTGATCTGGGTTTCATAATTCTTATGTTTATCTCTCTTTGTGGTGAGTTCATTTTGAATTTAGTTATATTTAGATTTTTTTTTTTTTTTTATTATTATTTATTTGTTCCAAAGAATGTTTCGGGTCCGGATCAAAGATGTTCTTAGCTATTGCTATCTTTGAGACAGAAAAACAATTTTTTTGCATATTTGTGCTCTACCAGGCCCTTGAATACGTTAGAATGCAAATATGTATTTACCTATTTCCAATTTATTCCATTTTTGTTTGATTTGATGGTTTTTGTTTTCGATCAAATTAATTGTTTGAATACTGATAATATTTAATAATCCTTAAATTTCACTGACTGATTTTCAATATATATATATATATATATATATATATATATATATATATATATATGTTACCGCTGAAATGCAGAAATCAGTTAATCTGCAGATTAGCTAGGTAATCTGCGCATTAACTAGGATGATGCGTTAAAGTGCGGAAAATTGTTTCATTGCTCAAATTGCATAGGTAATCTGCACGTTACCGTCTAGACACACGTTAATCTGCACATTACATACTAGACACTCGTTAAAGTGAAAAATAAGATCTTTGGTCGAAACACAGCAACGTCTGTAGTCACGAAGTTTTTGTATTTTCCCACATTGGTTGAGTCCAACTATAACATTAGGTACATACTTAGTTTTATAACATATAATTAATTAATATCTTTCATTTTAAGTTAACAAATTTCTTTTTCCCTCGTAAATTGAAGACTTTGCTTATTTTTGGCTATTCGCACGTGCAAATTTACCACATATCATATTTTGGCATGCTGATTCTAAATTCGTAAGGAAATTTTTTCCACATAGGTTAGGGGTTAATGCCAAAATTATTGAATTTACATAGGTCCGGAGAGGTTCCCTTTTCTTAGGTTTCTTTACATAATAACAATATTAACTTTTCAATACATGTTGCTTAAAGCAGTTTTCATAAGTTTCCGCCACATTTACTAATCACACATAGGTTAAGGCCTACATTTTCTTTACTTTTTTTTTTTTTTTTTTTTAACCAGCATATATTTAATTCTCAACTGAAAATGTCAGCATTTAACAAATATTTCAATTATTTAACTATTAACCCTTTAGATTTTGTAATTAATGGAGCATTATATTATTATTATTATTTATTTATTTATTTATTTATTTTTGCTTTTAAGAAGGTAAAAAGAAGAGAGGGAAAAGTGCATTAAGCTTTTAAGTATGAAAGTCTATAGATAACTTTATTTAAAATCAATTATTATTTTTCTATTTTATTTCTGATTAACTGAAACTCTCATAACAATCCCTAAAATAATAATAATAATAATAATAACTCGTTATTGTTTATAATTATCAGAATTAAAAGCAACCGGCTAGACACTGGCGAAACCAAAAGTCGAGGGAGGAAGGAAAGGAATAGGGAAATGAAATGAGAGGAGCGAAATTAACTTAAAATGTAGGGAGAGGAATTTTCTGAAATTTACTGGAATTTTCAGCTGAGAATTACAAACATACTGGTTAAAAAAAAAAAAAAAAAGAATTAATGAAAGAAAATGTAAGCCTCAATCAATGTGTGATTAGTAGAAATGGTAGAAACTTATGAAAATTACTTTAAGTAACACGTAATGAAAATTTAATATTGTTATTATGTAAAGAATCATGAAAAAGCAAACCTGTCCTAATTTATGTAAATTCAATCATTTTTACATTGACCCCAACCTCTGCAGGAAAAACTTGATTATGTGTTTAGAAGCAACAGGCCAAAATATGATACGTAGTAAATTTGCACTTGTAAATACCCAAAAATAAGCAAAATCCCGAACTTAGGTGGGAAAAAGAAATTAGTTAACTTTAAATGGAAGATCTTAATTAATTATATATTATGGAACTAAAGTATGTACTTATTGTTATAACTGGTCGTTCCTAAAATGAAAATTGAAAGTAAATGAGAGGAGCGAAACCAAACCAAAAATGGAATGAGAGGGGGAAGCAGTGTTGAAAGAAAATGAAAGAAACAAACACTTGAACTTTAACGATACAGAAGCCGCTAATGTGCAGATTACCTAGTTAAAATGCGGAAAACTCTTGATTCCGCACTTTAACAGGTCATTTTACTTAATCTACAGATTAGCCAGGTAATATGTACATTAACGGATTTCGAGCTTTAACGGTAAACGACACACACACTACACACACACACACACACATATATATATATATATATATATTATGAAAACCTTTACGAACACAGCACAAGATGAAACCATGTATCTCATGAAGAACTGAAAGAAAAAATTCTGAATAAATAAATAAATAAAAAAACCTTATTCTCAGTGAATGTATACAACATCAATACTTTTTCAAGGGCTAAGAAAATTCCACTTTTAAAAAATGGTAAATTAGTATTTATTATTTACAATAACTCAAAATGTCGACTAACAATACTTTTTCCCATCTTTTTTCACTATTTCTGTTAAATAGACTTATAATTTTTTTTTTTTTTTTTTACTTTCTGTTACCCATATATATATAGCAGAGAATGTATTGTTTTGGGATCAAATTTTAGAAATCGAGTTTTTATTATATTTACCTATTTTAAGATCCCATGAATCGAATAAAAAAATATGTTTGTAGCGATTGCTCTCTCTCTCTCTCTCTCTCTCTCTCTCTCTCTGTGTGTGTGTGTGTGTGTGTTATCAGCATACCTCAAGAGCAAATGACAGCAGGATGTTTAAACTCGGTATTCTTAATCAGTATCTTATAGGAATGCTACACTAAATATTTTGTTAAAATCAAGCAAATGCTTCATGAACAAGGCTATCCAAGAGTATTCAAATACATTACGTCTACGTGAGAAGGTGCATGTAAGTACAGTTTAATATGTACAGGCTGCATTAAATCAAATTAATTGAGTAAATTAATTTGCATAAAAGCATATTTCATGTAGTATAGAATAGAGTACGAATATCATCCACCGTTCGTTTGCAAACTATACAAAAGAATTAGAACATAGTGGGGCAATACTTGGAAAATGATAGAAGTGCATTTCATGTTGTTATGTGTAGTACTAATATAAAATTAAATTTTAACTGTACAATGGGATGTGTACATAATTTTGGAAAATATACGGGTCTGTAAAAACTAAGCTAACTTTTTTTTAATTTTATTTTGTAATTTAGTGGAAATGCTTTACTATGATGTCCAGGAAAACTGCGCGTGAAATAAAATTAATTCCTCATAAGCATACTGTATATAAAGTGTTTTTTAAACTAAATAGTCAACTTTTTTTTTTTTTTAATTTAAACTTTAAAACTTCTTCACACACCATAAAATTTAAGCCAGCACAACCGGTTTCGAAAAGACGAAACCTATCTTCATCAGGGGCAAAAAACACGTGCTACCGTTTAGTGCATGTTTTTTGCACCTGATGAAGAAAGGCTTCGTCCTTTCGAAACCGGTTGTGCTGGGTTAAATTTTATGGTGTGTGAAGAAGTTTTAAAGTATAAATATTGATTGTACACCGGTTTTGATTTTAGATTTGTAAATATTCAACGCTTTTTTTTTTTGTATATTTACATGTTTTTAGGTTCCCTGAATGCTGTTGTATAATTTTTGACATTTGATCCTTGTGTATGTTTCTTTACAGAGTAACTTAAAAACAAATAATTTCAAGCAATTCAAATGTTGTATTTTGACGTTAACATCAGGTTGTTACTTGAAAAGTTTGATCGAGAATGATGGCTGCCAGAGACTACATTAATTTTTATGATTTTCGTACCACTATTTCTATGACATGATAATAAATTTACCAATAATTGTGCGAAAAGAATATAAAAAAATCGCATGTGGCAGCCTAGAAAATTTATAAGTTTCAGGGAATAGTGCGGGTGAAAGTTGCAAGAACAATTTAGAATGAACTTTTAAATTTAATAATGGCACTGAATTCTATTTAACCCTTATCGCTCGTATGTCCCTTCTGAGGGGACATAAAAAAATCGAGCCACGCCTTAAGGTGTTCCTTTACAAATGAAATGTTATTTTCCTAAAACGTGTAACTATATTCTACCTTTCGGCTACCGGAAAAATTTTAACGGAAAGATTTATTTTATTTAATGATGAAGTAAAATAAAACAAATTATTACAATTTTTCGGTAGACAAAAGGTAGTAAGTTGGAAACTATACGTGTGACGTTTTAAAGGAACGCCAAAAGGCGTGTCTTGCTGTTCAAAATAGGAAAATATGCCGAGCGCAAAGGATTAAATGCCGTAAAGTGTTGAAACAGTTAATCACACAGACTTTTTTGTCAAATAAAGTTTTCCGAAGCTAATTTAAATTGTTTTTAACATAGGTTCATTTAATAGTACTCGTTATCTTAACCCTTGATCTTCAATTTGTCAATATAGTATTGAATTTCATTTTAAGAGAAAGTCGTGTAAGTGACTCACCAAATTATGTTTCTTTATCTTCTCTTAACAAACTTCACATTTATTCATTTTAATGTACCTCGTATTTTATTGAAATCGAGCCTTGCATTAATTATTCTTTAATGTTATTTTTCAAGGTAATAAATACATTTCAACTATTTTAAAATATATTGGAATTTTGTCTTAACAGTGTAAGTTTTTCATTTTTCTTTTTCTTTCTTTCTTTCTTTCTTTCTTTTTTTTTTTTTTTTTTTTTTTTTTTTTTAATATTTAAAAAGAATATCACTCTTTTGAGTCTTTAATTTGCCCTTTTAATAAAAGAGTTAAATAACATGACAAAAGATTTTAATTTTTACTACTAACGCGTTTGACACATCTTTTCCATTATTGATTACCAGTCTTCTCAAAATAAGCCTTTTAAAATTAACTTTTCTCACATATAATAAATTGCTGTTTCATTATTGTTTCAGGTAAGTGAAGTAATTAATAAGAAGTAAGTAGTCATTTTAGAAGATGGATTTTGAAAATAGATACCATATATCTTGAAGAAACTTCTTAATTTTTTTTAGTATGTTTTGCTATTTATTTATTTATTAAGGACAGTGCAATATTTTCTTTGTATAATGATAAATGCATGTTAACAAAAAAAAAAAAATAAATAAATAAATAAATAAATAAAAATAAATAAAATAAATAAATAAATAAAAATAAAAAAGACTATTTTTCAGCTAAAAATTACAAATTTATTTCCTCAGACTTTTTCTTGACAGTTCATAGCTATATAAATTAGCAATAACTAACATTCAAAGGGGAAAAAAAGTTATATATTGTGAAAAATGCATACTTGCCAACAATAATTAATATTCCCAGAGCTGCCAACCTAATCCGGCAAATTGTTTGTACCGCCCCTTTCTCTACACCACTTAATTTTTTGAGTATTTGTTTTCTTAACTCATCGTAAATGTATTTGAAGAGAATTACTCTAAAAATTAAATGGTGTAGAAAAAGGGGCGGTACAAACAATTTGTCGGATTAGGTTGGCAGCTTTGTATTCCGTAGTATATTGTTAGCCCCGCCTTCTTTTTCACACCAATATCTTTTCAGAGTATTTTTCTTCTTTTATAATCGTAATTGCATTTGGCGAATATTACTGTAAAAGTTTTATGGTGTGTAAAAAAGGACGAACTAGCAACACTACGGAATATTAATTAGGATGTTGGCAAGTATAGAAAAATGTATAAATCGACTGGGAAATAAAGTATGAGAAAAATATACATTACTTTTGAAAGATATAGTAAAAATTGTGAAATATAACTCAAGTTTTAGCAATCCGAACATATTCATGTATTTAAAAGAAAAAAAAAAAAAAAGAAACAGTAGACAAGCATTAATGTTTAATAATTTTAAGGTTTTTAAAGAGATACTGTTGCAGTCTAAAACTCTTTTTTTTTACAGATATAACACGCAGGATATAACACGAATATAACTCTCTGAATTTTTTCCCGACCACTCTCAGAGATGAGAATTTTTTTGTCTTTTTTGCTATCTCTAATTTCATGCAGAAATATTTGTGCTAATTTCATAGTCATATGCTGTGATCCAATGGGATTGGAATTATTGTATGTAAATAGCGGCAGCAATAAAGAAGGATTTTTTTCAGTCCTGAGAGTGTTTTGGAAAAAGACCGGGGAGTACAATCCCTATAATATAAGTTGTCGTATCTTCAAAAAAATTCCTCAGGAAATTTTAAGTATGCCAAGGTATATTTTATGAAAAAAAAAAAAAAAATAGCAAAGCACTATTTTTGTCATTGCTCGCCAAATGAACGGTGCGGAGTCATTTTAAAGGGTAATAATAAATAAATTATTTAGATAGCTGACAGTGTAACAAAACGACCATGTATATTTTATATATAATTATCTGGTTTTTAAAAAAATATTTGATTGATTCTTTATTATTATAATTTTATATTACCATAGATTGCACCCATTCTGACGTTTGGATACTGGTATTTTTTCAGAAAATATTTCATCTTTTTTAATTTAAGAAAATTGCTAAAAAAGCTTATAGAAAACGTCTGTAAAAAAAAAAAAAAAAAAAAACTCCGATAAAAAACTACTTCTATTTTCATACATTTCCAAAATGTTGATATAAGGCGTACTGAAACAAGATAGGGTTTATTGGATATAATTTTAATCCCTCTTGATTATGGCTGCTGTTACTAAGCGATTTACAGGAAAACTAGTGTCCCCGGAATTCGTTACCAGAATTTTTTAACACTTTCGCGACCGCCAACGTAGGTTTATATTATTTGAAAATCTGTAACTACTCCTGTGGGCGTTTCTTTCGCAGTTTGAATGTTATTTATTTCTTAAGTATATGCTCAATATGAAATATTTACAATGGAATGTACAGTCAGGGGAAAAAAAAAAACGCAACACTCAACGTAACTTCGTTGCTAATAGATGGAGAAAAATGTAATAGGTATCATTCGACGGGGAACTGTGAGTAGTTTCAGAAAATGAACTGAAATTTTTAATTAGGGGTCGTCTACATATTAAAACGCGCACCAACTTTGATTTTTTCAATGGTAATGCCTCATTTTTATTTTATATTTGAATTCCTGGGATCGCGACAACTCGAAAAAGTATATTGGTTGTATATTTTACTTATTTTTTCACAGAGTTATAAGCGTTCAAAGTTTGAAGGTGCTAATGTTAAATTCATATTTCAAACTTTTATTAATATCTTCACAAAAAGTAACTTGATCGATATAATTTTTTTTTTTTACGAGATACAGTGAAGAAACCCAAACATAATCCATCATTACTTTTGATTCTGAAAAATATTTTTAATTCTGAAAAATATTAATAAATTCATATTCATAAAAATTACGAATTATGACCTATATTAATTTTTACATAAAATGAATCCTAATGCTGAAAAATATGGGAATGCAAATTTGCAGCTCATTCCAGTTATTAGTTTTCGAGATATAAATAAATCTTTCTTTTGGAGTGGTTTAGGGGGCCGTCTTTTATAAAGTTTTGCATGAGATAACGAATCAAATCTTTAAAAATAACAAAGAAAATTAAACAAAATATTTTTATTTTTCATTTACGGGTCAAAATATATAACAACGACGTCAAACGCAAAAAATGAAACAAAAATGATGATTTTTAGACATTAGTGTTAGCAGCAATATTTCCTGTTTTCTAAAGTAGACCAGCCCCGCCTTCATCGTTCTTCAAAACAAAACAATACAGAAAAAAAAAGTAAATGTGACATTGAGTATTCGTGTTAAACACCTTATTTTATGTTGACAAAAATACGCACAAGTGGTATTTACTTCATTGATTAATTGGTGATAAATTTTGAATCTTTCAAACGTACACTAGAAGAAAAAAAATAACTAAATAGGCGGGGTTTACTGTTTTAAATAGAAAAATAGGTTTAATGTGAGATTGTCAAATATAAAAAACGAATGGAATTGTTAAATCGTTTCTTAACTACCGTCATAGTTAAGAAAAGGCTTAATCATTTGCTTCATATATTGCTTTATTTTATTTTATTTATTTATTTATTTTGTAGGGGGGAGGATTATTATTTTAAGGACACTTTAGTCTTTAAAATTTTATTAATATATTTTAACTTTATACATTTTTAAAAACATACTTTAACTTTTATAAATATATTTTAACACTTTTTTGCGACCACAGTATTTTGTCTTTTTCGCAGTAAGACCCGCCTACGGGCATTATACTCTCAAAATATAATATAAAGAACAAATTTTCTGTATTCACGATTATATTACAAATGGATATACATTATAATTATATTCTTTCTAATCAATATATTTCTATCCGTAGTATATTTTATTGCAAAAATATGAACACTGGGTACACACTTAAGAAATATGTAACACACAAATTACGCAAGAAACGCCCACTGACAGAGTTACAGATTTTCAAAAGGCATGAATTTACGTCAGCAGTCGCGGAAGGGTTAATTAAGAAAATATATTTTCATAGAAATTATAAAACGAATCGTGCAGTTCCAAAGAGTTCAACTGACCCAAAACTGGTAAGTGCGATTAAAATTATTTAATATTTACTTCATGAACCCTTACAATAATTTATCCGAAAAGGTTTAGTTTATGCGTTGTTGTATATATATATTATTTCATTTCGTCTATCATGTTACCTACGAAAGAAAATTTAAGCTTTATTGGTGATCAGTACAGCTATAATAGACACTTTTTCTTGAAAAATATAGCACTTTTTTCAAAGAGTACTGTATGGACTAATCGCAAGTATAATGTATTTAAATAGACTTAAAATTATCTAAAAAAGTACTGAAGTATATACAAATCTAAAAAATTGAATTCAAGATAATTAAAGAAATGGAAAAATAGCAACGTTTCATTAATTTTTATAATTATTTTTTTCCTGAAAGATTTCCGATGTGAAATTTTAAAATTTTGTCCATTTCTTATAAGATCTTAATTTTATTTTTCTACATTTACAGATAACCCCCTAACACATTTTTGATTATAACTCTATGAATATTAAAGATAAAGTATACAAACAGTATACTTTTCCGCACTGCGAGACTCTCAGAAATTCGAAAATAATGTGGTGTTGCTATTGAATTGCAAAATTGGGTGTTGCTATTGAAAAAATCAAAGTTGGCACTCATTTCAATATATAGATGACCCCTAATCCAAAATTTGATGACATATTCAGAAAGTGCTTTTAATTTCCTGTTGAATTATGTCTATTAGATGTTCCTGCGTCAATTGATAACGAAATTACAGCGAGTGTTGCGTTTTTTTTTTCCTCGACTGTACCATGTATACACATATTTGTCAACATACTAATTAATATTCCGTAGTTTTGCTGCCCCGCCTTCTTTTTTTACGAGTATCTTTTTAAAGTATTTTTCTTCTTATTTAATCGCAATTGCATTTGGAGAATATTTCTCTAAAAATTTACTGGTGTGAATAAAAGGGTGGGACTAACAACATTATGGAATATTAATTAGGATGTTGGCAAGTATGTATACAACAAATACTTTGATTAGAAAGTATATGATTGTAATGAATATCCATTTGTAATATCTGTATATATATAACAATTGCGTGTCACGATGTTTGTCCGCGATAAACTCCTAAACTAAGGAACCGATTTTAATGAAATTTGGCACACTGTGTGCAGCTTGGTCCAACTTGAGAGATAGGATAGTTTTTATCTCAATTTATTGTCACAATATTGTTTTATTGCAATTATTTGTTAATTATAGACCTTTGTTACAGTTGCTCCAAAATATCTGTGAGTTCCATAAGTTTAATTGTTGCCAAAAAGAAAAAATACGCGTTCATTTTCTTTCGACATAAAAGTAAATACATTTAATCAAACGTGAACGTTAAAAAATTATAAAAAGTTAAATTATTCGTGTCACGATGTTTGTCCGTGATAAACTCCTAAACTAAGGAACCGATTTTAATGAAATTTTGCACACTGTGTGCAGTTTGGTCCAACTTGAGAGATAGGATAGTTTTTATCTCAATTTATTGTCACAATATTGTTTTATTGCAATTATTCGTTAATTATAGACCTTTGTTACAGTTTCTCCAAAATATCTGTGAGTTCCATAAGTTTAATTGTTGCCAAAAAAGAAAAATACGAGTTCATTTTCTTTCGACATAAAAGTAAATGCATTTAATCAAACGTGAACGTTAAAAAATTATAAAAAGTTAAATTATACATCTCACGAAAATTGACGCCATAATCAATTTAAAGATTTTATTCGCTTTGATAAAGTATGTAGTTATACACAAGCGAAGTGTGACGTCACTGATCGTCTGTGAAATCAAGAAAAAGATTTCTTATGTTAATCGCCCATTGTATTTTTTGTAAAAAATTATTAAAAAACGAGGAAAATTATTTTCGGATTTTAATCCCCATATTTTTGTATAGATATGTATTATTTATCATGTGCATACGTTAGATTGAGTTATTTTGCTGTCAAATTGACAAAATTTTAATTTTAAATTTCAAACCTCTGTCGTCCTTGGAGATTTTTGTATTTGGCGATCAAAAACGTAACACGAAAATATACAAGCTAGATGTATATTTTCGTAATATGTATTGTGCGAAATATTGTTTCATATTATTCATTATTCTCTTAATGTAAGTTGTTAAAATATCCATGATTTTTGAAAGGAATTAAATGTGTGCGCCAGATAATTTGGCGATATTATTTTTTTTCTGCCAAGGATGATAGATATGAAGTTTATTCCGCTGCAACATGTTAATATCTTATATCAGATACATTATGTATATGCTACAATTTATTTCACGTGACACGTGTGTTAAAAATTTATTTACGACATAACCTTGCTCTTTCAATTTTTGTTGCATTATTCTAATCTGTATCACTTCGTTTTCTTTAAGAAATTTGTGATCTATACTTAGCGTTCTAAATAAAAAGTAACCATTTCAATATTTTAAAACATTTAAAAGTCTGTTTTATTTAACATTAAATTTTAAAACTTAATTTAAAACTTATTTAAAAGTCTGGAAGAGTTTAAGTCTGTTTATTTGTTTTGTAACACTAATCTATATGATCGATGTTCGAAACTTTAATTAATTATTTCTCTTATTTTTCTTTACTTTTTCTTTAATAACTTACAATTTAACGTTCCTTATTAAATTTGTGATTTATATATGTATTTTGCATTAAATTTTGACTCAGATTTATTGCTGAAAATGCGATCTTAAAATCTTGCAATTTTCTTATCTTAATCCTCAATGCTTTCCTTCTTGATTAACTTGAATTTACAATTAAAATTTTAACATACTCAGAATGTTCTCACCACTTCGTTAAAATATATTAATCTTTTCAGTAATATATTAATCAGTATATCCCCACAACGATATTTGGCGGTTTTTTGTTGGCGATTATGGCTAATCATAAATCTATAAATCATAAATTATAAATAATAATCTAAATCATAAATCAAAAACATAAAATAATAAATCCAAAATAAACAACATATAAGCTGCCATATTATATTACAAAAAGTCCAGAGCGACATCGTTATCGTTCAAAACGGCGCCAAAGAATAATCGCCAAATTCAGCTGTGGGGATATACTGAAGTTATAATTATCCGGATATAATTACTGAAGTTATATTATAAGTTATAGTTGTGGGTAACAACTATAGTATTTCCCCACAACTGGATTTGGCGATTATGGCTAAATAATAAATCTAAAAATCATAAATGATAAAATCATAAGCTAAACCATAAATCTAAAATATGGCATGCAGGTTACCATATTTTATTGCAAAGAATCCAGAACGACTTCGTTATCGTTCAAAAAGGCGCCAAAAAAAAAAAATCGCCAAATCCAGTTGTGGGGAAATACTATATACCTTATCAAATTATCAACGTATTACTTAGCCGCAGCAACGCGTGGCCGAGTCTGCTAGTAGATTATAAATGTGAATACAAAAAATGTGGTTCTGAAATATTGTAAATTAAGAGAATAACGCCTATAGGCGGACCGTACTTTTTAAAAGACAAAAGCATGCGGTCGTAAAAGCGTTAAGAGTGACATTATTGGTAATTTTCTATTAAAGTTTAGCAACTAAATATAACCAGAAATATAATTCGTAATTACTGGTGGAAAATAAAATAAAAATCGCAGAACGCAAACACCCCTGTACTTAACAAGCCCGTCACACTTTCCGTTGATAGAGAAAGGAGGCTTCGTATTTTTAACGAAATCTTTTTAAAAACGCCCATTTCCCTATTTTGAACAGTAAACCCCGTCATTGGTGTTCATTCAAAATGCAAAATTATTTAACAAAAGAAACATATTTGTGTGCAAATCATTTAACTTTTATTTAAAGTGGTCAGTGTTGTAAATACAACTGAAGTATGTACATACTGACGAAAATTAAAGGATTAAATACAACGTACTAATCCGTGTAGGGGCGATAAACTTGCTTACTACCCATTTATAAATTTATTAAAGTAAACTCCCCCCTCCCTTTTTTTTTTCTTTCGTCTTTTGAGTTATGTATAATTTTACTTTTATTGAAAGATTTCAGTTTTGTTCAGAATCTGTTTTAATATTGCGTGACGATGTTTATTCTTCAAACACTTTTGTTGAGTAACACACACGATTGCAACTTTACCCTTTTATGACTACCGAAAAGTTTAGTAGAAATTTTGGTTGATCCATAGAAGAGAGGTTCACTTTCTGCTTGGCGAACTTCCGTAGCGAGAAACTGCCTATCCTTGTAAACATAACTTAACAATTCTATTATGACGCAGTATGGAGAGATTTGATTGGTTCATTTGTTTTTTATTGATTGGAGTGTATTTTACATTGCACTAGAGCTACATTATGGGTAATTAGGCTATATTTAATTGGTTCATTTGTTTTGAGTATATTTTACGTTGCACTAGAGCTACATTACAGGAAATTAGGCGATATTTGAATAGTTCATTTGTTTTGAGTGTATTTTACGTTGCACTAGAGCTACATTATGGGAAATTAGGCGATATTTGCAGGGATGGAACACGGGCGCAGAATCCATACCACTATCAATGTAAGAAAATTTTCTACCTCTTAAATCAACGATATTATAGGTAGATAAATTTCTTCTACAGATTCCGGTATGAATACTGCGCCCGAGTTTCATCCCTGTATTTGATTGGTTCATTTGTTTTCAGCGCATTTTACGTTGTACTAGAGCTACATTATGGGAAATTAGGCGATATTTGATTGGTTCATTTGTTTCGAGCGCATTTTACGTTGCACTAGAGCTACATTATGGGGAATTTTGATCTTAACATATGCGCGATAGTGATTGCCGCGGAGCCGAGTTACGTGCGTTTTCAGATTCATGCACAGCGAGGTAGGGGTGTCCAGTGATGTTTTTTGGGTTTTAACATGCGCGACAGTGATTGCCGCGAAGCCGAGTTACGTGCGTTTTCAGATTCATAGCTTTATACAGCCATGTTTCTTTGTTGGTTCATATACCTTAGGGGTATGTCCCAATTCATCCTCCGTCGCTACAGCGGCCGGATCAGTGAACTTTTAAAACAGAGAAAATTAAATTGCTACAATTAACTAATTATGCATGTTTTTTTTTTTCATTTTTAATTAATAAGCACTAAAAATAAAATTTGAATATTAAATAGTTTACTTTCTATAATTTTTTAAAAAGTTATAATAATGCGAATAAAGTAAACGTTGTCTGTAGAAAATGGGGATATTTGGTTGCCGTACTCATTGCCCACAACGTAGCACTAGTTCGACATAAAACTCACTCATTCAATCACTTGTTGGTCAAGTTTATGAAAACTAGGGAATTTTCCCCTCCGCTGAAATGTAAGTGTTAATGAAAAATTCGAAACAATATGTGTCTGGAGAAATGAAAGCGTATCATTTGATAACTTGAAAATATGTTTTTTATTTTATTTGTATATTCTCATAATTTTTATACCGATGTGTTTCGATTCATTTGAATGCGGTTTTAGAATCCTCGAATGTTACGAATTAACTGAGTGCGAAGTGAAATATTTGATATGTGATTTACGTATTATGGAGTCAACAGAAATTTCAAAATGGAAAAAAAAAAAATAAAAATAAATAAATAAATAAATAAATAAATAAATTTCATGTTGCATATATTGTAAATTTTCATGCTTTTTAAATTACTTTTAAAGTTATATTTTTATTCTGAATTTTCATTTATTTAATTACATTTATTGTGTTGTTGAAATTAATTTGCTCTTAAAACTTCGATGACAAAACGTTCATTTTGTTAAGTATTTGCTTATTTATTAAAATATTGTAGTTAAAAAGTTAATTAACCATCGCCATTTTATGAAATTTCTTCGATAATTTTATTTAATTACGTTAAATAGTCGTCTGCATTAATATTTCTTTCATTTTGAACGTAAACAAACGTTTTGTAAGGTTGCCATAAGATAAATTCATTTCCTTGCTTTGTTGGCGCACGGATAATATCGCCAAAATGTAAACAAACACCAGTGAACCTCTGTTCTACAGATCTGCCGAAATTTTTATATACTTTTATAATACTTTTCCCTGAATATATATAAAATAAAATTTTCATGATAAAAATTTTCCTGGTTCTCAGATAGGCATAAACTTTATTCCTTTTTTTAATCTCTATAGAATACGACTTAAGAAGACGCTTTACTTGCCGTCGCCGGAGGCCCAAGTCAATGTTATTTTATGGTAAATTTTGATTACTTATAACTCAATAACTATTAATTTAAAATATTGTTTTCACATTAGGGAAATTCACGACTGTTAAAATGGCGTACGTTTTCTGAAAACGGATTTTTAAATTTTAAATGTTTAATTTTCAAGCTGAAAATACGAATTTTCAATTATGTGAAATATTTCAATTTATAATTTCAAAATAAAATATTAAAAATTTCCATTTTTATAAAACGTCCGTCAGTTTAACAATCGTGAATTTTTTGAATGCGTAAACAAAATTTAAAAATATGTATTAGCTAATGAGTTATAAGTAAATAAATAATAATAATAATAAAAACATACAGGCAGTGGCTTGGTTTCCCGGGGACGATAAGCAAAGCAGGCCCTTCTTACAACACCTGGGTCATTCTGAAAAAAATGGTAAAAACTATGTCCGAGAAAATATGATTTTTTATTTAAATAATGATAAAGAATTAAAACACAACTATATTTATTTTTATTCCCTGTTTATATTTCTTTCATTGGATATTTTTCTTTAAATTATAGATGAAATATAATAGCCACAATAAAATATTTTAATAGATGAAGAGTGAAAAACTTGTTGTCCCAAGCGGAAATTTATAAAATTCAACCATATTTAATACAAGTTTGTAATGAGTTATAATAATCAGTTTAATGATATAGAACAGAAATACAAATTCTAAAAAGGACAGACAAAAAGAAAAGTCATCACTTTTTATTTGTATGAAAAAAACAATTTTTTTTGTCTGTGTCCCAAATTTTATTCAGCTCTGTTATGTCCACTCTGTTACAGTAAATAAAAAAAAAATATTTTAATATTATATCAAAGCTGGCAACACTAATGAATTGCCTGAAGGGTTTACTATTCCTCTGCAATCAGTTATTTGCGATAAAATTTACAAGAACAAGATAAGTTGCTTTTTATGTCTATAATATCTTGAATACATTAAATAAATATCCACTCTGTTACATTTAAATTTTTATTTCATAAAAAAAAAATTAAATGAATAAATTATTGAAAATCAATATGTAATTCATGAAGTTTTTTTCAGGAAAGTTTATTTTTATTATAGCTTGAAATTTACAGTCTCTAACCTTACTTTTAGGGTTATTTGTCCACTCTGTTACATGTCCACTCTGTTACACAAAGAATGTAACAGAGTGGACTTATTGACAGAAACAGATAATATTATCTACTATAAATACCTTAATTAATATATTTATTTTTCAAATTGATAAATACATTAAATGTGTTACTAGAAATTCTTTTTTTTTTTTTTTTTTTTTTTTTTTTGATATCGCCAAAAGAAAGTAATGCAGAGCGCCAAATCCATTATCGAGAGATTCTAATTTTTAAGAATATTTCCAACAGACTTGTATTTTCAACAAAGTAATGTAAAATATAAATCAGTTGTATTATATAAGAAATACATCACTTTGAACGACCCTGAAAAATTATTAGAGAACAGTGTAAGTTGACATCAAAGTCATGTATGTACGGAATCTGTGCTTAGATCATGGTCTAGCATCTATTTGGACCCAGTTTTAAAGATGATTCAGATACGAAAATAAATGTTGTTCAATTTTCTCCGATACACCTTTAATCAATATCGGCAAAAGAAAAAAATTTACTTATTTAATAAGTATGCAGTTGATTTTAAGTGGCGCATTTGGAATTTTTTTGAAGCAGGTCACCACAAAGGACCTGCTGATGATGTAGAGGCATGCTGAAGAGGAAGACTGATTGTAATATTATGCAGTAATAATATAAAGGTTGCTACTAAATTTTTAATTCCTTTAAAGATACAACTAAGGGGAAATTATACTTAATTAAAGATAAACAGATTGAAATAATAAAGTAGATGGGAAGTGCCACGTTCGATCCTAGGTCACGCCTAACTATGCAGGGTTTTCTGTGGTTTTTGCTGACACTCACGTAAATGTGTGCTAGGACTCCTTAGAAAAACCATCATGTAAGAGCAATACATTTATTCCTAGGACCCCAGTGAAGTCAATCAGCCTTAAATCCAACAACAACTGAAAGCTGAAAATATCTAATGCTTACTTATCAGCTTCATCAGAAACTGATGAACTATTGTCCATGGATGAATAACTAAGAAAAATAAAAATAAATATTTCAAAAAGATATAAAAGCTGGAGTCCATGTGTTTGCAAAATTCAACACAGATGATACTCATTATAAATTAACATTCAAATATGCTGTAGTAACACAAGAAGATATGAATGATGGAGAAGTAAGAGTTATTAGTTTGACAAATTGCTAATAATAGGGCAAATTTATTCAAAGCTGATGAATAAGATAGTTCATACATAGAATTTGATCAGATCATTCAAATGCTACCTGAGCCCACACTTAAATTGCAGGGCGTGCGACTATATTATGAATTTCCATGTAGTGTGGATGTTTGTGAGAAAGCATAAGTACATATATCAAGAATTGTGTAAAACACCATTAAATCGTTAAATAATGTTTGCAATTTTTTTTTTTTTGGCTCCCCCCCACTCCTATTTTCAAGGGAAAAAATGACCAGTATTATAAAATATTTCTATTCTGTTACAGAAGGTGTCCACTCTGTTACAGAAAATGTCCACTCTGTTACAGAAGCTTATTTTATCATTATTAAATGAAACAAACATAGTAACTCAAAATAAATGTATTTTATTTTAAATATGAATTATAGTCCTTTCATAAAACATAAAAACAAGAGTTATGTAAACTAAATATATAATAGAAAAATAAACTTTTTTCTTCTTTTGTATCATAATTCGTAACATAGTGGACTCTAATATAAGAAAAAATATAAATAATTATATTTATGATAATTTTTACAATGTGTATGAAAAATGTTAATGTATTTGAATATATTCACAGGAGTAAAGCTGATTCTAAATTATTAATTAGCACAGATAAATCAAAAAACTTTTATGTAACAGAGTGCACAAAATTCTCCTTTTTTTGACAGAAAACAAAGAAACTTAAAAATACTTGATTTATCAAATTAAATTTTATGCCATAATAAAGTATGCATTCTTGGCTTTCATTGGAATAGAAAGTTCGTTTGCAAATATTATTTTTATTTTTTAAGTTTTAAAATGTGAAACTTACATTTTTTTTCGGAATGACATAAGAGTTTACACTAATTTTCAACAACTTCAATCCGCTGTAATAAGCAGACCTTAATAAAACAGATGGACACAAAAACAGATAGACACTTACCTCTCAGTATATTGTCTAATTTTTTTTTCTTATCAATATTTCTGGTGTAAGGTTTTTTAATTCTACTTATTCAGGTTTATTTTTTGTTTAAGAATGAGTAGATATGGGATATAATAGATGCATTTAATTTTACTTTCTCTTGTCCATATAAATATCAGAAAAAGTATTGCTTTTGGATGGAAGTTACTAAATTGATCTTTTGTAATATGCTTACGTATGGAGGTCCCCTGATTCCGTAAAGAAGATCTTTAGTGGTTGGACTAGGTGTGTATCATAGTGTGTCTTCTGTGTCTGCTATCTCCATATCCCAAGAACTGACAGTGGCAGGGAATTAAAACTCTAGCATATAGGGATGCTATATTAAACGTTTTGTTCAGATCAAGCCGATCATTAGTATACACGAACATCCAAAACAATTCCAATGCATTATATCTATTGGCGAAATTTTTGGCAAGTATTGTTTAAAATCGATAAGCTCCGCTAAAGAAAAAAAATGAAATTAACATATCTTTTTTATATGTATAAAAGCATGATTTGTGTATATTATGGTAACCATTCGCTGTCAGAAAAACCTCAAAGACTAGTATATACAGAAACTATTATTGCAAGTTTCCGGAACTGCATTTCAGGTAGTGCTGTGTTGTGTGTAATATAATAATAAATGTAGCAGTATATTTAAGAACACAATTTGACGTGTACATGATTTATAGAGGACATACCACAGATGCCAACTTTTTAATTTATTGAGCATTTTTGCCCTGCCTTTATTTCACAACTTTTTTTGTTTTATAGTACGTTTTACTTTTCTTATTGTAGTTATATAATGTAGAAATCTATTCTAAATATAAAGTGGTATGAAATAAAACAAGGGCTAAAAATGTCCGCAATAAATTAAAATGTTGGCGACTATAGACATACAATGCTACCAATAATTAACATTCATTAAAATAGTCTTTTTTTTTTTTTTAACGTACTAAGTGTACGTATAACCTTACTATATTTTACTAAGTCCAGAAAAACTGATAAGTAATGCAATGTAGGGAATGAATAATGAACCATGAACTAATTTTTTAAATCCGAGAGATAAAACATTACTTTTTAGGTTAAATCTCCTGCGTCTGTTTTTTGTATAACTTACTCTTTTGAGATTTCTTAAATACTAAAGTCAAATTTTTAACCGTTTATCTTTGAGCATGTTCTTATCTGCTTAACTTAAAAACAAATAATTGTACTCAATCTAATTGTTCTATTTTGAAGTTCGTATGAGGCTGATACTTGAAAAGTTTGATCAAGATTAATACCTGCCAAAATTGGTGTAAAAATTAATAAATAAATAAGTAAATATATCTATACTAACTTTTTACGGAACATTATTTAACGTGATTTTCGATCCCAACTCATGTATATATAGAAGGAAATCACAGAAATCTAACGTCTACTTCTTTTGTGGTTCTACACTCATTGCCAGCCATACCTCCTATAACGAACGAACACTATTATAGAATATTTCAGGCATGAAGCAGAGTTGCGAGAATTTCGACTTTTTTATTCAAAATCCGCCATTAAATTTTAAGTATAATAGTTTACTAAACACTCTGTCTATTTTGTATATCAAATGTCCCTTCTAAATATTGTTGGTGGAAACTGAATAAAAAAGCTGTACAATCTGACAACACTGATATGAAGTCTTCCATCAAAAACGGGTGATGTGGTGTTCGGGTTAAGACCAGTGTTGCCATGTTGGGGACTTCTTTAATTCAATATCAACCACTAAACTTTAATTGTAACGATTGCCTAATCATTTCGCCGATTAAACATCTACTATGTATATCAAACATCACTTCTCAAAATTATTGATGAAGATTTAAGTAAAAAAAGT
This sequence comes from Salticus scenicus, assembly GCA_963930645.1. Classification (NCBI taxonomy): domain Eukaryota; kingdom Metazoa; phylum Arthropoda; class Arachnida; order Araneae; family Salticidae; genus Salticus; species Salticus scenicus. Next base: position 113,160,797 of record OZ005658.1, on the reverse strand, counting down.
CTCCATTCTTTTAACTCTGGAACTGGAAGACCAACTGTCTATATTATATATCTGTGTTCCCGTGTCTCAAGGGGAATATCCTCTTTTGAAGTATTTCGAAGAGATCTTAACTCATATTTAATGAAAAACGAGAAATATCGTAGCTACGATCATGTGTGACACAGAACTACGAATATTTATATTAATTTTAAATAATCTCTCTCAACAGTCCATCATAACACAACAAAGATATTTCATTAAATCCGAAAGACTTTAAAGCTTGTGGATGAATCAGAGAATTTTGATCAGGATACTGTAATACAGAAATTATGAAATATCATTTTTTTTTAATTGTACAATTACAAAATGATTGATTAAAAGGCTCAACATGGATGGGATCTATACTGTTGATTGCAAATAGTAGCTTAAATTTTCGAAATTGTTGAAAACTGGAAGACAGAAAAGAAAACATGATACCTCGAGCAACATTAAGCACAAAATTTATACTTTTAATACTGTGACAAATTGTCGCCAGAGACAGTAATGGCAAACAATATTAGTACCGTAGTTACCAACTTTTATGCACCTTGAATAGAACTCTTTCTCTGGAAAATTTTTTTACTTTTTTTAACGAAAAAATTTCTTTCATCAAATGAGACAAGGAAAATTAGTTTTAAACAGTGGTATTTAAAATGCTTAAAATTAGCAATTATGCAGTACGGAATGCTTTATATAATTAGCAAAAAATTAAACTATATATATGGGCAGCGTTTCCATTTACAGTACACTCTCGATTGTCTGCAATTTTTAGAATTTTTTTTTTCCTATTTTGCTAATTTAAATTACAATGGATTTGAAAAATAACAATTAAAACAATTAGTATACAGATAAATTTTACGGAAAATAAAAATTGCAGACAAAATGTATAGGAATGTGTATATTTCAATGCCGAAATAAATCTAGTGTCAACCACATATTAAGGGCCTGCATCACTTATCGTTACCGGTGCCCCAAGCCAGTGTTATTATACAGGGTGTCCACAGACCATATTTTCCCCCTGGTTCTTCCATCAGTAATTTTCTTTCGGTAGTAAGTTTGAGCGATTAAAGTAAAAAATTATTCTATAAATACTCTGGTGAGAGAATCAGCGAAAGAATTTGGTCTATAGCCCCCCTGTCTGTGGTGCCTCTTTCTAATTTCGCCGCAAATTATTGTACTGGAACCATGAAAGCATCCGTTTAAAACAGTTATTGATAACTTTCGAAAACAATTACTAAATAATCATCAAACCTACTTTTGAAAGGTTAAGACTCGTTTTTTTTTTTTTTTTTTTTTTTTTTTTTTTTTAACCAAAATATATCTTCGAAGAGAAAAATATCAATTTCCGGATACAAAACCGCAAATCTTGTTAAAATATTTATACATTTTTTTCTTAATGTAATACTTTAAAGGACGATTTTCCAAAATAATATTTAATTGAAACATTGGCGAAAAAAAAAAAAAAAAAAAGTAATAAGCATACAGCATGTGCTTGAAATGGTGTCATTTGTGAGTTAGTAGTAATGAATGGGCGCTTAAAGTGTATAATAATAATAAAAAAAAAAAGACCTGGTAAGGAAATCAAGGATTTTTATTACACCAGTTACAAAATTGTTTTCAAGTATGCCAAGAGTGGGTGTTGGAGAACAATGATATTTATAGGTAACAGTAAGTAAAGCTCATTAAATTACTATTTGGTATCTTTCTCAGCATTCTGTTACCATTTTTTTTTTTTTTTTTTTTAAGATTTTTAGCAGGTAAAGATGTACACGTTGAACTGATTTCTTAGTTGGATCATCATCTCGTCTAGATACCATTTTGTTGGGATAAGACGAAATTTTCGTAAATTATTTAAGTCAAACCAAACCGACAAAATTTGCAATGTAGCCTCTATTAGAAAAATGGAAGTGGACTAACAATATCATTGGTCATTTTCTTAGAATGTTGGCCGTTATGCATACACCTTCGTATATCGCCGAATAATAATAATAAAAAAAGTGAAATGACGCGTAACATTTTATATTAAATTATTTTTGGCTTAAAAAAAAAAGTTTGAGTGTCATATGATTTTAAAGTCGTGAAGTAAGTAAATCCAGATGTTTTCAGAAGACTTTCCTTGTAAGTTGATTTCAAACTTTTTGATGAATATAAAATATTAAAATTGTATAAAATATTATAAAGTACCAGAAAAAAAATTATCAAAAATAGGCAGGTAAACAATATAAATAAGCATATTTATTCAGTTCTGAAGCATTTTGATTTGCTTACTAACGCTATAGGCTTCAAGTCCACGGTTTATGGCGGGAGTCTCAAACAGGAAAACATGTTGAAGCGGTTTTCGGATACTATGGGATGAAAGCACCTGCGACAAAAGCCACGCCTCTGCCTATGGGTGGAACATCGAGGCGCGAGTCCCTAAAAATCATAATTATTGCAAATTTCGGTTATATTAATGGTCGAAAACATTTATAACATATTCCCTTCAAAAATACTGGTGTCAATTCTAATTTAATTTTTTAAAAACCTGGCAGCACTGTAACCCTAATAAGTAATTTTGATAACTTTTCATTCAACATCCACCATTTATCTACGACATATTCTGCCCAGAGTAATATTCTTTAACGTATACTTACGATTCAATATGATGAAAATTACTCTTTAATAAAAATGGTGTGGTAAAGGGAAGGTTTCTAACAACGATTATGGAATAAATTACAAAGGTGCATCTGTGTAAATTCTAAAATAAAAAGTAATGCTTCACCATCGTGATTCCCCAGATATATAATTTTGAAATATATATATTGAATTAAAAAACGGTTACTTGCAGTTGTAATACATAATTTATAACATATAATATTATATTTCTACATGCTAAGATCATAAATCGAGTTTTTTAGGTAAAAGTACGGTATAGACATGTAACACTTTTTATTTTGGAAAACGGATTTACTAGGGATTTAGTAGGGAAGCGTGGGGTTAGTTGTCACAAGGGTAAGAAGTAACACGCAATTTACAAAATAGTTTGTAACATTTGTGATTAAATATTTTTTATAAATGACGTGCTTTATAATGCAAGCACAATCGGTGCTCCATAAAAATGGTTAATGATAGGTTCTGTACACGTGCTTCCTTTTTAGCAAGTTACTGAAAAAGAAAAAAAAAATCGTAAATTTTGATTAAGGAAGTGTTAATTTATACTTTAAAGAAATGCTAACAGCTGTTTATTTATTCTGCGTGTTGAGTTAAAAAATGCATGTCTAGTTTTTTGTATATATCGTTATATTTTTTAATAAAAATAAACAAAATGTCCAAAATCATACGATGGGGCAAGTTGAAACAAAATTTTGGGGCATGTTGTAACATATTAGAGGAGCGGCTTGTGGAGATGCCTATGGCCAGAGCTCGAAGTATCCGCCCATTTTCAGGAAACTTCTGGAAATGAAAAAATTTTGGTTTCTTTGCCACTAATATATTTATACAGAAATATTTTCTATGTTTTTATATTATAATGCCGTGATTATTTAATCATGAATTATAATCACGATTTAATCACGAATTATAGAATATTGCATAGAAGTAATGGTAGAAAAAAAGCAGAAATTCTTCATGAATGAGAGTGTCCTGAGAAAAGGGTGGAGAAATCGAACTCTGCTAAACCCTCTCTGTGGTAGCAGAAGGGTTAGAATGCTTAATTTGTAAAATGTGAGCACACATTAAATGCATGAGAGGAACAAAATATCATTAGCTTGAATTAATTTAACTCTGACAAAGATTGACTTTTATGTTGATTTTATTTTAATTTTCTCTTTATTTTACAATAATCCATTTGATGTAATTCATTGTTACTATACCAAGCATTATAATTTAATATTAGTTATCAATTGCCTTTTTTATTAAATGATTGATAAAAAAAAAACTTTTTTTTTTTATAGGATTCCCTTAGTATCCGTAAAAATTTGTCCCAAGTGTGTTACAATTAGCACCAAATCCGGGGCAAATTATAACTGGCAAAAAAATCAAATAATAATAATAATAATAATAAAATCTGTGCTAAAATTATGGAAAACAGCAATTATAAACAGGAAAACATAAATAAATTTCACAATATATTTAATTTTCTAAAAACTGTTACAACTCGCCCCACGCTTCCCTATTTATAATTAATATTTGATATTATACGATATTTGTTGATGAGTCTGACATCCCCCACTTTTTCAAATACCTCTTAATTTTTGCATAACTCTGTTGAAAACGGGACTATATTGCTTCGCGTAACGTATGTTATTCTATATTTTCTTTCTTTTAAAAATATTTCTTTCTTTCTTTCTTAAAAAAAAAAAAAGAAAAGAAAGAAAGAAAAAGAAAAACACATTTTATTTATTTATTTTCTTTTTTCCAGATTTACAAAAATGTACATTTTTAAAAATATACAAAGTATAAGGCAAAATATATTAATTTAAAATACATTTCACTAGTGTTTTGTGCTTTTCTTTATATTTCCTAATTAAAATTTCATTCGTATTTGGAAATAACAGTGCAATTTGTGTAGCATTTATCTTTTGTATTATCCTTGAATTTCAAAGCATTTAATAAACGTGTTTTATTGTTTCATTATATTAAATATTTTTATTCGTTAAATGGTTCTTTCCTGGATATTGAAAAAATATATGAAACAAGAACTAGTATGTTGTGGCCACCACAAGACTTTTTTCTACATATTGATAACTTTGTTTTAAATTATCACAGATTTATAGTTCAGCCATTCGTTTTAAAGGGGGGGGGAGTAGTTCCCTCCAGGGGGGAAGCGATGCCTCCACATTCACATAATTTTTTCCTAGTTGACTACTACTATTATCAATAACTCATATTAATTTTACAATCACAAGTTTAAAACAACTCTCATTATGTACATTTATACGAAATTTTGACCTATACTGTTAATATTTAGAAAAACTGCAATCACAGCGCCACATGTTGAGCGATTTATCCTCAAATCTAATCGGCACCAGTTTATGTCAGGGTGCAACTAAATACCAACTTTAGTTAAATTTCATTCATTGGTTCGTGAGATGCAGTGTCCATAAAAAATGTTACACACAGACAGACAGACATTTTCTAAAAACTCTCAATTCGTGTTCAGGACATCCCCAAACGTGTAAATCCATCAAAATCGGAGGCCGAAAATTTTCACGAATCCAATACTTTCTCTATATTACATATAGAAGAAAGTAATAATATAACACTTTAATAAGTTAATAAGTTAATTTATTCATTAAATTCCCAGTAATGAATTGTACTATAGATTTATTTACTTGTTAAACTTTCAATATTTAAAGAAAATTATTTTTATTTATTTATTTATTTATTTTTAATTTCTATAATATAGTACGAAAATAAAATATTAAAAAATTATATATAATATAAAAAGAACTATTAAATTTATACTTTAAAAATATTCCTGTTTCCTGATTTCTTTTCTTCATTTAAAGATTTAATGAGGGAGGCATGAAAATAATTAAAATTACCTGGTAAAAGAAAAAGAAATCGACGTTTGAATTTTTACTCATTAATTAAGATATGTATTTCCCAAAGTAAAACAATCTAGATATTCTATTTTAAATTATATACCGACTTCCTTAAAATTCCACCAAAAGAGGGCGTCGACAGTCGAATTTTTTTCTCTGATTCTTCCACCAGCATTTTTCTTTCGGAAATTTTAGTAGTAAGTTTCCACGATCAATTAAGAAATATATATATAGATATATTGCATAAATATACTGATGCAGAGCTGCCAACCCTACGGAATATTAATTAGGATGGTGGCAAGTATGAAGGTCTATCATCCGAAAGTCAGAATAAATACTAAAAATGATACAAACAAGTTCTCTACCAAATTACCTTTATTGTTTTTTTTTTTTTGTTTTTTTTTTTTGGGGGGGGGGGGGGGATTCGCTTATTCCTGATCCAGAATTTATTAAATAAAATGCATTTTAAGCAATGTTGACAGAAATTGAAATTTCAATTGACCCATAAATCACAAGTAAAAATTTAAACAAGTTTATTTATTTACAAATTTATCTCCTCTTGGCTCGATTTTTGCTCTTAAAACATATACACAGGAACTGTAGAAAATAGTGTAAATGGACTGTTTTCAATAATGCTGAAATTTTGCACATAACGTTACTAAAATATTAAAAAAATTCAATAATAATAAATTTTTTATATAGGCATACTTGCCAACCATCTCATTATGAACCGTACAATTTTTAGTACCCGCCTTTTTTTTCACACCAATAATTTTTTAGAGTAATTTTAGTCTTATTTAATCGTAACAACATTTGGAGAGAATTACTCTAAATATATATTGGTGTCAGAAAAGGGGCGTTTTTTCAGGGGGCGTTAACAATTGTACGGTTATTAATGAGATGGTTGGCAAGTATGTATAGGGGTGGTATAAAAATTAAAAAATCTAGAAATTGAATATTCTGAAGCATAATTCGTACAGTCCTTGAATTTTACTTAATTTTCTGCACCAGTATTACTATTTAGTGAATTTTGATATTAAAAAAACCTTAAAATTTAAAAGGAAATATATAGCATGATAATACTGGTGGGAGAGTCCTTGAAAAAAGGCGTGGCCGTACGAACCATGTGAAGGTTCTCCAAACTGATTAAAAATAAAGTACCTTGTTTATACAATTTTGAAATTCAGAATATTTATCAAAAATCAATATTTAATAAATTAAAGGCAATGTCTATGTTTATATAAAAAAAAAAAAAAAAAAACACCAAAGTTTAATTTTATCTTTTTCATTTAATTTAAAGCTCGTATATTTTCAGAGCACTACCAAACAATTGAACAACAAATTAAAATTATTGCGTTTTGTTTTAATCTAATGCAACTATGAAAAACAATAATGATAAATGTAAGTAAATTATAAGTAATGGGAAGTTGTTTCATTTAAAAAAAGTGTTTAATCACTGTAAATCAGAGTTGGGAGAAATGAAAACAATTATTTAACAAAGTGCTAATATAGATTCAGGTCATTTGGAAATCTGTAATTCCGCAGTCGGCGTTTCTTTTGCAATTTGTATGTTGCTATATTTCTTAAGAAGGCTCCCTATATTTATATTCGCCCAATCAAAACACTATGGATACAAACACTTTTAATAGAAAGAGAGTAATTATTATGTATATTCATATGTAATATAAATATGTATACTTAAAACCTTGTTCTGAAATAACGTAGCTTGAAAGAATAACGCCCACAGATGGAACATAGTATAAAAAGACAAAAAACGTATGGTAGCGAAAGTGTTTAATAACTATTTTCTATTTTCGCTACTTTCATTTTTATTAATTACATACTTGCCAACCATCTCATAATGAACCATACAATGTTTAGTACCCACATTTTTTTCACACCAATAATTTTTTAGAGTAATTTTAGTCTTATTTAATCGTAAAAACATTTGGAGAGAATAACTCTAAAAATAAAGTGGTGAAAGAAGGGGCGATTTTTCAGGGGCGTTAACAATTGTACGGTTATTAATGAGATGGTTGGCAAGTATGTAATTATATCCGTGAAAACGCAAATGTCCTGTTTTTTACAACCTACAACTTAACCCTTTCCTTCCAATTGAAATATTCGATTTTATTTTTGACAATATTCTTCGAAAAGTGAGATTAAATACTAAAAATGAGACAATCAAATTATCTACTAAATACCTTTATTCTATTTTTTTCCTTATTCCAGATCCATAGTTTATTTATTAAATAAAATTTAATTTGAAGTAGGACTGAGAGCAATTTTTTTTTTTCAAATTCTTTAAATTATATTTATTGCGAAAATTGATATGTATTTATATGTGTAATTTCCCTCCCTAGAAAACGCGTTTTGTTTGAACAGACTAAACGCTGGCAACAAAAAGTACGCAAAAACTTGAATAGAAAATTTGAAATAAATTTGAATAAACTTGAATAAATTTTTAACATAACCATCCAAATTGCTGGGGATTATCGCTGTAGATTTAAAAGATTTTTTTTTTTTTTTAAGAATATAATTAGATTATAATTTCAGTATTGTATAATAATAAAAATTAAAAATACTTTTAAATAAATCTGTGACACATGATTCACAAGTAAAAATTTAAATATGTTTACTTATTTACAAATTTATCATCTCTTTGCTCGGTTTTTGCATACGAAAAACTTATACAGAGACTGTAAAAAGTGGTGTCAATGAATGTTTTTGAAAAATGCATAAAATTCAATGATTCCAAATTTTTTATATCGGGGCAGAATACAAATTAAAAAATTATAGTTATCGAAGTTGAATATCATGAGGATTTTTCAAATTGATATTTTAAGAAAAAAAAAAAGAAATGCACCTTGTTCATGCATTTTGGAAATTCAAAATATTTTTCTAAAATCAATATTTAATAATTTAAAGGCAAGGTCTATGTTTATATATCTATATCCATATATCTATACATATATGGATACCTGTACATATATGGATATATATTATACCTGCTAACTATGCTAGTTTATCCGTAATGGTATTAGGCCCGCCTTTTTATCACATCAGAATAGTTGTAGAGTAATATTCAGCAATATGTTCTCATGATTTATTAAGTAGATTGTTGCTCCACAACTATACTGATATGAGAAAAAGTCGGAGCTTAATGCCATTACGGATAAACTAGCATAGTTAGCAGGTCCACATATATACACTGTTGAATTTTAGCTTTTCCATTTAATTTATAGCTTGTATATTTTCAACGCACTACGAAAGAATTGAACAACAAATTAAAAATTATTCCGTTTTGGTTTTATTTTAATACTACTACTAATAATAATAATGATAAAAATTAACACTTCATACAGTTAGTAAAAATGATCTCTTACTTTAAAAAATTTTTCTACACTGCATTGGTTAAAGACGTTTTTGCAGAATGTTGGGTGCAGATGTCTAATGTTTTTTTATGCTGAATTCAGAAATAATTGCCCTTTCTTCATATCACGTAAGGAATTTCCGCGAAGTAAGAATTAAGATTGGGGGTACTAAAAATTATACAGTATATGTGTCCACAGAGAGGATATAACAAATTTGACACAATCCACGCTTTGACGAGGAAATATTTTTTATAAAAAGTGAACGGTGTAAAACAATCCAATTTACTCACCGTTATTGGACATCTGAATTCTTTTAAAATAATTTTTATTGAGAATTTTGTGTTTATTATAGGAGGAAATTATTTGTCAAAATATAACGGTGTAAGTACAAATAATGTGTGCTTCCCCCTTAATCAGGCTCTGTTTAAAATAGACTATTATGTATGCAATATCTTTTGAATGTGTTTCTTTACATCGAAGCTCCCTTTAGAACATATTACATTGTGTACGGATTCCCTATTCAGCATCCAACAGTTATCTGCTAACATATTAACACTCCATCGTCACTGGTACCTCTTCTACATTTTTTGATGTCTTGATGAAATAAGTCTCCTTGTTCTTCACTCATATCACACAGATTTTCTGCGAAATAACTTAGATGGGAGCTGAAAAAATGGAACTTTAAGCTCAAAGATTTTTTTTTTTTCGTCAAAACTGTAGGTGATGAAAATTTTTGAATAGTTTTCCCTAATCAGCATCCAGAATACACTAGAAAAACACATCAACTTTAAGAAAAATGTATCATCTTGTTAGGCATACGTAATTAACGGGAGGCCGTTTTAATTAAAAAAAAAAAAAAAAAAAAAAAAAAAAAGGTGTTTACGGTAAATCATATTTCACCGAAAAAAAAAAAAAAAAAAATCCCTTGCGCTCAGAGTTACCAACTTTTATAATTTATTTACGAGAATTTTCAGCCCCGCCTCTTTTTCAAACTGAAAAAAAAAAATAATAAAGATAGTTTGGTAGATAACTTGATTGTGTCATTTTTAGTATTTAATCTCACTTTTCGAAGAATATTGTCAAAAATAAAATCGAATATTTTAATTGGAAGCAAAGGAATAAGTTTTAGGTTGTAAAAAACAGGACATTTGCATTTCCACGCATATAATTAATAAAACTGAAAATAGCGAAAATGGAGTACAGTTATTAAACACTTTCGCTCCCATATGTTTTTTGTTTTTTTGTACTATGTTCCATCGGTGGGGGTTATTCTTTCAAGCTACGTTATTTCAGAACAAGGTTTTAAGTATACATATTTATATTACATATGAATATACACAATAATTACACTTTTTCTATTAAAAGTGTTTGTATCCATAGTATTTTGATTGGTCGAATATGAAAATAGGGAGCCTTCTTAAGAAATATAGCAACATACGAATTGCAAAAGGAACGCCCACTTCGGAATTACAGATTTCCAAATGACCAGAATCTACGTCAGTGTTCGCGAAAGTGTTAAAAACAAGAGTATAGTAAATAAAATACTAGAACATCAGCCTTATCGCCTTAAGTACACGTTCGTGTTAATTCACGCCGTGACCACGCTCCATGTGTATTTTTCTCTTCATATCTTACGTTTCAAGAAAGCACAAGTCATCACCAAACTATATATAAATATACATATTATTCACATATTAATTTTTAATCTACAGGGTGTTTATAAAGTCCCGGACCCATTTTGATGTTTAATAACTCATAAAATAATAAAGATAGATTAAAATTAATAACATAAATGGTTTGATAGACTCAAAAAGTTTCAGAACGCTTGTCAATGAACTTCCACGTATGCCCCCTTCGTCGCACGGAGAATATCAAGTCGATAGTCAATTTCACGCCAGGTAGCGGTAAGCATGTCTGAACCACATGCATCTGAAATTAACCACACACGCAGACGATATTTACAAAAGTAAAGATATTCAAACCTGAAAAGAAAATATATGAGTTATTCCATCAATAAATGCCATAAGTTTGTTTATATCTTCATTATTTTATGAGTTATTAAACAACAAAATGGGTCCGGGACTTTATAAACACCCTGTATATTTTTTATTTAAACATTTGCTACCCCGTACTCTTTTACAATTTTTGTTTATCATTCTTGTAAATTTGTTAAAAATTATATTGATGACGCAAATATATTGAATTAGAAATTATATATATATTTGAAATTTAATTAATCAAATGTTTCTTTATCGTAAAGTTCCAGAGAGCATACATTTCATAATCTTATTTTTCTACATTCATATTATTAGAGGGTAAAATATATATTATTTTTTGGATATCTCAGTTACACTTGTTAGTAAAATATTTTAATTCACACCAGGAATTTTTAATTAAATGTATTATATTTGAAAAATTAAATCATAAGAGCGGCATCAGTTCGATCTTTGTGTAGTTGCTCAAGAAAATCTGTTGAAACAGATGATGTTTAATTTAGGTAGTATTTCTAGGTTACCGAAAGAACGCGATATCTATCGCATTTTGCCTTTAGAATCCATGTCGTCAGATTCCGCGTTTTATTATTCAGCAGTCCCAGTTACTTACCAAAATTATTGGTGAATAAAAAAGTCGCGCAAACTGGCAACACTGGTTAGGATCATTCTTTACAGAATGTCTGTTATTTTACTATATTAGCACTTTTTTAAATAATTGTTTTCATTTCCCCTAACTCTGATTTAAAGTGATTAAACACTTTTTTAAATGAAACGACTACCCATTACATATTTTCACTTATATCTATCAGTATTGTTTTTCGTAGTTGCATTAGAATAAGACAAAACGCAATAATTTTAATTTGTTGTTCAATTGTTTGATAGTGCTCTGAAAATATACGAGCTATAAATTAAATCAAAAAGATAAAAAGTAAACTGGGTTGTTTTTTATAAACATAGACATTGCCTTTAATTTATTAAATATTGATTTTTGATAAATATTCTGAATTTCAAAAATGTATAAACAAGGTACTTTATTTTTAATCAATTTGGAGATCCCCCAAATCTGATTTACAGTCATTAAACAATTTTTTAAATGAAACGACTTCCCATTACTTTTTTTCACTTATTTTTACTTATATTTATCTTTTTTTTTTTTTTTTTTTTTTTTTTTTTTTGTAGTTACATTAGAATAAAACAAAACGCAATAATTTTAATTTGTTGTTCAATTGTTTGATAGTGCTCTGAAAAAATATGAGCTATAAATTAAATCAGAAAGATAAAATGTAAACTGGGATGTTTTTTTTTATAAACATAGACATTGCCTTTTATTTATTAAATATTGATTTTTGATAAATATTCTGAATTTCAATATTGTATAAACAAGGTACGTTATTTTTAATTAATTTTGAGAACCTTCAGAATATTCAATAATGAGAACAACAATTTTTAATTTTTATACCACCCCTATATAAAGAATTTGCTACTGTTGAATTTTTTTAATATTTTGTTAACGTTATGTGCAAAATTTTTACTTGTGATTAATGGGTCAATTGAAAATTAAATTTCTCTCAACATCGATTAAAATGCATTTTATTTAATAAATTTTGGATCTGGAATAGGCGAAAAAAAAATAATAAAAATAAAAAAATACAATAATGGTAATTTGGTAACGAACTTGTTTGTATCATTTTTAGTATTTAATCTGACTTTCCGATGATAGACCTTCATACTTGCCAACATCCTAATTAACATTCCGTAGTATTGATAGCCCCGCCTATTTTTCTACACCAGTATATTTTTAGAGAATTTTTCTAGTTATTTAATCGAAATTGCATTTTTAGAGTATTACTCTAAAAAATTATTGGTGTCAAGAAAAGGGCATGACTAACAGCACTACGGAATATTAATGAGGACATTGTCAGGTTTGGAACCTGCCAAGAATATTGTCAAAAGTAAAATCGAATAATTCAGTTGGAAGGAAAGATTTAAGTTTTAACTTGTAGAAAATATGATATTTTCATTTCCACGCATATCATTAATAAAAATGAAACTAGTGAAAATTTGAAATGATTATTAAAAACAGGAGTAAAGTAAATAAAATACTAGAAATTCAACCTTTAAGTACACCATCAAATTATTTGAAGACCACGCTCCATGTGTATTTTTCTCTTTATACTTTACGTTTCAAGAAAGTACTAGTCATCACATAACTATATATAACGTATATAGAAATATGTAATTAATAGATATACATATTGTTCATATATTAATTTTTAATCTATTTTCTTTATTTAAACAAAAATGTGGATTTTATGGGCCTGTTTTTGAGTCATATGCGACCGTTAAAAAGTTAATGTATAATTATATTTTACAATAAGAACTATTCCTTTTATTTATTTATTTATTTTAATAAATTGAATAATTGCATTTCGAGTATTCAGAAATTTTATTTCTTACAAAAATTTCACATTTAATTATAAATCTTAGCAAAATTTCTATGACGTTCTGATACTGCAATCAATATTTAAAACGAATTTATTAAAAAATGTTTTGATTCATAATAATCAGAGTTAATCGTTCCGTAATTTTTCTCTGACTCTTAAAACTCTCTATTTAGAAAATTGCCAACTTTTTAATTTAATCTGTAGCTTTGCTAGTACTTGCCTTTTTTCCATATTACAATTTTAGAAAAATAATTGTCTTCTTATGTATCGTAATTATATATTGGGAAAAACAATTTTTATATTTATTTATTTATTTATTTGTGTGAGTGCGTGTGGGATTATTATTTTAAGGATATTTTAGTCTTTAAAAATTACTGTTATAAATATAGTTTAATTAAGAAACTATATTTTCATAGAAAGTATTATACATATTGTACAGTTTCAAAGATTTAAAGTGACATAAACCTGTAAGTACGTTTAAAATATTTAACGTTTACTTCATGATATCTTACAATAATTTGTCGGAAAAAATTTAGTTCATGCATTGTTATGTGTGTATATATACAGGGTGCGGCAGCTATTTGAGAACAAAGTATCGTCCGTAGAAAAAGGGATCAAACACTATAGATATATCATTTAATGAACATGGAACGGGGTGTACACAAGAAGTCGGACCTAATGCACGACACCATTCAATAAATGCAACATCAGCTGCAATAATAACCTCAACACGCTGTTGAAACCGTTCGCGGGCAGAAATGAGGTGGACCCTGGGAATATTTGTCATGGCATCCACAATAGCTGTCTGGAGACACCAACGGTGTTATGTGGGTACTTATTAGAGATCCTTTCAACAACGCCTTAAGCGTAATAGTCCAAAGAGTTAACATCAGGTGAGCTAGAGGGCCACATGCGTGGAGTGATGTGATCATGAAAATTGTTTACCATCCACTCTTGCGTTGAATGGACCGTATCCGCTGGTGAAAAGTCCTGCTGAAAAACATATGGTATGCCACGTGCTAGAGCAATAATCCAGCACTTCACAACCGTGTTCAACACATCGGTATAAGTAACTGCGTTGATTCTGGCACGTTGTGAAAAGAAATGTGGAGGCATGACGTCACCTTCATTCCTCACGATCCCTAAGACCATAACAGACGCAGGAAATTTAGTGTGCATGATAGTGGGAATTTCCTCTTGTCTTTTACACAGCCAAAGATGAATTATCCGGTTGATTTTCTGGTCCTGGACGAATTTTTTCTTGTCCGAAAAAAACCAGAGCGTTCCTGTCTGTTCCTGATGTTTCAGCTTCTTTAAGAGGCGCTTTGCTCTGATTACTCTATTCTCTCTGGTTTTCTCGGACATGAACTGTCCTCTCCGTATTACATACGACTTGTAACAGAGGTCTTCATTAACCACACTTGGAATTGTGACTTCGCTAACCCGCAGATTTCAGCTGAGTACCCCTATGGACTTTCCACGGTCCTCTTCGATGGCAGCTTGAACAGAATTGATGAATTAAGGTGTCCTGGTAATGTCCGAGACCTGGCAATCATGTTTCCTGTGCAAAACAGTTGTCACATTAACATGGCAACCCTCAGTACTCTCTGAACTCTGAAAACGAATGATCGGGCGACTTTCAGAAATGCAGCTATTTCAGAAACGGAGTATCCTGCAGCCAAGGAGACGTTTACAGCGTGCTTTTTCCTTTCCTGGGTTAGAATAGGTTCTGCTATGGTTATCTGTAACAAAAATGGTTCTTTAAAGATGATATACAAGGCATTGTATCACTTATAACGTGTGTTCTCAAATAGCTGCCGCACCCTGTATATATATATATATATATATATATATATATATATATATATAATATTGAAAATATGTAGAAACTTGAAGACAAGTGGCGTGGATAACAAGAAAAAACGTTTAAAAAAGTAACGAATTATAGTACCGAAGAACAATTGTAAAAACAACACTACATGCGAAAAATACCCTTCTGCTTCCTCTTCAGTGGGTGGGAGCAGCAGAACAGACAATAAAGTAAATATTTACTTTACAATTGTTCTTCGTTACTATAATTGGTTACTTTTTTTAACGTTTTTTCTTGTTCTCCACGCCCAATTGTCTTCAAGTTTCTACATATTTTCAATATTATATATTTTTGTATAATTTTTAGTGCTGCCTTTGGCGCCTTTTTTTTATACAAATACACTCTTATTAATAAGTAATATATATATATATATATATATATGTATGTATGTATGTATGTATGCATATAAATTATTTCAGTTCGTATATTTTGTCACACCTATAAAAAAAGTTAAGGAAAATTAAAGCTTTATTAATGATCAGTATAGCCACGAGGACATTTTTGAATTGAAAAATATCTCACATTTGTTAAAGAATGCTGGCTGACCAATCTAAAATGTATTCTCCAATGAAGTATTTAAATAAATATATACGTATTTAAAAAACCGAAGTTAGGTATAACTAACAAACAGTAAAAATAATAGACTTTATTATAGTTATTATTTATAATAATATTTTTTTTTCTTAAAAACTTTCCTGCGTGAAACTGTAAAATTTTGTCTAAATTTTGTAGGATCTAAATTTTATTTCCCTAGATTTGCAGATAAACTCCTAACACATTTTTGGTTATGACTCTGTTAATACTGAAGTAAAGTGCACAGTCGTATAGTTTTTAGAATTGCCAGACACTTAGGAATTCAATTATAAAGTCAAAATTGGGTGTTGCTATAGAAGAAAGTCAAAGTTGGCGCTCATTACAATATGTAGATGGCCCCTAATTCAAAATTTGATATCATTTTCAAAAAGTGCGCTTAATTTCGTGTTGAATAATGTCTATTAGATTTTTCTGCGTCAATTAATAACAAAATCACAGCGAGTGTTCTCCCTCCCCCCTCTGATTGTGCTATCATCATTTCAGTGTTTTTTTAATGCAGCTACATACCAATGACTTGATTCTAAATATAATTTTGATAGGTGCCAAGTCTCCGTTACTTTCAACGGATACTTCATACTGGAAAGTTTTTATAGAATTTGCACTTTATTTTGTTTCCGTTAATACATCTGATTTCAAAATACTGGTGACAAATCTGATTTAAAAATTAGAAACGTTTTCAGTTGTATATTTAGGTATGCAACACTATAAACTACCTGACCCTTCGCCGGTCAAAAAGCTTAAAACACTATTGCCAAAAAATGTAGGGATTCTGTCATTCAACTACCACTAATAATTTTTAGAAGTATTACTTAATATACTTAATGGACCCATAACCTTTGAAGTGATTAGCCAGCTGTTATAGTTAAAATTTCGTGGTGCAACTCTGATCAGAGGCGAAAAATTAAATTGGGTCAGCAAAGAGCTAGTACATAGCTGCCAATATTTTAATTTATTCCGGAGTACTTTTAGCCCCGCCTTTATTTCGCACCACTATATTTATAGAAACATTTTCTTCAATAAACAACTTCTATAAAATAAGAAAAAATTACTTTTAAAAATAAGTGGTACGAAATAGAGGCGGGGCAAAAATTAATCCGGAATAAATTAAAATATTGACAATTATGGCTAATATAGCAAATCATTAAAAAAAGAAAAAAAAAATCTGAATGCTGAGCCTTTTTTGAGGAACATAAATGTTGAATCTGGAGTTTTATTTTTATTATACCAATGCAGATTTTATCTTCTACAGGCAATAGACAGTTTCTATCTTTTTTTTTTAATCCTTTGAATACTTTCTAAACTAGAAAAAACTTCGTGGTACATGTACAGTCGGGGGAAAAAAAATCGCAGCACTCGCTGTACTTTCATTATTAATTCACGCAGAAAAATTTAATCGACACCATTCAACAAGAAATTAAATGCACTTTTGGAAAATGCTGTCGAATTTTAAATTAGGGGTTATCTACATATTGAAATAAGCGCTAACTTTGTTTTTTTTTAATAACAACACCCAATTCTGACTTCATTTTTGAATTTCTGAGAGTCTGGCAGTGCGGAAAAGTATACTGTTTGTATACTTTATCGTTAGTATTTATAGAGTTATAATTAAAAATGCGTTAGGGGGTTATCTCTAAATGTAGAAAAATAAAATGAAGATCCTATACGAAATACACATCGGAAATCTTTCATGAAAAAAATAATTATATTAATTAATAAAAACATTTATATTTTCCAGATTCTTAATTAACCAGACTTCAGTTTTTTAGATTTGTATATACTTCAGTACTTTTTTAGATAATTTTAGGTCAATTTAAATACATTACACTTGCGACTGGTCCAGACAGTACTCTTTGAAAAAAGTGCAATATTTTTCAAGTAAAAGTGCCTATTATGTCTGTACTGATCACCAATAAAGCTTAAATTTTCTTTTGTAGGTGTAACATAAAATACGAAATGAAATAATATTGATATATATATACAACAACGCATAAACTAAATCTTTTTGGATAAATTATTGTTAAGGTTCATGAAGCAAATATTAAACAATTTTAATCGTACTTACCAGATTTGGGTTAGTTGAACTCTTTGGAACTGTACGATTCATTTTATAATTTCTATGAAAATATAATTTCTCGATTAACCCTTTCGCGACTGCTGACGTAGATTCACGTCATTTGAAAATGTGTAACTCTGTCAGTGGGCGTTTCTTTCGTAATTTGTGTGTTACGTATTTTTTAGATGTGTACCCAGTGTTCATATTTTTGCAATAAAATATACTATGAATGGAAATATATTGATTAGAAATAATATAATTATACTGTGTATCCATTTGTAATTTAATTGTAAATACAGAAAATTTGTTATAAAACACTTTATTTTGAGAGAATAGGCGGATCTTACTGTAAAAATTACAAAATCCTGCGGTCGCAAAAACTGTAAAAATATATTTATAAAAATAAAAGTATATTTAAAAATATGTATATAAAATTAAAATGTATTATTAAAATTTTAAAGACTAAAGTATCCTTAAAATAACAATCCTCCCCTTACAAAATAAATAAATAGAAATAAAGCAATGTATGTAGTAAATGATTAAAACTTTAACTATAACGGTAGGTAAGAAACAATTTTACAAGTCTGTCTTGCATTCGAATTCCATTCGTCTTTTTTTTAATAGACAATTTTTTCATTTACCAATTTTTCTATTTAAAACAGTAAACCCCGCCTATTTAGTTATTTTTTTTTTCTTCAAGTGTTCATTTAAAAGATTCGAAATTTATCACCAGTAATCGATGAAATAAATACCACTTGTGCATATTTTTGTCAACATAAATAAGGGGTTTAACAAGAATACTCAATGTCACATTTACTTTTCTTTTCTGTATTGAAGAACGATGAAGGCGAGGCTTGTCATCTTTAGAAAACAGGAATTCTTGATGCTAACACTTATGTCTAAAAATCATCATTTTTGTTTCATTTCTTTGCGTTTGACGTTGTTGTTCTATAATTTGTCCCGTAAATAAAAAATAAAAATATTTTGTTTAACTTTCTTTGTTATTTTTTAAGGTTTGATTCGTCATCTCATGCAAAATTTTATAAGAGACGGCCCCCTAAACCACTCCAAAAAATTATTTATTTATATCTCGAAAACTAATAACTGGAATGAGCTGCAAATTTGCACACCGATATTTTTCAGAATTAGGATACATTTTATGTAAAAAATAATATAGGTCATAATTCATAATTTTTATGAATATGAATTTATTAATATTTTTAAAAATTAAAAATATTTTTCAAAATCAAAAGTAATGAAGGATTATATTTGGGTTTCTTCACTGTATCTCGTAAAAAAAAAAAAATATATATATATCGATCAAGTTTTTTTTTTTTTTTTTTTTTTTTTTTGTGAAGATATTAATAAAAGTTTGAAATATGAATTTAACATTAGCACCTACAAACTTTGAACGCTTATAACTCTGTGAAAAAATAAGTAAAATATACAACCGATATACTTTTTATCCCAGGAATTCAAATATAAAATAAAAATGGGGCATTACCTTTGAAAAAATCAAAGTTGGTGCACGTTTTAATATGTAGACGACCCCTAGTTCAAAATTTCAGTTCATTTTCTGAAACTACTCACAATTTCCAGTCGAATGATACCTATTACATTTTTCTACATCTATTAGCAACGAAGTTACGCCGAGTGCTGCGTTTCTTTTCCCCGACTGTACAATATTGGAGACTGCAGCAATCTATCAGTTGCTTTCTTGAGATTTATTGAATATTAATTTTCATTGATAAAGAAGTATCAATAAATCTTTTTTTTCTTTTTATAAACTATCCAATTATACGTTATAAATATCCCATTTCATTTGAAAGTTGGGTTTTGAGGATGAATAGATTCCCAAGAGATTGCATTCTGCATCCATTCATGTTGTTAGGTTGACTGGGATGGAAAATAAAAAGAAAGTTTCTTCAAAACTCCTTTAGGTGAGATATAATAACATACTTACAAGCCTAACCCGCAAGATTGTTACTCCCACCCCGTCCCGCCTACTTTTTCACACCAGTCTTTTTTTTAGAGTACTTTTATTATTGTTTAATCGGAAATAAATTTGAAAAGAATTACTCAAAAAATTAAGTAGTTTACAAAAAGAGGTGGGAACTAACAATCTTTCGGGTTAGGATAGCAAGTATGCAATAATAATTAAAATTGTTTAGTATTCATGTTTACTTTTAGTTCCTGCAGTAATTTAAACACATCAAAATACTTTCTACATTATGCTCTTTACATAAGTTAAATTTTGTTTTAAATTTAAGAACCTTGTCTCTTGAAGGTAGAAAAGTTGCCTACATTTTAATTAATTTTGGAATATTTTTAGTCCCGCCTTTAATCCGCGCAACTTTATTTATAGAATACTTTTTTCGAATATATATATATATATATATAATGTGATAGGGAAAAAAGTCGGGACTAAAAATGCTCCGGAATAAATTAAAAATATTTTGTTCTCTGAGGTAGTATATTGCTTCTCCGCCACTTTGCTGTGCCATATTCGGTTAATTCAAGTGATGAAATATAAGCTGTAATCAAGACAATGATCTCGTTTGTCATTTATTTTATTGAAAATGTGCATGCATTTCTCAGTTAGTTCAAAAAACCCCTAATAAAACCACTGCCTTTTATTTAAACGGAGGATTTCATATTTGTGCGTTGTTTATCCCGTTCTTACTAAGCTTTTTAAAATTATGAAGTGGAGTGATTGCATTTGATGATGTTTACTTTTTCTTATAAGTCATCAAATATCTCTAGTAGTCCTTTATGAGAAGAATTTGACATTAACACTGCTCTATAAACAAAAACAGTGTACGGAAAAATCACTGACATTTTTCTTTTGAATCCAAGATAAATAAAGCCTTTTTTGCAATAGAATAATTCATTTTAAGGGCCCTCTTCACTCACCGCCGACGGAAGCCGAAGCTAATGTTATTCTATGGGAAATATTTCTTTACAAATAACTTATTAACTAATACATATTTTTAAATTCTGTTTTCACATTCTGAAAACGCCCAGCTATTAAATTGACGGACCTTTTTTGAACAATTCTTTTTTTAATTTTTTATATTCTATTTTGAAGCTGCAAAATACGAATTTTCAATATGTGAATTTTTTTCATTTTGCAATTTCGAAATAAAATAATAAAAATTTAAAAAATACATTTTTAAAAAAGGTCCGTCAATTTAACAGTTGGAGATTTTCTGAATGTGAAAACATAATTTAAAAATGTGTTTTAGTTAATAAGTTATTTGTAAAGAAAATTTCCCCATAGAATAGCATTGGCTCGGGCTTCCGGCGACGGTAAGTGAAAATGGCCGTTGATGTCAATACAGTTATTTCAAGAAAAACATCTTTTTACCGGTTATGTGGATAAAATATCAAATGATTTATTACTTGTTTCAAGTAATGCTTTACATCAAGTAATGCTTTACTTTTTTTCTCTCATTAACAATGGAGTGCTAATATGTTAGCAGATTATTGTTGGATGCTACATTGAAAATTCGTATGTAAGGCAATATGTTCTAAAGGGAGCTTCGATGTAAAAAAACACATTCAAAAGATACTGCATAAATAATAGTCTATTTTAAAGTATTTTATACGTGGATTATGTCAAATTTGTTGTATCCTCTCTGTGAACACATGTACTTTATAATTTTTAGTACAACCGATCTTAATTTTTACTTCGCGGAAGTTCCTTACGTGATACGAAGAAAGGGCAATTATTTCTGAATTCAGCGTATGAAAAAACATTAGACATCTGCACCCAACATTCTGCAGAAACGTCTGTACCCAATGCAGTGTAGAAAATTTTTTTAAAGTAATAGATCATTTTTACTAACTGTATGAAGTGTTAACTTTTATCATTATTATTAGTAGTAGTAGTAGTAGAATAAAACCAAAACGGAATAATTGTTAGTTTGTTGTTCAATTCTTTCGTTGTGCGTTGAAAATATACAAGCTACAAATTAAATGGAAAAGGTAAAATTAAAGAGTATATACATATATATGTAGACCTGCTAACTATGCTAGTTTATCCGCAATGGCATTTTGCTGTACCATATTCGATTAATTCAAGTGATGAAAAATAAGCTGTCATCAATAAGCTGTCTATGCTAGTTTATCCGTAATGGCATTAAGCCCCGCATTTTTCTCATACCAGAATAGTTGTAGAGCAATAGTCTACTTTATTAATCATGACAACAAATTGCTGAATATTAATCTACAACTATTCTAGTGTGATAAAAAGGCGGGGCCTAATACCCTTACGGATAAACTACCATAGTTAGTAGGTCTAATATATGTATAGATATATGGATATAGATATAGAAACATAGACCTTGCCTTTAAATTATTAAATATTGATTTTAGAGAAATATTTTGAATTTCCAAAATGCACAAACAAGATGCATTTCTTTTTTCTTTTTCTTTTTTTTTTTTTTTTTTTTTCTTAAAATATCAATTTGAAAAATCCTCATGATATTCAACTTCGAGAACTATAATTTTTTAATTTGTATTCTGCCCCTATATAAAAAATTTGGAAAAATTAATTTTTTTTCAATACTTTCATAAGAACAAATATTCAGAATTTTAAAAAAAGATGCATTGACACCACTTTTTACATTCTCTGTATAAGTTTTTCCTATGCAAAAACCGAGCAGAGATAATATTTGTAAATAAGTAAACATATTTAAATTTTTACTTGTGGTTCATGTGTCACAAATTTATTTAAATATATTTTTAATTTTTATTATTATGCATTACTGAAATTATAATCTAATTATATTCTTAAAGAAAAGAAAAAAAAAAAAAGAAAGTATTTCAAATTTACAGCAATCCCTAGCAATTTGGATGGTTATGTTAAAAATTTATTTAAGTTTATTCAAATTTATTTCAAATTTTCTATTCAAGTTTTTGCGTATTTTTTGTTGCGAGCGTTTTGTCTGTTCAAACAGAATGCGTTATCTCGGGGGAAAAAAATTACAAACATAAATACATATCAATTTTCGCATTAAATATAATTTAAAGAATTAAAAAAAAAAAAAAAAAAAAAAAAAATCGCTCTCAGTCCTAGTTGAAATTGCATTTTATTCAATAAACAAACTATGGATCTGGAATACGAAAAAAAAAAAAAAAAAAAAAAATAGAATAAAGATAGTTTGGTAGATAACTTGATTGTGTCATTTTTAGTATTTAATCTCACTTTTCGAAGAATATTGTCAAAAATAAAATCGAATATTTTAATTGGAAGGAAAGGATTTAGTTTTAGGTTGTAAAT
This sequence comes from Salticus scenicus, assembly GCA_963930645.1. Classification (NCBI taxonomy): domain Eukaryota; kingdom Metazoa; phylum Arthropoda; class Arachnida; order Araneae; family Salticidae; genus Salticus; species Salticus scenicus. The sequence continues at coordinate 113,137,641 of OZ005658.1, read as the reverse complement.
AACAGGACATTTGCATTTCCACACATATAATTAATAAAAATGAAAGTAACGAAAATGGAAAATAGTTATTAAACACTTTCGCTACCATATGTTTTTTGTTTTTTTGTACTATGTTCCATTTGTGGGCGTTATTCTTTCATGATACGTTATTTCAGAACAAGGTTTTATGTATACATATTTATATTACACATGAATATACATAATAATTACACTCTTTTTATTAAAATTGTTTGTATCCATAGTATTTTGATTGGGCGAATATGAATATAGGGAGACTTCTTAAGAAATATATATAGGAACATAAAAATTACAAAAGAAACGCCCACTGCGGAATTACAGATTTCCAAATGATCTGAATCTACGTCAGTGGTCGCGAAAGTGTCAAAAACAAGAGTATAGTAAATAAAATACTAGAATATCAGCCTTATCGCCTTAAGTACACGGTCGAGTTAATTCGAGTCGTGACCACGCTCCATGTGTATTTTTCTCTTTATATTTTACGTTTCAAGAAAGCACATGTCATCACCAAATTATATATAAATATACTTATTCATTATATATTAATTTTTAATCTATTTTTTTTATTTAAACATTTGCTACCCCGTGCTCTTTTACAATTTTTGTTTATCATTCTTGTAAATTTGTTAAAAATAATATCGATGACGCAAATATATTGAATTACAAATTAAATATATATTTGAAATTTAATTAATCAAATGTTTCTTTATCGTAAATTTCCAGAGAGCATACATTTCATAATCTTATTTTTCTACATTCATATTATTTGAGTGTAAAATGTATATTATTCTTTAGATATCTGACTTACACTTGGTTAATAAAATATTCTAATTCACACCAGAAATTTTCATTTAAAAGTATTATATCTGACAAATTAAAACATGAGATGGTTATTTTCCCTGAACATCAACAATAACTCTCGAAAATCTGTTGAAACTGCAGATTTTAATCTTCTACGGTGTAGAAAAACCGCGATATCAATCGCAACCTGACGTTAGGATCAGTGCTGTCAGACTGCACGTTTTTCCATTCAGCAGTCACCAACACTTCTCAAAAATTTTGGTGACTGTTGAATAAACAAGTCCCGCAAACTGGCAACACTGGTTAAGATCATTCTTTACAAAACGGCTGTTATTTTACTAAATTAGCACTTTGTTAAATAATTGTTTTCATTTCTCCCAATTCTGATTTACAGTGATTAAGCAATTTTTTATATGAAACGACTTCCCATTACTTATTTTTACTGATATTTATCATTATTGTTTTTCGTAGTTGCATTAGAATAAAACAAAACGCAATAATTTTAATATGTTGTTCAATTGTTTGATAGTGCTCTGAAAATATACGAGCTATAAATTAAATCAAAAAGATAAAATGTAAACTGGGTTGTTTTTATAACCATAGACATTGCCTGTGATTTATTAAATATTGATTTATGATAAATATTCTGAATTCAAAATTGTATAAACAAGATACTTTTTAAAAAATCAATTTGGAGAACCTTCTGAATACTCGATTTCGAGAACAAGAATTTTTAATTTTTATACCGCCCCTATTTAAAAAATTTACTATTATTGAATTTTTTTAATATTTTAGTAACGTTATGTGCAAAATTTCAGCATTATTGAAAAAAGTTCATTTACACTATTATCTACAGTCTGTCTATATATTTTTTAAGAGCAAAAATCGAGCCAATAAGAGATAAATTTCTAAATAAATAAACATGTTTAAATTTTTACTTGTGATTTATGGGTCAATTGAAAATTAAATTTCTCTCAACATTGCTTTAAATGCATTGTATTTAATAAATTTAAAAGATACAATAAAGGTAATTTGGTAGAAAACTTGTTTGTATCATTTTAGTATTTAATCTGACTTTCCGATGATAGACCTTTATACTTGTCAACATCCTAACTAATATTCCGTAGTATTGATAGCCCCGTCTATTTTTCCACACCAGAATATTTTCAGAGTATTTTTCTTGTTATTTAATCGAAATTGCATTTCAAGAGTATTACTATAAAAAATTATATTTATGAGAAAAAGGGCGTGACTAAGAGCACTACGGAATATTAATGAGGACACTGTCAGGTTTGGAACCTGCGAAGAAAATTGTCAAAAGTAAAATCGAATATTTCAATTGGAAAGAAAGGATTAAGTTTGAACTAGTAGAAAACATGATATTTGCATTTCCACGCATATCATTAATAAAAACGAAAGTAGCGAAAATGGAAAATAATTATTAAACAGGAGTAAAGTAAATAAAATACTAGAATATCAACCTTTAAGTACACGATCGAAATAATTCGAGCAATGACCACGCTCCATGTGTATTTTTTTCTTTATATTTTACGTTTAAAGAAAGCAATTGTCATCACATCACTATATATAACGTATATAGAAATATGTACTTAAATAAATATACATATTGTTCATATATTTATTTTTAATGTATTTTCTTTATTTAAACAAAAATATGGATTTTATGGGCGTGTCTTTGAGTAATATGCGACCGTTAAAAAGTTAATGCATAATTATATTTTAAAATAAGAACTGTTCTTTTTATTCTTATTTATTTATTTTAATAAATTGAATATTTGTATTTCGAGTATTCAGAAATTTTATTTATTGCAAAAATTTCACATTTAATTATAAATCTTAGTAAACATTCTGTAACGTTCCGATACCGCAATCAATGTTTAAAACTAATTTATTAAAAAATGTTTTTATTCATAATAATCAGAGTTAATGGATCCGTAATTTTTCTCTGACTCTTAAACCTCTCTATTTAGCGAATTGCCAACTTTTTAATTTAATCTTATTACAATTTTAGAAAAATAATTTTCTTCTTATGTATCGTACAGGGATGGAACACGGGCGCATAATTCATGCCAGAATCTGTGTAAGAAATTTCTGTACCTATAATATCGTTGATATAAGAGGTAGAAAATTTTCTTACATTGGTAGTGGTATGAATTCTGCGCCCGTGTTCCATCCCTGATCGTAATTATATATTGGGGAAAACTATTTTTATATTTATTTATTTGTGTGAGTGCGTAAGGGATTATTATTTTAAGGATACTTTAGTCTTTAAAAATTACTTCTATAAATGTAGTTTAATTAAGAAAAGTATTTTACATATTGTACAGTTTCAAAGGTTTAAACTGACATAAACTGGTAAGTACATTTAAAATATTTAATGTTTACTTTATGATATCTTATAATAATTTGTCAGAAAAAATTTTGTTCATGCATTGTTATGTATATATATATATATATATATATATATATATATATATATATGTATATATGTATATAAATTATTTCAGTTCGTATATTTTGTCACACCTACAAAGTAAAGTGAAGGAAATTTTAAGCTTTATTGATGATTAGTATAGCCACGATGATTCTCTTAAATTGAAAAGTATCGCACATTTGTTAAAGAATGCTGGCTGACCAACCTAAAATGTATTCTCCAATGAAGTATTTAAATAAATATATACGTATTTAAAAAACTGAAATCAGGTATAACTAACAAACAGTAAAAATAATAGACTTTATTACTGTTATTTTTTATAATATTTTTTTTCTTAAAAACTTCCCTGCGTGAAACTATAAAATTATGTTTAAATTTTGTAGGATCTAAATTTTATTTCTCTAGATTTGCAGATAAACTCCTAACACATTTTTGGTTATGACGCTCTTAATACTGAAGTAAAGTGCACAGTCGTATACTTTTTAGCACAGCCAGACTCTCAGGAATTCAATTATAAAGTCAAATTGTGTGTTGCTATTGAAAAAAGTCAAAGTTGGCGCTCATTTCAATACGTAGATTTCTCCTAATTCAAAATTTTATATCATTTTCAAAAAGTGCGCTTAATTTCGTGTTGAATGATGTCTATTAGATTTTTCTGGGTCAATTAATAACGAAATTACAGCCAGTGTTTTTTTTTTTCCCTGACTGTACTATCACCATTTCAGTGTTTCTTTAATGCAGCTACATACAGTTGCATAGCTGCCAATATTTTAATTTATTCCGGAGTAATTTTAGCCCCGCCTCTATTTCGTACCATTTATTTTTTTAAATAATGTTTCTTATTTTATGGAAGTTGTGAATTGAAGAAAATGTTTCTGTAAATATAGTGGTGCGAAATAAAGTCGGGGCTAAAGGTGCTCTGGAATAAAATAAAATATTGGCAGCTATGCAATTGACATGATTCTAAATATAATTTTGATAGGTGCCAAGTCTCCGTTACTTTCAACGGATACTTCACACTGGAAAGTTTTTATAGAATTTGCATTTTATTTAGCCGCCGTTAATACATCTGTCAGAATCTTTGTTCAAAATACTGGTGACAAATCTGATTTAAATATTAGAAACATTTTCAGTTATATAATTAGGTATGCAACATTATAAATTCCCTAACCCTTCGCCGGTCAAAAAGCTTTAAACACTATTGCCAAAAAATGTAGGGATTTTGTCATTCAACTACCATTAATAATTTTAAGAAGTAATATTTAATATACTTAATGTACTCATAACCTTTGAAGTGATTAGCCAACTGTTACAGCTAAAATTACGTGGTGCAACTCTGATCAGAGGTGAATAATTTAAATTGCCAGCAAAGTGCTAATACATAGCTGCCAATATTTTAATTTATTCCGGAGTACTTTATTCCGCCTTTATTTCACACCACTATATTTATAAAAACAAAAATAAGTGGTTCGAAATATAGGCGGGGCTAAAATTAATCCAGAATAAATTAAAATATTGGCAGCTATGGCTAATATAGCAAAACATAAAAAAAAAAAAAATCTAAAAGCTGAGCCTTTTTTGAGGAACAGAAATGTTGAATTTGGAGTTTGATTTTTATTATACCAATGCAGATATCATCTTCCACAGGCAATAGACAGTTTCTATCTTTATTTTTAATAATTTTAATACTTTCTAAACTAGAAAAAACTTCGTGGTACATGTACAATATTGAAGACTGCAGCAATATATCAGTTGCTTTCTTGATATTTATTGAATATTAATTTTCATTGAAAAACCATTATCAATAAATCTTATTTTTTATAAACTATCCAAGTATACGTTATAAATATCCCTTTTTCATTGAAAGTTGGGTTTTGAGGATGAACACATGCGCAAGAGATTGCATTCTGCATCCATTCATGTACTTAGGTTGACAGGTATGGAAAATAAAAAGAAATTTTCTTCAGAAATTCCTCTAGGGGAGATACAATAAGATACTTGCCAGCCTTACCCGAAAGATTGTTAGTCCCACCCCTTTCCGCCTATTTTTTCACACCAGTCTTTTATTGAAGTACTTTTATTCTCATTTAATCGTAAATTTATTTGAAAAGATTTACTCTAAAAATAAGTGGTGTACAAAAAGAGACGGGAAGTAACAATCTTCGGGGTTAGGATGGCAAGTATGAAATAACAATTAAAATTGGTTAGTATTCATGTTTACTTTTAGTTCCTGCAGTAATTTAAACATATCAAAATACTTTTCACATTATGCTCTTTATATAATTTAAATTTTGTTTTAAATTTAAGAATCTTGTCTCTTGAAGGTAGAACAGTTGCCAACATTTTAATTAATTCCGGAATATTTTTAGTCTCGCCTTTAATCCGCTCCACTTTATTTATAGAATACTCTTTTCCAATATAAAGCAACTATAAAATAGAAAAAGAAAATAATAAATGTGATAGGAAAAAAAGTCGGTGCTTAAAATGCTCCGGAATAAATAAAAAATGTTTTGTTCTCTGAGGTAGAATATTGTTTCTCTGCCATTTTGCTGTACCATATTCAGTTAATTCAAGTGATAAAAATATCTCGTTTGTCATATATTTTATTGAAATGTGCAAACAGTTTTCAGTTAGCTCAAAAACCCTTATTAAAACCACTGCCTTTTATTTAAGCAACGGATTTCATATTTGTGGGTTGTTTATCCCGTTCTTACCGAGTTTTTTAAAATTATGAAGTGGAGTGATTTCATTTGATGAAGTTTACTTTTTTCTTATAAGTCCTCAAATAGCTGTAGTAGTCCATTATGAGAAGAATTTGACATTAACACTTCTCTATGAATAAAAACAGTGTATGGAAAAGTCACTGATATTTTTCTTTTGTTTTCAAGATAAATAAAGCCTTTTTTGCAATAGAATAATTCATTTTAAGGGCCCTCTTCACTCACCGCTGCCGGAAGCCGAAGCTAATGTTATTCTATGGAAAATTTTTCTTTACAAATAATTTATTGACTAATACATATTTTTAAATTCTGTTTTCACATTCTGAAAATGCCCAGCTGTTAAATTGACGGATCTTTCTCAAAAAATTATTTTTTTAATTTTTTCTATTTTATTTTGAAGCTGAAAAAAAAAAAAAAAAAAAAAAAATGCATTCTTAAAAAAGGTCGTCAATTTAACAGTTGAGAATTTTCTGAATGTGAAAACAGATTTAAAAATATGTGTTAGTTAATAAGTTATTTGTAAAGAAAATTTCCCCATGGAATAACATTGGCTCGGGCTTCCGTCGACGGTAAGTGAAGAGGGCCATTAATGTCAATGTCAATACAGTTATTACCAAAAAAAAAAAACGGTTATGTGGATAAAATATCAAATGATTTATTACTTGTTTCAAATAATTCTTTACATCAGGAAAAATGTTGATAATTTTTTTCTCTCATTAACAAATCTTATAAATGCTTCATAACGCAATTTGTTTTTTAACTCTTTCAGGGGTGGTGATATATATTTTATATCACCAAATTTCAGTTCTCAACTGCAAAAATTCATCCCAGAAATTTTATATAAAATTTTACTTTTTTACCTTATCTGAAAACATTCATTTATTACTTTTCTTCTCATCTTGATCTCAGACTCTGGTAGCATTTGATTTTAAATTAACTTAATTTCATTTCACCTGAAGGGGTTAAAAACGTTCAATGGAATTTAGACAGCGAAATTTAAGGGAACGTATTATGCTGTAACGTATTTTTGCTGAACGTAACAAATTTTTTTAGACTTGCTGAAGAAAATCGTATAAAATCTCTTCAACATCATGTCGACTTAGTAGTTTTATTACTATATGTGGATTATTTTTATTTTCTTTATTATTTTACTTACTATAAATTTTTATGTTAACATTGTATGATTCTCGTCGACTGTGTGACTTTTCCTTCGCTATATAATGAGTTTTTCTTTTGCGTAATAACTTGTTGCATGAACCATTCCCTAAATGCATAGCTGCCAATATTTTAATTTATTCCGGAGTAATTTTAGCCCCGCCTCTAATTCGTACCACTTATTTTTTAAAAGTCTTTTATCTTATTTTATCGAAATTATGTATTGAAGAAAATTTTTCGATAAAAAAATTGGTGCGGAATAAGGGCGGGTCTAAAAGTACTCCGGAATAAATTAAAATATTGGCAGCTATTTAAATGTCACTGTGTTTGCAAACACTGTACTTTTTTTTTTTTTTTTTTGAGACCTTTAGAAAATTTTGTGTTTCAGTAGTTTTTTTTTTTTTTTTTTCATATTAGTATTCGTCATGATACATCTCTTCCCTTTTCTTGGAGTCATTGCTCTAATCGAAACTTTTTTGCCATATATAAGATGGAAAAGAAGACATTCTGGATCACCAGTTCATGAAAGTCCAGTGGTAAATAACTTTAATTGTAACATCAAATTTTTTTGCAGCTTCTTCTTTATCAGTGTTTGTAAATATTTTATAAAATGATAAATAGTCGTCACTATTTTTCAAAAAAATTTGTATGCATAATCTCTCAGTATCAATGCTCGGTTTAACAAAATTTCCTAAAGAACAAGATATTATACTTCCATTAAAAATAAATAAAATAAATAAAATAAACAATCGAATGGCTAACTTAGGCGGGGACAATACCTAATCCCGCGAACAGCCGTGGACATTGTTATTCTATAGGAAAATTTGTTGCGACAATTACACATTACCTAATGTGTATTTTTTAATTCTGTTTTCGCAGTCAGAAAATTCATAACCGTTAAATGAGTACTCCTTTTTGAAAAATTCATGTTTTAAAATTTTTTTCATTTTAATTTTGAGTTCAAAAAAGGCGATTTTTTACAAAATGCATTTTCTCATTTTCTAGTCGCAAAATGAAATACTAAAATTTAAAAAAAAAATCAATTTTTGGAAAACAAGTACTAATTGAACGTTTTTGAATTTTCTAAATGTGAAAACAGAATTGAAAAATATTCATTAGGTAATGAGTAATTATGTAAACAAATTTTCCCATAGAATAACATGGGCAAAGGCTGCCGGCGAGATTAGAGCTATTGTCCGCTCTTAAGTGACAAGGGAATTCATATATATGTTGGCTACATACATAGCGAGCAGTTAAAGCCAGCTTTTCAATCATAGATCTGCCAATTATGCTAATTTATCCGTAACATATCTAGACGCCGATTTTTTTCACATCAGTAAATTTGTACAGATATATTCAGCAATACGAAGACTGTTAAATAAGAAGACTGTTACTCTACAAATGTACTGGTGTGAAAAAAAAAAGCATGTCTTAACACTATTATGGATAAATTAGCATAATTGGCAGATTTCCAGTTATGATTAGCTAAACTCTTTATCACAGTCACAAGTGCTTCTTCCACTGAAGTTACCTGAGTACAACACAAAAAAAAAAAAAAAAAAAAAAAAAACAATTTTCCATTTACAAAAATATATTTCCTTATTTCTTCCGAATTTTAAATTCCTGAACTACTGGATGGGAAGCGCTGACTTATGACATAGTATATTTTTATTCTAATATCTAGAAATTATCTTAAAATGCATATAATAAAAAAAAGTTTAGATGCGATATAAACCTTTATATTTCTTAATTTAATTAATTAATTATTCATATAACGTGTTAGAGTTTAGTTGAAGTGCAACTATAGTCTATTCTAATTATTTTGAAGCATGTAGTGCGCACATATTAATTTTAGTCATTTTATCGAATTTAATTCGTAAAAAAAAAATATTATAAAAATTTCCATGATATAGGTACAGCAGAAAAGAAAACTAACAGAAATAGTCTTTTATCAAATTATAATTGAATCACCACATAAAATCAAACGAAAAGAAAAAAATAAACCGTTCATCACGTTAATCTTCCTACCCGATGCAAATATAATTTTGTCAAATAAAGTTTCTAGTACCTAATAGATTTGGTGACAGATTACAGTCAATTATACTGTAAATTATTACTGTCAATTAATAATTAATTGACTTTAATTAATTATTACAGTCAATTATACTGTCAATTATTATTACAGTCAATTATAGCATTTGAAATAAATAAATTTATTTTATTAAATTAAGCTTGAATCTTCAATTTGAAATCTTAAAGTTGAAACATTTTCTTTAAATCTTCGAATCATGTCATATGCCCATAAGTGATTTTTAAAGCAAGCACCCTGTAAAAAATAACTATCAACATTCTCAAGTGTAAACTATATTAATCAGTTTAATGATGACTTAATTTTTTCAAAGCATACCCAGAAGATGTTTAAAACTCATTATTTTTTTAATAATGAGCTTCACCTAATGAGTTGTTAATGAGCATAGATACTAGATATTTTAATTTTTTTATAACCGCTTTGTGTTAGTAAAAAATTTTGCATTAGACGTAGAAATCTGTTACAGAACATTATAAAAAAAAATATGCTAAAATCTAGTCGTGGCCAAAAATTATAACTGTTAGAAGGTCTAAGTTGGTTTTTTAAAATAGGATGTTTTTTAGAGACCGAACCTATTTCGGAAAAAAAAGAACGTTTAAGAACGTTTCTTTTTATTTGTAATCCTTTCACCAGATATTCCTTGAAGAACGAACTATCTCTAAATTATCATAAAATATATATCCTTCAGTTAAGTTAATCTTGTTTAGATTAACGTATTATATATTCTTTGCACAATAGATTTCTATTGTGCAAAGATATTCTAACCCTTTGCCGATTCCATTTAATTTCACTTCCTATATGATTCAATTATTTTTATATCGGAAAAAATTTAAAGTTTAATACATATAAAAAAAATAATAATATTTAGTTTATAATATCTGTCGTTATTTTAGTTCATAAAATTCAAGTAAAATCTGCTGTTTATGGCGGATTAGCACTCTTAATGGTTCAAAATTGTAAGCAAGTGACACGTCTATGAACGTTTGGTAGTAATTTTTTAAAGGTGACTTAGTGACGGGTGAAAGGCAAATCTTTCACACCAGAATTTATCAGAAATTCTCTTAATCAGTAAAAGTTTTCTTAATTTTGGAACTAACATGTCATAATTTCTTGAGGTGAGATTTATTTTGGGCCGTAATTTTCTGGCATCATAGTTGAGCTTCACCATTAATTAGAATTCTGATTTTATATTAACCCTTTACCGGCCTCAACGCGAAGCGTTCTGAACTGTATTTTCAAACTTAGAGATCTTCATTCAATTCCCATGAATAATTTTTAGAAGTAATAGTATTTGATAAAAACAAAGCAATCGAAATGATTAGTTACAGTTAAAATTTAGGGGTGGCTTATTGAATAAAAAAATTTATAAATTTGGGTTGGATTGTGGAGAATAAGGCCGATTGATTGCACTATGTCCGAGGCCTTAGTGGAAGTGCCCTCCATGGGGATTCTTTCTAAAGGGTCCTGGACCGTATTTACGCACATTTTGGATAAAATCAAGGGACACTCTGAACGGCTAGGCTGACGAACGCTGCCTGGTGTCGAACCCGGCTCATCACGTCAACCAGATTTGAGCGCAGGGCCAATCGACCGCTACACTGACGAGAGGAGTGAAATTAAATAGAACCAGCACTCTCCGCCGTTTTTTCAGATACATTCTTCTAGATGAGAAATTTCTACCTTTATTGCTATCTTTTTTTTTTTATATAAAATAATTTCTATCCTATTTAATCAGTACATATTAAATGAAAAATACCATACAGATATCTGTATTAAACTAGTGTTGGGAAAAAGAGAGGCGGTTTCTCATTCATGAAAGTGTCCGGAAAAAGGGGCGGGGAATACAACCCCTGGAGCAGAAAATGGTTAACTGATTTATGTTAATTAATTTGCCTTGTGACCGCTGAAAATTAATGGTACTTTTTTTTTCTGCAACCGATTTAAACATTGAATGACATAGCTTTCTTACATAAACTTTGGGTTAAGTTAAAGTTGGAAATCTTTACCATTTTTTAAATTTACGACATTTTTATTACCGTTATTTTCATACAGAAATCTTTACTGCATTTTTATTGCTGTATTTGGAGCTGCCAAGTTTTATAATTCATTCCTGAGCGTTTTTTATCTCGTCATTTTTTCACGACACATAATTCATAGAATACGTTTTTGCACGATATAGCCATGATAATACACACACACATATATATATATATATAAAGGGTAGCGTTCCCAACTTCCATAATTTATTCGCAATCATTTTTAGCCCCGCCTTCTTTTCACACCAGAATTTTAATAGATTATTTCTCTCCAATATGTGACAACGAATCAATAAAAGAAAATTATTTTTTAAAATTTCCTGTATGAAAAAGAGGCGTGGCTAAATATGATTGTGAATAAATTATAAAAATTGGGAACGCTGATTCAGGGTCTTACTCTTCACCCTTTTTTCAGGACACTCTGGAGGAAAAAAAGTTTTTAATTTATTGCTACCACTATTTTTATGCAATAAACTAGACTCTGTATAGTCATGACACATTACTATAAATATATCGAGAAGTAATTCTTATTCTGCTCAAAATTAGTGATGGCAAAAAAGGCGGATAATTCTTATTTTTGAAAGTGTCCTGAAAGTACGATCCCTGTATGTATATATATATTACACTTTTAAAAAAAATGCCATAAAAGAAGAGGCAGGACTGACAACTTTCCGGAATAAATTATAAACTTGGTAACTTTGTTAAAGTAATATTTCCAATAGTTTTCGCACTATAATATTTTAACAGATAACCGTGTGCTATCATTCGGCGGGGAATTGTGAGTAGTTTTAGAAAATGAAGTAACATTTTCGATTGGGGGTCGTCTGTATACAAAAACGAACATCATCTTTGAACTTTCAGCAGTAATTCTTTACTTGGAGCTTACTATTTAAAATAATAAAATAGTGGTGCTTACTGTTAAAAATAGTCAGATTGGTGGATGTAAAAACTGTCAATTGAAAAAAAGAAAAAAGAAAACGGATTGTCTATTGACAACCATAGGATTGAGAGGCAAACTTGTTATCGCTTCTTTGCGATCGTCGTAGATAAATAGCTAAACATTTAGTCCATACGTTGCTTTATTATAATTATTATTTTAAGCGTATTTTACTCTTTAAAAATTATTTTATAAATACACTTAAAAAAAAAAGCTATATTTTCATAGAAATTATAAAACAATTCGTATAGTTTCATAGTGTTAAATCAAAGACGATTAAAAACGTTTAAAGTGTACATCATGAATGTTTAAAGTGTACATGATGAAAGTAAGATATGTTAAACGGATACCTTACAATTATCTATTCGAAAACATGTAGTTTATGCGTTGTTGTGTTTAATTATTTTGTTTCTCAAGGTTTTATTCATTAACATTAGTTAATATCAATTCTGTTAAACATTTAGGTATATATATGCAGTTGCAGTTCGTATATTATGTCACGCCTACAATATAAAATAAATGATTTTTAATAAGTTGGGAAAAAATATAACTTAGGTTTTATTGCCAGAATAAGTTAAGTGCGCAACGTAATTCTACAAAATATCCATCTACAGCAGCGCCAATTGCTCGCAGCGGTCGGGTGGCTAAAATCAACTAGCAGCAATAGATATGAAGTAGACAATATATATATATATGTACAGCAGGGGTGCAAGAATTTCAGCATTAAAATAAAACACTATCACCAGTACTCGTTATCAATAATTTCTATTAACATCAATCGCAATAAATTATAGCACAAATATGATACAAATTATTGTTAAAAATACGCTGGTGTAATTTCACCCCTGATGTTCAGTCAAATTCTATATTTACATTGCGGGCTTAGATATAAAACCCAAATTAATTATATATAGGCGCTGACATTTAAAATTAGAAATTTGCGCCAGATTATAGCTCCACAAACTCCGTAGTAGTCGGTGTGAGAATTACTGATCAAGTACGTAACGCACGTAGCCCAATTCCGTCTAGTTTTTCTTTTCCTTTCATATATAAGGAATACACGAAATCTTCCAAAAACTAAATGCAACAAAACTTTGGAAAAATATCTTATGCAATCGCAAAGCATTCAGTTGAAATAATCTTCTGTCAACTGAATGCTTTAGTGACCATATTAGAGTACCTTCATATTATATTAGCATTATAAACTGGTACAACTATCCAATTACATATGTATAGTTTATGCCAAATAAATTAGGAGGCATATGATAATAATTATGACAAATAATTTTCCTTCTACAATTTTTCAAAATTTAGAATAATGATTTAGAAATATGGAGTGTCCTTGAAATTCGAAACACATGGTCACTATACTGAATGCATATATTAATATTAAATGTATAAATGTGTGTAAGTTAAAATAATTACTAAAAAAAATTTCAATTTCAATTATGCAAATAAATGCCTGACCAATCTGTAAATTTCAGAGAGAAAGTTTAGAATATTTAACAATATTTTACATGTAAGTATGTGATTTAAAAATGTCAAGATACATGTTAAAGGTAAAAGAATTGCCTTTATTACATCTTCTTTAACTTCTTCATTGCATTAAAATTGTTTCCAACCGTTAATCACTTTAAAGGCATAAAAATAATAACATTTAATGCCTTAAAAAGTGATATCTGCTAGATTAAATGATTACATATTCTTCATTTTTTCTACTTATACCAATACATAAAAGTTCCTAATATGTAATAACTACCAATTTCCAAGTTGATTTGTCAAGAAAAATATGTGTAACAAAATTATGCATAGGAAAAAAATTTAATTATAATGTGATTTTATTTCATAGATTTATAATTTAAAAGTTAAGTAAGACAATGATAATATCATTATTTATAAGTTTTGTTTTCAATGATTTGTACGCGCCATAGGGTAAACCAGCTCATAAGTTTGTTCATGCGTTCTTGTAAGATCTTCGGAAATTGATATTGTTGTGTTTTAAAGCCCTATAAATGGATTGCGCATATTTTCAAAAGTGTAAAATTATTAGGAGGAATGGGAAGGGAAGGTGAAGGGGCAAAAATATAGAAATAGAGATAGTGCGGTGAAAATTGGTACATATAGGTTTTTGGGTCCAAGAAATAGAGTATTGAAAATTGGTATTATTAGGTTTCAAGGCCCAATTGGCATCCTAGAACATATTTCTTTGTACGAGAACAAAAATCTGTCTGGTGTAATGAATATTCACTATAGTGTATTTTTGTCAACTTTATGAAAAATCTGCTAGGGAATAATAAAAGTTATTCTTAAAGTTTTCTTAATTTTCTTATATAAAGTATACGTGTGGTAGCTAGACATGTAAAGTACAGTGTCATTCACGTACAGGGTAATTTAGTGGGTCACTGACATGGAATATTATTAAAGTAAATACTAAAAAATGTTGGACCAGTGACAGATATTTAAAGATGCCAGCGGTAATGTTTCTAAAGTGTGCGAGTGTGTTGTTAATATTAATGACAAATGTGCGGTTTGCTAAAGTAGTTGTGTATAAAGTGTATATATAGTACAGGGGCTAGAAGAAAGTGAGCATGAGAAATACAAGGACCAAATTCTACCAATGGATCTTCACACATCTATACATTCAGCTAAGCTTTCAGCTGAGAATAGCTGAAAGCTTAATAATATGGATATTGCGCGTCCATTTTTTGGTCCAGTTTTTTTAACCCCCACCCCCCTCTCCTTATTTGTAAAAGAAATCTATAGAGAACATGCTATGAAGTCGTTTTCATATTTCAGTCATAATTTTTAGTTTATTCTAATGAAGAAAGTGATGATGGGTTGTTATATAATATAATAACGATAATAATAATAATATTAATAATAATAATAATAATAAACATTTTTATTAATAAAAAGAATATGCAAGAGAAAATAGTAAATTTAAATAGAAATATACGCAAGCAAGTTAAGCAATTACTTATTTTTATTTAGATAAATATTACTGATACATTTACACAATGAAATGCAAAATGATCTTAGGATTTTGCAACTGCAGGGCATTGTTTGATAATTGAACGAATATTTACAATGTTGAATTAATGAATCTGCCAAAGACAGCTTATTGTGGATGTAAGTCACTATTAAGCTTTTCATAGCAATAATCAATTTCTGAACAGAAATCAATGGGCTGCAACTGTGTTTGATGACCATTTTTCCAAATAAATGTTTGTACTGTATCCCTTAAAAAATGGAAATGCAAAGCATCTGATGTGCATAACACTTTGATTAAATTAAAACAGAAACCCGTGTTTTGAGAAACCGGTTTTTATTAGAATTCATCAGCAGTTAATTTATCGTTAGAAAAAAAATGTACAAACTGTTTCTAACTGTTTTAAATGTTCTTTATTTAGTTCAAAGTTTCCCAAAGATAAAAGGACTGTTTGTACAAAACTCTCAGTTGCAGCTTTCAAACATTGCATTTTGCTGCCGAATCTACTTGTAGTATCGCAACCACTTACAGCATGTAATGTTAGTAAAATATTACATATGCTTTCATTCATGGATTCAGCAACCGAATGACATCCTGAAAGATATTTTGTTGTACGAAAACAGAAATCTGTTTGATGTAATGAATATTCACTATAGTCTATTGTGGTCAATTTTATGAAAAATCTGCTAGGGAATAATAAAAGTTATGTTCTAAAACTTTTCTCAGTTTTCTTAGGATTGGATTGAATTATTAATTTTCTCCAGATGTGTGACTACATTGAGGAGCATATAAAAACAGAGATTTTTTTACTACAGAGAACTTGGCAAATTCAATCATATACTGAAAACTAATATGTTGTAACCCTGACCACCACAAGACTTTCTTCTATCTAACCTTATACAGATTCAAGCAGTACAATTTTTTTTGTTAAATTAACATTTATTAAAAGCAATTTCCGTGATGAATGCTTCCCACTAGCGGCCGAGCAATTCTGTTCTCAAAGCTGGTAGACGTAAGGTGCTAGTTGCGCTCGTTGGCCTAGAAGTTCGGATTGTTCGGTGATTTTCTCCGAAACATACGTAAACATGGGCTAGGATCGCTTAAAAAGACCCTTTGGCACCACTCTCCCTCAGGTCTAGTGCAGTCAATCGGCGTTAGTGTCTAGAACCCAGATTAAGTAAATGCAGACGATTTTTATCTCAGAGAAGTGTAAATGCTGGAAGAAAGTGAATTTTGTATCAACATCAGAAAAAATGCGATTTCTTTTCCAATGTTTTATTTTACGTTAAAACAAAACAAAAAAAATAATAATAATAACTTTCTTCGAAATAATTATTATGAATCTATGGTTCAACCATTTGTTTTAAAATTATTGCAGAATTCTTTGAAAATATACCTTTGTTGAAAATTTGGCGCATTTCCTCCTCCTGCATGGTAGGGGGGGGGGGCTCCTATATGCATAAACGTTTTTCCTAGTTTACTACTGCTATTATCAAATTTTCATATTAGTTTTACATTCATGCTTTTAAAATAACTCAAATTATAAATATACGAAATTTTGTACTATATTGCCATTTAAAATAATGTAGCTGTGATGAAATTTTCCCTATTCATGGGCAATTTTTAATGTGTATAAATGCACAAAATTTTCTTAGTAAAATGGCTATTATTGTGTAGATTTCATTGAGTAAAATTAGATGCATATTGGCGGAGAGAAGAATGGTCTGTAATTCGACAATATTATTCTTTAACAAGTAGGTTGTATATGTGCTAGTTTTTTTTTTTTTTTTTTATAAGTGTACAAATTTGGTAAGTGAAAAATGAAAGTTTAGACTGACATAATCCAAATGGTTTTCGTTCGACAATGTGTTGCTATGCTGCTATTTAATGTCAGAAAGACTTTAAAATATTTCAGGATAAAATTGAAGAAAGTTTTATAATAGCCTTAGCGTACTTTATTATTTTAATTCTGTGTTAAAATTAAGTACACTTCTTGGTACATATATGATTACAGAAAATATATAAATCTACTGAAAGTTTTTCTATAAAATTTATGACCGCCATTCCTTGAATAGTTTAATTAAATTTTCTGTTTAAATTAGCAGTCTTTATTGCCTCATGGATTAAGCTACAGTCAGGGATGGAACACGGGCACAGAATGCATACCGATATTAGTTTAAAAAATTTCTCTATCTATATTATCGTTCATTAAGAAATAGAAAATGTTGTGGTTTAATAGTTTTATTTCGGGAGGAAATAGTTACTGTGTTGTAAATTTAATATTCATAATTCAAAATGAAGTTTCACGAGAGACAGCTTTTAATTAAGATTAGATTACATTAATAAAATGCAGACCCTTATCAAACTTATAGTGACAGAATTAAAAGAGAGAAGAAATAAAATCAAAATTAAAACAATTATAACTTACTCGTTACTTTAAATTTTGTGTTGGTCATAATAAGAAACCTAATCATGGCTTCGATGCTCCACGTTTTGTGATTACCGTTTATCATAGCAGAGCGGAAGGGATAAAAGTTTTAGTTTGTGATTGAAGGTCATTTGCGTATCTGTATCACATGACTGTTTGACGTCATAGTGTATGTAAAAAAAAACTAAGGCTCCAAACAAACATTTTAACTTTAACGACACAGAAGCCGTTAATGTGCAGATTACCTAGTTAAAATGCGGAAAACTCTTGATTCCGCTCTATAACGGGTCAATTTAGTTATTCTGCAGATTAGCTAGGTAATCTGCACATTAACGGATTCCGAGTTTTAACGGTAATATATCTAATCTTGTAATCACCTCCCACAAGTTAACGTTTCGAGACGGAAGTCTGCAATGCATTTCCGCGCCAAAAACGTGTAGCACACGTGCAATGGTACCCAGCTAGTTACGGCCACTTTTAAATCCAGAATCCACCCACCGTTTAACATTAAATAAGGTTTTTTTTTCCATAAATATCTTCCGCAGAGAAATGCTCGTAACACAAAATCCTAAATTTCATTTGGTTTGAAATCTTCTCTTTTTAATTAAAAAACCCTTTACGTTCATCTATTTTATTTTATTGAAATTTAGACGATTAATGCCCTTAAAAAGAATTTTGAGTAGGCTGATATTTTTTGCTTACATTTAGTTTCATCGCTTCTGTTTAAGACGCCAACATCTGACTTGAGCATCTTAATGAAAGAATATTGCAAAACTAAACAAATAAAAAATAACTTTAAAACACTTTGCATTAAATTTCTTACAGGCTAGCATTAGCACTCGAAAGGCAAATCCCACCAGAGGTATGACTTTTTATTCATTTTCAGATTATGGAAATAGTCTCCAAAATGATGCGCTGTCTCGAATGGGCTGAACTAGTCCAATCTTCTGTCGAAGTTACTGGTACAGTTTCAAACATTCAACAAACTCATCCTCATTCACTTGCCATTACCAATAAGCTGCAAAATCTGTATTAGTATAGAATTTTATAAAAATCATTGTGCAATCTCTCCTAAATAGCAAAAGCGCAAATTCTCCTATTTTGGTAGGAGACACAGCACAGTCTTTTATTAAATAATTATTTGCTTTTGGAGAAAATCGTGGTGCTCACACCGATAGTCTAGGTTAGTAGCTTATAAGAAATTGTTTTATTTAAAAAATATTTTGTACTACTATTATTCTATAAAAATTCCTAGGAAGGGTTATGAAAATTCAAGCATTTATTTTTGATAATTATATTTTTTTCGAGGATTTATTTTTGAAAATGAGACAAAATAATCACGTTATATACTAAACTCTTGAAGCAATCAACGTACACATTCAAGTAGGCACTTCGCTATTGACGTTGTGCATCCATCTGAAATCGCAACTCGCCCATTCTACTCTTTCCCGCTGATCTCGTATGTGCGGAATCTCTCCTACCGTGCCATCTACCGTCGCCAGTTGCCCATTGCGAGGCTTTAGTGCGGCGTAAAATCCAACCAGCCAACCAACCACCTACCGCGTGATCTTTCCTAGCTTTGCCTTATATATATATATATATACATACTTGCCAACCATCTCATTAATAGCCGTACAAATATTAACACCCCCTGAAAAAACGCCCCTTTCCTCACACCACTATATTTTTAGAGTTATTCTTTCCAAATGTTGTTACGATTAAATAAGACTAAAATTATTCTAAAATATTATTGGAGTGAAAAAAAAGGCGGGCACTAAAAATTGTACGGTTCATAATGAGATGGTTGGCAAGTATGTATATATATAAGTATATAAATCCAAAAAAAATAGTGTATTGTATATGTCACCAATAACCGTATTGTATTTAGTAAATGAGTTCATAAACGTCACATGCAAATACTAAAGCACCGTACTGTTAAATACAAAAAAAAAAAAAAAAAAAAAAAAAAAAAAAAGAAAGAAAAGAAAATAAAGAAAAGGAAAAGTAAAATTGCATTTAGGTTTTTTTTTTTTTTTTTCTGTTCTTTTGGGGGAAAAAATTAACTGCGTTCTGGTGAAATTTTCAATTTCCTATCTGGCAACACTGAATGAAATGCATGTTTGTAGTTGAATGTTTTTATAACTTTTGAAGTCAAATTTTCTTTATAACACATTTTATCTTAAATTTTGAAATATAAAATGGTCTTGCTGGAGTTTGCATGTCCTAGAGAAGCTAAGATTGTACCTTCTACAAATGAGCAGTGGAAAACTTGGTAAATAATGTTAATTAAAAAATAAATAAATAAATATAAGACTCAACATCATGTATAAAATCACTAACAAATATGTAACGCTGTCTGGCGTAGTATTTAAACGCAATCATCTAGATTATACAGAAATATGAAATATTGGACGAATAAATTATACAGAAACCAGTAATATTAAAAAGACAAATAAATATAAATCACAAAAATAACAACGCAACAGGTGTCTGTTGAATAAAGATTGTTTCGAAAACTTGTCGAGTCAAATTTACTTCACAGCAGACATAACCCTTTGCGGCGCAAGACAATTTGAAACATTTAATTTATACTGCCACCGGAATTCATGAACTAAATTAAAGTAAAAGAAATTTTAAGGTTTAATAAGCCGGCCTTTTCTGATATGTTATAAACGTGAATTTTTGCTAAAATGTTTCCGGGATGAATTTTTGCAGCTGGATCTTAAATTTTGCGTCCTCGTGGCGAGGACACCGCGCGTTAAGGGGTTAATCTTAGGTTTTGCAGTACAAAATGGTGGTGTTTGTTACTTCATGTCCAAGAGAAGTTAAGATTGCACCTTCCCGTGAATGAGCCGTGCAAAACTTAGAAAAGTCTTAATACTTTCGCGAATGCTGACGTAGAGTTACGTCATTTGAAAATCTTTAACTCCGCCAGTAGGCGTTTCTTTCGCAATTTGCGTGCTACATATTTCTAAAGTATGTACTCAGTATACTTATTTTTGCAATAAAATATACTATGGGTATAAACATATTAATTAGAAAAAATATAATTATAATATATATATATTTGTAATATAGGTGTGAATATATAAAATTTTGTTCTGAAATTTTTATGTTTGGAGAATAACGCCCACAGGCGGATCTTACTGTCAAAAAAAAAAAATCATGCGGTCGCGAAAGTGTTAACATTATATCTAAAGTTTTACAGAGTAAGCTCATTCACGTAATGTTAAGAAATATCGCAAGGTAAACTTGACGTTAGCGCTTCACGTCGTGCAGTGGCTGCGGTACCCAAATAAAAGCTGGAAAAAACCCGCCCCTATTATGCTTTCTCTAAAAATGTTATCTTTTATGATTTTTATAAAAACAAAAATTAATTCTAGCCCTAAATGAACTTTATAGGTGTAATTATTTATTTGAAATTATTAGTGTACATTTGACTTCAAATACAAAATATGTTAGATGTTAGCTAATAGTCTCAAGCAGATAATCATTTTATTATTAGCAAACATCTAATATATTTCATGTTTAAGGTCCAATGTCACCAATAATTTCAAGTAAATAATCACTATCTATAGTATCAATGAATATCTATAGTGTCAATACATAGTGTTCAATTAGAGTCAATATGCGATCATTAGTGTAAAATATAATATTTTAAATCGATCATCTATGTTGTAAATTGTATTGTAAACAGTGCCGTCAGATTCATAGAAATTTTTATTTAACAGCCACCACTAAATTTAATTGAAACGGTTTTTTAATTGTTTCAAAACATTGCTTTAAGAAATTTTTGATGTGATTACACAACGGTTACAAGTAAAATTTAACGGTAGTATTGAATAAAAATTTTCCACAAATCTGGCAGTACTGAATTTGTAAATACAAAAAAAATTCTTATATTAGTAATTTAAGAAGAAAATGTTAATGCACGCAATTTTCAAAATTAAAATTATCGTAAAAATAAATAAATAAATAAATTAAATTTTTAGAAAAGAAATCGCTTATAAAAGATGACTGTATCATTATTTCTTTCATTAAAAAATACACTATGTCATGTTCCATAAAATCAATCAGACGCAGACGAAACCATTCGCAAAAATTTTATGATTTAAACAAAATATATTTGTAATCGCTTTATAACCAAATCTATCAGTAAAATAACCTTTAGGAACTGAACAATTGTTATGTACAGTCAGCCAAAAAAAAAAAAAAAAAAACGCCACCCCCCACCTAATTTCGCCGTAAATTATCGTAGAAACATTTGACTGGTACCGATCGATTTGTAATAACGTCTAATTTATAACGGTATAGTTACATTTTGCCTAGGGGGTCGTCTACATATTAAAACTGACATTAACTTAATTTTTTTTCAATGGCAACTCCTATTTTTGACTTCATATTCAGATTTCTAAGATCAAGGCGGTTCGGAAAACATACCTATTTATATACTTTAAATCAATTTTAAATAGAGTTACACGTGAAAATGTATTAGGGGTCCGTCTATACATTTAGAAAATATAAATTATGATCTACCACCCAGTATACATTATTTATGAAGTTTCACACCGGAAAAAATTTTCAGAAATGTTAATAATGAAACAAAAAAATCTGCGTTAGTTTATGATTTAAAAGATTATTATTGGTTTCTATTGATTAAACATCAAATAGTTCACTTCATACGAAGAAAATTAAATAGCTTGAATAGATATTAAAATATCTAAGATGTCATAAAAAATATGATCTGTACGCATCAAATATGAGAAAAATGTCAAATATTTAAGTTTCCTAAATTCTATAATTTTACAAAATATGCATAAAAATTGCCTAACATATTATATATATATATATATATATATTTCGTTTTCTTTCTTTTTTTTTATTTTCTCCTAATACAATTTACAAGTTAAGTCTTTATTTTACAAACTTTTTATAAAAAGAATACAGATTGTAATGTTAATTTATGTGTTCAAAATTAAAATAGTTAGAAATTAAATAAAAGTTAATTTTTTTGCGTCAGATTAGCCACACGTTTAAATGTTAATATTTTGTGATTTACACATACATGAAGCTTTTCTAATGCAGAATTTTATAATTTCATTATCGAGGATTTTAAAAATGTACCTTGACTTAATTAATATTAAGAGAAATGTTCGATATTCTCGCAGATATATATATATTTATTTATTTCTCAATATATTGAGAACAAAAAACTATATTTTATAAATTAGCAATGTGAAAATGATAAGATTTCCTCGTAAACACAAGAAAACAATTAATCGCATGAAGACAAATAAAATAAATACATAAAAATAGAACTTTATTACGAATCATACTTTTAAAATGTTCTCTCCTCTCTGTTCCTGTTAAAATTCTCTGCATAATTATCAGTCTAAGTTAACAAAATTGTATCAGATTGCATTTTTTTTTTTTTTTTTTTTTTTTTTTTTAAGGAAAATAGAAGAAGATAAGGAGGAGGAGGAAAGATCAAAACGAATAGAAAGCATATTAAACGTTAATACCCTTTAAACACTGGAAAACGGCGGGGTTTCGTATTGTGTGTGTCATTTGGGAGTTGAAGAGTGCCAGAAAACTACTTTATGTAATAAAACTTTTCATTTAAAGGGTATTTAAAGCAACATTATATTTTATACATAGACTATTCACAAAAAAAGTACCATTCATCCGGTTCATAAAAAATAAAGAACATTTTCTGGCATTGCTCCATGTATATACATTTTTGTCAACATAACCCGGAGGATTACTGGTCCCGCCCCTTTCCGTACATTTTTTTTACATCAGTCTTTGTAGAATATTTTTTCTTTATTTAACAGTTTCAGCGCCATGTCAGCCATCGGTGGCTGACACTGATCTTTCCATTTAGGCCAAGTCAGCCGGCAGTGTAAAATACGATATAAAACTACAGAATTTACATAGTTTTAAGTAATTACTGACAATTTGTTTAAAATTTATCCCCCCACCCTTTTTTTTTTAATTATAGGTTTTTTATAGGATTATATCGTTAAGGCCTAATGGGGTTTATCGAAACTCGTTAAACATAACACGCTTCTAAGCAGTGCATGTGGCCTGAATGGGATTTCCATAAGAATTCGAGTGGCGCTCAGTGAGTTAATCGAAAATGTATTTGAAGTTAATTACTCTAAAAATTAAATTGCGTGCACAAAGGGGCGGGAACTAACAATGTTACGGGTTCGGTTGGCAAGTATGCATATATATTTCGCTTGATTTATAAAAAATTATAACACATTTTCTTCTTCTTCTTCTTCTTCTTCTTTTTTTTTAGTATTTTGTGTTTATGTGTCTCATTAAATGTAAATGCATTATTCATATATAAACATTTCATACGGTAATGTATATAAACATATTTATTAAAGAAGTTTTGTTGATATTATATAATTATTTTTCTATCTGTATAGTATATTAACACAAATATATTTTGTAAATTTCGCAGCATCGAAAAACAGCAACATAGCTTCCATATCAAAGCTTAATGTAAATAGGACGTAAGCGTACTGTAGCTAGTGTTGAAATGTAAAAAAAAAAAAAAAAAAAAAAAAAAAAGAATAACAGTGGGCTAAAAATACCCCGGAATATATTAATATGTTGTTTACTCTGGTTTTAGTCAGGTGATATCACTTGTGCTGAGTAGCAGAATCCACCCTCTCTTAAGCTCAGGTTCAGCTCATTATTAAAATATTGTTTTTAATATCTGCGGCACCAAAATGTTCAAAACACAAATGCCAATTTTCATATATTTTAAAATCTCTCCGTTTCAACTTTAAAAGCATTTAGACTAATTTAATTTATTTTGAATTTTTAAATTTAGACGATTAAAGTCTTTTAAATGAAATTTCAGGATTCTGTAAGATCAATATCTATATATTTGAAAGTAATAAGACTATTCCTTTGTTTTAAAATTTTATTCCATAATATCTGTGACTTTGATTTCGTGATTAGGAAATTGAAAATAAATACTATTGAGCTATGTTCCTATAATAGATCTTATAAACTTGAAAAAAAAAAAAAAAAAAAAAAGCAATTTTTCACTATTTGATTCCGTATTAAAAAAGTTTTAATAGAAATTTGATATTTTATTATGTTACATTATGGGATAAATTTTAAATAACACAAAGCTTACAAACGGTACAGTAACCAAATGCAAATATGTCACAACAAAATTTAAACAGAAAATTCATGGTAAAAAATGTTTTTAAAATTATTAAATATTCATAATAATAATAATAATAATAAAACGATTGTCGAATGCATAATTGCTGTTTCATGCAGTCAGTTTCGCTGTACCGTGTTTTCTAAAACATGATATTTAACTAGAGGTGTACGTACTCTTGAATATTAAAATGCGAAAAAGAGTTAAAATAGAATTTTAGCAGCTAAAAAACTAGAAAAGATATTTAATACTTATGAAGAAAGACTTAACATATTAGGATCGAATATATTCTTCTCTTGTACCGTAAGCCACGCCTTTTCACAAATTTTCTAAAACTTTATAATATGAAACAAAATAATTTTGCATATTTGTAATTAAATCATTTCAGTTTTGTCTTCAATAATCGATGTAGTAAATACCATTGTGATTTATGCATACCAGCGTCACATATAGAGTCAAATAGGAATATGCAAATTAGTCTTTTCTTTAAAATAGTGTTTCAGCGAATCAGAGGCGGGGCTTCTTTTCTTTTGAAATTCTTTCACAATCCCTCGCCTACATTGTGATAACTTTACAAAAATATGCCAATTTGTATAATAAACATCGAAATATTGCTTAAAGAAACAATAAAAATAACATAAAGGTAAATAAAAATAGTTTTCCGTCAAATTATATACAAACATTTACTTATAGATGCAGATTGTAACAAGTGACGGCCCCCTAACAGGAATAAAAAGTGAAATATCACTGTAACTCAAAAAATAATGTTAGGAACGAGCTGTAAATTTGGAAACCCATGTTTTTGATGATGCCCGTTCTATTCGTGCAAAAATTAACATAGGTCATAATTCATAATTTTTTCAAATATGAATTTATTAATAATTTTCATAATTCAAAAAATGTTGTTTTAGCAAAAATTTGCATGGAATATGTTTGGGTTACTTCATTCTAACGAATAAAAAAAACAGAATTTAAATATCATAATTATTTCGGAAGATATGATTTAATGTTTGTCACATTCATTTAACATTAGCATCCCCAAACTTTGACAGCTTATAACTCTATGCAAAATTGAGCGAAATATATAAACTATACCATTTTCTGTGATGATTTGATCCAAAGAATTCAAATAAATTATAAAAAAAGGGGCGTTACCTTTGAAAAAAATGAAGTTGATGTCAGTTTTAATATGTAGACGACCCCTAAGTAAAATCTAACTATAACATTATAAACTAGACGTTATTAGAAACTGATCGGTACCAGTCGCATGTTTCTACGATAATTTACGGCGAAATTAGGTGGGGGGGGGGGGCGTTTTTTTTTCTGGCTGACTGTACATTAACTTGTTCTAACCTCATAACAAATCATGGGAACCGAATTCAATATTCCATAGATTTTCTCTTGATCCGTAATGAATGAAAAATTAAAGAGATGCAGATTTCAATAACTATATAAATTGTAACAAGTATTCAAAAATTACTTTTAAAATATTAATTTTAAAATATATTATTTATCTTAAGATATAAAAAAATATGCGAAATATGAATATTTTAAAAATACATGAATTTTTCCGTTCCGATGTCATACTTGCCAACATACTAATTAATAATCCGTAGTATTGTTAGCTCCGCCTTCTTTCTCACACCAGCATCTTTTTAGAATATTTTTCTTCTTATTTAATCGTAATTGCATTTGGAGAATATTGCTTTAAAAATTTACTGGTGTGAGAAAAAGGGCGGGACAAACAATACTACGGAATATTAATTAGGATGTTGGCAAGTATGCGATGTGAATTTGTTCAAGCACAATTCGATTTAATTTTAAATATCGAGCATCGCACGAGTAAAAACAATTCTATTCGAGCATGCGCAGTTTTAGCCTGAGTCGTTCATCTATTCTAGCACAAGATGGCCTTGTCATCGATTAGTGACGTAACCATGGTGACGCAATCATGACGGAACTTTTACGAAGTACACTACCCATTGTTCCATGCGTGATTACATTTGGCGTGATTACATTTGGTGTGATTACATTTGACGTGATTACGCTTACTCTGGAAATCTTTGATCATACCTGCCAATATTCTAATTAATATTCCGTAAAATTGTTAGTACCCGTCCATTTTGCACTCCAGTTTATTTTTACAGTATTTGTTACCAAATGCTAAATAAGAAGAAAAACACTCTTAAAAAATCCTTGTGTGAAAAAAGTCCATTTTCCACACCAGTTTATTTTTACAATATTTGTTACCAAATGCTAAATAAGAAGAAAAACACTCTTAAAAAATCCTTGTGTGAAAAAAAGAGGCGGATACAAACCGTTTTACGGTATATTAACCCTTTGCGCTCGGCATATTTTCAGTAAGACACGCGCTTTGGCGTTCCTTTAAAACGTCACACGTATAGTTTCAAACTTACTACCTTTTGGCTACCGAAAAATTGTAATAATTTGTTTTATTTTACTTCATCATTAGACAAAATAAGTCTTCCTGTTAAAATTTTCCGGTAACCGAAAGGTAGCCTATAGTTACACGTTTTAGAAAAATAACATTTCATTTGCAGAGGAACACATTAAGGCGTGGCTCGATTTTTTAATGTCCCATCAGAAGGAACATATGAGCGATAAGGGTTAATTAGAATGCTGGCTGGTATTCTCATAATATTCGCGCTGGATATATTTCTGTCTTTAAAACCCTCCTCTACGCCCTTAAAAAAAAAAAAAAAAAAAAAAAAAAAAAAAAAACTTTATAAAAAATTATTTTGCACATTTGTGATTAAAACTTTTAAATGTCGTCTTCCGCATTCGATGCTCTAAACGTCGTTGGCGTTTATGTATACCAGCATCACATGTAGAATCGAATACAAAAATGCAATTTCCTAATTGTTTTAATATTGTTTCAGATATACAAAAACTAAAAAAAAAAAAAAAAAAAAAAAAAAAGGACTTTTGTGTGTGTGTGTGTGTGTGTGTGTGCAAAAGCAAGCCATTTCGTAATTGAATAATACGAATTGAATACCCTCTAATGAACTTAGTCTTTGTGGAATAATATGACAAAATGATCTTTTGTCAGTCACTAGAGATTGTTCATGGAATTTCTATCGAAAGACAGCAAATCTAATTTATTTTCTAGAAATAAAGTTTCTTGTGTTATTTTATTATTATTCTTTTCTTTAACACTTTTTAAACCTACCAGAAGCCCTTTAATAGGCTATTTTTCAGTGTTACCAAGTTATGAAATTTTTTACTCGATATCCATCACTAACATTTAATTGCAATATTTGCTTAAACACTTCAAAGATTATCATACTTGCCAACCATCTCATTAATAACCGTACAATTGTTAACGCCCCTTGAAAAAACGCCTCTTTTCTCACACCACTATATTTTTAGAGTAATTCTCTTCAAATGTTGTTACGATTAAATAAGACTACAATTACTCTAAAAACTGATTGGTGTGATAAAAAAGGCGGGTACTAGAAATTGTACGGTTCATAATGAGATGGTTGGCAAGTATGGATTATTTATATGTACGATGCTACTACAAAATAATTGGTGTAAAAATAATTGGTAATAATATACTGTGGATATAAATGCTTTGATTAGAAAAAGTATAATTATAATTATCCATTTGTAATATATATGTGAATACGAAAAAAAATTGCTCTGAAATATTGCAACTGCGGAGAATCCACAGGCGGACCCCAGAGCGAAAAAGACAAAAACCTGCGGTTAAAGTGTTAAAGATAGTATGATTCTGAATTATGCGCAATAAATGTTTCGTATAGGTGGGCAAGTGGCGAATAAATAAATTGTTTTACGAAAAAATCTGTAGCCAAAGTGTCATCTGCGACTAGCATTCGATAGCCCCTACTCAAAAATGAACTTTTCCAAGGATATACGTCAATTTTTCGCAATCGCATAGTACAATGAAAACTTTTGGGTTCTATATTTCAGGGGTTGTACTCTGCGCCCTTTTTTAACCCTTTGCGGCGCAAGACAATTCGGATTATTTAAATTATACTGCCATCGGAATTCATGAACTAAAGTAAACTAAAAGAAATTTTTAATTTTAAGGTTAAAAAAACAGGCCTTTTCTGATATGTTATAAACATAATTTTTGCAAAAAAATTTCCCTGATGAATTTTTGCAACTGGATCTTAAATTTTGCGTCCTCGCAGCGAGGACGCCGCGCGTTTAAGGGGTTAAGGGCACTCTAAGGAATGAATTTTTTTTTTATTTATTGCTACCACTATTTTTATGCAATAATCTGTACTCTGTACAGTCATGGCACATTATCATAAATATATCCAGATGTAATTCTGCATGAAATTAGTGGTGGTAAAAAAGGCGGATATTTCTTATCTTTGAGAGTGTCCAGAAAAAAGGGTGAGAGTATGCTCCCTGATATTTTTATTTTCCTAAATAAAATTTAACAAAAGAAGTAAAACAAGTAATTTATACCAGAAAAAATAACATAAATCTAAAGTCTATACTTAAATTTAATCATCAGTTAGAGCCTTTTATCTGGCGGCATCGTGGGTACTATATCAAGCAAAATCTGTTGTCGTCAGCAGATTAATTTGGTACTGTCTAGGAGAGGTCACAACATGGAAAATTCAGATTGGGACGAAATTGCTCAGGATTGTAGTATACTATGAGGGTAACAACATATTAAAGCAGTAGAACCCACTATCCACAAAATTTCGAGAAAAAAGCATTTAAAATTTCAGTATCTTTAAATACAGGTTATTTTGCGAACGAGTAAGCGCCACAGTGGTGTGATTCAAAAGCGCGAGTCTCCCAACCAGATGACTTGGGTTCGAGGCTACCTGCGGGACCAAAATTTTTTTTTCCTTTACGTTTTTATGTAATCTTACCTTTTTATTTATTTTACAATTCAATTCAAAATTTGAAAATTTATTAAAAGATTATTTAATTTTCTTGAGTATAAAATAACTTTTTCTATTTTTAATATTTATAACTTGAAAAATAAAGTTTAGTTTTACAAAACCCTAAATATGAAACATAAAGAAAACAGACAAATATTTAAATAATTAAAAAATAAGCAAGCTCTAAACAAAGTGTAAAATAGTTAGCAGGTGTACTTAAATCTTGGTTTGAACTTCCTGATTTGGTTTGAATGTGTATAAATTACGTAAACACTTCTAGCTTGTTAATAATAAAGGGCAGGTAGCATTTTTTTTTTTTTTTTTTTTTTTTTTTTTTGCACAGAAGAATAAAAAAAAAAAAAAAAAAAGAAAAAAAGGAAGTCCTTATTGAAAAAGAAACGATGTTCTTTAACATTTAAAATGTACATTTAAAGATATTATATAAGCAATTAAAATCATTATTTCTCTGTAATTTTTTTTTTTTTTTTTTTTTTTTTTTATTTAAAAAATAAAATTAAATATACCTAAAATAAAATAAAATATTTAGATAAATAATTAAAAACAGTTTCTTTAGTTTTACCTTATTTTACAGTTAAAATAAAACAAAAATTTATTTTTTAAGTTATATAAATTTATTGTATTTTTAAGTTATAAATATTAAAAATAGAAAATGGTCTTTTATACTCAAGAAAATTAAATAATTTTTTATTAAAATTTTCAAATTTTGAATTGAATTGTAAAATAAAAAGTTAAGATTACAAAAAAGTTAAAGGGAAAAAAAAAGTAGGTAGCCTCGAACCCAAGTCATCTGGTTGGGAGACTCGCGCTCTAGGATCACACCACTGAGGCGCTTACTCGTTTGCGAAATAACTTGTGTTTAAAGATTACTGAAACTTTAAATGCTTTTTTCTCAAAATTTTGAGGATAGTGGGTCCTATTGCTTTAATATGTTGTTATCCTCATAGTATACTACAATCCTGCGCAATTTCGTCCCGATCTGAATTTTCCATGTCGTGACCTCTCCTTGTGAGATTCGAATGGACGTCGAGGAGTTAATGAATCGTCATTACATTTATTCCTACATTAGAAATACGTTATTAAACGCATTTTATGAATTTAATATATTCTGAACTAGGTTATATGATTTTGTATATTAACTTGCGAATTTTAGCACAATATATATTAATAGATATATCATGGTTTTCTTTTTCCTTTTCTTGTAAATTAACACAATTTTAGGTAATATCTGCTCGTGCAATTAAGTTAACGTTCACATCTTAAATGCAGGGATGACAACATTTTAATTTATTCCGGAGTATTTGTAATCCCGCCTTTATTTCATACCACTTTTATT
Organism: Salticus scenicus; assembly: GCA_963930645.1. Taxonomy (NCBI): domain Eukaryota; kingdom Metazoa; phylum Arthropoda; class Arachnida; order Araneae; family Salticidae; genus Salticus; species Salticus scenicus. The sequence continues at coordinate 113,106,581 of OZ005658.1, read as the reverse complement.
TTAAGAATAATTTGTTCTCATTTTATTGATGTTATAGATAAGATGAAAATGTTCTGTAAAATAATGTGGTGCGTAGTTAATTCGGGGTTATTAAAATATTGGCATCTGTGAAAATATGTGACAAATTATTGTCCATAATACTTAAACAACTAGTATTTAATACGCTGCATGGAAAAACGTAGGATTACATTTTCAGCAACCGGTCACGCAAAAATTCACTTATAGAAAAACAAAATACGCCTAATTTAACGCGTAAATTAGAGTATTTTCCTATTTGGAACAGTGAGTCATGTCTTTTGGTATTCCTCGCGAAAAACGATTGATATGCGCTTAAGTCCTCTGTGAGTTATACTATTCTCGCATGCAATGTGTTAATGTATTCCTTTGTAATTCCTTTTGCCTTTGAATAAGATGCTAGTGAGTATATGGATTGAAAAAAATCTATAATATTAAAACACAAAGCATTTTCTGAAAGACCGAAATCGCTTGATCTGGACATGCGCGAGAAAATTTTGAACGAATTCGGAACGGGAATCTTCCTTTCTCTTTATGCAGTGCAATACGAATACCGATCATAGATCGAGAAGACGTCATTCATATTTCAATACGTCTGTGGCAGATGCCTAATTAAAGCTCTATCATAAATATAATTCACATGATTAATTCATTGATTCATACTTTTCAAGGAAGTATATTAAAAACAAAGCAATTCGCGAATACGTATCGGTTACCGTCGTATGTAGAACCCAGGAGCCTTAGTCGTATGCATTTTCGACAAAAATATCTTTACACAGGATGTGGCGCCATCTGTTGCCATATAAATACTATATTATACCATATTCCTAAAATTACCTTTTTCAATTTCTTAAAAGAAAAAAGAAAAAATCTTTTAAAATTACAAATTGTCAGAGTTCATTGTTCTTTAAAAGTTAACTTTTATCAGTTGAAAACTTTGTTTAGAAAAGATGGAGATAAATATTTAAAATCAAAGGAGGTTTTATTTTACTTTATTTATTTATTTATTTATTTTTATTTTTATTTTTTATTTTATTTTATTTTATTTTTTACTCTAATTATTATAATCTCTGGCACTTCATTTCGATACTCTATTACAGTAAAAATAATTTAAAAAGAATAACATTAAAATATTGATGTTTTATACGAGTAAAAATTTCCATTGTATAATTTATTATAAAAAATTTAATGATCAAATTAATTTGCTAAAGTAAATTCATTCTTATTTATTTATTTATTTTTAACAGTATACATTTGTTGAAATATACTATTTTGATAGAATAAAGTGTTATAATACTATTCCAGTAAAAACAAATTTTAACTTTATTCCGATATGCAGTTTATTTTTAGAATACAATGAATTAATATTTTGGATTATATCAAAGTGGTTTTACAAATATGGGAAGAAAAAATCAGAATCAAGACTATTATTGTACACTTAAAATGCACTTATTATTGTCTTGGAAAATTAGAATTAATGATATATTTTACAAGTGAATGAAATCTTTGTCTTTCATGTATGTCTTTTATTAAAAAACTCTGACCTGTTATCGTTGATAGTAAGTTAATATAATTATAATCTGGTAGTTAATCTTTGTATTCATTCATTTTGCCTGAAAAGCAACGAATAAATTTCACAGTAAACATAAAACGAGTGCAGTTCTATAGATTATTAGTGGATTTGGTCTGACAGGGAGGAATTCTATTGTGGGATTAATTTAGATGCTAGATGCTTTGATAAGTATTATCACAATTATTAATACTATCTCATTAAGAAATATTGATTCTTTCGAAAATTTATATAATTTCTGCCTTTCTTTTGATTACTCCTAACATTTTTTTTTTTTTTTTTTTTTTTTTTTTTTGGTCATATTTAGAGTGAAATTAGGAAAACCTTGGGATTTTATTTTTATTGTGATTAAACTTCTATATTGAAATTTCATGAAATTTATCCCTACTCCCTCCAACCAAAAGATGGGGGGGGGGGAAATCAGTTAAGAGCAATGCAAAATGTTAAAGCAAGGGTGATTTAACCCGTTAGTAGTCGCTATAGACAGCGCCACCTATTACAGATTGCGCACTTTTTATTTAACTTGTCACCAGTAATTTTAAGATGTGATGTGACCGACGTTCCTTTGATTTTATTCTCGCTTTATGTATATCAAATGCTACTTCAAAAAATTTTTGGTGGCTACTGAATAAAAAAATCTGGAAAAACTGAAGGATGGGCGGCAAATCGACCAACTAGCGACTACTAACGGGTTAAACTTTATGTCGTGAAAAGATTTTAGTTACACATCATCCGTCAAATTTTGACGGATATTAACTAGTGCATACTTAAAATACCAGGTTCTTTTTTATTTGTAATCTTCACTAATTTGCATTATTTTTCTGCATTGAATAGTAATGTTGTTACAAAAAGTGATTACCAAAATAGAGAACGAATAGTTCCTTCACGTTACAATTCTTAAATAATGTCTTTGCAATTAATTACAATTTGTTTAATGCGCATTTGCATGTTAAAGTCTACATTTGTCGTATTTTATATAAAGCGCAGGTATTGTTTTGAAAAATGTTACTTTCAGTCTCTATATCCGATGACTTTTTAATGATAACATAAAATTTAACGGAAATCTTATAATTGTAAAATCATATTGTAAGATTTTTATTTAAAAAAAAATTTTAATTGCTCGCACAAAATGGAGTACAATCTAATGTGCTTTTGCTAGCAGAGAACATATTGTTAATAAATAATAATAACATATATAAATAACTTAAAAAAAAGAACTGATATATCTTTACAATAACCAAATGGACGATTTATGCAAATTTTCTTCCACAAAAAATTTTAATTATTAAGTTTTTTTTCTTTAAAATTATAGTTTAATATAATAGATAAATGCGAATAAAAAAATTATTTCATCTTTAGATCTTAGAGTTTCACAATTGTAGCTGGAAACGACACTCAGTAATATTTTTATACATATTTAAATTCGTTAGGAATAGTAAAATTTAGCCAGTTGTTAAAACTTCTGACATGTATTCAGTTTGAATAAAACTGAAAATGATGAGTTTGTCAAGCACAGGAAACAGTTTTTATCGACAAAGGCAAAAATTTTTATCGATTTATTTTATTTATTTTCTGCAAAAGTATATTTTTATCGTGAAAGAAAGATTCCTAAAAATGTTTAATGGTTAATTACAATAATAATAATAATAAATTAATATTTTAATGCCTTAAAAACTTTGCAGGAATACATGTGATATACTTGGATACTTAAATTAAATATTTAATATATATATTCGATTGTATTTTATTGAAAAGTGTAGTATCAATTTCAATTATTTCAAATTGTACAATGGTTTAAACTCACGCATTGTATATAACGCATGTTTTAAAAAAAAAAAAAAACAGTTTATTGGTATTTTAAGGTATTTCACAAATGTTTTGAAGAAAAATATGAAAAGCAGGTCTCCTTCGAAGTATACGTATCGAAGTATAGTATAGCCAAACGTTCGAAACGTAGAAACGTTCGAATTATAGTATAATCAAGTTTCTCGAAACTCTCTTCGAGGACGCTTCCAATGGTCTGAAGGGTTGACAAATTCACCGAGAGGTTGAGATTTCTCAATCATCCAGCCCCTTATCGCACTTGCGCCTTATCGCACCATGGTCGCGTGAAATGTGGTAAGGAATACCTGAAGTTATTTATCTTTTGATGAATTTTAAATTAGGAATGGTATGAACTATGTGTTTGAACGGCCGATTTGATTTTTTTTTTTTTTTTTTTTTATCACGATGCATCGGCATCCTATTATTAACTTATTTCGATTAATCGATATTATCGATATTCTGTACCTGGTAACATTTATAACCATAGGTTGTACTTTCCACCCTTTTTTTTCAGGATATTCTCATGAACAAGAAATTTTAAAATTTATTGCAACCACTATTTTTATGAAACAATGTCTATGCTGTAGAAGCACGGCACATTACTATAAATATACCACAAATAATTCTACATAAAATTAGTGGTGGCAAAAAAGGCAGAAATTTCTCATCTCCACAGTGTCCTGAAAAACGACGGAGTGTACGACCCCTGTTTATAACTTCTTCCGGAGTTCTGACAGTCCCGCTCTTTTTCCCACACCTGTCTGACTTTTGAAACGTTTTTTTATAATAAGGAATTATGATGAAATAACAAGAAAATTGCTTTTAAAATATTCTGGTTTGAAAACAGGGCGGGGCTAAGAGTACTCTGGAATAAATTGTTACCAGGTATGATATACTATTATTAACTGTGTTCAACTTCAATTAATTGCGAAAAATTTAAGCACTACGTTGAGCAAGATTTATAAAAATTAATTTAAGGCAAAAATTAACTAAATTCCAGAGGATTGAGAAAGACTATGAACTTTAGACCATCTTACATTTATTAGCATGACAATGGCTAAAAGCACAATAAAGCTCAGTTTTTCTCCTCTGTAATTCACAATTATGATTATTTATGCTTCAATATATAATAAAAAATAGTTACTGGGAATATGGTTAAAATAATTACAGCTTCATGTAGTAAAATTTCAAGTAATTCAGTGAATTGGTTTCATAATAGCTAATTTATCTGCATATGCATATATTATGTTTTTAAAAGAAATTTTTATCGGTCAATAAAGCAATATATATTTTATTTACACTAGCAGTCTGTGAAAATGCATAAGTGTATTAAATTATGATATCTATTATATCTATGCAGTAATATTAAGCATTCCAGACAACATTCTAAAACATGTTTTTTTTTCTTTACCTTTAAACACCAGTCTTTTTTTAATGTAATTTTCTTCTTATTGCAACGAGAGAAACCTTTTCTAAAATTGAAGCGCCGTTGAAAAAGGGGAGGGGCTGAATGTTGCAGAGGAATGTATTAACGGAGTATTGACCCTTTGGGTTCACATGTAATATTTTGGTGCATAGAGTAATTTTTAAGGGCAGAAGATTTTATGTAAGGCTTCATTTACTTTGAATTTACCCTTTTAACTCCGGCAATTTGAATAAGCAGTTTATAACATCCATGTGATAGTCAATAGACGATTCTTGCTATTTATCGCTAATTACAGTTCAGCATGTTTTCTTTATTTAAATTGTAAGTCCATTCTTTTGACTTTGTTTTAAAATATTACATTATTGACAGAGTAATTCCATGACGCGTATTAAATTAAATATTGTAATGATTATTTCTGAAAAATTGTGGTGGATAGTGAAATATCCTTGTGGGTGACTTTCACTATAGTTTGATTTATGTTGTTCGGAAACTAATTTTGTTTTTTCCTTTAAAAATGAAAGACGATTTTCTTATATCGCATAAATATTTTATTGAATTATATATTCTCCCCTTTGATCGGTTTCGGTTAGTTAGCGATCTCAAGAGTTTTTTTTTTCTTTTTTCTTCAATTTTCATAAATTAAAACTTTATTTTGTGTTTATTAGCATAAACTGATTTTCCAGAACCTAATGCAGCTTCAACGTCAAAATTGCCGATATAAAATTTGGTAAACCAGTTTTGACACTGGCGTTCTTTAAATAAATTTTCTGTATACACATCGTATACTTTTTCCTTGGTTGAACAGTACTTTCGTTTTTTTTATAGCAAAAACAAAATTTGCCGAAAATGTCACTTCCGATTTTCTTTATTTGATAGGGCACCAATCAAAACCTGTTGAGCAGAATGAAACGAACTTTTTCACAAGCAAGCCTTTCTATATTGAGCAGAATGAAACGAACTTTTTCACAAGCAAGCCTTTCTATATCTGCTGTCACAATATATAATGGTAATACAGCTTAATTGTGAAAAAAAAAAATACAATTAAGTCCTCTGCTGAGAAAAACGGAATTACTTTACGAACAACCCAATAGGTTAAAAATTATGGTAAATTATTTTACCACGCTTTTTCCATTAAAAATATGATAAACTTCTATTTTTTTGTATTTGGCGTTCTAGTTGTGTATAATTTTAGCCGTAGTTAAAAGAAAAAAAAATGGGGAGAAAACTACCTGGCAAAGCAAAGAATGGAAATTAACACTGCTTTTCTAATTCCAAGATTATTATACTCTTTAGAGTTATTTATAAATTGCTTTTTATTATAAATTGGATATATATATTTCTCATACTAATTACTTAAATATATATTACCTCATAAAAGAGATAATGGTATAAAAAGCATACTTGTCATAAATAGTTGTATCAAAAACGTTTTAGAATAACGTAATTTAAAATTATTAAATTTAATTAAAAACTTTTCTAAAAATATGTACAATATAGAACTTTTCGCATTAATTTCTAAAGCATGACAGTAAATAAATAAATAAATAAATAATAAAAAATATAAAAATTGTTTCTTTTTAGCAGTTTAAATGCTTAAATAGTAGTTTACAGTTACAGTTACGTAAACTTTGTGTAACTGTACTAATATACATTAGAAATTAAAGCGAAAATTTTCAAATTGTACAGTCACACACACACACACAAAAAAAAAAAAAAAAAAAAAAACGCCGCCCCCCCCCCCCCCCAGACACACACACCTAATTTCACTCTAAATTATCGTAAAAACATGCGGTTGGTACCAATCCATCTGTAATAACGTCTAGTTTATAATGGTATAGTTAGATTTCACTTAAGGAGTCATCTGCAGATTAAAACACGCATAACTTAATTTTTACCTATGGCAACCCCTTTGTTTGACCTCATATTCATATTTCTGAGATCAAGGCAGTTCGGATAATATACCTATTTATATACTTTAAATGAATTCTAGATAAAGATACAAGCGAAAATGTATTAGGGTTCCGTCTGTATATTTAGAAAAAATAAATCATGATGCCCCACAAAATAAACATTATTTGTTAAATTTCACACCGGAAAAAAAGTACAGAAATATTACTTATAAAATAAAAAACGAAAAAGTATATTGTCTTCTTTTATAAAATAAAAAATTTTAAGTGGTTTATATTTAATAATCGTAAATTAGTTTAATGCATCACTTCATACGTAAAAAATTATATAGCTTAAGTCATGTGAACCCTTCAATGTTGAATTACAAAAATCAAGATAGCAAGATAAGAGAATAATAGTGATAATGATAATAATAATAATAATAGGGGTAAAAGGGAAAAAAAGTGTTTAATATTTAAGAAAAAAAATATCTACTTCTGTTGGGTATATTTTTATTTTATACAGTAAGACCCGCATGAAAATGGTGATATAAAGTTTTACATTTAATTTGAGGCGTACAAACCTACAACATACAATATACAAAATAATAATAATAATAATAATAATAATAATAATAATAACAAGATTTAAACTTAAATCTGAGAAAGGATATTTAAAATTCAATAAAAAGGAGATAGGGTTCAAAATCATTCCTATTTTGGGTAATAGGTCAACCTTCATACGTTTCTTGTAAATATAAAATTATGTAACAAAATTCATGATTAACAGTTTCGCGACCCCCATGCTTTTGTCTTTCTTATAGTAAGGTCCGCCTGTGGCCGTTAATATTCGAAGTTACAATATTTCAGAACAAAATTTTCTGTAATCACATTTGAAAAACAGATATACAGATGAAGATACAAGCGAAAATGTATTAGGGTTCCGTCTGTATATTTAGAAAAAATAAATCATGATGCCCCACAAAATAAACATTATTTGTTAAGTTTCACACCGGAAAAAAAGTACAGAAATATTATTTATAAAATAAAAAACGAAACTTATTTAAAAAGTATATTGTCTTCATTTATAAAATAAAAAATTTTAAGTGGTTTATATTTAATAATCGTAAATTAGTTTAATGCATCACTTCATACGTAAAAAATTATATAGCTTAAGTCATGTGAACCCTTCAATGTTGAATTACAAAAATCAAGATAGCAAGATAAGAGAATAATAGTGATAATGATAATGATAATAATAATAATAATAGGGGTAAAAGGGAAAAAAAGTGTTTAATATTTAAGAAAAAAAAATATCTACTTCTGTTGGGTATATTTTTATTTTATACAGTAAGACCCGCATGAAAATGGTGATATAAAGTTTTACATTTAATTTGAGGCGTACAAACCTACAACATACAATATACAAAAAAAAAAAAATAATAATAATAATAATAATAATAATAATAATAATAATAATAACAAGATTTAAACTAAAATCTGAGAAAGGATATTTAAAATTCAATAAAAAGGAGATAGGGTTCAAAATCATTCCTATTTTGGGTAATAGGTCAACCTTCATACGTTTCTTGTAAATATAAAATTATGTAACAAAATTCATGATTAACAGTTTCGCGACCCCCATGCTTTTGTCTTTCTTATAGTAAGGTCCGCCTGTGGCCGTTAATATTCGAAGTTACAATATTTCAGAACAAAATTTTCTGTAATCACATTTGAAAAACAGATATACATTATAATTATGTTCTTTCTAATCAAGGTAGTTATATCCATTTTATATTTCATTGTAAAAATACGAATTTTGGTTGTATACTCAGAGCCTGATTAAGCGGGAAGCACACATTATTTATACTTACACCGTTATTTTTTAACAAATTCTTTCCTCCTATAATAAACAGAAAATTCTCATTAAAAATTATTTTAAAAGAATTCTGGTGTCTAATAACGGTGAGTAAATTGGATTGTTTTACACCGTTCATTTTTTATAAAAAATATTTCCTCGTCAAAGCGTGGAATTTCTATGACATGAAGTAAAAAATAATTGTAAAAATATTCCGGTGAGAGCGGAGATAATGTGTGCTTCCTTAATCAGGCTCTGTATATACTTAAGATAATGCATAAAAATTTCAAAAGAAACACCAATTGGCGGAGTTCCGGATTTTCAAATGTCGTGAATTTACGTCAGTGGTCACGAAAGTTTTAAATAACAAGTTTTAAAAAGTGTATGTGTGTTATCTTGTAAAGTCTTCACGTGCCGGTTTGCAGGTTCATATTTTCAGAACTAATTTATATTATGATTTAGCGCTTACGTCTGAAATAAAAATTTATTACAAAATGATTACAGAAAGCAGAATAAGACCCGTTAATAGTCGCTATAGACAGCGCCACCTATTACAGATTGCGCACTTTTTATTTAATTGTCACCAATAATTTTAAAAAGTGATGTCATCGACGTTTCTTCGAGTTTATTCCCGTTTTATGTATATCAAATATCACTTCTAAAAATTTTTGGTGGCTATCGAATAAAAAAATCAGTCAACACTTAAGGATGGGTGGCAAATCGACCAACTAGCGACTACTAAAGGGTTAACTAGGCCAAAAACATAAATTACTAGGTGAACATATAATACAGAACACACAGTTGTATTGCTTAAATCAAGGCTTTTATGCAAAAAAAAAAAAAAAAAAAAAAAAAAAAGAAAAGAGCAACACTTGAATTTTAAAGTATTATAATCCTAATCTGTCTATGTATTTTTGTTTTTCAAACTTATTCCAACAATTGTTGAATATTTTATATTTAGTAGTTAATTTAAAACCAGGTTATTAACAATTTCCAATAAAATACTCAGAAAAACAGTTTTTAAAATCAAAAGAAATTAAACAAACGTCATAAAATACGCAAGAACAAAAATAAATAAATAAATAAATAAAATAGAGAGAGAGAGAGAGAGAAAGCTAGTTTCAGACTGAAGTAATTTATGAAATAAACACAGAATTGTTGGTAGCTATACGGAACAGCGTTGGCAATTATGACATGCCTGTATATTGGTGCAAAACTGGTCGGTCCGGGTTGGCAAACCGACAACTGTTTTGTGATCGAAAATATGTCTGTGGGCAAAAAAATCACTATATGTAGTCCATTACTATGTATTCCATTAATATGTAGTCCATTACTATGTATCAAAAATTGGCCCGAAATATACTAGCAGTGATAAAGACTCAAAACTCATATGGATCATACCTGGTCGAATGAATACAGATAGTCACATGTTATTTGTAAACGATTCAATAACCAGTTGTTTGTTTCCAATAAAAGTGAAATAAGTGACGTGGGTGGTGCCGTTTTCTTTCACTATTCAGATAATTTGTCTGATAGTTCTATAGATGTAGTACTATTTATTTCCACTAGTTTAGGCTCAATTATAACACATTCCTCAAAGCAATGTATGTAGAGGGAAAAAAATATTCTACTCACAACCAGAAATTTTAAGAAACGTACTTGTTAATATATTTCAATGCACTAGGATATTCATTAAAAATTGCAAGTAAAAGACGCTTATTTAAATACAGCTTCATGGATTAATCACGATGTAAATGAATTAGTGATTTTCTTCAGCGAACATTTCGGTGAATCGGTCGCCTGACCTTTTGCGGGCAAGTTAAATATCGACATTGGCATTAACGTTCCCCGTACGGCTTCAAAACGGTAGAGTATTGTTATTTGGATAAACTATATTTCGCCGATAATGATCCAATTATGTGCCTATACTATTTGGCTATTTTGCGTCGGACAGGACAAAAACTTTATGGAACCGATACAGAAGGTGGCATGTGGTCCATAAGCACGATAATCGGCATAATTTCTCCTATAATAGGTTTCCATAAAAACCGATTGTCGTGTGTTTTTAGTGAAAGTTCCATCTCTTATTAATAAAAATTAGACACTAATGCAGTCCAAAAACAACAAAATAATACAGCATACTTAATGGGAAATTAGAGAATTTAAAAAAACAACAACAAGAAAAAAAAAACTTAAATTCAGCTACAGGTGTTATACTATAATTGCTAACTTTTACAATATTTTAAAATTTTAATAAACATTTTAGTAGAATTTTTTGTGTATATAACAGATTTCACTGATTAAATAAAATGGAAAATTCTGTTAAAATTTTCTGGCAGCCAAAAAGCATAAATGTTTGCAGCAAGGCTTTAACAATCTTTGTTAAAACAAACTAATATAACTGAAAATGCTGTGTTGCTTCCAGGGATGGAACACGGGCGCAGAATTCATACCGGAATCTGTTTAAGAAATTTATCTACCTGTAATATCGTTGATTTAAGAAGTAGAAAACTTTCTTACATTGATAGTGGTATGAGTTCTGCGCCCGTGTTCCATCCCTGTGCTTCTTTCAAAATACGTTAATTTCAATTTTTCAATTTTTTTTTCCCCGACATTTTTCAAATATCATGTTTTTATTTGTTTATTTTGTTAAGAAGAAAATATTCTAGGGAAGGTTTAGAAAATTTCTATGTCAATATTTTATATCTCCTAACTCTCAAATTTAACTTATTTTCTGTAAATATAAATGAAAAATAAAATATATAGATGATTGCACAGATTTTATAGAATTAATTAAGTTTTCGGGAAAAAAGGGATAATTAATAGTTAATTATCCTTTAATAATCCCTAATAATTAAAAGTTACCACACATGGTAACTTTTAAAATTTATTTCGGAGTACTGTTATTCGCGCGCGATTTCTCCCACTTTCACTTTAGAGAAATATTCTCCAAAATCTAATTACGATGAATTAGGAAGAAAATCGCACTTAAAATACAGGGTAAGTCAAAACGAATATAGCGATTACAAACGGCTGTAAGTATTTATGGGAAAAGAATTTATCGATAAGATTAACACAAAATGTAGACGGAACACCAAAATTTTGTATACATACGTCATAGATGTTCTATGTGACTTCACTTGGTCACACGGGCAACATCGAGGCGGTAGTCCATTTCACGCCATACATTCTGAAGCATTTGTTCAGTCACCGACGCCAGCGCATTACAAATGCGTACTTTGGGACCCTGTGATTTTTATTTATGGGTTTATGTGAAAGACAAGCTGTATGTGCTTCCTATGCCCAAAACAATTGAAGATCTCAAAGTACGCATTTGTAATGCGCTTGCGTCGGTGACTGAACAAATGCTTCAGAATGTATGGCGTGAAATGGACTACCGCCTAGATATTGTCCGTATGACCAAGGGAAGTCACATAGAACATCTATGATGTATCACGTATGCATGCAAAATTTTGAAGTTTCGTCTACATTCTGTGTGAATCTTATCGATAAATTCTTTTCCATTAAATAGTTATAGTCGTTTGTAAACGCTGTATTCATTTTGACTTACCCTGTATACTTGGGTGAAAAGAAGGGCGGAACTACCAGTACTTTGAAACAAATTTATAAATGTTACCAGGTGTGTCATACTTACATTTTATCTTGCATTTACCTGGCTTGAATTTCGAAATATTCATTTATTTATTTATTTATTATACTGAACAAAATTAAACATTAAAGGATCAATTATTAAAAACTAATATACTGTAACAAATTTTAAACTTGGTTGATTAGTCTGACAAAATATTCCATCTCTTGTCTGTATAAATGGCCGTGAAATTTAATTACTGTTTAGAAAACGAAATCATCTCTCCACAAATTGAGAATATATTTATAAGATAAACTAGGGAAAATATAATAAATTGAAACGTAGTGGTTATTTGGCCAATCATGTATTTTACGTGTAAACATATATTTAGCCACAATTACTAAGTCTTCTTCTTTTCTGAAAGACGTTTATCACTTATTACACAGTCCTGCGATGAATAATATATAAGGGAATTGATAACTGAACTTTGCGTATTTTTTGGCGGTAATTTCGAAAAATATAAGGAAAAATTTTCATCAAGTCAAGTTTTCTTGAAATTTTCAATTTTACTTCCATTTTTAACACATACATTGCTGCCACGTTTTTTAATTTGTTCCTTAATGTTTTTAGTCCCGCCCCTTTTTCACACTGTGATAATTTTTGAGTAATTTTCTTAATATTTAATCGTAATTACATATTAAAGAAAAATTTTCTACAAAGATTACGGTGGGAAAAAGGGGCGGAGCTAAGAACATTCCGGAATAATTTGAAAAAAAAAAACTTGGCAGCTATGCACATATATAACATTTGATCCTCTTGGCCTATCGTCTGTTTCATGTAAATTACCTTACTAAAAATAAATAAAATAATATTTTGCTCATTTTCGGTTAGAAACTGCACCATAATTTAATGCAAAACGTAGCCAAAGAAACTTTCGATTTTTTCTCGACAAGAGACGGCTTGTGTGATCTAGCAACAGTGGTCTTTATTCATTTAAACCTATAAAAAATAAATCAATTGCTACAAAATCAAATTTGCTACACCAAGAATCGACCATTTTACATAGATTTCAAAGGATAAAAACCGTTGTTGCCAGACAGTACATGCAATATTGTTCAAAAAAAAAAAAAAAATCTATGTAAATTTTACTGAAAATCCTGATTTGATGGAAAAAAATGGCGGTAATTTTCGAAATAAGCTCACCAAATAACATAAAAATCAGCGAAAATCTCTTTTGCAATTTTCAAAAACTTCAATTTCGCAGGCCTGTGTTATTAATACAAAATTTTCGTTACTGTTTTCTAGTAAATATATACGATTATGTATTGAAAAATTCTATTATAGTAAAGTGATAGCAAACACTTAACAGAATAAAAGCTGAAGTGCATAGTCGCCAACATCCTAATTAATAATCCGACGTATTATTTGCACACGCCTCCCCCCCCTCCTTTTTTTTTAACAACTCGTTTCTTCTTAATTGCAAATACATTTAGAAAGAATTACTCTAAAAATTAAGTCGAGTGGAAAAAGTGGCGAGTACTAACAATTTTTAGGGTTAGGTTGGCAGCTACATACTTGCCAACCAACTCATTATGAACCGTACAATATTTAGTACCCGCCTTTTTATTCACACCAGTCAGGTTTTAGAGTAATTTTATTCTTATTTAATCGTAACAATATTTGGAGAGAATTACTCTAAAAATTAAGTGGTGTGAAAATAGGGGCGTTTTGTCAAGGAGCGTTAACAATTATACGGTTATAAATGAGATGGTTGGCAAGTATGCAGCTATAAAAGTGTAATCAATGAAAAATCAGAAATTGTATCCTTTTCAACCAGATTTTTATTTTATTTCATTTTTAGTATGCTGTTGCAACAAATTTCAGTTAGATGTCACTAAGCTTCAATAATCAGCGGCAACGAAAAATTCCTTTAAATATAAAATTTTATTATGATATTTTATTATATTTACTGATTCAAATTGAGACCATTTAGCAGTTTTGGTTAAGATTATTTATTATTTCTGACACATACATGTATTACTTTTTCCGTTTAGTATTAATAAAAATAAGTTAAAAAAATGCATTGTTTTAAATATTCCTTTAAAAAAATTACATTAAAGACATGACATATTAAATAAGGATTTTGCTTATTCATTTTTAAGCGAGTCTTGCTGTTCAAAGAAGTTTAACACTACGACGACAATGCCTTAAATTAAAAATACTAAAATATTTTTTTTGTAAAAAGTTGACCAAACCTTCTTTATTTTCCTAATAGAAAGTCTACCACAGTGTTAAGTATTTTATTTTAAATAGGATAAAGAACCATTATTCAATTACAGTTACGTTTTTAATTTAAAAGTCTGATTATTTGATAAAAAAAGATGTATATTCTACTTTGGCTTTAAAAATGGAAATGCTACAGCTGCAGTAAAGCAATTTATTTCACTTATTTTAATCAAATAATAATAATAATAATGATAACAAGTAAGGACAAAAATAAAAAAAAAAACTTATTTACACCAGAATAAATATTATTACTTTCTGAAAAATAATAAATATCTGAAATCAGATGGTGGGCAAAAATTTGATGGATATCCTAATATATCAAGTAAAATCTGTTGCTTTAAGCAGATTGATGCTTAAAAAAAATGTTGAGTTGCTCCTCTCGATTTTCCGAATGTTAAGTAATTAATGATTGTTTACAGTCGGCTGTAAAATTATTCGAGCACTAGCCAATAATTCCTATATTTAAAAAGTACACTTAAGACTGTTTTACTAAGTAAATCCTTGTCGAATCATGTTCTTAGACTGATTAAGAACATGACTCGACAAGGATTTATTTAAGAAAGCTGTATTAAGTGTACTCTTTTTTGGCAAGGATTATTGCTAGTGCTCGAATAATTTTGCAGCCGACTGTATGTTCGTAAAATTTAGAGAAGTCGTTAAACAAACAAAGAAGAATATTACATAGTGTAGCCAGGTTGCTTAAAACCACCAGCGACGACGCGTCCAAAATGTTGGAGGGGTGCCAGCTTGCCCGGCAGGTTCTGATTTGGAAAACCTGTTGTCATTCACTTTTTCTGAGCCAGATAACTGTCACGCCTATTTTAACAGTGGACTCGTTGAATTAGCGCTTGCGCATAGGCTTCCATGGTTTCATGAAATGTGGTCGAAGAATAATAGGGTATTTGCGATTTTTTTTTTCTGTAACCAATATGTTGTTTAATTTAACGCTATAGCACTTCAAAAATTTTGAGCCCACACAGCATAATGATAATGATAATTATGAGGTGTCCCTGTAAATGTCCATAAGTTCTGGACTCACTTAAATCTATACAAATCGTTTAACGGTGGCCTATAAAATGTATATAAGTTCTCGGCTCATTCGTAAAAGGCGTTTAGACGTTATAGAACTTTAAGTAATTTGAATCCATAAGCCACAATAATAAAATTTTGTTTTGTGTCCCTGTAAAATCGATCAGCAATAGACTCTCCAAAATTCATTCAATTTATGTGACGGCAATCTATAATATGTATACAAATTTTCAACTCAATCTAATAAGGCATTTAATCGCTATTGCACTTTAAATAATATGAGCCCATAAACCGCAAAAATTAAGAATTTTTCTTTTGTTCCTGTAAAAAAACTCCGCATGCAGTTTGTGTGACAGGATCTATAATATGTACAGTCGGGGAAAAAAAAAACGCAACACTCAACGTAACTTCGTTACTAATCGATGTAGAAAAATGTAATAGGCGAATTGTGATTCGGCGAATTGTGAGTAGTTTCAGAAAATGAACTGAATTTTTGAATTAGGGGCCGCCTACATATTAAAACGCGCACCAACTTTGATTTTTTCAATGGTAATGCCCCATTTTTATTTTATATTTGAATTCCTGGGATCATGACAACGCGAAAAAGTATATTGGTTGTTTATTTTAGTTATTTTTTCACAGAGTTATAAGCGTTCAAAGTTTGAAGGTGCTAATGTTAAATTCATATTTCAAACTTTTATTAATATCTTCACAAAAAATTACTTGATCGATATAATTTTTTTTTTGTTACGAGATACAGTGAAGAAACCCAAACATAATCCATCCTTACTTTTGATTCTGAAAAATATTTTTAATTCTGAAAAATATTAATAAATCCATATTCATAAAAAATATGAATTATGACCTATATTAATTTTTACATAAAATGAATCCTAATGCTGAAAAATATGGGTATGCAAATTTGCAGCTCATTCCAGTTATTAGTTTTCGAGATATAAATAAATCTTTCTTTTGGAGTGGTTTAGGGGGCCGTCTCTTATAACGTTTTTCATGCGATAACGAATGAAATCTTAAAAAATAACAAAGAAAATTAAGCAAAATATTTTTATTTTTTATGAACGGGTCAAATTATATAACAACAAGGTCAAACGCAAAGAAATGAAACAAAAATGAGGATTTTTAGACATTAGTGTTATTATAAAGAATTCCTGTTTTCTAAAGAAGACCGCCTTCATCGTTCTTCAAAACAAAACAATACAGAAAAGGAAAGTAAATGTGTCATTGAGTATTCGTGTTAAACTCCTTATTTTATGTTGACAAAAATATGCACAAGGAATATTTACTTTATCCATTAATTAGTGATAAATTTTGAATCTTTTAAACGAACACTAGAAGAAACAAAATTAACTAAATAGGCGGGGTTTACTGCTTTAAATAGAAAAATAGGTTTAATGTGAAATTCTAAAAAATATAAAAAACGAATGGAATTGGAATGCAAGACAGACTTGTAAAATCGTTTCTTAACTACCACCATAGTTAAAAAAAGCTTAATCATTTGCTTCATATATTGATTTTTTTTTTTATTTTATTTATTTACTTATTCATTTATTTTGTAGGGGGGAGGATTATTATTTTAAGGACACTTTAGTCTTTAAAATTTTATTAATATATTTTAAATTTACACATTTTTTAAAAACATATTTTAACTTTTATAAATATATTTTAAAACTATTTGCGACCGCAGGATTTTGTCTTTTTGACAGTTAGATCCGCCTACAAACGTTATACTCTCAAAATAAAATATTTCAGAAGAAATTTTTTGTATTCAGAATTATATTACAAATGGACATACATTATAATTATATTCTTTCTAATCAATATATTTCTATCCATAGTATATTTTATTGCAAAAATATTTACACTGGGTATACACTTAAGAAATATGTAACACACAAATTACGAAAGAAACGCCCACTGACAGAGTTACAGATTTTCAAATGGCGTAAATCTACGCCAGCAGTCGCGAAAGGGTTAATTAAGAAATTTTATTTTCATAGAAATTATAAAACGAAACATACAGTTCATACAAGTGAGATTAAAATTGCTTAATATTTACTTCATGAACCCTTACAATAATTTATTCGAAAAGATTTAGTTTATGCGTTGTTGTATATATATATATATATTATTTCATTTCGTATATTATGTTACACCTACGAAAGAAAATTTAAGCTTTATTGGTGATCAGTACAGCCATAATAGACACTTTTACTTGAAAAATATTGCACTCTTTTCAAAGAGTACTGTATGGACTTATCGCAAGTGTAATGTATATAAATAGACCTAAAATTATCTAAACAAGTACTGAAGTATATACAAATCTAGAAAATTGAATTCAGGATAATTAAGGAACTGGAAAAAAATGACAACGTTTTATTAATTTTTATAAATATTTTTTTCCTGAAAGATTTCAGATGTGAAACATTAAAATTTCTTTTTTCTTATAGGATTTAATTTTATTTTTCTACATTTACAGATAACCTCCTAACACATTTTTGATAATAACTCTATAAATACTAAAGATAAAGTAAACAAACAGTATACTTTTCCGCACTGCCAGGCTTTCAGAAATTCGAAAATGCAGTCAAAATTGGGTGTTGCTATTGAAAAAATCAAAGTTGGTGCTCATTTCAATATGTAGATGACCCCTAATTCAAAATTTGACGACATATTCAGAAAGTGCTTTTAATTTCCTGTTCAATTATGTCTATTAGATGTTCCTCAGTCAATTAATAACGAAACAACGTGTTGCGTTTTTTTTTTTTTCCCCGACTGTACATAAATTTTCAGCTTAGTCGGATAAGGCATTTAGACGCTATCGCACTTTAAAGAATTTGAGACCATAATGCATAATAATAAAGGATTTTTCACTGTGTCTCTGTAAAAAGGAACTGCAAGGGATTCACCAAAATTTATGCAGTTCGTCCAATGATGACCTGTAACAAACATATAAAAATTCAGCTCAACGGAACAAGGTGTTTAGACGCAATTGCACTTAAAAATTTTTTGAGTTCAAAATAAGGAATGTTTCTTTGTGTCCTTGTGAAAAAAAAAAAAAAAAAAAAAAAAAACCTATTAGCACTAGAGTTATAAAAATCTGTACAGTTCATACGACTGTGACTTATAACATGTGTATAATTTTGCAGCTCAATCGAATATGGCATTTAGACGCTATCATTATTAAAAAAAAAAAAAAAAAAGTTTCTCTAGGCCATAAAGAAAAAGAATTTTTCTTTCTCTCCCTCTAAAGAAATCGTAAGTGCTTGATTCCCCAAAAATAATAGGTTTCGTCCTACAGTGACCTATAACATACACTGTACAAAATATTTTTTAAAAGTACAGGAAAAATCTGGCAGCTGGGGTGCCAGTATTTCTCCGTCAAATATACAGAACAAAACTATACTTTAACAAAAAATCTGTTTTATTTACAGGATTTCTGCGTAAAATGTATGTTAGTATTACAATTTTGCAGTTTTAAACTGTATATTTGACGGAGAAATACTGGCATCCCAGATGCCAGATTTTTCCTGTACTTTTAGAGGTTTATTTTGTGCAGTGTACGAAACAACTTCCAACTCATTCGAACAAATAATTTAGACGCTATTGTATTCATTCACTTTTATACACGCTATACAAACATACATTATCGTAAAAATAACAAATATGAACTCAGGACGTCAAAACATGTAGATACACCAAAATCTCAAAGTCGGATTTTTGACATAATTACAATACTTTCCTTACATATGTATATTCGAAAAATAAAAAATACTACATTACTGGCAATTAAAATTGCTACACCAAGAAGGAATAATAGTAACGGAATGAAATTTGTTGGACTCTTACATTATAGTAGGAAGAACAATTGATTGAAGTTTCAGAAAATTTAGAGTAATATGTACTGAGAAAACAGTACATAAAGCAGTGACCTCTGTGAGCAATAACAGCACATATCTGCCTAGCCATTGAATCGAGCAGTGATTGGATGACATATACGGGTAGAGCACTTCATGGGGTTTCAACACGATAACACAATCCATCGATTGAAGTTACTGGTGAGTGGTGGGGGGCCAGTCGCTTTTCAACGATTAAACAATTCATTTTCATTGGTGCGAGATCAGGAGAACGCGCTGGTCAGAGCAACAGTCGAACAAATTCGTCATCAATGAAGGTCCAGACAATATGGACAACTTCCGGTCGTGCATTGTCCTGCTTAAATGTTGCGCTTCGGAGGCTTTGAACATAGGGCAGAGTGATAGGCCTTAACACGTCAGAAATATAATGGCTGGTATTCAGAGTGGCGGGAATGAATGCAAGAGGTGACCGGGACGTGTATCCAATGGTACCACATACCATCAATCCGGGTGGTGACTCAGAGTGCAGCTACCAAAATTCTGATTACCCTCAAAACTGCATCACTGATATGGGCGCCATTAATGTGTGATCGACGCTGAACCTGGACGAAGGAATGCCATGAAGTCACTTTTCAGACAAATCACAATCCTGTTTACAGCATCAAGATTGCCTTATCCGTATTTAACGGCATTATTAATAAAGCACATTGCCAGCTGGAATTCGACATCATCATACTGTACATCATTCGCAATGATGTTATGGGTTCCCATTGGTTACACGTCTCGATTACTTCATGTTCGTAATCATGGCAATCTGAACAGCAGCCATTAAATTTCTGATGAGTTAAGGCCCGCCCCTCTGCCCTGTATTCGAGGCCTCCGTAGTGCAAAATTTAAGCAAGATAATGCACGACCGCAAGTTGTTTGTATTGTCCGGACCTTCTTTGATACAGAATGTGTTCGATTGTTGCTCTGGCAAGCGCGTTCTCCTAATCTCACCCCAATGAAAATGACTATTTAATCGTTGAAAGAGACTGGCCCCCCACCACTCACCAGTAACTTCGATCGATGAATTGTGACATCGTGTTAAAACATCATGAAGTGCTCTACCCGTACATGTCATCCAATCGCTGTTCGATTCAATGCCTAGGCAGATATGTGCTGTTATTGCTCACAGAGGTCGCTGTTTTATGTACTGTTTTCTCTGTACATATTACTCCAAATTTCCTAAAATTTTAATCAATTGTTCTTCCTGCTATGATGTATGTGTCCAACAAATTTCATTCTGTTATTATTAATCTTTCTTGATGTAGCATTTTTAATGTCCAGTAGTATATTTAATCGATTACTTAAATAAGTAGGAATGACGTAGTTGCCAACTCTCACGCGTTTCGGCTACAGAAAAATTTTCATTGAAAGTTTTGTATCTATATCTGTCACAGATTTCACTATAATATACTAAATTCCAATAAACTAAATTTTCCAGTACCTAAAAAGTGTAAAATTTGTCAACTGTGGAATCGTATTTGTAGTTACTGATGGCTGACAAAATTACTATGTCAAAATGAGGTTTATAAATAATTTTATATTTTCTGTAGCAGGTTCGATTACAGAGAGACGTTTAACTTGTCCCGATAATACCGTAGCTTGCCATGGTTCAAAGCAATGCAATGGTGCAGTGACAAAGCTTAGCACCGTTCCGGCGATTTATTCTTGGCGACTGCATTTTCATTGCCGTTGCGGTTCTTTGTCACGTCATAGTGTTGGAATCATAATCTCATATCCTTGCATTCAATATTTTAAATGTAAGTATTAATTTCTGATATTCGACTTTTTATTTTTTATATTACCGTAATTTACAGCGTATAAACCACTGGTAAGATACGTCATTTCTACAAGTTTTATTTAACGGAAAAATCAATATTTTTTCGAAGAAACATCTTCAAGAAATATACCTTTGTTTCTCAGTGTAAATTTCTAGTGCAAAATTGACTTATCTGATCTGCGAATTATATACCGAATATTAAGTAAATTATGGTATGTACAGTCAGCAACAACAAAAGGCCAACCCTTGCGTGATTTCGCCGTAAATTATCGTAGAAACATGCGGCTGGTACCAATCGATTTGTAATAACGTCTAATTTGTAACTGTATAGTTCGATTTTACTTAGGGATTAGTCTACATCAGTCTTGCCAGATCTGGCGGGTTTTTTATTGAATATCACCAATAATTTTGAGAAGTGACATTTTATTTGCATAACAGATTACCAATTATCGAAGTAATTAGTGAAACGTTACAATTAAAATTTATTGGTGATTATTAAATAAAGAAATCTACCATATCTGACAACAATGGTTTATACTAGGCCTGACCACCCTAAAACTTTTGGCGGGCTGCATTAGAAATCTATTTTACACCGGCGGGCCGCAATGTATAAATGCATGAACCGGCGGTATGCATGCACCCGGTATATACCGAGTGATTCAAGATAGATATTACACCGATTATCTCGTAATCTAAGAAAGATAGAAACATGCTTCCAATAATTACAAATTAGGTGCAAATTAAGAATAGATTTCAAATATGACATTTTGTTGTATATATTTTAAAACAGGAAAATTAGTTTTTCTATGGTCCCTCCTATCATATGATTTATATTTAGAAAAATATTCTCCTCGCTATTAGAAGAAAAAGAATCATCTCAATAAGTCAAAATCTCGCTCAGTTAATGCAATTTGAAATTCATGACTTATACCACTTTTTTTTCAACTTTGGCATCTATTTTTTAACGCAAACGGGCTCACTTTAGTGGGTTATCTATGAGATGAGAAAAATTAAAAAAAAATATCCTTCATTTTAAAATACCAACTAAAATCATTCAAACACATGAAATCAACAGTTCTAAGAACTTAATTTACAAATTTACATTATTCCCTATTGTTAAAATATTTATGGTTAAATTTTCTAGGTGGTCACCTGCAAAATAAGCACGTTAAGAGAGGGAAAAAAAATTAAAAGACTAGCAAAACCGTGGGTTGCAAAATGTAATGGTTGCAAAAATGTAATGACTTCGACTCTTTAAGAATTCCAACAAGGTTAAAAAGTGTTAATGACTTTAATTTGTCTGTCTGTCCGCGCTCTAACCCCTGTGAATATTCATGGAATTTCCTGAATCTGATATATGTTATTTGAGTTCACTATCTGATGTCCCTTATTGAAAATGGAATGAATACCTCTGCTAAGCTGTGTACAGGGAAACCCGAAAGTATTCGAAATCATTGTGTTCTATGAGAGGTATTTTTATAAACCATATTTTAATTCCTTTAATTTATGCATATATTAATAAAATTGAAATATGTTATTAAAGTTTACTATCGGATATTTTCTATAGAAAATGGAGTAAACACCATCACTGGTTTCCATACAGGGGCACCCGAAAGTACTCCAAAGCATTGCGTTCAATGAAAGATATTTCTATAAACCAGATTTACATTACTTTGCAAAAATCTTAATGAGATTGAAATATGTTATTCATATGCACAAAAGAATACTTTCTATAGTGTACTGTACAATCAGCATTAGATTTACAGTGCACCCAAAAATATTCAGCTAAGTTAATTGTTATTATTGGACATTTGCTGGAATTGCATTTTCGTTTACATTAAACATTTTCAAATAATTTTTAACTGTCAATATGATTTCAATTTGCATATTTTTTTCACTGACTGTGCATCTGTCTGTCTGTCCGTCTGCCCGCCCCCAGCGTCTGTAAATATTTTCAGAAATTTTAAAAAATGATATATGTTATACACTATGGAATATTCCCTATTTAAAATGCATGAATAGGTCCTCTACAATTGGTTTATGTTCTGGCACGCACAACAAATGACAACGCATTGCGTTTTGGGATATGCATTCTTATAAATTGCATTTAAATAACTTTCTATTGTAAAAATCATAAAGAAATTCATATTTATTGTTAATATTCTAAAATAATGTTTTGTATAGAATATGATATGGTACTAATGTATAATTTTATGTCGGGGGGGTTACCGCTCTTCTCAACCCCGTTTAATTATAGTGCCTACATTTATTAAAACAAAAATTAAGTCTGTTATTGATTTCCTTGAAACTTGCAAATCTGATCAACATTTCAAGTTGCAACTAGATATGGAATCAAGAGTACCAAATTTGAATTTCCTGTAGTTATTTGTTGTTAAATTATGCTGATAATTCATATATATACAGATCAACCACTAAAAATTTCACTTCCGTATTCAGGAGGCCTCAAAACATAATATTATACAGAAAAATAAATCAGCATGGGTATGAGAAATTAATTTTCCGCTTTGTGTCAGCAGTGTTCTTGGACATAAAAAATATGCAGCAAAGCACTTACGTCAATTACATTTAATTAAAAAAAATATATTTACCTTAATTTTGGGTATCCCTGTATTTTGTCTATAAACTATATACACATGACTTTGTGCACGTAAATTTAGTGTTATATGTAAAACACATAACGCAAAAGGAAATACACTTCTAGCAATTCTCAAGTATAGCTCCAGTATATTCAAATACTCTAAGTAACCCTGTAAATGAATGATGAATAATTGCTATACTACAGTCTACAAAAACATGCTTTTATGCGTATAAAAAATGTGTTATTTTCATTTTGTTTATGTCAGCCTGTAGATGTCACTCTGTACATATAAGAAATATCGCTCACAGACGTAGGGTATCAGAATTATTTTGAATGAGACTGTACACAACACTTTGTCTGATCGCAACGAATTGCTTAGTGTAGCATCGCAGTGCGATACGGATTTAAAATGAATATGGACTTCCTGCTACTATTTTTTCTTGGGATATGCTAATAACAAACACACACACAGAGAGAGAGAGACCAACCGCAATAAACATAATTTTTGAATTCAAATGATCTGAAAACGTGCAAACATAACAAAAGCTAATTTTCGCAAATTTGACTCAAAAACAATACTTTCTCGATACAATGTATATGGGTAAGATAATGTATAAAGGAAAAGAAATAAAAATGAATTTCAAAATTCCCTTTTAGTACATAAATTATTCATAAATTTTATTTGTTAAATTATCAACTAGTATTTTCGTATGTATCCACTAGGAGAAAAAGACACATTACAGGTTAAAATAGCCGTCTTTCTCTGAATGAAAAATAGTTTTTTTTTACCCAAGCGCTGATCAACCTATGCCATATTACAAAAGCTATAGCAATTACAATTTCTCACTTTTGATACCACCCCTTAAGACTTGGCGAAATAGGCTAGAATTTCAAATTGCAATAACTCAGCGAAATTTTCACTTAGAAACATGAAATATGTATGGCTTTTTTTCTTGGACTGGGGAGAATATTTATCTAACTATAAGTCCTATCATTGTCCTGTATAAAAATTAAATTTCGTATTTAATATGTATACAACCCCTTGTACAATAAAATACCATATCTGAAATCTACTGTTCATTTGAACCAATTTTGTAATTGGAAGTATGTTTCCATCTTTCTTAGTTTACGAGATAATTGTTGTAACATCTATTTTGAATCACCCGGAATAATGATTCTTTTTCCGGTGGGCTCGTGAGGATTTAACGGCCCTCTTCACTTACCGTCACCGGAAGCCCGAACCAATGTTATCTATGGGGAAATTTTCTTTTCAAATAACTTATTAACCAATACATATTTTTAAATTCTGTTTTCACATTCAGAAAATTCCCAACTGTTAAATTGACGGACCTTTTTCAAAAATGTATTTTTTTTAATTTTTAATATTTTATTTTGAAATTGCAAAATGAAAAAAATTCACATATTGAAAATTCGTATTTTTCAGCTTCAAAATAAAATATAAAAAATTAAAAAAAATAATTTTTTAAAAAAGGTCCGTCAATTTAACAGTTGGTAATTTTCAGAATGTGAAAACAAAATTTAAAAATATGGATTAGTTTATAAGTTATTCGTAAAGAAAAATTTACCATTTAGCTTCGGCTTCTGGCGGCGGTGAGTGAAGAGGGCCCTTAAAGCAGAAAGTATGGATATTAAATATATTTTTCCTCTTAAAACAACTGTAAAATAGCCAAAAACATATGATTATACATTCATAAGTATGATACTAAGAATCAGTCATTGATCTTATAATATTTTATTAACATCTATGACAAGGATGGAACACGGGAGCAGATCTCATACCACTATGAAAGTAACAAAATTTTCTACTTCTTAAATCAGCAATATTATATGCAGAGAAATTTCTTAAGCAAATAGAGGTATGAATTCTGCGCCCGTGTTCCCTCCTGGCAATGAGTATGATATTTGTTTCTTAACCGTTTGACTGCAATGTTTAGTCTCGAAAACTGGGAAGCAGCGCTATCGCGCTTCGAGAGAAACAATTCAGATAACACCGGAATTTTAACTTAATTTTTACTTTAAAAAAATCAGTCGGTCAATCGGAACATCTAGATAATATGAAGAAGTTGGTTATGTTATGCTGCAACATTATTTTGGATGATGATTTGGTGCATAATGGTACGAAGGAGGATGAGACATTGGAAGCAAATAATGAAGAAAGTGACGAAATTTACATCAATGTGTGGTCTACAGTAACAAGTAGAGTGAGATAAAGCGTTCTAACCCCATCTGCGGTCGCTGTAAGAAAAGGCTACATGGCATTTGTGCTGGAAAATAAAATTGTTAACATTATCTTTTCATAATCTTTCTTTCATATTTTCTTACAAAAAGTAAATATATATATATATATATATATATATATATATATATTTATAAAGTTCTTTTCTTTTATTATTTCTTTGTAAAACACAAAAAGAATTAATAAATTAACTGATAATTGTATGAGTAATTGTGTTTTATTTAATAACTTTTTTTTTTTTTTTTAATACTCAAAAAATATCAACAGAAGACGACGTTAGTAGTCTGATCATTGATATCAATTAAATGTAGTTCTCCAAAAGAGAAATATCTAACGTAATTTTCGACGTATAAATTATTACAACGCCCGTTTCATCATTTAAAAAATATATATCCTTATATTTGGGAAATAAGTTGGAAAAAGAAAAGAATGGGCGAAGTCTCGATAAAATCTTATCAAAATACCCACCCTTCACCACGCTGAATTGTACAATTGGAAAACTATATTAAATTTGGATTTTAGCGATGCTCTTAAATTTTCGTAAAACATTATGTGTGAACAATTATTAATGGTAAAACAAGTTTTTTGTTCTTATTCATCCTTTAATGATACTTAAATTTGCCTTTTACATAACATAAAATCCACGCCTTACTGTAGTGTAAGGCGCGGTTTTTATTAATTAGATGTGTTTTTATATATCATTAGAAAATTTCATATTTTATTTCTGTAGAAAGAGCTATCGAGGGTAGAGGATTTATGCATAAAAATACACATTTATATATGCCTTTTCGACTGCTGCTTACTTAGATTTTTTTTTTTTTTTTTAATTTTTACTGCACGGTGTGGTTTTTCCCTTAAGCATGATTGGGTTTCGAATTTTTTACAAAGCGAAAATTAAATATTTACACCGGAAAAACTTTTATTGAGGCCTGTAAAACAGATACCAATTTAAGATTGTGTTTTTGAAAGTGCTTTAGCATTAAAATTTTTAAGCTACCTTAATCGGTATTTTTAATAAATAGGTCAGAAAAAAATTATTAATTTTAGATGTTTAAATCAAATATGTCAAAGTAGAAATTTTCTGAATCCTGTCGTGGGCCGCAAAACCTTACCCGGCGGGCCACATGTGGCCCGCTTGTCGCGGGTTAGCTAGCCCTGGTTTAGATTTATATTATATAAATACTCTTAAACGCTTCTTTTAATTGTACAGTCAGGAAAAAAAAAAGCCATGCTTAACTTTACCGTAAATTATCGTAGAAACATGCGGCTGGTGCCGATCGATTCGTAATAACGTCTACATTATAACGGTTTAGTTAGATTTTGCTTAGGGGGTCGTCTACATATTAATACTGACATCAACTTTACATTTTCAATGGTAACCCCCCATATCTTCCCGAAAGTTTTTAATTTCTTTTCTTTTCTTTTCTTTTTTTTTTTCTTATATGCTTTAGAATGAAAATACCCAAATATATACGATACACATTTTTGATTAAAAAACATTTTTCTTTTAAATTACGAAAATTATTAATAAATTCATATTCGAAAAAAATATGAAGTATGACCTATACTAATTTTGGCACATATAGAACAGTCATCATCAAAAATATGGATTTTCAAATTAACAACTCGTTTCTAACATTACTTTTTGGAGTTAAAGTGATATTTCATTTTTATTAATGTTAGGGGGTTATCACATGTTATCGTTTGTATTATCTGTTGGGTGAGTGCAAAAGTTATGTCCGTTTATATTACCCATAAAGAAGAGCAAATAAACACAAGATGAACAGTTACCTGTTGTTGTGCATAATCCCCATTGCCACCTATGACCTCTTGCCATGTTTCTGGTATAAGATGAATTCCATGGCGGTAAAATTCCGGTGATTTCAAGTCAAAAAATCTTGGATGGCAGTTTTCACGGGCTTATTTAGAATGTTCTCAGGCATTATTAATGCACTTATGTGTCTTAAATGTCTTTTCACTGTGAACAGACAAAATTTGCCCATTTTTGAAAGCTGACATGAAAATGCTTGAATATTTCGCCGCCAATCAAGAGTATTAATTTATTGTTTCTAATTTTTAGGTAATATCATATACTTGCAGTATATAACAGATTATGTTGCTTTCGTTTAACTCAGTTTGCAATTATTGCCAAAAACTGAAATTCATGTTAGCGATTGTCTCAGGAAAACAAAGAAGTGTCACTGTATTATCTTGTAAAGTCTTCACGTGACGGTTTGCAAGTTCACATTTTCGGAACTAATTTATGTTATGTTTATCGCTCACGCCGGAAATAAAAATATATTACAAAATGATCACAGAAAGCAGAATTAACTAGTCCAAAAACATAAATTACTAGTTAAACATATTATACAGAACACACAGTGTTTAGATAGTTGTGTTGCTAAATTCAAGGCTTTTATGCAAAAAAAAGAGCAACACTTGAATTTTAAAGCATTATAATCCTAATCTGTCTATGTATTTTTGCTTTTCAAACTTATTCCATCAATTGTTGAAAAAGTTAGGTTTAGTAGTTAATTTAAAACCAGGTTTTTAACAATTTCCAATAAAATACTCAGAAAAACAGTTTTTAAAATCAAAAGAAATTAAATGAACATCGTAAAATACGCAAAAAAAAAAAAAAAAAAAAAAAAAGAGAGAAAGAAAAAGCTAGTTTTAGAAGTAATTTATCAAACAAACACAGAACTGTTTGTAGCTATACGGAAGAGCGTTGACAATTATGATATGCCTGTATATTGGGGAAAAACTGGTCTGTCCGGAATATCAAGATTGTCGGCAAACCGACAACAGCTTTGTGATCGGAAATACGTTTGTGAGCAAAAACATCACTACTTAATATCTAGTCCATTGCAATTTATCAAACATCGACCCAAAATAAACTGGCAGTGATAAAGACTCAAAAGTCATACGGATCATATCTGGTCGAGTGAATACAGATAGTCATATGTTATCTGTAAACAATTCAATAACCAGTTGTTTATTTACAATAAAAGTGAAATAAGTGACGTGAGTGGTGCCGTTTTCTTTCACTATTCACATTATATGTCTGATAGTCCTATAGATGTAATACCATTTATTTCCACTAGTTTAGGTTGAATTATAATAAATTTCTCAAAGCAATGTATGTAGAGGAAAAAAAAATATTCTACTTACCACCAGAAATTTTAACTTATTAATGTATTTCAATGCACTTAGACATTCATTAAAAATTGCAAGTGAAAAATGTTTACTTAAATAGAACTTCTTGGATTAATTACAACACAAACCAATTAGTGATGTATTTCAATTTCAGCGAAAATTTCGGTAAATCGGTCGCCTGACCGTTTGTGGGCCAGCTAAATATAGACATTGGCATTAACGTTCTACATATGGCTTCAAAACTGTAGGGTACTGTTATTTCTAAAAATTAATTTCGCCGATAATGATTTAATTGTGTGCCTATCTAAACCATTTGACGGTTTTACGTCGGTCAGGACAAAAACTTTATAGAACCGATACACAAGATGGCATGTGGTCCATAAGCACGATAATCGGCATGCTTTCGCCCATAATGGGTTTCCATAATAGGCTTCCGTAAAAACCGATTGTCGTGTGTTTGTTGTGTAGTTCCTTCCCTCATTAAGAACAAAAATTTGACACAAATGCAGTCTATAAACAATAAAATAATACAGCATACTTAATTTGAAATTAGAGAATTAAAAGAAAAAAAATGTTTAAGTTCAGCTACAGGTATTATACTACAATTGCTAACTTTTACAATATTTTAAATTTTTAATAAACATTTTAGTAGAAATTTTTGTATATATAACAAATTTCTCTGATTAAATAAATTGTAAAATTCTGTTAAAATTTTCCTGTAGCCAAAAAGGCATATAAGTTTATTTAACAATCTTTATTAAAACAAACTCTGATAACTGAAAATGTTGTGTTATTTCTTACAAAATACGTTAATTTCAGTTTTTAAAACTTTTTTTTTTCCTCGACATTTTAAAAATATTATTATTTTTTTTTTTTAAAGAAGAAAACATTCCAAGGAAGGTTTTGAAAAAATATGTCATTCGCAATCTGTGTCGTCCATGCGTCTTATTCTGTCGACATTGTGTCAGTGGTGATTGTTGAAATTACGCCAAGTTCCTGAAGCCAAGTTATTGATTTTAATCACAGAAAATCACAATTACATTTCATATGACAACAGAAAAACTCTGACCAGCTGAGCGTACGAATTTAACCGAATTTCAAATCAGGACATCCTTCGATTAATTTGGAGAATTTCGTGCGTACGGATATAGCAATACAATTTCTGTGTCAATATTTGATATCTCCTAACTCTCAAATTTAACTCATTTTCTGTAAATATAAATGAAAAATAAAATATATAGATGATTGCAAAGATTTGTAGAATTAATTAAATTTTCGGAAAAAAAAAAAGGCTAAATAATATTACCACAGCACGCATAGTAACTTTCAAATTCATTTCGGAGTACTGTTAATCCCGCGCTTTTTTCCCCCACTTTCATTTTAGAGAAGTATTCTCCAACATCTAATTACGATGAAATAGGAAGAAAATTGCTGTTAAAATATACTGGGGTAAAAAAAAGGGGCGGGACTTCGTAACCAGTACTTCGTAACAAATTTATAAATGTTATCAGTTGTAATATGCCGAGCGTAAAGGGTTAAAATATACTGTGAGGAAAAAAAAGGGCGGGACTACCAGTACTTTGTAACGAATTTATAAATGTTACCAGGTGTGTCATAGTTAAATTTTATCTTACATTTACCTAGTTAGAATTTCGAAATATTTATTTATTTATTTTACTGAACAAAATTAAACATTAGATGATCAAATATTAAAAACTAATATATGGTGCCAAAATTTAAGCTTGGTTGATTAGTCTGACAAAATATTCCATCTCTTGTCTTTATAAATTGCCGCGAAATTTAATTACTGTTTAGAAAACGAAATCATCTCTCCACAAATTGAGAATGTATTTATAAGATAAACTAGGGAAAACATAAGAAATTGGAACATAGTGGTTATTTGGCCAATCATGATTTTTATGTTTAAATATTTATTTAGTCACAATTACTAAGTTTTCTTCTTCTCCGAAAGACGTTTTCCACTAAAACACAGACCTGCGATGTAAAATGTATAAGGGAATTGATAACCAGAGCCTGATTAAGGGTGAAGCTCGCTCTTACCGGAATATTTTTACAATTATTTTTTACTTCATGTCATAGAAATTCCACGCTTTGACGAGGAAATATTTTTTATAAAAAATCAACGGTGTAAAACAATCCAATTTACTCACCGTTATTAGACACCAGAATTCTTTTAAAATAATTTGTAATGAAAATTTTCTGTTTATTAAAGGAGGAAAGTATTTGTTAAAAAATAACAGTGTAAGTATAAATAATGTATAAAGAGCGAGCTTCCCCCTTAATCAGGCTCTGTTGATAACTGAACTTTACGTATTTTTTGGCACTGATTTCGAAAAATATAACGAAACATTTCCATACTTGCCAACATTCTAATTAATATTCCGTAGTGCTGTTAGTCCCGCCCTTGTTTCCACACCAATAAATGTTTAGAGTAATTTTTTTCAAATAAATTTACGATTAAATAAGAAGAAAATACTTTAAAAAGTTACTGGTGTCAAAAGGAAGGCGGGGCTAACAATACTACGGAATATTAATTAGAATGTTGGCAAGTATGCATTCCTATCAAGTCAAGTTTTCTTGAAATTTTCAATTTTACTCCCATTTTTAACACATACATAGCTGCCAAGTTTTTTAATTTATTCCGGAAGGTTTTTAGTCCCCCCCCCCCTTTTTCACACCGTGATAATTTTTGAGTAATTTTCTTAATATTTAATCATAAATTTTTCTACATAGATTACGGTGTGAAAAGGGGGGTGGGGCGGGGCTAAGAAAACTCCGGAATAAATTAAAAAACTTGGCAGCTACGCACATATATATTATTTGCTCCTCTTGGACAATCGTCTATTTCATGTAAGTTACCTTACTAAAAATAAATAAAATAATATTTTGCTCATTTTCGTTCAGAAACTGCACCATAATTTAATGCAAAACGTACCCAATGAAACTTTCGATTTTTTTTTTTCGACCAGAGGCGGCTTGTGCGATCTAGCAACAGTAGTTTTTATTCATTTAAACCTATAAAAAATAAATCAATTGCTAAAAAATCAAATTTTCTACACCAAGAATCAACCATTTTACGTAGATTTAAAAGGATAAAAACCGTTGTTGCGAGATAGTACATGGAATATTGTTAAAAAAAAAAAAAAAAAAAAATCTGTGTCAGATTTACTGAAAATCCTGACGTGACGGAAAAAAATGGAGGTAATTTTCGAAATCAGTTCACGAAATAACAAAATTCAGCGAAAACCTCTCTTGCCATTTTCAAAAAATTCAATTTCGCAAGCCTGTGTTATTAATACCATACCCTCCTAAACTAGATCCCTGTCGCGTTGCTCTTAAACTTGGCAACAGTTGAAGCAGTAGACAGCGCCACCCGGGACAGATTGCGCGGCTATTTTACTCAAGAGCCACTAATAATTTTAAAAAGTGGGATTTGATATAGTGAAAAAGCGAATAGAAGTAATGAAACGTCGATTGTATATATCATATATCACTTCTTAAAATTATTGGTGACAGTGATAAAAAAGTATTTAAATCTGTACCAGGTGGGGCTGTCTACCGCTTCAACTGTTGCCAAGTTTACGACCAACGCGACAGGCATCTAGTTTTAGGAGGCTATGCTAATAAAAAAATTTCGTTACTGCTTTCTAGTAAATATATACGATAATTTATTGAAAAATTCTATTAGAGAAAAGTGATAGCAAATGCTTAACAGAATAAAAGCTGAAGTGCATAGCCGCCAACATCCTAATTAATAATCCGACGTATTATTTGCACCCGCTTTTTCCCTTTTTTCCACGCTAGACTTTTTTTTTTTTTTTTTTTTTTTTTTTTAACAACTCGTTTCTTCTTAATTGCGAATACATTTAGAAAGAATTACTTTTAAAATTAAGTCGTGAGGAAAGAGTGGCGTGTACTAAGAATACTCACGGTTAGGTTGGCAGCTATGAAAGTGTAATCAATGAAAAATCAGAAATTGTATCATTTTCAACCAGATGTTTATTTTATTTTACTTTTAGGATGTTTTTGCAACATATTTCAGTTAGATGCCACTAAACTTCAATAATCAGCGGCAATGAAAATCCCTTTAAATATAAAATTTTTTTATGATATTTTATTATCTTTACTGATTCAAATTGAGACCATTTAGCAGTTTCGGTTAAGATTATTTATTATCTCTGACACATGCATGTATTACTTTTTCCTTTTAGTATTAATAAAAGAAAGTTTAAAGAAAATTCATTCCTTTAAAAAAATACATTGAAGACATGACATATTAAGTAAGGATTTTATATATTTATTTTTAACCATTAAGTGCCGTCAATTGTACGGTTCATAATGAGATGGTTGGCAAGTATACACTTCAATCATAGCACATTATCGGTACATACTTGCCAACCATCTCATTAATAACCGTACAATTATTAACGCCCTCTAAAAAAACGCCCCTTTTCTCACACCACTATATCTTTAGAGTTATTCTCTTCAAATGTTGTTACGATTAAATAAGACTAAAATTATTCTAAAAAATTATTGTTTTGAAAAAAAAGGCGGGTACTAAAAATTGTACGGTTCATAATCAGATGGTTGGCAAGTATGTAAATGAATATTTTATATTTCTATAAAACATAATTATTGCCTGTAGCTTAGATTGCTATGTTTTTATCTATGTATTTTTGTCATGTATATTTTAATATACTTGCCAACATCCTAATTAATATTTCGTAGTGTTGTTGGTTCCGCCCTATTTTCCACACTAGTAAATTTTTAGAGTAATATTTTTCAAATGCATTTATGATCAAATAATAAGAAAAAATACTCTAAACAAATATTGGTGCCCTCCCCCCCCCCCCTCAAAAAAAAATCGGGGCTAACAATACTACGGAATATTGATTAGCATGTTCGCAAGTATGATTTTAATGACTCTGAAATCGTGTATATTAATATTAGTATAGTTAATATTCCTACACTCTTAAAAAATAAGCATTAAAGAATTTAATTTTTTATTTTAATAAAAAATATTGAGTTAAATTTTGCAAAATATTATGAGCTCTCATATAAAGCAATTGTTGAAATGTTATTGTGACATGAAATGTCGGTGATAAACGAGAACAGTAGTTTTATTAAAAAAACAAAACAAAGAAAAAGATCCCGTTTAAACGTTTCTTAAAGGCACGCATTATTTAAGAACGAAATATTGTTAAATATTCACGTTTATCCATTTAAGTTTATATATATGCATGTGGCATCAATTTCTTAGAAATAACTAAAACGATTTGAAAATTAATTAGCAAAATCAATTAGTTAAATAATGTAAGAGGAATGTTAAAAAGCGAGTCTTACTGTTCAAAGACGTTTAACACTACGACGACAATGCCTAAAATTAAAAATACTAAAATATTTTTTTGTAAAGAGTTGGCCAAACCTCCTGTATTTTCCTAATAGAAAGTCTACCGCGTTGTTAAGTATTTTATTTTAAATAGGATAAAGAACCATTATTCAATTACAGTTACGTTTTTAATTTAAAAGTCTGATTATTTGATAAAAAAGGATGTATACTCTGCTTTGGCTTTAAAAATGGAAATGCTACAGCTGCAGTAAAGCAATTTATTTCTCTTATTTTAATCAAATAATAAAAATAATAATAATAATAATAATAATGATAACAAGTACAGAAAAAAAAAAAAAAACTTATTTACACCAGAATAAATATTAATACTTTCTGAAAAATAATAAATTTATGAACTTAGACCGTGGGCAGTGCTTAGTTGTGCCTCCGAACCTATCAAGTAAAATCTGTTGCTTTAAGCAGATTGATGTATTAAAGAAATGTTGAGTCACTTCACACGATTTCCGAATGTTAAGTAATTAATGATTGTATAAGTCCGTAAAATTTAGAGAAGTCGTTAAAAAGACAAATAAGAATATTATATAGTGCCGCCACGTTTCCTAAAACTACCAGCGATGACGCGTCCAAAATGTTGGAGGGGTGCCAGCTTGACCGGCAGGTTCTGATTTGGAAAACATGTTATCAATCATTTTCTCTGAGCCAGATGACTGTAACCCTTATTTTAACAGTGGACTCGTTGAATTAGCGCTTGCGCATAGGCTTCCATGGTTTCATGAAATGTGGTCGAAGAATAATAGGGTATTTGCGGATTTTTTTTTTAATTTATTTTATTTTTTTATTTTTTTTGTGTAACCAATATGTTGTTTAATTTAACGCTATTGCACTTCAAAAATTTTGAGCCCCCACAGCATAATGATAATGATAATTTTGAGGTGTCCCTGTAAATGTCCATAAGTTCTAGACTCATTTAAATCTATACAAATCGTTTGACGGTGACCTATAAAATGTATATAAGTTCTTGGCTCATTCGTAAGAGGCGTTTAGACGTTATAGTACTTTAAGTAATTTGAATCCATAAGCCATAATAATATAATTTTCTTTGTGTCCCTGTAAAATCTATCAGCACTAGACTCTCCAAAATTCATACAATTCATGTGACGGCAGTCTATGACATTTATACAAATTTTCAGCTCAATCTAATAAGGCATTTAACCGCTATTGCACTTTAAATAATATGAGCCCATAAACCGCAATGATAAAGAATTTTTCTTTTGTTCCTGTAAAAAAACTCCTCATGCAGTTTGTGTCACAGGATCTATATAATATGTACAGTCGGGGAAAAAAATCGCAGCACTTGCTGTAATTTCGTTATTAATTGACTCAGAAAAATTTAATAGACACCATTCAACAGGAAATTAAATGCACTTTCTGAAAACGTTGCCGAATTTTGAATTAGAGGTTATCTACATATTGAAATGAGCGCCAACTTTGATTTTTTTTCAATAGCAAATTTCACATCAAATTTTGACTTCATATTCGAATTTCTGAGAGTTCGGCAGTGCGGAAAAGTATACTGTTTGTATACTTTATCTGTATTATTAATAGAGTTATCATCAAAAATGTGTTAGGGGGTTATCTGTAAATGTAGAAAAATAAAATTTAGATCTCACAAGGAATGAAGAAAAGTTTACAGTTTCACACCGGAAATGTTTCAAGAAAAAGAAAGAGTTTAAAAAATTAATAAAAACGTTTGTTCCTTGCCAGCACCTTAGTTATTGCTTATAAATCTTTGAATAAACACCATACATACTTGCCAACATACTAATTAATATTCCGTAGTATTCGTAGCCCCGCCTTCTTTTTTACACCAGTATCTTTTTAGAGTACTTTTCTTCTTATTTAATCGCAACTGCATTTGAAGAATATTACTCTAAAAATTTACTGGTGTGAGAAAAAGGGCGGGATCAACAACACTACGGAATATTAATTAGGATGTTGGCAAGTATGACCATATAAAGTAATAATCTGACAGCAATTGTTTCGAGACAACGGGGAAGAGCACAGGACCCTTCCTCAGGTGAGCAAAGCACGGAGGAGTACTGCAGTCAAAGCGGCAACTTGTTACGAGATTATTGTATTTTACAAAGTTTTCTAAGTAATAATTTGAAACGCCAGTTTTGAGATGCTTTTTTATTAATTAGTACCTTATTTTCCTGAATTCCGTTTTTAGATATTGATATACTTCAGTACCTTTTTAGAAAATTTTAGGTATATTTAAATACATTACACTTATGATTGGTCAGACAATACTCTTTAAAAAAAAATTTCAATATTTTTCAATTAAAAAGTGTCTATCATGGCTATACTGATCACCAATAAAGCTTAAAATTTCTTTCGTAAGCGTAACATAATATACGAACAGAAATAATATGGCTGTGTATATATATACAACAATGCATAAACTAAATCCTTTCGGATAAATTATTGTGAGGTTTCATAAAGTAAATGTTAAACAATTTTAATCGCTCTTACCAGTTTGGGTCAGTTGAACTCTTTTGAACTGTACGATTTGTTTTGTAATTTCTATGAAAATATAATTTCTTAATTACTGACAAAGATTCACGTCATTTGAAAATCTGTAACTCTCTCACTGGGAGTTTTCTTTCGCAATTTGTGTGTTACTTATTTCTTAAGCATACCATCCAATATACTAATTAATATTCCGTAGTATTGTTAGCTCCTCCTTCTTTATTACACCGGAATCATTTTAAAGTATTTTCTTCTTATTTAATCGTTGTTGAATTTAGAGAATATTATTCTAAAAATTTATTGGTGTGAGAAAAAGAGCGGGTCTAGCAGACCTACGGAATATTAATAATGTTGGAGGGTAAGCTTAAGTATGTAACCCAGTGTTCATATTTTTCCAACAAAATATACTATGAATAGAAATATATTGATTAGAAAGAATAAAATTATAATGTATATCCATTTGTAATATAACTGTGATTACAGAAAATTTCTTCTGATATATTTTATTTTGAGAGAATAACTCTCCCGTAGGCGGACCTTACTGTCAAAAAGAAAAAATCTTGAGGTCGAAAAAGTGTTAAAATGTATTTATAAAAGTTAAAGTATATTTTAAAAATATACAAAATTAAAATATATTGATGAAATTTTAAAGACTAAAGTATCCTTAAAATAATAATCCCCCCTCCCCCCCCCCAAAAAAAAGTAATAATAATAATAAAATAAATAAAAATAAAGCAATATATGAAGCAAATAATTAAGTCTTTAACTATGACAGTAGTTAACACTTTCACGATCGCTGACGTTAATTCACGTCATTTTAATATCTATAACTTCGCCTGTGGGCGTTTTTTTCGCAATTTGTATGGATTTATATCTTAAGTATATAACCAATATTCGTATTTTTACAATGCAATATACCATGGATACAAATATTTTGATTAAAAAGAACATAATTATAATGTATATTCATTTTTAATACAAATGTGAATAAAGAAAACTTTGTTCTGAAATATTGTAATTTCGTAGATTAACGCCTACACCAACAGGCGCGGACCTTACTGCCAAAAAGAAAAAAGCATGCGGTCGAGAAAGTTTAAGAAACAATTTTACAAGTCTGTCTTGCATTCCAATTCCATTCTTTTTTTTTTTTTTTGGTCAATTTTTACAAATAATCTATTTTTCTATTTTAAATAGGAAACACCGCCTATTTATTTAATTTTTTTCTTCTAGTGTTCGTTCAAAGGATTCAAAATATATCACCAGTAATCGATGATGTAAATACTACTTGTGTATATTTTTGCCAATGTCAGGTCCCGACATAGACTTCCTGGAGCGTCGGGGCGAGCTTAGGTGGGCCCCCTTGCAGTGGCATAAGAGGTCTTTAGGTTATAAAATTTCTGTTTATGTCTATTAGGGGCCCTTCTAAAAGGAGGAACTAGGCCCGCTGCCCCGCATTGCTAACCTGGCGTTAGTCAGGGCCTGGTCCACGTAAGGGGTTTTAAACGAATACTCAAAGTCACATTTACTTTCCTTTCGTGTATCGTTTTGTTTTGAAGAACGATTAAAAGGCGGGGCTTGATTTCTTTAGAAAACAGGAATTCTTGATGCTAACACTAATGTCTAAAAATAATCATTTTGTTTTGTTTCTTTGCGTTTGGCGTTGTTGTTATATAATTTTACCCGTAAATTAAAAAAAAAAAAAAAAAAAAAAAAAAACATATATTTTTTAATTTTCTTAGTCATTTTTTTAAGATTTGCTTCGTTATCTCAGGCGGAATTTTATACGAGACGGCTCCCTAAACCACTCCAAAAGAGAGTTTTGTTTATATCTCGAAAACTTATAACTGAAACGACCTGCAAATTTGCACATCCGAATTTTTCAGCATTAGGATTCATTTCACGCAAAAATTAATATAATTCTTAATTCATAATTTTTATGAATATGAATTTATGAATATTTTTCATAATTAAATATATTTTTCAGAATCAAAAGTAATGATGGATTATGTTTGGGTTTCTTCACTGTATCTCGTAAAAAAAAGAGTTATATCGATCAAGTTATTTTTTGTGAAGATATTAATAAAAGTTTGAAATATGAATTTAACATTAGCACCCTCAAACTTTGAACGCTTATAACTCTGTGAAAGAATAAGTAAAATATACAACCAACAGGGATGGAACACGGGCGCAGAATTCATACCGGAATGTGTTTAAGAAATTTCTCTGCCTATAATATCGTCGATTTAAGAGGTAGAAAAATTTCTTACATTGATTGTGGTATGAATTCTGCGCCCGTGTTCCATCCCTGAACCAATATACTTTTTCGCGTTGTCGCGATCCCAGGAATTCAAATATAAAATAAAAATGCGGCATTACCATTGAAAAAAATCTAAGTTGGTGCGCGTTTTAATATGTAGACGACCCCCAATTCAAAATTTGAGTTCATTTTCTGAAACTACTCACAATTCCCCGTCGAATGATACCTGTTACATTTTTGTGCATCGATTTGCAACGAAGTTACATCGAATGCTGCGTTTTTTTTCCCCCGACTGTACATAAATTTTCAGCTTAGTCGAATAAGGCGTTTAGACACTATCGCCTTTAAAAAATTTGAGACCATACTGCATAATAATAAAGGATTTTTTACTGTGTCCCTGTAAAAAGAACTGTAAGGGATTCACCAAAATTTATGCAATTCGTCCAGTGATGACCTGTGACAGACATATAAAAATTCAGCTCAACGGAGAAAGGTGTTTAGACGCAATTGCACTTAAATAATATTTGAGTTCAAAATAAGGAATTTTTCTTTATGAAAAAAAAAAAAAAAAAAAAAACTGTTAGCACTAGAATCATAAGAATCTGTACAGTTCATACGACTGTGACTTATAACATGTGTATAAATTTTCAGCTCAATCGAATATGGCATTTAGACGCTATAATTATTTAAAAAAAAAAAAAAAAAAAAAAGTTTCTCTAGACCATAAAGATAAAGAATTTTTCTTTCTCTCCCTCTAAAGAAATCGTAAGTTCTTGATTCCCCAAAAACAATAGGTTTCGTCCTACAGTGACCTATAACATACACTGTAAAAAATATTTGTTAAAAGTACAGGAAAAATCTTGCAGCTGGGGTGCCAGTATTTCTCCGTCAAATATACAGAACAAAACTATACTTTTATCAAAAAATCTGTTTTATTTACAGGATTTCTGCGTAAAATATATGTTAGTATAACAATTTTGCGGTTTTAAACTGTATATTTAACGGAGAAATACTGGCATCCCAGCTGCCAGATTTTTCCTGTACTTTTACATGTTTATTTTTTGCAGTGTACGTAACAACTTTCACCTCATTCGAACAAATAATTTAGACGCTATTGTAATCACTCACTTATATACACACTATACAAACATACATTATCGTAATAATAACAAATATGAACTCAGGACCTCAAAACATGTAGATACACCAAAATCTCACAGTCGGATTTTTGACATAATTACAATAATCTCCTTACATATGTATATTCAAAAAATAAAAAATACTATTTAATCGATTACTTAATGGCATAGTTGCCAACTCTCACGCGTTTCGACTACATAAAAATGTTCATTGAAAGTTTTGTTTCTATATCTGTCACAGTTTTCATTAAAATATACTAAGTTTCAATATACTAAATTTTCCAGTACCTAAAAAGTGTAAAATATGTCAACTGTGGAATCCTATTTGTAGTTACTGATGGCTGACAAAATTACTATGTCAAAATGATCGTTATAAGTAATTTTATAATTTTTTGTAGCAAGTAGAATTACAGAGAGACGTTTAACTTCTCCCGAAAATACCGTCGCCTGCCATGGTTCAAAGCAATGCAATGGTGCAGTGACAAAGCTTAGCACCGTTCCGGCGATTTATTATTGGGGATTGCATTTTGATTGCCGTTGCGGTTGTTCGTGCCGTCATAGTGTCGGAATCATAATCTTATATCCTTTCATTCAATATTTTAAAAGATAAGTATTAATTTCTGATTTTTTACTTATTATTTTTTATATTACAGTAATTTCCAGCTTATAAACCACTGGTAAGATAAGTCATTTCTACAATTCAAGTTTTATTGAACGGAAAAATCTATATTTTTTCGAAGAAACATCTTGTACAAATATAACTTTATTTCTCAGTGTAAATTTCTTGTGCAAAACTGACTTATCTGATCTGCGAATTATACACCGAATATTAAAGTAATTACAGTATGTACAGTCACCCAAAAAAAAAACGCCACCCCCCCACCTAATTTCGCTGTAAATTATCGTAGAAACATTTGACTGGTACCGATCGATTTGTAATAACGTCTAGTTTATAACGGTATAGTTAAATTTTGCCTAAGGGGTCGTCTACATATTAAAACTGGCATTAACTTCATTTTCTTCAATGGCAACCCCTATTTTTGACTTCATATTCAGATTTCTGAGATCAAGGCGGTTCGAAAAACATACCTATTTATATACCTTTAATCAATTTTAAATAGAGTTACACGTGAAAATGTATTAGGGGTCCGTCTATACATTTAGAAAATATAAATCACGATCTACCACCCAGTATACATTATTTATTAAGTTTCACACCGGAAAAAAATTTCAGAAATGTTAATTATAAAATAAAAAAAATGAATAATTCACAGAACTTTCTGAGTTAGTTTATGAATTAAAAGATTTTTATTGGTTTCTATTGATTAAACATCAGATAGTTCACTTGATACGAAGAAAATTAAATAGCTTGAATAGATATTAAAATATCTATCAAAAGAAAAAAAGAAAGGTAAATGGTTTTAAATTTGTTTGAAAATTCAAAATTATTTTAACTCAAGCTGCCGTATAATTGTCTGAAACGGCGGCACTCAACCTGGTTCCCACGGCCGTTTCACAGTGACAATGGGAGTTTGTTCTGATACTGCAGTACTTTCATTTTCTAATTGACTTTTATAAAATATTAAAACAGATTTTTTTATTTTTTTTTATTTTTTTTTTAATTAATTATTATTTTTATTTTTTTTCATGATATTATTAAAAACTTTTACATAAATCTCCACGATATTCTTTTGCTTTTATATTTTATAATGTGTAACAAATTAATATGTAAAATAATAAATCCTACTACTTAATGGGATGTTCTAAAATTCTACACTTTAACACAGATACCGAAGTGGACGGTGGGTGTAGAAAGGCTGACTACCCTTAATCTAAATCTTCACTTGAAAAGGTCAAAATGCTACATAACTCTCTTTTTTTTTTTTTTTTTTTTTTTTTTTTAAGGAAAAAAGAAGAAGATAAGGAGGAGAAAGAAAGATCAAAACGAATATAAAGCATATTAAACGTTAATACCCTTTAAACACTGGAAAAAGGCGGGGTTTTGTATTGTGTGTCATTTGGGAGCTGTAGAGTGCCAGAAAATTACTTTATGCAATAAAACTTTTCATTTAAAGGGTATTTAAAGCAGCATTATATTTAATACATAGACTATTCAGAAAAAAAAAATACCATTCATCTGGTTCATGAAAAATAAAGAACATTTTCAGGCATTGCTCTATGTATATACATTCTTGTCAACCTATCCCGGAAGATTACTGGTCCCGCCCCTTTCCGTACATTTTTTTCACATCAGTCTTTTTAGAGCCGTGTCAGCCATCGGTGGCTGACACTGATCTTTCCATTTAGGCTAAGTCAGCCGGTAGTGTAAAATATGATATAAAACTACAGAACTTACATAGTTTTAAGTAATTACTGACAATTTATTTAAAATTTACTTCATGTTTTTTTTTTTTTTTTTTAATAGGATTTTTATAGGATTATATCGTTAAGGTCGAATGGGGTTTATTGAAACTCGATAAACATAACACGCTTCTAAGCAGCACGTGTGGCCTGAATGGGATTTCCATAAGAATTCGCGTGGCGCTCAATGAGTTAATCGTAAATGTATTTGAAGTTAATTACTCTAAAAATTAAATTGTGTACACACAGGGGCGGGAACTAACAATGTTACGGGTTAGGTTGGCAAGTATGCATATATATTTTGCTTGATTTATAAAAATTTATAACACATTTTCTTCTTTTTTTTTTTAGTATTTTGTGTTTATATCTCTCATTAAAAATAAATACAATATTCATATATAAACATTTCCATACAGTAATGTATATAAACATATTGATTAAAGAAGATTTGTTGATATTATATAATTATTCTTCTATCTGTATAGTATATTAACACAAATATATTTTGTAAATTTCGCAGCATCGAAAAACAGCAACATAGCTTCCATATCAAGGCTTAATGTAAATAGCCACGCCTTTTCACAAATTTTCTAAAACTTTATAATATAAAGAAAAATAATTTTGCATATTTGTAATTAAATCATTTAAGTTTTGTCTTCAATAATCGATGTAGTAAATACCATTGTGATTTATGCATACCAGCGTCACATGTAGAGTCAAATAGGAATATGCAAATTTGTCTTTTTTTATAAATAGTGTTTCAGCGAATCAGAGGCGGGGCTTCTTTTCTTTTGAAATTCTTTCACAATCCCTCGCCTACATTGTGATAACTTTACAAAAATATGCCAATTTGTATAATAAACATCGAAATATTGCTTAGGAAACAATAAAAATAACATAAAGGTAAACTAAAATAGTTTTTCGTCAAATTATATACAAACATTTACTTATAGAGGATACAGATTATAACAAGTGACGGCCCCCTAACAGGAATAAAAAGTGAAATATCACTGTAACTCAAAAAATAATGTTAGGAACGAGCTGTAAATTTGGAAACCTATGTTTTTGATGATGCCCGTTCTATTCGTGCAAAAATTAACATAGGTCATAATTCATAATTTTTTCAAATATGAATTTATTAATAATTTTCATAATTCAAAAAATGTTTTTTTAGCAAAAATTTGCATGGAATATGTTTGGGTTACTTCATTCTAACGAATAAAAAAAACAGAATTTAAATATCCTAATTATTTCGGAAGATATGATTTAATGTTTGTCACATTCATTTAACATTAGCACCCCCAAACTTTGACAGCTTATAACTCTATGAAAAATTGAGCGAAATATATAAACTATACAATTTTCCGTGATGATTTGATCCAAAGAATTCAAATAAATTATAAAAAATGGGGGTTACCATTGAAAAAAATGAAGTTGATGTCAGTTTTAATATGTAGACGACCCCCTAAGTAAAATCTAACTATAACATTATAAACTAGACGTTATTACAAACTGATTGGTACCAGTCGCATGTTTCTACGATAATTTACGGCAAAATTAGGTGGGGGGGTGGCGTTTTTTTTTTGGGTGACTGTACAGCCAGCAACAACAAAAGGCCAACCCTTGCATAATTTCGCCGTAAATTATCGTAGAATAGAAACATGCGGATGGTACCAATCGATTTGTAATAACGTCTAATGTATAACTGTATGGTTCGATTTTACTTAGGGGTCAGTCTACATTAGTGTTCCCAGATCT
This sequence comes from Salticus scenicus, assembly GCA_963930645.1. Taxonomy (NCBI): domain Eukaryota; kingdom Metazoa; phylum Arthropoda; class Arachnida; order Araneae; family Salticidae; genus Salticus; species Salticus scenicus. Next base: position 113,061,971 of record OZ005658.1, on the reverse strand, counting down.
GGCAGATTTTTTATTGAATATCACCAATAATTCTGAGAAGTGATATTTTATTTACATAACAGATTACCAATCTTCGAAGTAATTAGTGAAACGTTCCAATTAAAATTTATTGGTGACTATTAAATAAAAAAAAAGCTATATCTGGCAACAATGGTTTATACCAGGCATGACCAACCTAAAACTCTTGGCGGGCCGCATTACAAATCTATTTTACACAAGCGGGCCGCAATGTATGAATGCATGAACCATATATATATATATATATATATATATATATATATATGTACCGGGTGTTTCAAAATAGATGTTACACCGATTATCCCGTTAGCTAAGAATGATAGAAACATACTTCCAAATACAAATTTGGTGCAAATTAAAAATAAATTTCAAATTTGGCATTTTTTTTTGTATAAGGGGTTGTATACATTTTAAAACACAAAATTTAATTTTTATACGGTCCCTCTTATCATATGATTTATAATTAAGAAAATATTCTCCTCGCTCTAAGAAAAAAAAAAAAAAAAAAACATCTCTGTAAGTCAAAATCTCGCTGAGTTATTACAATTTGAAGTTGATGACTTACACCAGTTTATTTTCAACTTTGGCATCTATTTTTCGACGCCAACGGGCTCACTTTAGGGGGTTATCTATGAGATGAGAAAAATTTAAAAAAATACCCTTCATTTTAAAATAGCAACTAAAATCATTCAAACACATGAAATCAACAGTTCTAAGGACTTAATTTACAAATTTACATTATTAAATACAAATTTACATTATTCCCTATTGTTAAAAAATTTAATAGTTAAATTTTATAGGTGGTCAGCTGCAAATTAAAACACGTTAATAGAGGACGAAAATTAAAAGACTAGCAAAACCGTGTGAAATTTTCGCACTTTATTTCTTTTTATCACTTTCCATCATGGTTGAAAAATTTTAATGACTTCGGCTCTAATACTTTCTTTTAGATTTAGATTATAGAAATACTCTTAAACGCTTCTTTTTATTGTACAGTCAGAAAAAAATAGCCAGGCTTAACTTTACCGTAAATTATCATAGAAACATGCGGCTGGTGCCGATCGATTTGTAATAACGTCTATTTTATAACGTTATAGTTAGATTTTTCTTAGGGGGTCGTCTACATATTAATACTGGCATCAACTTTATATTTTCAATGGTAACCGCCATTTTTTATTTTTTATTTATTTATTATTATTATTTTTTTTTTTTTTGGATCAAATCATCGCGGAAAATGGTATAGTTTATATATTTCGATCAGTTTTTCATAGAGTTATAAGGCTGTTAAAGTACGAGGATGCTAAAGTTAAATGAATGTGAAAAACATTAATTCACATCTTCCCGAAAATTTATTATATTCAAACTTTCTTTTTTCTTTTTCTTTCTTTCTTTCTTTTCTTTTTTTTTTTTTTTTTTTCTCGTTAGAATGAAAAATTCCAAACATATTCCATGCACATTTTTGAGTAGAAAACAATTTTTTTTTCTTTTTTTTTTGAATTATGAAAATTATTAATAAATTCCTATTCGAAAAAATTATTAAGTATGACCTGTACTAATTTTGGCACATATAGAACAGTCATCATCAAAAATATGGGTTTTCAAATTAACAGCTAGTTTCTAACATTGCTTTTTGGAGTTACAGTGATATTTCATTTTTATTGCTGTTAGGGGTTTATTACATGCAGGGATGGAACACGGGCGCAGAATTCATACCACTATCAATGTAAGAAAATTTTCTACCTCTTAAATCGACGATATTATAGGCAGAGAAATTTCTTAAACACATTCCGGTATAAATTCTGCGCCCGTGTTCCATCCCTGTTCGTTTGTATTATCTACTGGGTGAGGGCGAAAGTTCTACCGTTTTTATTATCCATAAAGAAGAGCAAATAAGCGCAAGATAAACAGTTACCTATTATTGTGCATATACCCCATTGCTACCTACAACCTCTTGTCATCTTTCTGGTAGGAGATGAATTCCACGGCGGTAAAATTCCGGGGGTTTCGAGTCACAAAAGTCTTGGATGGCAGTTTTTACAGCATCGTGACCATGAAAGATTTTTTGACTGAAGGAATTGTTCAACGCACGAAATAGGTGGTAGTCAGTTGGTGCCAAGTCAAGAGAATAGGGATTGTGGGTTAAAACCTCCTAACCAAAGCCCAGTAACTTTTGGCGAGTGATGACAGCAGCACGTGGTCTGGCGTTATGATGATGAAGGATAACACCGCGACGATTGATGAGATCTGGCCGCTTTGCTACCAAATTTGAATGCAGCCTGTCTAACTGTAGACAATGGAAGGCAGCATTGATGATTTGGTTGAATGGCAGGACCTCCCAGTGAATTATTCCCTGCACATCCCACCACACACTCAATAACACCTTCTTTGGATAAAGTTCAGCTTTCGAGGCCGATGCAGGCGGATTTGAAGAGTGAGCGACACACCGTCCTATGACACTTCACGATACGTTACATAACACACTTCTCATCTTCTGTCACAATTTGTGTCAAGAATGGGTCATTTTTGTACCGGGAAAGCAAGGAAACACAGGTGGCGATTTGTTTATCCCGTTGATTTGCGTCAGCTTATGTGGAACCCAACTATCCAACTTTCTCGTAAAACCCAACATAACCAGCCATCTCTCGACCGTTGTCCGGTGTACGTTGAATGTCTTCGATAATTTTTCCACGCTTGGGTTCGGGTTGTTCCCTATGGCTTGGTCAATACCGTCGTCTCCAACTTGATGGCTCTCCACTCCTAGCCAGATCTTGGCAGCTTTTGTATCCTTCCCCAAATTTACGAAACCATCGACGATATGCTCTTCCGTCTATTGCATACTCCCCATAAACTTGACAAACACTGCGACATGCTGCGGCTGCAGTACTCTTTTTGTCGAACTCGTATAACAAGCATATATAAGCAAAGTCTTCTATGCTTCTTCACGCTTTCCATGTTACACCCTCTGTTTTTTTTTTTTTTTTTTTTTTTTTTTTGAGATGATTAACTTTGTAAGACACGATGCATTTATTTGGAAATAGGGAACGAACATCAAGGCCAAAATTTTTATCCGTGAAGTGAAAGTAGCATTAAGAATTCTAAATTTAACTTCTAATCCAGATTTTGAAGCTATTAATGACTTAGCCTGTGTTACAATTAAAACTAATCCTATTGAAAATTTTACCCGTAAAATTGAAAAATGTATCCATTAATATAAAGATTTAATTAGTGCACAAATTATCAAAATTCTTTTATACCTGTGTATTCCTAAAACATTTTTTAATATTAAAACTCATAAAATAAACCACCCTCTTCGTCCCATTGTTTCCGAATGCAATAATCCTTCATATTTTCTAGAAACATTTTTAGCAAATTTACTTCAACCATTGATATTTAATGACCCGCATATTGTAAAATATGGTTTAGAAGTTTAAAATAGAATTCTTAATGCTACTTTTGCCTCCACGGATAAATATTTTAGTCTTGATGTTGTTTCCCTATTTCCAAATACTGCTTTAGATTTAGTTAAATTCATTATCCTCGATAATTTGTATTTCTACTCCATAACTTAACCCTTTTCTTAAATTTATTTGTGACGCTGTTAACCTCATTAATGATAATAATATCTTTTTCTTTAACAAAGTGATATATATACAAAATTTCGGTGCCCCGATGGGTTCTCCTCTTAGTCCTATTTCAGCAGATTTACTTCTTATTGAATTAGAAAAACGGGTATTTGAATCTTCCATACTTAAACCTGCAATATATTTACGATTTGTTGACGATATTTTTATTTCCTGGCCTTATTTAAAAAAAAAAAAAAAAAATGTTCTCTTTTAATTTAAATAATAGTTTCAACAACCAATTTCCATCGATAAATTTTACCTATGAAACACTGATTAACCGTTCACTTCCGTTTCTTGACCTTAACCCTTTGTGGCGCGTTGTACTCGCTGCAAGAACGAAATTATTAAGCTCCAGCTGCAAAACCGCGTTCCGACAATTTTGTAGCGAAACTTTATGTTTACAGCGTATTAAAAAAGGCCGTTTTATTAAACTTAAAATTAAAAAATTCTTTTAATTAAATTTTGCCTGTAAATTTCGGTAGGAGTGTAATTTAAATAACCTAAATTACCTTGCGTCGCAAAGGGTTAGGATACATCGTAATGTAGATAATTCAACTATCTGGTTTGACGTCTTTTTTAAAAATTCATTTATCCCTTTACCTATCCCTGCTTATTCAGTTCATCCTACTGTTTATAAAAACGCTTTTTTTAATCACTACATTACACGGACTATAAATTATAGTACTTCCAAATTTAACGAAAAACAACAAATTAACAAAATTATTCAAATAGGTGATGCTGAGGGAATAGTAAATCTAGTATTTAAATTGTTAATAGAATAAAAAATCGCATGCTAATTAATCCTACTAGTAACACTCTAAATTCAACTTTAAAATTGCTTTATACCAATAGTAATCCCACTGTAAAGAATTCTATAGCTTTAAACGTTATAGGCAACGTAAATTTAATTTATTAATACCATTCAGTTTTCCTTTAACTATAAAACAAGTAACTGTTAATGACTGTGATTTATATGGACCTACTGGAAGTGTTTATCAAATTTCCACAGAAAATAATAGAGAACTTTTCTTTTATTTCGGACAAACTAAGAAAACTTTAACCAAACGAATGCAGGAACATATACATAGTTTTAAAAAAGGCAATACTTCTACTCCGGTCGACATCATTTATGCTAACCAAAACAGGTTAACGCTAAAATCATTGCAGCACCTACTATTCAAGATCTTTACATTTCTGAAACTATTAATATAATTAAATGTAAAAATGCGATAAATTCAAATGATGCTATAATTTTGCCAATAATTTGGCACAATAGTATAATACAACTCATGTTGTATTTCTTTTCAGTTTCTTATAGTTTTATTCTTACAATAGCCTCATGTGATTTTCAGGACACACCTATAATAGTTTATTTTCCTGCATGTAGCACTTTGGTGATACTGCAATATCTTTTCACTTTTTTGCTGTCCGAATCACTGAAGTGCGATTCTGCATTGAGGTATTTCAGTTACAACAGTTACATCTTCTACATGCAGCGCTTTGATGATCCTACAATAGTTACAGCTTCTTCTTGTAGCACTTTGTTGACTCTAAAATAGTTAGTTTCTTCTTACAGCACTTTATTGACCTACAATAGTTACAGCTTCTACTTCAGCACCTGGTTGATCGTACAATAGTTACAGCTTCTACTTGCAGCACTTTGTTGATCCTACATGAAGAAACTTGGTAATCATGAAAGTTTCACTCCTTCCTTTTCTTCGCTCCTTTATCCTATTTTCATCAGACTTCACAAGTTACTATTGCTGTTGTTCAACACTCCACAATTTACTAAGGGACTTAACTGTCAACTATGAAATGTAAAACAAATAAAAACTGCTCTTTGTAAACATGTATTAAATCCCTGATGGATGATGCTTTGATTTTTCAAAGAGAAAAGCTTTGGATAATTTTTTTTAATTTTTTAAATAAAGTATAATTTTTATAAAACATGTTTTTAAAAGTGTTTTGAATCTTAATGTCAATGGTACGTGTCTTAACAAAGATCTCTTTCAGAGATAATTTTTAATATATATATACAGAGCTGCCAACTTTTTTAACTTTTAAATCAGAATTTACACCAATATTTTTAAATGGAATATTTTATATATATTTTCAGCGATTAATATTACCGAAAACAGCTATAAAAATTTTCCGATGTGAAGTCTCCCTTGAAAAACGGGAGACTTGGCACCTATGTATATATATAATCTTCCTAAAGAGTTATATTTATAAACATTCGAAATTAGCGGTAAAATGATTAAAAAACGTTCTAGAATTAAACTTTCGTGGAGATTTCATGCAGGCAATTTAAGCATACGTTAAACATACGTCCAAATGATGATTTTTTTATAATTAAATTCAAAATAATTTTTACAATATAATATGATGCCATCACTTTAAAAACGTCTCAAAAATGAAATACTATCGTCTTTTAAATGAGCGCCAATCCATACGAGTTACTCGATAGGAAAAATGCATTTCAACAGAGAAAACTGCTATGCTTTATTACGGTAGTGTAGGGCTTTTATTTACAAGCGATAGAATGTATAATAAGAAGTAGTGATTTCAACTCAAAGTTGTATTACAATTAACAGTTTTACCCTTTGAGTGATTGAACGATGGACAGAACTCATTCCACTATTAACGAAAAAAATATTCTAATTCCTAGAAAACGATATCATAATTAGAGAAATTTTTAAACAAATACTGGTATAATTTCTGAGTCAGTGCTCCATCAATGCCTATTTTTCGAAATTACTATTTACGGGAAAAGGTAAATAAATAAAAATTTAATGTAAATGTAGCAAAGGCTGCTGAGAATAGACTGTTTTTTCTGAGTTCTGATAAAGACCAAACTGTTCGAATCGATTGAAAAATTCTTTTGAAACCGTTGCGATTTTCCGGGTTCGAAGAACGGGAAAAAATGCTAGAAACTACCCCTTTATCCCCATTAAGAAGAAATCTGAATCATGTTCAGAATCATGTTATCTGAATCATGTTCAGAAGGTTCTCACATTTTACTTCAATTAAGACGTAAAAATACACATATTTCTAAATTTCTAGCTACTATAGAAACAATCACTGTGTATTTCCTTGCGTGAAGCACATTTAGCTACTCTAGATACCCCTTTTACTCATTTAAGGGTTAACTTTCGGAAGTTTCTTAACTTTTTTTTGGCCTGAGAAGAGACATTTGGCTAAATTTAAAGCTTTTACTGGAAACCACTGCTTTTTTCTCACGTCCCAGGAAAAGTTAGAACTATTAGACATCCCCTTACATAACCTTAATGTCTAAATACAGGAAGAGTCTTATCGCTTACCTTAATTAGGACCTAAGGAAAGAGACATCCTCTCCAACTTTCTATTGGAATAGATTAAAAAACTCCAATTTCCCATTTGAATCCCTTAAAGGTTAAATTTCGTAAAATATATTTACAGCGAGTCCATGTGTCATGAAAAGGAACTGTTGTCCAAACGGCATGTTTTTAATATTACTATTTGGATTCGACGTCTATAAATGAATAAGTAAATCAATGGTATTTCGTGTTTATATATATATAGATATGAGAAGGCTTTTTCACGTTAGAAATATGTTATTCGCCTGCATAATAATACAAGTTCTTTATTTAGAATAAAATCTTTTTGTAAAAAAATAGAACCGACTCCAAACAACTATTCAAACAACTAAAAATGAAAGAAAATTGGCAGAAAATGAAACTGTGAATTGCGCCTAAAATTATAAAATAATTTCCTTCGCCAAACAACCTATAACACTACAATTAATCATAACTTTTGAAGTCGGCGCAAAATTAAATAAACTTTAATTAGTTTTTAAAGGTTTGTCTTTAGATCGGTAGCAACTAGTGCTGTTGTCTCGAAAGATCCATTTTCATGTTTCCTTTATTATTTTATCACTGTATACAATTGGTCCATTAGTAGCATCTACATAGAACAGTGAACATTCTTCACAATGCGGTATTTATGTTTCTACGAAGTTAGAGTTTCCTTTGAAAATTTGGTATAACCTTGATAACTATCATCCTTGATGACTTTTGAATCTGGCGATCAAAACGTAAGGCAAAAATATACACGCAAGATGTATATTTTCATAATATATATTGCACGATGTGTTGTTTCATATTCTTGATTACCCTCTTGATATACGTTATCAAAATAATCATGATATCCCAAAGAAATTAAATATGTTTTCCAGATAATTTTGCGTTTTTTCTTTTACCAAGGACGTCCGATACCAGCATCTTCGCCAACTTTTGCTGCTTACGAAATCTTATTTGTTTTCTTGATTCAAAGTAGTTTTCTTCCGCGTTTTGCAGGTGACAATGTGAGATGTGTATTTTGAATAGGATTTGATTTTTGTATTGAATAAAGGTATCAATTTTTATTTAATTTTGCGCCAACTTCAAAAGTTATGATTAATTGTAGTGTTATAGGTTGTTTGGCGAAGGAAATTATTTTATACTTTTAGGCGCAATTTACAGTTCCATTTTCTGCCAATTTTCTTTCACTTTTAGTTGTTTGAATAGTAGTTCTTTTTTGAAGTCGGTTCTATTTTTTTACAATAAGATTTTTTTTTTCTCTTTTCAGTGAAAACTTATTTATATAGCAGAGCATCAGAAGACGTTCGACGGAAGTTTCACAAATCACAACTTCCAAGAAAAGTGAAATTACTCAAAAAATGGTGTATGTCACTGAAAAATACATGAAATGCACCCAACGTGAACAAAAAAGTTGCATCTCCATCTAAAAAGTTATCCACTCGAGAGACAGTTGTGCCAGTTTTATTCTAGTCATGTTATTTTTAAGTTGATTTTTCTCAAATGCTGCATTTTTAAGCTGTGCCACTTTTCTTGCCTTTATCGGATATGAGCAAAAAACTATATATTGAACGATGATACGTTAAATTAGAAAGTCTTTAGAAATGTAAATAACGGATACGCTGTATTCGTATCCAAAAAATCTGTTAGGCATATATATTGAACTGTACAGTGAATACGTGTCACCCGCTGCGCTGGAAATTGCGCAGCATAAGGTTCAAACAAAGAGCAAAATATACATTGCAGCTGACGGACAGAAGTTTCAACATCGATACATACATACTGCTTTTACCAGTGTAGCTGCATGCGTTCAGCAGTTAGAGTGAGAACAAACTTTTGTGAGTATCCTGTAATTTGTTTATATCTTAATGAAACCATAATGAAACCTATTTCAGGCCAAGATCATTACGACAACAAAAAAAGTATTAAAATTAAATCACTCTTACGAAGTTATAAGCTATCAAATTTCAAAAACAACAACGAGAAACATGTTTTGTATTGAGAACCTCTTCCTTTATGAAGTCGGTTTAAAACGTCTATGCGTTAATCGCTGTAACCGCTTGCAATAACCATACTTTGAATTTTACATAGCACGAATGTCACCCGCTACGCTACAACATATGTAATGTCGTTCAGGTGTGCACAAAATGGGAAATTGTGAACAAACAAATGCATGTTTTAAGCGTTCTGTTTTTAGCATTAATGTCTAAACTATCTTTGCGTACTACATCGATGATGCTCTGCAATTTTATAATTTACTTTTTTCCCCTGTCTTGAAACGTTTCCGAGATAGGATCGCTAACTCCACTCTTTTCCACCAGTTGGCGCTTTAGGCGGTTGAATTGCGTAGCACATGCCCACTTTACTATACTTACATACCACTTTTATGACTATAGCTGCAGCTGTTCAGCAGTTAAAAAAGTCGGAACTGACTTTTTTGGGCACCCTGTATTTTCTTTTGATCGTAAAGATCTTACAATGGGACCTATTTCAGACCAAGACCTTTACAATAAAACAAAAAGTATCAAAATCGGATCATCCGTTCAGAAGTTATGAGCTAACAAACAAAAACAAAAAAACATACGCTTTGAATTGAGAACCTCCTCATTTTTGAAGTCGATTAATTAGAGCATCTCTTACGAAATTATAAGCTTACAAACACCAAGAACATTACATAGCTCGAATTAAGAACACCCTCCTTTCTGAAGTTCGTTGAAAACGACTTTGCGCTAATCGATGTGACCGCTTACAAAAACAGTACTTTGAACCACAGAGTATACGTGTCATCCGCTACGTTGCAAAGTGAGCAACGTAGTTCAAGTGTGCACAGTGTAGGAAATTGCGAACAAACAACTGCACGTTTTAAGCGTTCTATTTTTAGCAATAATGTCTAAAAACTGTCTTATTGATGATGCTCTACAACTTCGTAATTAACTTTTCGCCCACCTGGAACCATTTTTGAGACAGGAGCGCTTATTCCGCTGTTTTTACCAGATGGCGCTTTATTTTCTTTAGATTGTAAAGATATTACAATGGGACCCTCTTTAAACCCAGATCTTTACAATAAAACAAAAAGTATCAAGTAACCGTATTTCGAACTATATAGCGTATGTCTCACCAGCTACGCTACAACGGGTGCAATGTAGCTCAAGTGTGCATAGTGTAAGAAATTGCGAACAAACAAATGCGCATTTTTAGCATTGTATTTTTAGCACCAATGTGTAAACTTTCTTTTCGTACTAAATCGATGATGCTGCTCTGCAATTTTATAATTTACTTTTTCCTCCCTGTGTTTAACCGTTTCCAAGATAAGAACGCTATCATGAATGTATAAACAATCTTTTTGTACTAAATCGGTGATACTCTTCAACTTTGTAATTAACTTTTTTCTCTAGAACCGTTTTCGAGAACACTAATCGGAACACTAATTCCACTATTTTCCACCAGGTGGCGCTACAAGCGGTTTAACCTTGTACTGCATGGCCATTTTGCTATACTTGCATACCATTTTTATCACTATAGCTGCAGCCGTTTAGCAGTTAAAAGAGTTGGGACTGATTTTTTTTGGCACCCTGTATTTTCTTTAGATTGTAAAGATATTACAATGGGACCTATTTTAGACCAAGACCTTTTCAACAAAACAAAAAGTATCAAAATCGGAGCATCCGTTCAGAAGTTATGAGCTAACAAACATAAAAAAAAAAAAAAAAAAAAAAAAAAAAAAGGTTTGAATTGAGAACCTTCCTTTTTTGAAGTCGGTTAAAAACAATTTCATTTTTATAACAGTGTAGCAATTCGAGTGTTATATTTTACAAATGAATTATTTCAAAAATAATTCATTTATAGCAAACTCTATCTTTTCATATTTTTGAGCGTCTTAATGAATATGGGATTTAAGAACATTTGACTTCTTATTGTAAAAAGAATTTATTTAAGTATAGTGACCAGCGCCGGAGCAGGCAGCGCTAGATAGTTTAATATAACTTGCAACTTTTACTTAACTCAAAATAGTTTTTGGTAATGACTTATTTTATGCTAAATGAGAAACACTGTGTGTGAATAAAATATGATTTTTTCCCCCTCGATTAAAATGCTCAGAATAGCATGTAAGTTAAGATTTTTCGTTTCTGAAAAAAAAAAAAAAAATGTTCGGAGTACCAAAACGAATATTGCAAGAATTTTGAGAAACTATGCTTTCTTTTTCTAAACATTGAGTTTTGAAAAATTTTTAATCGTTTAATAGATCATTTTCCGATCGACTATGATCCCTAATGATTATTTTTTTTTGGTGCTATTCTGTAATGCAAATGTTAAGTACAATATGTACACTACATAGCCTTCCTGAAATGTCCAGGAGAGCTTTTAAAATTAATAGAAAAAAATCGCTAAATTTTAACTTTTCAGAAACAACTAAAAATTAATTCTATGACCATTCATAGTAGCAATGCAAAATATACTATGCAAATAAAGCTATTCAAATAGTGTTATTATTATTATTATTATTATTATTATAAGCAATTACATTTTATCAATAACAATTCTAATATTCAAAATAAAGTAGATCTCTATTAATTAATATAAAGTAAATATTTATAAAAATTATCTTTTTATGAATCATTTATTTATAAAAAGACTATTCTAGTGAAGACTCTTATAAATAAAATTTAATTATTATAAATACTGGCCTTTGAAAATTGCATTAAAGCGTATATCAGAATTTATATAAAATAAATTATTTTCTTAACCTTCCTAAAGTATGCGAGTAGTTAAAAAAAAAAAAAAAAAAAACACCAATGATAAAATAGTTTTTAATAAATATTATACGTATATTGATATATTAATTTTAAATGTTAAACTTTTGAAATCTCCATAAAAATTATATTAAAAAAAAAATTAGAAATTAGAAATTAAAATCAAATCAGGTACTTAACAACGATCATAAATACTTATCTAAAAAGCCTGTAACCTGTAATAAAAGTCTGATTCTGTAATTCTTAAAAAGTTTGAAATATTTATTTTTTCTTATTTTTAAGCAAAGAATCAACGAAACATGTCTCCTAAATATTTTATAATCTGTGGAAAGAACGCACATAAAGAAAACTAACTCATCTGTTTTTCCAACTGTACAAGTCTAAAAACAGGGGAATAACACACTACAGCAATCATGAAAATTTAGTTTAAACCTCTCCCACCCTAAGGCTAAAATACCAGTATCACCTCCTAAACCGATAATTCCTGGTAACTTCTATTTCATCATAGGAAATTATGTGATTACAACGTTAGAAACGCCTAAAAGAAAAAATATGGCAAGCATACAGCTGTTTCGGTAGCCTTTAGTGTACCGTCTTCAGTGCATAAAGATCTTTATGCACTGAAGACGGTACGCCAAAGACTACCGAAACAGATGTATTTTTTCCATACTTTTTCTCTTCGGCGTTCCTAAAGTTGTAATTTTTATTGGTTTTAATAATACAGCGCCAAGTCTTCTTTTAATACTAAATCCCCCCCTACACACACACACACGCACAGCAGTCATGGAAGCAAAGACGAAAAACTACTATCCCACTTCCCATTTCTTGGAACGCGTCTGAAGCATCTTTTAAATTCAAAACACAGCGCAAGAGATGAAGGTTCGAAAGACTGTCGGTGTATCGAACTACCCACTCACGACACACACTGTGTCGAAGTCGGCACGCGTGCCGAACTATGAAACAGTGTCTGGGTCGAAATTCCGGTACAAATGTCAAACTCAGACACATGTGTCGAAGTATGATACCGGTGTCCCGAACTTCGATATTGCATCGAACTCGGCACAAAGCAAAGTGTCGACACATCGACACACTAATGATGTGTCGACACACTGCGCCGACGCACCGATACATCGGCCATCTCTATGAATCTCGGGGGATAAACTCAAATTATATATTAACTTTTAGACTTGTTTATAATTCTGTTGCATATTTGTTTTAGACGAATAAAGTTAACTTGTCCTTCAAAGGGTTATTAAAAATTTCCATTAATGATTTTTTATAAATTATCAGTTGTAACTTAATTGATAAATACTGTACCAAAATATTAGTTTTATTATTTAAAAAACGAACGGTAAATTTGGCAATTATAATTTAGCTGATAAGCATGATAATGATAGCTTAATTTCAAGCAGAGTAACAGGATATTTCTATTTGTTTGTTGCTTCTGTTTATTTTTATTGAAAGTATACTCAAAGTGAAATCAAAAATTATATATTTTAGGGATTTTTTTTAAAACTAAATTGTTACTACAATATTGAGTTAGATGTCACTTACGGACCTCTTTCAATGACCATCGGAAGAGTTGCGTTAAAAATAAAATTTCACTGTCATATTTTTAATTACGCAGTTACCAAGCTTTATTTTTTTTTCGGAGAATTTTTGGCCCCGCCTTTAAACCACGCCACTTAATTTACATAATATATTTCTCGAATATAAAACTACGATAAAATAAGAAAAAATTACTCTCAAGGAAAAAGTGTGTGAAATAAAGGCGAGGCTAAAAATGCTCCGAATTAAATTAAATTGCTGCCATCTCTGTAATTTTATTTACTTATTCGAATTTAACTTATTTAGCAATTTTCATTCAAATAATTTTTATAAATTTTAACACATTATGAATGAGAAACGATATTTTTCATTTAGAAATAACAAATAAATATATATATGTGTGTATGTATAAACTAGGCATGTATTTAGACACTCTCCTAAAACAACACACTATTTTGATTCAGGGAATTGCATATTCGCGATTCACCATTTAAGTACTGCCGGTATATATTTCTGCGAATGACTTTTTTTTTTTTTTTTTTTCGGAAAAAAAAAATCAGGAAAATGAAAAAAAAAAAAAAAAAAAAAAAAAAAAAAACTCAAACCAAAATAAATAACAAAGTATCATTGTATAAATTGAATTTTAGTATTCTTACCACTGACCTGGTCCGAATATTTCAACTTTTTCGATATCAAGTACAATTTGCTGCGATCAGCAGATTACTATCAAAAACATTGGAATAAGTCAGGTTATCCATGTGTGCACCGATTATAATTTATTGTTAGCTGTGTTGCCAGTTTTAAGGACATCTTTAGTTCAACGATCTTCAATAGTTTAAGGAATGATATGCACATAATAGGCGAATAATCTTCGAAGTGATGAGGCAAACATTACAAATAAAAAGTAACGGTAGATATTAAATGAAAACGTCCCTAAAATTAACAAAACTGATTTTTGGCTGTGAAATCTGCACGTTTACGTTTAACGTTCTCATGATAAAACAATAGGTGCTAAATTATTACTAGCTGTTGATAATACTTAAGAAACTATTTTTTGGAAACCATTTTGGAACCCAAAACGCAGTCTGTCAGTGAAGCATTGTCGCAAAAAATATATATATATATACATATATATATATATATATATATATATATTTAAATGAGCCGCGCCTAATAACTAGACATAATTGGAGTATTTTGCTATTTTGTGCAGAAAGTAATGCTTTTTAGTGTTCCTCACGAACAAAGACTGGTACCACCATATATCCGCTGTGATTTATATTATTCACATATGCAATATGATAAATCATGTTTGCCAACTTAGCACCTTTTGGCTACCGAAAAAACTGAATGCAAATATATATTTTATTTAATCAGTGAACTATAACGGCTTTCATTGATAAAGTAAAGTAAAAAATGTTATTCAGCTTTTACTTTGGCCAAAAGGTGCTAAGTTGGCACCTATATATAAAGTATTCTTTCGTAAATCCAGGGAAGGAACACTGGCGCAGAATTCATTCCACTATCAATATAACAATTTTTTTTTACTTCTTACATCAATGATATTATAGGTTGAGAAATTTCATAAAGAAATACCAGTAAAAATTCTGTGCCTGTGCTCTCTCCCTGTAAGTCTGTTTGCAACTGATTAAGAGTAAGATACTGACGTGTACCTACATCGAAAAAGAAAACAAAAAAAGCAAGAAGGAAAGAAAAAAGTATATTTGAAATACGCTTTTCTTTAGAAATCTTCACTAGTGTAGTACAATGCTTTTTGGGCATTGAATAATACGGTTATTACTTTTTAAAAATGGTGTTTATAAAAAAAAAAAAAAGAAAAAAGAAAAAAAAGCGCACAGTTTCTTAAGGTTTCTATTCGTAAAAAGTGAATTTACAAATAAATGTTGTTTGTTAACCCTTTGCGGCGCAAAACAATTTTAATCATTTTAATTATACTTCCACCGGAATTCATGAACTAAATTAAACTAAAAGAAATTTTAAATTTTAAGGTTTAAAAAACCGGCCTTTCGTGATATTTTATAAACGTAAATTTTTGTTAAAAAATTTCCGGGATGAATTTTTGCAGCTGGATGTTAAATTTTGCGTCCTCGCAGCGAGGACACCGTGCGTTAAGGGTTTAAATGCAATTTTGCAAAATCAAACATGTTAAATTAGTCTTGTTTTACTTAAAGCACACCTATTTTTATGAAAATGATTATTTCAATTTTTTATTTCTGATGGCTTTTAATGATCACTCATATTTTAACTTTTAATAATCAAAAGTGAAGGACACGTTAAAATTATCAAAAGAAACAGTAAGAATTCATCTTAGATGGTTTAGTAAATGAAGAAAATACAGTTAATAAAGGATTATAACAACTAATAACTTAAAATAGTGAATAATAATGTATGTTTAAAGATCAAAAGCTCCATTTGTGTTATTATTCTGAACATATATATAAATTATTTAGTGTTTTTAAAATATATTAATCTACTATTTTAAGGTTAAGAAAATAAAATAAAATTTCTATCTGCGTTAATTACCGCTTCATAATAACAAAACGTGTACTTCTGCAAAGATTTATTTATTTAACTCTTTGCCGGCCCTATTAAATTTCACTCCACTGGTTAGCATTACAAAAGTCATGAACCAATGTTCAATATCCACCACTAAATTTTATTTGAAACGATTTTCTAATCACTTCGAAAACTATTCGTCCACTACACATATGAAATATTATTACTCAAAATTATTGGTGGCAGCTGAATAAAAAGAACATCTAAATTTGAGAAAACTGTTTAGAGCGCTTTAGAGCTTTAGAGCTGGCAAAGGTTTAAGTAATTATAGCTAACATACATGTGCATTTACTTTATTAGAAAAAAAGATAGTGATAGTGGAGCATAAAATAAAAGAAAATACAAACCGTCTGTTAAGTGTTAATAAAAATTTGCTATTTGTTTATTTCTAAATGTTCGAAGTACCTGTAATTTTCCTGAAGTTTTTTATCTTTATTAATTAATATATTGAAGATTTTTAAATTAGAAATGGTATGAACTGAGTGTGAGACCAGCCGACGTTCAATTTTTTTTTCACTCCGAAGCATCTCCATCCTATCATTTCAATATTTCGATTAATCGATGATATGGATATACGATTATTAGCTATATTCAACTTCAGTTAATTGCAAAAAAATTAAACACTACATTCAATAAGATTTATAAAAATCAGTTTAAGCCGAAAATTAACTGAATTTCATAGAATCGAGAAATATTCAGAACTTTAGAACATCTTACATCTATTAGCATGACAGTGAATAAAGGCACAATAAACCCAGAGCCTGATTAAGGGGGAAGCACACATTATCTCCGCTCTCACCGGAATATTTTTACAATTATTTTTTACTTCATGTCATAGAAATTCCATGCTTTGACGAGGAAATATTTTTTATAAAAAATGAACGGTGTAAAACAATCCAATTTACACACCGTTATTAGACACCAGAATTCTTTTAAAATAATTTTTAATGAGAATTTTCTGTTTATAATAGGAGGAAAGTATTTGTTAAAAAATAACGGTGTAAGTATAAATAATGTGTGCTTCCCTCTTAATCAGGCTCTGAATAAACCTCAGCTATGTTTCGAAATTTGGACTGAAGCTGACGTCTGCAATTACAGCAACAAAAAAAGAAGCAATCAAGTCATTCGGAAATTTGATGAAAGTTGGGTATCCAGCAGATCGTTCTGTGAAGAGTACTCAAGATATTTGGTTTTCGTGTTTAAAAAAAAAAACTTTCACCGCAATATTGGCCCATATCGGCCAGTATTGTAAAAAATCTTGACATTTTTGCATTGGCCAGTGCAGCAGAAACCGATGTTGGCCGAAAATGAAGTATTCTTCTTTCATAGCCTCCTTAACTAGTTAAGGAGTCTATGCCTCTTTCCGACTTCAGTCAGTATTGTTGTACTGCTTGTGTATAAATGAAACAAATGGTAACATGTGATGCCCTCCTAAAGTCAATATAAAAAACATTTTTACAGTAAATCGAAAATAAATGATAGGAATGAGGTGTAAACTTGGCAACCCGTGTTTCTGAAGATACTCATTTTATTCGTGCAAAAATTTACATAAGTCATAATACATAATTTTATCGAATATGAATTTATTAATAATTTTCATAATTAAAAATATTTTTTAATTAAAAATATTCATGGCATTTTTTGGGTCACTTCATACTAACAAATAAAGAAACAAAAATTTAAGTCTAAAAATGTTTGGGACGATAGGAATAATGCTTGTATGCATATTTTGACGGCTTATAACTCCCTGAAAAATTGAAAGAAATATATAAACTACACAATTTTTCGTGATGATTTGATTTGATAAAAATAATTTTAAAAAAATTATCAAAAATATGGTTTACCATTGAAAAAACGAAGCTGATACCATTTTTAATATGTAGACGACGTTTTCAGCAAAATCTAACTATACTCTTATGAACTACATATTATTACAAATCGATCAGGACAAACCGCATGTTCTTAAGCTATCTTACGGCGGATATAGCTAGGACACAGTTTTTACTTCGTTTGTCTACTGCAAAATGAATCCATTCGTGCGAACAGATTTTTCTTGAAGAATTTGTAACAAATAAAAACTCAATAGAAATAATTTTAATTTTTTTTATACTTTTTTTTTTCTTAATATTGTTTCTGGTATCAGCAGTTTTAGTCTAACACAAAGATAATAAAACGTTAAAAACTCGTAAAGCACATGATATTACCATGGCTGCAAATATTTTAATTTATTCCGGAGCATTTTTAGCTCCGCCTTTGTTTCGCGCCACTTTATTTTTAGAATATTTTTTCCCAATATATAACAATGAGAAAATGAGAAAAATTTACTCTTAAAAAAAAAAAAAAAAAAAAAATGATGGTATGGAATAAGAGCGGAGTTAAAAATTTTCCGAAATAAATTAAAATATTGGCTGCTATGTATTACATACAAAAAATTTATATTTTTCTAAGATGCCACCCTTACATTCACACCCGTTTTAGGAGAAATTTTAAAAGATTTTTATTGGCTAGCATAGCTGCCAATATTTAAATTTATTCCGGAGTAATTTTAGCCCCGCCTCTAATACGTAACACTTATTTTTTAAAAGCAATTTTTTCTTATTTTATCGAAGTTATGTATTGAAGAAAATTTTTCGATAAATAAAGTGGTGCTAATTAAAGGCGGGGCTAAAAGTACTCCGGAATAAATTAAAATATTGGCAGCTACGTGCTAGTCATACGAATTTGAATCGGATTCTAATACAATATCTCATGCCTACTAACGGCTAGAGTAGAACATCTCAGGCACTAGCAAACTCGGCGATTTTTAATGAAATTGTGTGTTTCATAATTTCCTAAACTTGATTTACACATGCGTATACAATATATGACTGTGTGACATTCAGTCGTGAAATTTATTTGAAAATTTTTATAGAACTTAGCTATAGAACTATTTTACAGATTTTATCTAAATATTTAATAATATAGATCATACCTGTATTTTGTTTAATTTCAGTATGAACTAGCTTGCACAATAATCTGGTGTCAATTGGCCATAATTTAACGGGGTTATTCTCTACGTTTCAGTAATGCTATATCAAATGTGTATTTTGTGTAATAATACAGGGAATCAGAAATGTCTTTATTTCAAATCCTACTTTTTAAATGTATTATTAAGTAATCGTTGCCAGTGTTATTTAATAAAAGGTTCCACTTTACACATAGTAATTTATTATGCTTTTTTGAATTATGAAACATACTTTATACGGATGGTGCTGCTGAATCCTGCTAGATTTACATTGTGGCTTCCGTGAAGTATGGTCACGTCCAACTGGATCCAGGAAGTAATTGTAAAATTATCCCAAGCCAATTTAGTTTGAATTACGCGGAATTAATTAAGTAAATAGCCCCGTTTTATGAGATTAAAATTTAAGATGTTTCTATAACTCTTACAGGATTTAAAAAAAAAAAAAAAAAAAAAAAAAATTACAAGTAATATTCCAAATACTTAAACTGTATAGAAATACAATCGCATCGGAAATATAATCATTGAAATATAATCGCAAGCTACGAAAAAATGGAATAAAAGACAAATCATATTACTTACAAAAACGTCTTTAAATAAATGATGTACACTGATGAAAAACAATATATTATATGCAAATATTATAAGATGCCAACAAACAGAACGATTAATTGGATCGAAAGAAATTAAACAAACTTCATCTTGTCACAAAATAATTATAATTACATCTGCCGTGAATGAAGCAGGGTCGTACTCTCCGCCCATTTTCAGGACATCTCGAATCATAAGATATATGAGCTGTCGAACCCGACATTTATTTGTGTTTTATTTATTTAACTTATGGTTTTTCACATGTGGACAGAGAGTCAATAGATTATCAAGCGGTAGTTGCTGTTTCTCCCATCAAGTTTTAATTTTGAGTTACTTTATTTTATTATCTTTCATTTTTTTAAATTTTTATTTATTTTTATATTTATATATTGTAAATTTAGCTTAACAAAATGTTCAGCAATAATTTGATCAAATAACTCCTAAAATGGACATAAAATGTTTTTATTTCCCTCAAATCATATGAAAAGAAGAAGAAAATTACTGCGATAAATGCGCCAAGCGTTAAAGATGGCTTCTTCAAAAGTAAAAGATGACGACTATTCTTTCTGCTTCTTATACTCATAGTTACGAACTTAGTACCTTTTGACGACCGAAAAATGAATGAAATAGAAAAACTTATTTCACTTAATCATTGAACTGCAATGGATTTCACTGATTAAAAAAGAAAAAAAAAAAAAAAAAAAAAAAATCCTCTGGCTTAAAAGTGCGAAGTTGGAAACTATAATTATAATATACATGATTCATATTCATACTGACAAGCCTTTTTTTTTTCTTTCAAGAACATTTCTACCAGTATTTTTATACAAAATATTGCCTTTTAAGTTTTAACACTTTTTTTTCCGCATTAAAAATTTCTGTATAATGTTCTAGCATAGCCTCCTTAAGTAGATACTTGTCGTGTGGCTCATAAGCTTGGTAACAGTTCAAGCGGTAGACAGCGCCACCTGGAACAGATTGCGCAAATTTTTTATTCAACTCTCACCAAAAATTTTTAAAAGTAGGATTTGAAATTCAAAGAAGGCGAGTAGAACGGAAGAAACGTCGATTTTATATATTACATATCACTTCTTAAAATTATTGGAGACAGTTGAATAAAAAAGTCGCGCAATCTGTACCAGGCGGCGCTGCCTACCGTTCAACTTGTTGCCAAGTTTAAGAGCCACGCGACAGGCATCAAGTTAAGGAGGCTATGGTTCTAGCAAATTCAGTAAATCCAAATATTGTATAAACCATGGCATAGGCCGCTAAATTTGAGGAATGAGAATATTTTCGTCTTATTTATAATAATCTCTTTACTGCTTTAACACGATAGATTACTATAAATATATGATAAATCTTTCTGTAGGGAAATAGTGGTAGGAAAAACGATTCAGTCGGAAAACAACATATTGCGGAAACATAATAAAGGCGAAATTTTCTGCTGTGCATCTATTAGACAACTACAGCATTTTCCCACATATTGGATTAATAAAAAAAGTAATAATAGGAAGAAGAGTTCGCTCATAAACATCTTTGCGTATAGGATATTGTGATGACGATGATTGTAGATGACCCTTTGTTATTTAAGTTAAATTTGAAAACAGCTTTAGAATTCTTGCGATGCGAAACGCTAATAACAGGTGCTATTTTGGGGAAAAACCAACTGTGTTCTGGGGAAAAGTTGAACGTCTTATCTGGCAACACTGGTTCAGCTACTGTGAGGGATATTAAAGCTCCACCAAGTTCGAGACGAATCTGCTGCTATCAGCAGAATAAGATGTTCAGTATGAGAATTAACCAAACATTTGTGAATATGCAAACTACGATTGTAGTTGTTGCTCGCATGCAAAGGTGCTTTAAAACGAGCTTTAAAAATTTAATATGTTCTGTACTATGTTCTATAAGCTCGTAAACAAATTAATTATCGTATTATTTACATTAAGAGATGTATCATAGTTTATTTCTTCTCTCTCTCCCTTTCTCTCTTTATTTATTTATTTATTTAATTTTAATAGTTGCTCTTGCAATTAAATTAACATTCACATTTTAAAAAAATACGGGACAAAATATTACAAGTTGTTTGTAATGCTTGATCAAATAGATTTTTTTTTTAACTGTTTTTCGAGCGCAGGTCACACAAAAATACAACTGGGTGATTTCATGGAAAAAACAGACATCAGCCACACATAGAGCTAGCATTTCCACTATTTTTACCACCACTATTATCATGCAGAAATATTAAAGCAGGCCTGCCAACCACCTCATTAATAAGAGTAAATTTGTTAACGTTCCTTGGAAAAACGACCCCTTTTCCACACCACTTTAAATTTAGAATAATTCTCTTCAAATGTTATTACGATTATATAAGAATTTAAAAAAAAAAAAAAAAAAAAAAAAAAAAAAAAAAATGGCTGTTATGGAAAAAATTGGCAAGTACTAAAAATTTTACGCTACATAATGAGATGGTTGAAAGATAAGTTAATAACACGTAAATTGTAATCAGGGTTGCCAACTCCAAAAAACTTATTCCCCTAAACTCAAGTTGAAAATCTCCTAAAAGTCCCTGAATCTTTTGTGAAAATCCCTTAAAAAAGTCCCGAAATATTCAGCTCGAAAATTCAAGAAAACTTCTTTTCTGTTTTGTGAATCTGCTTCCAACAATCCAATGCAAGTTTTTTTTTTTTTTTTTTTTTTAAATAATCCAAATTTTGATTGGGAAACCTCTGGTGATATGAAACATGTAAATTTGTATTAATATTTTATGGCGAGTTTTTGTTTTAAATGTACGAAAAACGCTTGTAGAGACGTGAAAACCCTCCCTGTTTGTATGGAAAATCTAAAGACGTACTAATAACTCTGCTTAATTCTAAAAAAAAAAAAAAAAAAAGACATGTGAAAATAAAAATGCAGAAATAATTTATTAACTTATTCGTTTTAGTTAGATAGTAGAAATTTTTAAATTAAGACATTTTAGTTAGATATTAGAAAACTAATTCGACATTTAAATTTTAAGTGAAATAGATTAAAATCATTATTAAAAAAAGTTGCATACATTAGACATTACATTAAAAATCATTAAGCATATAATTTCAAACATTATCGATCGGACTTCACTTCGTATAGTTTGAAAATTTTTGTTCCTCCCTCAATGTAAGAAGTCAAGTTACTCATATGAAACAGTAAACGTATTTTTTCTTAATTACTTAATTTCAAGTAACTGAAGCATATATACATAGCTGCCAATATTTTAATTTATTCCGGAGTACTTGTAGCCCCGCCTTTATTTCGCACCACTTTATTTATAGAATAATTTTCTTCAATATATAACTTCGATAAAAAAAAAAAAGACAAAATTACTTTAAAAAAATAAGTGGTACGAAATAAAGGCGGGGCTAAAAATACTCCGGAATAAATTAAAATATTGGCAGGTATGTATATATAGTGGATGCATTCATATAATCTTAACAAATGTGAAAAAATACAGTGCGTTGCATGAATATAAACGCACCTTAGCTTTAAGAATTAGATTGGTATAGAAGTGTAATAAAAAAATATGAATAGGTGACACTTGATGCAAACTGTATGTGTATGATTCAAGAAATGAAAATAAGAGGCAAATCAATGAAAGACCAATATGATTTTTTAGAAAATAATTTTATTGAATTTATGACAAAAATACATGTTGCATGAATTTAAACGCACTTGTAAATAATAAATAACTGAGTAACAAATACTGTATCTAATACTTTGTAAAGCCACCATGGGCTTCTAGAACAGCCAGTAAATGCCTTGGCACTGACTGATATAGTGGCATGAGATCATCCAAGCTGATTGTCTTCCAAGCTAATAGAATGTTCAATTTTAGTTCATCTTTCGTGTTAAACTGCCTTCCGTTTACGTAAACACGGCGAACCAGAATACCCCATACGTTCTCAATTATATTTAAATCGGGGCTTTTTGAGGGCTAATCCTGAAATCTTATTTTATTGTCACGGAACCCTTTTTTTCACGATATGTGCTGTATGTACAGATGCACAATCTTGCTGAAAAATATAATTTCTTCCAGCTTTCTTAACTGCTTGACGGCGGAGGTTTGAACAGTACATTTCTTCTGTTCTCAAATCATGCCAGTAGCTATGAAATCCGTCCGGGCCATCGAGATTAAACTGTTTTTCATCTGAGAAGATGAGTTTTTTCCAATTTAATCGATCTAGATTCCATTTTCTTGCCCATTCCAACCGCATATCCTTGTGCTTTTGAGTGAGGGGTGGTTTCGCCTTCATTTTCTTAAATTTAATGAATGTTGCAGCTTTGAGAGTTCTCTATATGGTTGTCCGATGAACACCCAGCTTGTATTCAGCCTTTATCTTCGCACAGGAAATATTCTTTTTTTTTTGCAGCGTTACATATTCGACGTTCGCCGTAACAGGTGAGCTTTCCTGTTCGCTTCTTATACGCTTTTTCCCCATAATTTGCTCTTTTCTTAATATAATTTCGCACAACATTCTCCCTTCTTCCGATTCGGCGCCCAATTTCACGATTGCTAAAGCCTTTACCACGCATAAAGCCGATTTTTATCCTCTCACCTACTGTCAAAGTTTTCCCTCTTGCCATCCTGAGCAAACTCCGTAAATTTTGCACTCAAGCGTTAAAACTGTTTTCAGATAGTTTTAGCAACACGAGTATCTGTGTTTTAGTTTAATTACGGTGGCTCTGTTAAATTTTAAGCGCAAAATACAGAGTGCGTTTAATTTCGCGCAACAAACGAAAAACAGTGAAAAATAAGAAAATGCTTAAACACTCATTTACATAAGCTTCAATGAGCCTAAACACAAATGCTCAAATTATCTTATACAGTTGTTAGTCATATGCAGTAACTGTAAGTCACATTCCTTCTTTTAAAATTTTGAAAATTCAACTTCTGGTTATTGGTAAAGGTGAGTTTATATTCATGCAATGCACTGTATATATATCTATGCTTATACGTATAATATATAGTCAAGCTGAAAACGAGAAAGTGGGTGCGAAAGGAAAATAAAACACACAAAATCAGAAATAAAAATATACATAGTGAATCAAACTAAATACCGAACAGGTGATATTTATATATGAATACATTTGATCATGGCAATCAAACTAATCATGCTGATTTAATTTTTTTAGCTAGAAATTGAAAACAGAGGCCCGTCCTTATCAAAACACATCGATATAAATTGCAAAATACTTTTATTTATTTTTATTTATTTTTATTTTATTATTATAATTATTATAATTATTTATTATCATTATTATTATTATTATTTTGAAGCACTGAAAAATAAATAAATAAAAACGTTAAAGCCCTAAGCCTCTTTTTGTTTAAGTAATATATTAAATTATGCACAAAACAGAATTTAATTTAGTACAACAGAACTTATTTTAAACTATTCTTACATATAAAGGTATGCAATAACTGTGCTTCTTTCCTTACCATCGGTTATTATATTCATTTCTTAAAATTTCTTAGGTATAGCTTTTGTATAGGAGGCCCTTGGTGGCTCTTAAATTTTTTCTATTACTTAAATTAACCTAAATTAACCTAATATCAACCTAATACTAACCTAATTACTTAAATTAACCTAAAATGGCCATCGTAATTGCATTTGTAAAAATCTTGGCGAGAAACGTGTGAGCTACTTCGGTGAGAAATTCAAATTGCGTCGAGGAATGCTATATCAATGCTATTCAATTATTTAGCAAGATTTTTCTCAATTTTATACTAATTAAAAAAAAAAAAATATTCATTCGTGATTTCTTTCTTTCTTTTTTAATTTTTTTAAAATATTTTAAAAGTTATTATTATTTTTAAATAACTTTTAAACCAATTATCAGATTGAACAAAAAAATATATATTAGTTAGATTTTGTCCTGATTAATAACTGTAGCAATTTCTGACAAAATCTGTTAATTCGGACTAAATGTCCTGACAGATACAAAAAAAAAAACAACCAGCTTTATATATTTAGATGAAAACAAAACTGTTAGTACATTCATTCAAGGTGAAAGTTCTGAACTGGTAAAGACGCTGTCTTAAAGAATTAGTACGATATGTCGTTATGGAGAAAAATAAATAAATATAGAAATCCTTAAAATGAGATTTGTCCGAAAAATCTCACTTAAGGATGTGATGAGGTTTTTGTTACTAGCAGAAGAAAACGGATGTCCACGCACCATTTAATATTAGAATTAATTCAGTACTTTAAATATCCAAAGTAGGTATTCAATTATTGCACGGAAAGTAAAACACAGAAAACAAGAAAGAAAAATAATGCAGTACGCATTGATTAGTAACACTTTCCAATTGTACGCAATTGTTGTATCGAATAACTATTAATATTATTTACCTACGTTATCGCACAAAAGACAGAAGGACTGAAAAACATACAGACAGACTAATTGATTTTAAAATTACTCTTAGGCATTTTGGAAAGTGTTAAAAAGGCTTAACGCAAAAGAAAATGCAGCCGTTAGATTATAATTACAGCTTTTAAACTCTCAGAATATTTTACTGTAGCCCTGTAAATCTGAAAGTTAATGATATCATATTCTATACAAAACAATATTTTAGAATATTAATAATACATGTCAATGCTTTTAAGATTTTTTGTAGTAGAAAGTTTTTTTAAATATAACTTAAAAAAAAATTCTGTCCTAAAACGTAATACATTGGCCTTTTTTTTTATTATTGTTGTTGTTGTCCCTGTAAACAAACTAGTTGTACAGGACCTATTAATGACATTACAAATAGGGAACATTCCATAGGGAACATGAATGTATTATTTTTAAAAAATTCTCAAAATATTCACGGATGATAGGAGCCGGAGACAAACAGATAGAAAGGTAGACAATCGGACTGACAGATGCACAAATTGAAATCATATTTCCACTAAAATTATAAGAAAGTGTTAAAACGCTCATGTAAACAAAAGTGCAATTTCAGAATTTTTATCAATACCTCTTAATGTAGCTGATTTTTTTTTGTGTTGCCCTATAAATCTAATGCTAACCATACTATATTACATAGAAGGCACACTCTTTTGTGCATACGAATAATATATTTCAATTGCAAAAAGCTTTGTGGAAGATAAAATTATTAAAATTTGGTTTATAAAAATAACTCTCATACAACACAATGCTTTGGAGTACTTTCAAGTGTCTTGTACACAAACCAGTTAGAAATGTACTCTACTTTATATTGGAAACATCCGATAGGGAATTGAATAACATATTAAAATTTCATTAAAGTTTCTATACATCAAAGGTATTAAAATATGATTTATAGAAACTACTCTCACAGAACAACAATGCTTTCGAATACTTTTGGGTGACCCTGTACACAAACCAGAAGATGTAATAATTCCATTTTCAATAGGGAACATCCGATAGTGAACTGCAATAAAATATATCGGTTTAAAGAAATTCCATTAATATTTAAGGGAATTAGAGCGCAGAAAAACAAATAGCGAGACAGACAGACGCACACAAGAACAGTCAGACATATACACAAATTGAAATTATATGCACACTAAAATATGATAGGAAGTGTCAAAAACGCTTAATGTAAACGAAAGTACAATTCTAGCAATTTTTTATTAGTAGCTCTTAATATAAATGAATATTTTTGTGTCACCCTGTAAATCTAATGCTAATCATGCTATATTCTATGTAAATCATTCTTTTGTGCATATAAATAACATATTTCAATTTCATTAAGATATGTGTACAGTAAAGGTATGAAAATATGATTTATAGAAATACCTCTCATAGAACACAATGCTTTGAAATACTTTCGGGTGCCCCTGTACACAAACCACTAAAGGTATAAACTCCATTTTCAAAAGGGAACATCCGATAGTGAACTTGGATAACATATATCAGTTTCAAGAAATTCCACAGATATTTACGGGAATTAGAGCGCGGAGAGGCAGACAACGGACAGACAGACAGACAAACCGAAGTCATTGACACTTTTCAACCTTGTTGAGAAGTGTTTAAAATGTTAGAAAGTGTTAAAAACGCTTAATGTAAACGAAAGTACACTTTTAGCAAATATTTATTAATAGCTCTTTATATAACTGAATATTTTTGTGTCACCCTGTAAATCTAATGCTAATCATGCTTTATTCTATGCAAAGCATTTTCTTTTTTGCGTATAAAAAACACATTTCAATTTCATAAATCTTTGTGCAAAGTAAAGTTTTTAAAATTTAGTTTATAGATATATCTTTCATAAAACGCAATGCTTTGGAATACTTTTGTGTGTCCTTGTACACTAATCAGTGGTAGTATTTGCTTAATTTTATACAGGAAACATCCGATAGTGAACGTGAATAACATATTTCAATTTCATTAAGATTTGTGTACAGTAAGGGTATGGAAATATGGCTTATAGAAATGCCTCTCACAGAACACTTTGTTTTGAAATACTTTTGTGTGTCCCTGTACACAAATCAGTGGTGGTATTTACCCCATTTTATACTGGAAACTCCGATAGTGAACTTGAATAACATACTTCAATTTCATTAAGATTTGTGTACAGTAAGGGTATGGAATTATGGTTTATAGAAATGCCTCTCATAGGACACAATGCTTTGAAATATTTTAGGGGGTCCCTGTACACAAACTAGTAGAGGTATAAACTCCATTTTCAATAGGGAACATCCGATAGTGAACGTGTATAACATATTTCAATTTCATTAAGATTTTTGTACAGTAAGGGTATGAAAATATGGTTTATAGAAATGCCTCTCATAGAACACAATGCTTTGAAATAATTTCGGGGGTCCCTGTACACAAACCAGTAGAGGTATAAACTCCATTTTCAATAGGGATCATCCGATAGTGAACTTGAATAACATATATCAGTTTGAAGAAATTCCATTAATATTTACGGCAGTTAGAGCGTGGACAGACAGACAGACAGACGGACAAACCCAAGTCATAAACACTTTTCAACCTTGTTGGAAAGTGTTAAAAATAAAATTTTCAAATTTTTGAAAATTCTCCAGAAGACCCCAGCAATCAGCATAATTTTGTTAGTCCTTAAAAATATTTAGCCCCCCAAAAAGTCCCTAAATTTAGGGGGCTAAATCTCCAAGATAGCAACCCTTATTGTAATATTGTGATTACACAGCGTAGTTGTTATTGTTAGAAAATATTGGTGGCAGTAGAAATACCTTTTAATGTAACTGACGTTGCATTTTTCATAAAATTGACTACTTATACAAAAACGAGATTCGCCCAATTTAACACGTTGTTTTCTATTTGAAACAGTAAATCATGTCTTTTGGCATTCCTCACGAAAAAACGATTGATACGCGCTTAAGTTCGCTGAGAATTATTTTATTCCCGCATGCGATGTGTTAATGTATTCTTTTGTAATTCTGTTTATTTCTGATTTAGGTGATGGGGATTACAGTGAAATAAAACAAAGTATATTATCAATACATACTTTTTGTAATACTCACTAATTTGCAGTAATTTGTGATTATTAAAATAGAAAACAATCAATTCCCTAACGTTACAATTCGAAAATAATGATTTTGGAATCAATTACAATTTGTTAAAATGCACATTTGTAAAATAAAACATGGGTAAATTTGTTGTATTTTATTTAAAACATTAACCCTTTGCAGCTCACTGTTCCACTACATGGAACACCTAATTTTAATTCTCAAGTGCAAAAACTCATCCCGGAAATTTTTTAGAAAAAATTTACATTTATAACAAAGCAGAAAACGCCCTTTTTTAAACATGAAAATTTAAAATTTCTTCTATTATAATTATGTTCGCAAATTCCGGTGGCAGTGTAATTTAAATGATCAGAATTATCTTGCCCCGCAAAGGGTTAAAATACTCCGGAATAGATTGAAATGTTGGGATCTATGCAACTTTTACGAGTTGTTGTTGTCGATAATGTTTACTTATAAAGTGATTTATTTATTAAATTAAATATTATTTGAATTTAATAAGGTTTACTTACAGATGTTTCAAACCGAAAATTTCTCGAAAAGGAACAATGCTAATTTTTTATTTTTTAAATATTTATGATCAGCTATGTGTCTAAAAGCCATTTTTAAAATTAGTTTAGTAATTTTTAAAATAAATTAAGTAGTGAACCTTAAAGGGTTAAAACACAACTATTGTCATGAAAGGTCTTACTTCCAGTTTATGTTTCCGATGACTTTTTAGTGATAACTTAAACCTTTTCGCTCGGCATATTTTCCGGAAGACACGCCTTTTGGCGTTCCTTTAAAACTTCACACGTATAGTTTCCAACTTACTAACTTTTGGCTACCGAAAAATTATAATAATTTATTTTATTTTACTTCATCACTAAATAAAATAAATCTTTCTGTTAAAATTTTCCGGTAGACGAAAGGTAACCTATAGTTACACGTTTTAGAAAAGTAAAATTTCATTTGCAAAAGGAACGCCTTAAGGCGTGACTCGATTTTTTCCCTTTAGAAAGGACATATGAGCGATAAGGGTTCAACTTTAACTCAAATCTTACAAAAAAAAAAAAAAAGCCCAAATTAAAATTGCCCATACAACAAGGATGTATCACACCTAATGCGTTTTTGTAAGCAGAGAAAATGTAGTTTATTAAGAATAATAACATTTGTAAACAGCTTAAAATTACAATAAATACATGTTTGCCACCACCAAATGGACAATTTTCGCAAATATTCTTCCACAAAATTTTTAAATAATTTAGTTTTTTTTTTCTTTCAATATTTTAAATAATTTAATATAGTTTTATATAGCTAGAAAAGAATACTTAATAACGTTTTTATATATATTTAAATTCGTTCTGAAAAGTAAAATTTGACCAGTTGTCAAAATTTCTGACATGCATTCAGTTTAATTAAAACTGAAAATGATGTGTTTGACTAGCACAGTAAATATTTATTTATTTTTTTATTTTTTTACAATCGTGAAAGTAAGATTCCTAAAAATATTTTTAGTGATTAACACCAGTAATAATAATAAATTAATATTTTAATAATATAAAAACATTGCTGTATCACATGTGATACACTTAGATGTTTAAATTAAATATTCACTATGTATGTATTCGATTGTATTTTAATTCTAAAATATGGTATAACTTTTTATTAGTTCCATTTTTTTTTTTAATTCACGCACAGCATATCAACCCAGGTTTAAAAAAAAAAAAAATGCAGATAGACACTGTGCTGAAAAAAAAAAAAGCCCTGATACCATTCTTGCTGATTCTTGTGTGAAATGACCTCATGAATTGGAATATGTCCCCCATTTCACCCACCGTTTTCTAGGAACACTACCCCATCCTCCAATTTTTATCACTGTTTGGTAATTGTTCGGCCATCAATTAGATTTGGAGAACGGAAAAGAATCATTTTAACACTTTAAAACAAAAAAATATATAATGTTTAATTAGTAATAATATTCATTAATTAATAAAATAAAATAAATGTATTTCATAATTTCATTGGATAATCCCTCCCCTCCTCCTAAATTTTCCCTTTGCTGCAGACGTTCGTGTTTCAGAATACTTCACTTTTACAGCCAATCAGAAAATATTTAACAGTTAAATTAATCCCTTTCTCCTCTACAAAACAAATTTATAGCCATAAAATTACCGAAAACTGAAGAAAATAGAGGGGCGTCTCTAAAAAAGGTGAGTTATAAGGGCAAAATTAATGTTATATTCGGATTCAGGAGGTCATTTTACAAAGAATTTGAAAAAATAGTTTTGGGGCTGATTTTCATGCAGAGCAGTGAACGGTTTTCACAGGTATGTTTATATAAAAAAAAAAAGCCAGCTTCCTTAAGAAAATATTAAGTATTTTTTAAGTTTTCATACTGGTTTATTTCAAAAAGTTCGAAGTACCTGCAGTTTTCCTGAAGTTTTTAATTTTTATTTATTTATTTATTTATATATTGAGGATTTTTAAATTAGAAATGGTATAAACTAAGTGTGAGACCAGCCAACGTTGAAAATTTTTTCATCCCAAAGCATCTCCATCCTACCATTACAATATTTCGATTAATCGATATTAAAGATATACTATTATTAGCTGTGTTCAACTTCAATTAATTGCAAAAATTTTAACTCTACATTGAATAAGATTTATAAAAATCACTTTAAGTCGAAAATTAACTGAATTTCATAGGATCGAGAAATATTCAGAACTTTAGAACATCTTACAGGTATTAGCATGCCAGTGACTAAAGGCACAATAAACCTCAACTATAATGCGAAATTTGGACTCAAGGTCACGTTCTGCATTTACAACAACACAGAAAAAGCAACCAAATCATTCGAAAATTCGATGAAAGTTGGGTATCCAGCAAAATGTTTTTTGAAAAGATCTCAAGATATTTGGTTTTCATGTTTAAAAAAATAAATTACGACGCAATATTGGTCGACATAGATTACCCATATCAGCCAGCATTGTAAAAATCTTGACACTTTTGCATTCGCCAGTCCAGCAGAAACCAATGTTGGCCAAAAATGAAACATTCCTCTTTCCAACATGAGTCAGTATTGTTGTGCTGCTTCTGTATAGATGAAACAAATGGTAACATGTGATGCCCTCCTAAAGTCAATATGAAAAACAATTTTACTGAAAATCGAAAGTAACTGATAGGAATGAGGTGTAAACTTCGCATCCCATGTTTCTGAAGATGCTTATTTTATTCGTGCAAAAATTTGCATAAGTCATAATACATAATTTTATCGAATATGAATTTATTAATATTTTCATAATTAAAAATATTTTTTAATTAAAAATATGCATGGGATTTCTTTGGGTCACTTCATACTAACAAAACAGAAACAAAAATTTAAGTGTAAAAATTTTTGGGACGATACGAATTAATGATTGTCCACATATTTTGACGGCTTATAACTCCCTGAAAAATTGAAAGAAATATTTAAACTAAGCAATTTTTCGTAATGATTTGATTTGAAAAAAATAATTTTTAAAAATATATCAAAAATATGGTTTTCAATTGAAAAAAACGAACTTGATACCATTTTTTATATGTAGACGATATTTTAAGCAAACTCTAACTATACTGGTATGAACTGGACATTATTACAAATCGATCAGGACAAGCCGCATGTCTCTAAACTATCAACGGCGGTAAATGCCAGGAGTGAGTTTTATCTGGATTGACAACTGCATAGTGAATACGTTCTTGCGAATAGATTTTTCTTGAACGTCAACGAATGGAGAACATAATATATAAATAATCATTCCTTTTAATTTATTTTATACATTTCTTTCTTAATATTATTTCTGGTATAAGCAGTTTTAGTCTGAATTACACATTAAAAAATTCGTAAAGCACAAGATGCAAATGGCTGCAAATATTTTAACCCTTATCGCTCGTATGTCCCTTCTGAGGGGACATTAAATATTAGAGCCACGCCTTAAAGTGTCCCTCAGCAAATGAAATGTTATTTTTCTAAAACGTGTAACTATAGGCTACTTTTCGGCTACCGGAAAATTTTAACAGAAAGATTTATTTTAATTAATGATGAAGTAAAATAAAACAAATATTACAATTTGTCGGTAGCCAAAAGGTAGTAACTTAGAAACTATACGTGTGACGTTTTAAAGGAACGCAAATGCGTGTCTTACTGTTCAAAATAGGAAAATATGCCGAGCGCTGAGGGTTAATTTATTTCGGAGCATTTTTAGCTCCGCCTTTATTTCGCCGCCTTTCACTCAAGTTTCAGGAGAAATATTAGAAAATTCTGATTGGCTAGTCATACGAATTTTAATACAATATCTCATGCCTACTAATGGCGAGAGCAGAACATCTCAGGAACTAGCAAAATCGGCGATTTTTAATGGAATAGTGTGTTTCATAATTTCCTAAACTTGATTCACACATGTGTATACAACGTATGACTGTGAGTCATTGAGTCGTCAAATTTATTTGAAAAATTTTTGTGAAAATTTTGATAGCGCTTAGCTATAAAACTAATTTACAGATTTTATCTAAATATTTAATAATATAGATCATACCTGTATTCTGCTTAATTTCAGTATGAACTAGTTTGCACAATAATCTGGTGTCAATTGGCCAAATTTTAACGGGGTTATTCTCTACGATCCAGTACTGCTAAATCCAAATGTGTATTTGCGTAATAATAAATGGAATCAGAATTGCCTTTATTTCAAATCCTACTTTTTAAGTGTATTATTAAGCAATCGTTGCCAGTGTTTTTTAATAAAAAGTTCCACTTTACACATACTAGTTTTGAAAACAGAAATAGTACAGCATTTAACAATAAAAAAAATGTAATACGCAACTTGTTTATAATTACTTATTAAGCCTATTTTAATTATGAAACATACTTTCTACTGATGGTGTTGCTGAATTCTGCTATATTTGCATTGGGGCTTCGCGAAATATGTTCACGTCAAACGGGATACAGGAAGTAGGTTGTAAAATTACCCCCAATTAAATTTAGTTGGAATTACGCCGAATTAATTAAGGAAATAGCTCCGTTTTATGATATTAAAATTAAAGATCTTTCAATAACTCTTACAGGACAATATCAAAAAATCTGGAGTGACTCCACTCGACTTTCCGAACATTGAGTAATTAACAGTTTTTTAGATAAAGTAAAGAAAGAGGAGTCGTTAAACAAACAAAAGATAGAAAACCATAATAGAGTGTTTGAGTATTTTTCTCCATATACTACACGATGTTTTACTTAACGCTACCGAACTTTGAGCCCATAGATCATAATGATAAAGAATTTTTCGTTGTGTCCCTGTAAAAAACCTATAAATGCTAGATTCACCAAAATCTATACAGTTCGTGCAACAGTGATTTATAATATTCATATAAATTTTCAGCTCAATTGAATAAGGCGTTTAGATGCTATCGCAGTTTTAAAAATTTGGTCCCATAGGCCATAATGATAAAGAATTTTTCTTTGTGTCCCTGTAAAAAAACTATAAGTGCTAGATTCTCCAAAATCTATACAGATTGAGTATTTGTAACCTGTAATATGTGTATAAATTTTTTGCTCAATTAAATAAGGCGTTTAGATACTATCGCACTTTTAAGATTTTGGTCCCATAGGCCATAATGATAAAGAATTTTTCTTTGTGTCCCTGTAAAAAAACTATTAGTGCTAGATTCACCAAAATCTATAGGGTTCGTACTATGGTGACTTACAATATACGTACCAAATTTCAGCTTATTCGAACGAAGCGTTTAGACGCTAGCGTGTTCACTCACAGACATACACACATACATACACACATACATACACACACACATACATACATCATCGCAAAAATAGTGAAAACGGACTCATTGGACCTCGAAACGTATAGAAACATCAAAATCTCAAATTCGGATTTTTGACATGATTAAAATACTTTCCTCACTATAGTGTTCGGAAAGTAAAAATTACAAGTAATATTCCAAATACTTAAACTGTATAGAAATAAAATCGCATCGGAAATATAATCCTTGAAATATAACCGCAAGCTACGACAAAATGGAATAAAAGACAAATCATACTGCTTACAAATACGTCTTTAAATAAAAGGTGCACACTGATGAAAAACAATATATTCAGAGCCTGATTAAGGGGGAAGCACACATTATTTATACTTACACCGTTATTTTTTAACAAATACTTTCCTCCTATAATAAACAGAAAATTCTCATTAAAAATTACTTTAAAAGAATTCTGGTGTCTAGTACCGGTGAGTAAATTGGATTGTTTTACACCGTTCATTTTTTATAAAAAAATATTTCCTCGTCAAAGCGTGGAATTTCTATGACATGAAGTAAAAAATAATTGTAAAAATATTCCGGTGAGATCGGAGATAATGTGTGCTTCCCCCTTAATCAGGCTCTGAATATATTATATGTAAACATTATAAGATGCCAACAAAAAGTACGATTAATTGGATCGATATAAATTAAACTTCATCTTGTTACAAAATAATTATAATAATTGTAATTACATCTGCCGAGAATGAAGCAAGGGTCGTACTCTCCGGCCATTCGCAGGACATCTCGAATTATAAGATATATAAGCTGTCGAAACCGATATTTATTTATGTTTTATTTATTTTCCTTATGGCCAGAGAGTCAATAGATTATCAAGCGGTAGTTGCTGTTTCGCCCATCAAGTTTTACTTTTGAGTTATTTTCTTTTATTATCTTTCACTTTTAAAATTTTTATTTATTTATATATTTATATATTAAAAATTTAACTTAACAAAATGTTCAGCGATAGTTTGTTCAAATAACTCCTAAAATGGACATAAAATGTTTATATTTCCCTCAAATCATATGAGAAAGAAGAAGAAAATTACTGCGATAAATGACGCAAGTGTTAAAGATGGCTTCTTCAAAAGTAAAAGATGGCGACTAATATTTCTGCTTATTATACTCATAGTTACGAGCTTAGTCAGAGCCTGATTAAGGGGGAAGCACACATGTCTAATAACGGTGAGTAAATTGGATTGTTTTACACCGTTCATTTTTCATAAAAAATATTTCCTCGTCAAAGCGTGGACTTTCTATGACATGAAGTAAAATATAATTGCAAACATATTCCGGTGAGAGCGGAGATAATGTGTGCTTCCCCCTTAATCAGGCTCTGAGTTTAGTACCTTTTGACTACCGAAAAATTAAATGGGAAAACTTATTTTACTTAATCATTGAACTCCAATGGTTTTCACTGATAAATTAAAAAAAAAATATATATCCTGTGGCTTAAAGGCGCTAAGTTGGCAACTATATTTATACTATACATGATTCATATTAATACTGACAAGCCTTTTTTTTTTTTTTCTTTCAAGAACACTTCTACCAATATTTTTATACAAAATATAGCCTTTTAAGTTTTAAGACTTTTTTTATCACAATAAAAATTTCTATATAATGTTCCAGCAAATTCAGTAAATCCTAATGTTGTATAAACCATGCCATAGGCCGCTAAATTTGAGGAATGAGAATATTTTCGTCTTTTTTTATAATAATCTCTCTACTACTTTACCACGACAGATTACTATAAATATATGATAAATCTTTCTGTAGGAAAATAGTGGTAGGAAAAACGAAGCAACATATTGCGAAAACATAATAAAGGCGAAATTTTCTGATGTGCATCTATTAGACAACTGCAGCATTTTCCCACATATTGGATTAATAAAAAAAGTAATAATAGGAAGAAGAGCTCGCACATAAACATCTATGCGTATAGGATATTGTGACGACGATGATTGTAGATGGCCGTTGGTTAAGTTAAATTTGAAAACAGCTTTAGAATTCTTGCGATGTGAAACGCTATAATATCACAGGGATGATCCAAATAAACAGGCATTTTCTTGAAGATATTATGATGAATTTTATTACATACGAATTTTGACATATTTAACACGACTCTATGTGACCAGATAAGCATTTTATTATAAAATAGTAGTTAGAATTGGAGTAGTTGAATTTCTTGGAGTGGGAACCCAAAAACGTCGACTTTTCAGATCAAGTCATGATGATGAAGTGTGTAATTGTGTTACGTATAAACACATATAATTTTTGAAAAGATTTCCACATAATTATAAATCAAACGATCCTCACTAAGAGCCAACATTCACCATGAGAACAAGGAACTTTTAAGCAAAATTAACGTGCCATGTAATAAGACAAGGAATACGTTCATGGCGACAAACTGCATTTATTTTCAAAATGAAAAGAGACCGAATTAAGAAAAGTCATAACATGCCATTGTAGATCTGCATTACGTTAACGAATAATGCATGACCAAAAGTGTCGATAGAGTTGCAATTAATAAAAGATACATATGCGGGAAGAGGGAGAATGTAAAATATTGAAAACATACTGTATGTGGATTTAAGTTGCAATTTAGAAGTCATAAAAATGTGTTCGCTAGTTTATTTATTCATTTATTTTTAATATGACAATATATTGTTTTAGAATATTTGATAATCGACATCACATATTTTTTGATTATCACAAATATTGCAACACTACTCACAAAAAAATTACATAATTTTAACTCCGCATATTTTTTTTTTCAGGACACTCTCAATGATGAGAAATTTCCGAATTATTGTTACCAGTATTTTTATAGAATAATCTCAATCCTACTTAATCGCACAACATTACTGTATAAACACTATAGAGATTTTTGCATAAAATTAGTGGTGGTAGAGTTGACGAAAATTTCTCCTTCCTAAAAGTGTCTTGAAAAAAGCGTGGTGACTAGGACCCCTGTGATATTTCAATAGTAATTCAATATATTTACGTAAATTTTTATCAAGCCTCAAATTTTTCCAAGTTGTATTCGTGTATTTAAGAATGTCCATACAAGATTTTTAATTTATATTTATTAGTATCAGATATAGCTTTACGATGAACAGAATACTCTTCTTGCGCTTATGTGTTAAATTTTGTATAATAGTATGATTGAAATAAGCATAATATTAAAACACTAATTTCTGGATTTTGAGAAATTAAATATTTTAAGACATTTTAATATTAAAGACTTCAGTCTGTGTTGACTATATAATTTAAAGACATAAGACACATTATATTATTTCATTTACACCAGCAGTCTGTGAAAATGCGCAAGTGTGTTAAATTAAGATATCTATTATATCTATGCTTTATATTAAACATGTTTGCCAGCATTATTAAATGTATCATTGTTTTTTTCTTTAAACACAAGTCTTTTCATTTTTTTAAGAGTATTTTTCTTCTTACTGTAACGAGAGAAAACTATTCTAAAAGTTTAATCATTTTAGATAAAAGGGAGGAACAGAATTTTATAAACTAATGCTGCCGATTATTAACCCTTTGAATGCACATTTAATTCTTTGGTGCATAGAGTAATTTTAAGAGCAGAGGATTTTATGCAAGACATTATTTTATAATTTCTTTCCTTTAACTTCGGCAATCCTGAAAAAGCAATTA
The DNA here is from genome assembly GCA_963930645.1 of Salticus scenicus. Classification (NCBI taxonomy): domain Eukaryota; kingdom Metazoa; phylum Arthropoda; class Arachnida; order Araneae; family Salticidae; genus Salticus; species Salticus scenicus. The sequence continues at coordinate 113,023,519 of OZ005658.1, read as the reverse complement.
AACATCTCCGCGAGGATCAATAGACGGTATAACAGAACAAAAACTGTGGTAAATTATTTTACCATGCTTTTTCCATTAAAAAACTAATAAACGTCGACTTTTCGTGTTTGACGTTCTAGTTTTACCCGTAGCAGGGATGGAACACGAGCGCAGAATTCATACCACTATCAATGTACGAAAACTTTCTAATTCTTAAATCAACGATATTATAGGTAGAGAAATTCCTTAAACAGATTCCGGTATGAATTCTGCGCCCGTGTTCCATCCCTGCCGTAGTTAAAGTAAAAAACTGTAAAGGAAACTGCCTGACAATGCAAATAACGCAAATTAACATTACATTTCTGTTTCCAACAATACCACATCCTTTAATGCTATTAATAATTTGTGTTTTATAAAATTTTTCGGTAGCTAAAAAGCTTGAATTTTTGCATCAAGGTATTAAGAATAGTTACAAAAACAAACTGAGATAATTGAAACTGTTGTGTTGTTTCTTTTAATATACTTTAATTTCAGTTTTTAACACCATTCCCCCTCCCCCCTACATTTATTAAATATTATGTTTTTATTCATTTACTATGTTAAGAAAAAAATATACTGAAATTTTTCAAAAAATATATTAGCATACTTGCCAACCATCTCATTAATAACTGTACAATTGTTAACGCTCCTTAAAAAAACGCCCCTATTTGTCACCACTTTATTTTTAGAGTAATTCTCTCCAAATGTTGTTACCATTAAATAAGAATAAAATTACTCTAAAAACATGACTGGTGTGAAAAAAAAAAAAAAAAAAAAAGGCGGGTACTAAAAATAGTACGGTTCATAATGAGATGGTTGGCAAGCATGTATTAATCGAAAAATGCGACATCCATACTTCTTGTTTTATTCACATTAATTGTTGAGTTAGTTAGTGGTGATTGCTAAGAATTCGCCAAGTTAATATTTTTATTCACAGAAAATCGTACTTATATTATTATTCTTTGCATTAGCCGATTTTTACCACCAGTCTTTTTTTATTTAGAGCACGTTTTCTCGTAATTAAAAATACGTTTGTACAGCAATACACTAAAAATTAAGTATTTTGGAAAAAGTGGCGAGTACTAATAATACACCTGATTAACTTGGCAGCTATATGAAAGTGTAATCAATGAAAAAGCAGAAATTTTACCATTTTCAACAAGATTTTTATTTTATTTTATTTTGTTTTTTAGAATGTTATTGTAAAAAATTTCGGTTAGAAACCACTAAACTTCGTTAATCAGCAGCAGCGAGAAAGTTCCTTTAAAATATAAAATTTTGCTATGACATTTTATTATCTTTACTCTTTCCAATTAAATTCATTTAGCAAATTTATTTAGGATTATTTATTGTTTCTGACACATCATATATGAAATTTATTTTATTTTATTTTCGTTTAGAATTATTAAAAATGATCGTAAAAAAAAAAAAAAAAAAAACTTGCTTTAAATTTTCCTTTAAAAAAACACATTAAAGACATGACACAGTAAATAAGGATTTTGCATATTCATATTTAATCATTTAAGAGCCATTTAAGTGCCGATTTATGCATCCGATAATGGCATTGGCTATTGCAGATTTTCAAATATGAATAATTTAATACGACTACGCAAAATATTTTTGTAATGTAATGTTTCAGAAAATGACAACAGGTGATATACTCTCCTCAACATAGAAAATTGTCATGACGTAGATGTATTAAAAAATATTGTATATTTATTTAAAACTTAATAATTACCTGCAGCTTAGATTAATATCTCTTTATCTATAATTTTTTGTCATGTGTATTTTAATGACTCTGAAATTGTGTAGTTATTAAATAGTGTATGTTTCTACACTCTTAAAAAATCATTATTAATTTTTTTTTATTTTTAATTTAAATAAAAAAAAATATTGAGTTAAATTTTGCAAAACATTATAAGTTCTCAAATAAAGCAATCGTGGGAATATTATTGTGGCATGAATTTGTCGGTAGTAAGCGAGAATACTAGTCTTATATATATATCAGAGGTGCCAACCTAATCCGGCAAAATGTTAGTACCGCCCCTTTTTCTGCACCAGCAATTTTTTAGAATTTTTTCTCTTAATTCATCGCAAATATATTTGAAGAAAATTACTTTAAAAATTAAGTGGTGTAGGAAAAGGGGCAGTAATAACAATTTGCCGGATTAGGTTGGCAGCTCTGATATATATATATATACAGAGCCTGATTAAGGGGGAAGCACACATTATCTCCGCTCGCACCGGAATATTTTTACAATTATTTTTTACTTCATGTCATAGAAATTCCACGCTTTGACGAGGAAATATTTTTTATAAAAAATGAACGGTGTAAAACAATCCAATTTACTCACCGTTATTAGACACCAAAATTCTTTTAAAATAATTTTTAATGAGAATTTTCTGTTTATTATAGGAGGAAAGTATTTGTTAAAAAATAACGGTGTAAGTACAAATAATGTGTGCTTCCCCCTTAATCGGGCTCTGTATATATATATATATATATAAGAAGAAGAAGAAGAACCGTTTAAATGTTCCTCAAAAACAACGCATTATTTAAAAACGAAATATTGCTAATTATTCACAATTATCCATTTAAATTTATATATAGGCATGTGGCATCATTTTCTTAGAAATAACTAAAACGATTTGAACGCTAATTAACAAAAACATGCAGTTATATAATGTAAAAGGAATGTTAAATGCGAGTCTTACTGTTCAAAGAAGTTTAATACCACGACGACAATGCCTAAAATTAAAAATACTAAAATAATGTTTTGTAAAAAAATGACCGAACCTCCTATTTTTTTGTCTAATCGAAAGTCTACCACAAAAGAGCTGTTAAGTATTTTATTTAAAATAGGATAAAGAACCATTAATTCAATTAAAGTTACGTTTTTAATTTAAAAGACTGATGATTTAGTTTAAAAAAAAAAAAAATGAATATACCGGTTTTTCTTTAAAATGGAAATGTAGCAGCAAAAGCAATTTATTTCTCTTATTTTAAAAAAATAATAATTATAATAATCAATAAGGCCTAAACAAAAACATTTATACCAGAATAAATATTCATACTTCTAAAAAAAAGTATACTGACCGTAACATATATAGTGATTCAGAAGACATTTCGTTTTTTGTATTATTTATCACGTAAAATCTGTTACTTTAGCAGATTAATATTTAAGCAAATTCTAGAGTGACTCCACTTGACTTTCCGAGCATTAAGGGATTAGTCGTTGTATAATAAATTAATTAAAATTACACAAGTCGTAAAGCAAACAAAAAAGAATATTTTAATAGGGTGTTTGCGATTTGTTTTCTGTAGCAGTATGTTCTTTAATTTAACACCATTGCCCTTAAAATAATTTGAAACCAGAAACCACAATGGTAAAAAATTTTCATAGTGTTTCTTTAATATCTATTTCCTAGACTCTCCAAAATTCATACAATTCATTTCACGGCAATCTATAACATGTGTATAAATTTTAGCTCTATCCAATAAGGCATTTCACCGCTTTTGCACTTTAAATAATACGAGCCCATAAACCCCAATGATAAAGAATATTTCTTTCTATTCCTATAAAAGCTAGATTCTCATTCAGTTTGTGCGGCAGGACCTATAATACGTACATAATTTTTCAGCTTAGTCGGATAAGGCGTTTAGACGCTATCGCACTTTAAAGAATTTGAGCCCATAGTGCATAATAATAAAGGATTTTTCGTTGTGTCCATGTATAAAGAACTGTAAGAGATTCACCAGAATTTATGCAGTTCGTCTAATGATGACCTGTAACAAACGTATAAAATTTCCGCTTAATGGAACAAGGCGTTCAGACGCTATTGCGCTTAATATATTTGAGCTAAAAATAAGAAATTTTTCTTTGTGTCCTTGTAAAAAAAGAAAAAAAAATGTATTAGCACCAAAGTCATTGAAATTTGTACTGTTCGTACGACTATTGTAATTTAAATAAACCTTCTATCTTCAAAAATTTTTAAATAAAATCACTTTAAATTCACGTTAATTAAAATTATATTTTATTTTAAAACATTTTTAAAATGTGTACATTCTAAGCTTTACACTTTAAAACTCAAAGCATCTTCAGGAATTTAAACAATATGTTTCCAGTTAGCAGTTTATACATATATATATATTGTTATATCTGACTACTGACAGTTAAAAAGTCTTTAGTTAATTGGGGAGACGTGAGCGTAACGAATGGCAACTTGCGAAGTCTGGTGAAGCTTGTTTCCTAAGATTTACTTTTAGGAAATCAGGGAGCAATCAATGGAAGAAATGGATCTTGTAGGGTTTCGAATGCACTGCATGTAGGAGCTGTAATTATTGAATGGTCAAGAAAGTGCTGCCTGCAGTAGTTGTAGTTATTGTAGGATTAACAAACTGCTGACTGTAGCAGCTGTAATTATTAAAGGAGAATACTTGTAGTGAAGGATCTTACTTCATGAATCCGGAAAACGAAAATGAATAGGTATTGTAGAATCACCAAAGTACGGCAAGTAGGAGCTGTAATTATTATAAGAGTTTGAAAAATTATATAAGGATTTTTTATGAGTAGAACTATTAGAAACTAAGAAAGAAAAAGAGAGAGAGAGAAAACGTTAATTATCTTATTACACCTTCTAACTATGCCAGTTTATCCGTAATGGTGGTAGTCCCCGCCTTTTTTTTACACCAGAATAGTTCTAGAGTAATATACAGCAATATGTTCTCACGATTAAATAAGAAGTCTATTGCTATTCTAGTCTTTCAACTATTCTAGTATGAAAAAAAAAACGGCGGGTCTAATACCATTACGGATAAACTAGCATAGTTAGCAGGTCTATCTTAAAATAGTGTGCCGTATTATTGGCAAAATTTCTGCATCTTAAATATTTTTTGCATTTGTAGATTTAATTATATTTATAGCTTCAGACATATAAAGTTCTTGAATATTTGGTTCAGCTGAATTTTTTTTAACGATGTGCCCTATAGGATTGACGTGAGGGTTAGCATATATGAAATCGGCAAGAGAAGAGCTATTTCCTTCTTGAATATTACGGATATATTCTTGAATTCGTCTGGTTAATGTTCTCTTAATGTTCTCTTAATGTTCTGGTTAATGTCTGTTCGATATAAAAGAAAAGTTCTTTATTGTTTTAAATGGGTATTTGATAAACACCTCCGGTGGGTCCATTGTTCGGTCAAAGGGGAAATGAAGGGGATTAATAAATTAAATTTTCGCCACATGTAATGTTTGAAGATATAGAATTCTTTACAGTAGGGGAACCTATTGATATTGAAATTTTAGAGTTGAATTTATGTGCGGTTAATATGAGTAATTGACATGGGACGTTTTATTCAATTAACAATTTTAATAATGTCAGATTTGCAGCATTACCAATTGGAATAATTTTATTTGTTTGTTGATTTCATAGATGCATCATATATTTGCAAATGGTTAATGATTAGTGCTAATGAATCAATTTTCCCTATTGAAATAGTTTTCTGACGTGTTCATATTTTAAGACTATCTTAATAAAATAAAAGTCATTGTGTATGTGTATGCTTTACATATCCTCAAAGACATTGAACCGACTTGAACGAAACTTCACAGAAGTATAGCTTTTGACGGATTTGAAGTACAGTGGAAATTTCATATTTATAGCACATGCGCAAAGTGAAGCAGTGAGGGAAATCATTTTGAAAGTGTTATTTTTGTATCATTTATATAGTAATATTGCACCGAAAACTTCAAATTTGATATGAAGTTACTTATAATATATATATATTTATATAATTTCCATAAAGAGTTACACTTATAAAAATTCGAAATTAGCGGTAAGATGGTTACACACATTTTAATAAAACAACAATAAATGGAAAAAACACATTTTAGTAGAGAAAATTACTGTGCTTTATTATGATTGTATAGGCATACTTGCCAACCTAACCCGGAAAATTGATAGTCCCGCCCTATTCCGCCTGTTTTTTCACACCAGTGAAATTATAGAGTGCTTTTCTTCATATTTAATAGTAAATATATTTGAAGAGATCTGCGATAATTTAAAACAAAGTTATTGATTTTTTTCACTTTTAACGAAAAAAAATTTATTTATTTATTTATTTATTTATTTATTATTATTATTATTATTATTATTATTTAAATTAAAATTAAGTGGTTTACAAAAAGGAGCAGGAACTAACAATCTTCAGGGCTAGGTTGGCAAGTATGGTGTAGGACAGTTATTTAGAAGCGATAGCTTTTATAATCAGAAATAGTGATTTTAACTAAAATTTATACTATAACTAGCAAAGCTGCCAATATTTTAATTTATTCCGGAGTACTTTTAGCCCCACCTCTATTTCGCACCACTTTATTTATAGAAAAAATTTCTTCAATATATAACCTTGCTAAAATAAGAAAAAAACATTCTTTAAAAAAAGAAGTAATACGGAATAGAGGCGGGGTTAAAATTACTCCGGAATAAATTAAAATATTGGCAGCTATGAACTAACAGTTTTACCAGTTCAGGTATTGAACAATGGCGCAGATCTAATGCCACTATTAACGACAAAGTTTTTTCTAATTCCTAAATAAACGATATTATAATTACAGAATTTTTTTAAAACAAATACTGGTATAATTTCTGAATCAGTGTTCCATCATTGCCCGTTTTTCGCACGGGAAAAAAAAAAATAAATAATAATAATAATAATAATGCAAACGTAGCAAAGACTGCTGACAAGAGTCTGTTTTTTTCTGAGCTCTGATGAACGCCAAACTGTGTTCAAATCGATTGAAAGATTCTTTTGAAACCATTGAGATTTTTCGGGTGTGAAGAACGGGTAGAAATGCTAGAAACCATCCCCTTATCCCCATTAAGTGTTTAAAAAATTCTCACATTTTACTTCAGTTCCGACGTAAAAGAATACATATTTTTAAATTTCTAGCTTCTATAGAAACAATCACTGTGATTTTCCCTCTGTGAAGAGCATTTAGCTATTCTGAATACCCCTTTTACTCACTTAAGGGTTAACTTTCGGAAGTTTCTCAACTTTTTTCTGGCCTAAAAAGAGGCATTTCGCTAAATTTAAAGCTTCTATTGGAAACTACTTCTTTTTTCCTCGAGCAAAGAAATGGTAGAACTGTAAGACACCCTTTTACAAACCCTTTATTAAGAAACATAGAATGATACTTAACATTTAGATTCTTATCGTTTTTATCTTATTTAGTAGATTCTCCTATTTTTCTTCAACTAAGACATAAAAAGATACGTATTTCTGAATTTCTAGTCTCTATAGAAACAATCACTGCAATTTCCCCTGTGCAAAAACTATTTCCCCTGTGCTATTGTAGATACCCCTTTTATTCACTTAAGAGTTAACTTTTGGAAGTTTCTCAACTTTTTTCTGGCCTAAGAAGAGACATTTCGCTAAATTTAAAGATTTTGTTGGAATCCACTGCTTTTTTCCACTAGCAAAGAAATGATAGAACTGTAAGACACCCCCTTACATCCCCTTTTTTAATAAACGTAGAATGATTCTTAACGTTTAGATTCTTATCGTTTTTATCTTATTTGGCAGAATCTCCTATTTTTCTTCAATTAAGACATAAAAGGATACATATTTCTAAATTTCTAGATTCTATAGAAACAATCACTGCAATTCCCCCCCCCGTGCAAATGACATTTAGCTATTCTAGATACCCTTTTATTCACTTAAGGGTTAACTTTCTTAAGTTTCTCAACGTTTGTCTGGCCTAAGAAGAGGTATTTCGCTAAGTTTATATTTTTTTTATCGGAAACCACTGGTTTTTTTTTTTTTTTTTTCACGCGCGAGGAACAGTTAGAACTAATAGACATCCATTTACACCCTTAATAACTAAATATAGGAAGATTATTATCGCTTACCTTAATTAGGACCTATGGAAAGAGACACTTTCTCCAACTTTCTGATGGAAAAGATTAAAAAGTCTTAAAAATTTAATTTCCCAATTGAATCTCTTAACGGTTAAATTCCGTTAAATCTATTTATAGTGAGCCGATACGCAAGCCCATAAAGCATGTTTTTAATATTACTATTTGGACTTAACGTTTCTAAATGAATAAGTGAATCAGTGGTTTTCGTGTTTATATATAGAGAAGGCTTTTTCAAGTTACAAATATGTTATTCGCCTGCATAATAATACATGCTCTTTATTTACAACAACAGTTATATTTTTTTAAGAGTGTTTCAATTCGAGTATTATATTTTACAAGTGAATTATTTCGAAAGTAATTTATTTATAGTAAACGATATCTGTTCATATTTTTGAGTGTCTTAATAAATATGGGATTTAAGAATATTAAACTACTTATTGTAAATAGGATTTATTAAGCATAGTGACCACCTCCGAAGCAGGTAGCGCTAGCTAGTTTAATATAACCTGCAACTTTTACTTAACTCAAAATATTTTTTGATAATGACTTATTTTATGCCTAATGATAAACACTGTGCGTGAATAAAATATGATTATTTTTTTCGATTAAAATGCTCAGACTAGCATGTAAGTTAAGATTTTTCGTTTCTGAAAAAAAAAAAAAAAAAAAAAAAAAAAATGTTCGGAGCACCAAAACGAATTTTGAGAAACTATGCTTTGTTTTTCTAAACATTGAGTTTTGAAAAATTTTTAATCGTTTAATAGATCATTTTCCGATCGATTTTAATGATTTTTTTTCGGTGCTATTCTGTAATGCAAATGTTAAGTACAACATGTACACTACATAGCCTTCCTGGAATGTCCAGGAGAGCTTTTAAAATTAATAGAATAAATCTCTAAATTTTAACTCTTCAGAAACAACTAAAAATTAATTCTATGACCATTCATAGTAGCAATGCAAAATATACTATTCAAATAAAACTATTTCAATAGTCTTATTATTATTATTATTGTTATAAGCAATTACATTTTAACAATAACAACTCTAATATTCAAAATAAAGTAGGTCTCTATTAATAAATATAAATTAATATTTATAAAAATTATCTTTTTATGAATTATTTATTTATAAAAAGAGTACTCTGGTGAAGACACTTATAAATAAAATTTAATTATTATAAATACTGCCCTTTGAAAATTGCATTAAAGCGTATATCAGAATTTATAAAAAAAAAAAAAAAAAAAAATATATTTACTTAACATTCCTAAAGTATGCAAGTAGTAAAAAAAAAAAAAAAAAAAAAAAAAAAAAACCACCAATGATAAAATAGTGTTTAATAAATATTATACGTATATTGATATACTAATTTTAAATGTTAAACTTTTGAAATCTCAATAGAAATTATTTAAAAAAAATAATAAATAAAAACTAGAAATTAGAATCAAATCAGGCACTTAATATCGATCATAAATACTCATCTAAGACATCTTTAACCCGTAATAAAAGGCTGATTCTGTAATTCTTAAAAAGTTTGTAAGATTTCTTTTTTCTTATTTTTAAGAAAAGAAACAACGAAATATGCCTTCTAAATTCTCTTTAATCTATTAAAAGAACACACATAAAGAAAACTAACTCATCTGTTTTTCCATCTGTACAAGGATAAAAACAGGGGAATAACACAGTACAACAATCATGAAAAAATAGTTTAAACCTCTCCCATCCTAGGGATAAAATACCAGTATCACTTCCTAAACCAATAATTTCCGGTGACTTCTATTTCATCTTAGAAAACTATGTGACAGAGAGTAACACTGAATCCCCTTAAAAATTACAACATTAGGAACGCCGAAGAGAAAAAATATGGCAAGCATACAGCTGTTTCGGTAGCCTTTAGTGTACCATCTTCAGTGCATAAAGATCATTATGCACTGAAGACGGTACGCTAAAGACTACCGAAACAGCTGTATGCTTGCCATATTTTTTCTCTTCGGCGTTCCTAAAATTGTAAATTTTATTGGTTTTAATAATCCAGTGCCAAGTCTCCTTTTAATACTAAATCCCATCCCTCCCCACACACACAGCAGTCATGAAAGCAAAGGCGAAAAACTACCAATCATCTTCCTCTTTCTTAGAACGCATCTGAAGCTTCTGTTGAATTCAAAATACAGCGCAAGAGATGAATGTTCGAAAAAGTGTCGGTGTATCAAATTTCCCACTCACAACACACACTGTGTCGAAGTCGGCACGCGTGCCGAACTATGAAACAGTGTTTGGGCCGAAATTTCGGTACAATTATCAAACTCAGACACATGTGTCGAAGTATGATACCGGTATGCTGAACTTCGATATTGTATCGAACTCCACAAAGAAACGTGTTGACACATCGACACACTAATGATGTGTCGACTCACTGCGCGGACGCACCGACACATAGGCCATCTCTATAAAATAGAATCTCTGGGGATAAACTTAATTTATATATTAACTTTTAGACTTGTTTATAATTCTGTTGCATTTTTGTTTTAAACGAATAAAGTTAAATTGTCCTTCAATGGGTTATTAAAAATCTCCATTAATGATTTTTTATAAATTATCAGTGGTAATTTAATTGATAAATACTGTACCAAAATATTCGTTTTATTATTTAAAAAAAATAACCTAAAATTTGGCAATTATAATTTAACTGATAAGCAAGATAATGATAGCTTAGTTTCAAGCAGAATAACAGGATATTTCTATTTGTTTGTTACTTCTGCTTTTCTTTATTGAAAATATAATCAATGTGAAATAATAAATTATATATTTTAAAGATTTTTTTTTTAAACTAAATTGTTACTACAATATTGAGTTAGATGTCACTTAAGGACCTCTTTCAATGACCATCGGAAGACTTGCGTTAAAAATAAAATTTCACTGTCATATTTTTAATTACGCAGTTGCCCAGCTTTATTTATTTTATTTATTTATTTTTTTTCGGAGAATTTTTGGCCCCGCCTTTAAACCACGCCACTTAATTTACATAATATATTTCTCGAATATAAAACTACGATAAAATAAGAAAAAATTACTCTCAAGGAAAAAGTGTATGAAATAAAGGCGAGGCTAAAAATGCTCCGAATTAAATTAAATTGCTGCATCTCTGTAATTTTATTTACTTATTCGAATTTAAATTATTTAGCAATTTTCATCCAAATATTTTTTATAAATTTTAACACATTATAAATGAGAAACGATATTTTTCATTTAGAAATAACAAATAAATATATATATGTGTGTATGTATAAACTAGGCATGTATTTAGACAATCTCCTAAAACAATACACTATTTTGATTCAGGGAATTGCATATTCGCGATTTACCATTTAAGTACTGCCGGTATATATTTCTGCGAATGACTTTTTTTTTTTTTTCTTTTTCGGAAAAAAAAAAAAAATCAGGAAAATGAAAAAAAAAAAAAAAAAAAAACTCAAACCAAAATAAATAACAAAGAATCATTGTATAAATTGAATTTTAGTATTCTTACCACTGACCTGGTCCGAATATTTCAACTTCTTCGATATCAAGTACAATTTGCTGTGATCAGCAGATTACTGTCAAAAACATCGGAAACAATCAGGTTATACATGTGTGCACCGATTAAAATTTATTGTTAGCTGTGTTGCCAGTTTTAAGGCAATCTTTAGTTCAACGATCTTCAATAGTTTTAAGGAATGATATGCACATAATAGGCGAATAATCTTCGAAGTGATGAGGCAAACATTACAAATAAAAAGTAACGGTAGATATTAAATGAAAACGTCCCTTAGATTAACAAAACTGATTTTTGGCTGTGAAATCTGCACGTTTACGGTTAACGTTCTCATGATAAAACAATAGGTGCTAAATTATTACTAGCTGTTGATAATACTTAAGAAACTATTTTTGGAAACCATTTTGGAACCCAAAACGCAGTCTGTCAGTGAAGCATTGTCGCAATATATATATATATATATACATATATATATATATATATTTAAATGAGCCGCGCCTAATAACTAGACATAATTGGAGTATTTTGCTATTTTGTGCAGAAAGTAATGCTTTTTAGTGTTCCTCACGAACAAAGACTGGTACCACCATATATCCGCTGTTATTTATATTATTCACATATGCAATATGATAAATCATGTTTGCCAACTTAGCACCTTTTGGCTACCGAAAAAACTGAATGCAAATATATATTTTATTTAATGAGTGAACTGTAACGGCTTTCATTGATAAAGTAAAGTAAACAATGTTATTCAGCTTTTACTTTGGCCAAAAGGTGCTAAGTTGGCACCTATATATAAAGTATTCTTTCGTAAATCCAGGGAAGGAACAATGGCGCAGAATTCATTACACTATCAATATAACAATTTTTTTTACTTCTTATATCAATGATATTATAGGTTGAGAAATTTCATAAAGAAATACCAGTAGAAATTCTGTGCCCTTGCTCTCTCCCTGTAAGTCTGTTTGCAACTGATTAAGAGTAAGATACTGACGTGTACCTACATCGAAAAAGAAAACAAGAAAAGCAAGAAGGAAAGAAAAAATATATTTTAAATACGCTTTTCTTTAGAAATCTTCACTAGTGTAGTACAATGCTTTTTCCGCATTGAATAATACGGTTATTACTTTTTTAAAATGTTGTTTATATATATATATATAAAAAAAAAAAAAAAAAAAAAAAGAGCGCACAGTTTCCTAAGATTTCTATTCGTAAAAAGTGAATTTACAAATAAATGTAGTTTGTTAAATGCAATTTTGCAAAATCAAACATGTTAAATTAGTCTTGTTTTACTTAAAGCACACCTATTTTTATGAAAATGGTTATTTCAAATTTTTATTTCTGATGGCTTTTAATGATCACTCATATTTTAACTGAAATCTTTTAATAATCAAAAGTGAAGGACACGTTAAAATTATCAAAACAAACAGTAAGAATTCATCTTAGATGGTTTAGTAAATGAAGAAAATACAGTTAATAAAGGATTATAACAGCTAATAACTTAAAATAGTGAATAATAATGTATGTTTAAAAATCAAAAGCTCCATTTGTGTTATTATTCTGAACACACATATATATATATATAAATTATTTAGTGTTTTTAAAATATATTAATCTACTATTTTAAGGTTAAGAAAATATAATAAACATTCTATCTGCGTTAATTACCGCTTCATAATAACAAAACGTATACTTCTGCAAAGATTTATTTAACTCTTTGCCGGCCCTATTAAATTTCAACCCACTGGTTAGCATTACAAAAGTCATGAACTTTTCTTCAAACCCACCACTAAAGTTTATCTGAAACGATTTTCTAATCACTTCGAAAACTATTCGTCCACTACACATATGAAATATTATTACTCAAAATTATTGGTGGCAGCTGAATAAAAAGAGCATCTAAATTTGGGAAAACTGTTTAGAGCGCTTTAGAGCTTTAGAGCTGGCAAAGGTTTAAGTAATTATAGCTAACATACATGTGCATTTCCTTTATTAGAAAAAAAGATAGTGATAGTGGAGCATAAAATAAAAGAAAATACAAACCGTCTCTTAAGTGTTAATAAAAATTTGCTATTTGTTTATTTCTAAATGTTCGAAGTACCTGCAATTTTCCTGAAGTTTTTTATCTTTATTAATTAATATATTGAGGATTTTTAAATTAGAAATGGTATGAACTGAGTGTGAGACCAGCCGACGTTCAATTTTTTTTCACCCCGAAGCATCTCCATCCTATCATTTTAATATTTCGATTAATCGTTGATATGGATATACGATTATTAGCTGTATTCAACTTCAGTTAATTGCAAAAAAAAAATAAACACTACATTCAATAAGATTTATAAAAATCAGTTTAAGCCGAAAATTAACTGAATTTCATAGGATCGAGAAATATTCAGAACTTTAGAACATCTTACATCTATTAGCATGACAGTGAATAAAGGCACAATAAACCCAGAGCCTGATTAAGGGGGAAGCACACATTATCTCCGCTCTCACCGGAATATTTTTACAATTATTTTTTACTTCACGTCATAAAAATTCCATGCTTTGACGAGGAAATATTTTTTATAAAAAATGAACGGTGTAAAACAATCCAATTTACTCACCGTTATTAGACACCAGAATTCTTTTAAAATAATTTTTAATGAGAATTTTCTGTTTATAATAGGAGGAAAGTATTTGTTAAAAAATATCGGTGTAAGTATAAATAATGTGTGCTTCCCCCTTAATCAGGCTCTGAATAAACCTCAGTTATAATGCGAAATTCGGACTCAAGCTGACGTCTGCAATTACAGCAACAAAGAAAAAGCAATCAAGTCATTCGAAAATTTTATGAAAGTTGGGTATCCAGCAGATCGTTATGTGAAGAGTACTCAAGATATTTGGTTTTCGTGTTTAAAAAAAAAAAAATTCACCGCAATATTGGCCGACTTGGCTTATCCACATCGGCCAGTATTGTAAAAAATCTTGACATTTTTGCATTGGCCAGTGCAGCAGAAACCAATGTTGGCCGAAAATGAAATATTCCTCTTTCACACCCTCCTTAACTAGTTAAGGAGGCTATGCCTCTTTCCGACTTCAGTCACTATTGTTGTACTGCTTGGGTATAAATGAACAAATGGTAACATGTGATGCCCTCCTGAAGTCAATATAAAAAACATTTTTACAGTAAATCGAAAATAAATGATAGGAATGAGGTGTAAACTTGGCAACCCGTGTTTCTGAAGATACTCATTTTATTCGTGCAAAATTTTACATAAGTCATAATACATAATTTTATCGAATATGAATTTATTAATAATTTTCATAATTAAAAATATTTTTTAATTAAAAATATTCATGGCATTTCTTTGGGTCACTTCATACTAACAAATAAAGAAACAAAAATTTAAGTCTAAAAATGTTTGGGACGATACGAATAATGCTTGTATGCATATTTTGACGGCTTATAACTCCCTGAAAAATTGAAAGAAATATAAACTACACAATTTTTCGTGATGATTTGATTTGATAAAAATAATTTAAAAAAAATTATCAAAAATATGGTTTACCATTGAAAAAACGAAGTTGATATCATTTTTTATATGTAGACGATATTTTCAGCAAAATCTAACTGTGCTGTTATGAACTACATACTATTACAAATCGATCAGGAAAAGCCGCATGTTCTTAAGCTATCTAACAACGGAAATAGCTAGGACACAGTTTTTACTTTGTTTGTCAACTGTAAAATGAATCCATTCGTGCGAACAGATTTTTCTTGAAGAAATAGAAGCATGAAAAAAATTCATCAGAAAGAATTTTAGTTTTCTTTTATACTTTTTTTTTTCTTAATATTGTTTCTGGTATCATTAGTTTTAGTCTAACACAAAGATAATAAAACATAAAAAACTCGTAAAGCACATGATATTACCATGGCTGCAAATATTTTAATTTATTCCGGAGCATTTTTAGCTCCGCCTTTGTTTCGAAAGACTTTATTTTTAGAATATTTTTTCCCAATATATAACAATAGTAAAATAAGAAAAATTTACTACTAAAAAAAAAAAAAAAAAAAAAAAAAAAAATTGATGGTATGGAATAAGAGCGGAGTTAAAAATTTTCCGGAATAAATTAAAATTTTGGATTACATACACAGGGATGGAACACGGGCGCAGAATTCATACCGGAATCCGTTTAAGAATTTTCTCTACCTATAATATCGTTGATTTAAGAAGTAGAAAATTTTCTTACATTGATAGTGGTATGAATTCTGCGCCCGTGTTCCATCTCTGCATACAAAAAATTTATATTTTTCTAATATGCCACCCTTACATTCACACAGGTTTCAGGAGAAATTTTAAAAGATTCTGATTGGCTAGCATAGCTGCCAATATTTTAATTTATTCCGGAGTAATTTTAGCCCCACCTCTAATTCGTACCACTTATTTTTTAAAAGCAATTTTTTCTTATTTTATCGAAGTTATGTATTGAAGAAAATTTTTCTATAAATAAAGTGGTGCGAATTAAAGGCGGGGCTAAAAGTACTCCGGAATAAATTAAAATATTGGCAGCTACGGGCTAGTCATACGAATTTGAATTGGATTCTAATACAATATCTCAAGCCTACTAACGGCGAGAGTAGAACATCTTAGGCACTAGTAAATCGGCGATTTTTAATGGAATTGTGTGTTTCATAATTTCCTAAACTTGATTTACACATGTGTATACAATATATGACTGTGTGGCATTCAGTCGTCAAATTTATTTGAAAATTTTTATAGCACTTAGCTATAGAACTAATTTACAGATTTTATCTAAATGTTTAATAATATAGGTCATACCTGTATTTTGTTTAATTTCAGTATGAACTAGCTTGCACAATAATCTGGAGTCAATTGGCCAAAATTTAAAGGGGTTATTCTCTACGTTTCAGTAATGCTATATCAAATGTGTATTTTGTGTAATAATACAGGGAATCAGAATTGTCTTTATTTCAAATCCTACTTTTTAAATGTATTATTAAGCAATCGTTGCCAGTGTTATTTAATAAAAGGTTCCACTTTACACATAGTAACTTATTATGCTTTTTTGAATTATGAAACATACCTTATACGGATGGTGCTGCTAAATCCTGCTAGATTTACATTGTGGCTTCCGTGAAATATGGTCACGTCAAACTGGATGCAGGAAGTAGGTTGTAAAATTATCCCAAGCCAATTTAGTGTGAATTACGCCGAATTAATTAAGGAAATAGCCCTTTTTATGATATTAAAATTTAAGATGTTTCTATAACTCTTACAGGATAATAAAAAAAAATTACAAGTAATAATCCAAATACTTAAACTGTATAGACATACAATCGCATCGTAAATATAATCATTGAAATATAATCGCAAGCTACAAAAAATGGAATAAAAGACAAATCATATTACTTACAAAAACGTCTTTGAATAAATGATGCACACTGATGAAAAACAATATATTATATGCAAACATTATAAGATGCCAACAAACAGAACGATTAATTGGATCGAAATAAATTAAACAAACTTCATCTTGTCACAAAATAATTATAATAATTATAATTACATCTACCGTGAATGACGCAGGGGTCGTACTCTCCACCCATTTTCAGGACATCTCGAATTATAAGATATATAAGCTGTCGAACCCGACATTTACTTATTTTATTTATTTAACTTACGGTTTTCACATGCGCACAGAGAGTCAATAGATTATCAAGCGGTAGTTGCTGTTTCGGCTATCAAGTTTTAATTTTGAGTTACTTTATTTTATTATCTTTCATTTTTAAATTTTTTTATTTATTTTTGTATTTATATATTGTAAATTTAGCTTAACAAAATGTTCAGCAATAATTTGTTTATATAACTCCTAAAATGGACATAAAATGTTTTTATTTCCCTCAAATTATATGAAAAGAAGAAGAAAATTACTGCGATAAATGCGCCAAGCGTTAAAGATGGCTTCTTCAAAAGTAAAAGATGGCTACTAATCTTTCTGCTTATTATACTCATAGTTACGAACTTCGTACCTTTTGACGACCGAAAAATGAATGAAATAGAAAAACTTATTTTACTTAATCATTGAAAATCATCACCATAAAAGAAAAAAAAAAAAAATCCTCTGGCTTAAAAGTGCGAAGTTGGAAACTATTATTATAATATACATGATTCATATTCATACTGACAAGCCTTTTTTTTTCTTTCAAGAACACTTCTACCAGTATTTTTATACAAAATATTGCCTTTTAAGTTTTAACACCTTCTTTTACTCCATATTAAAAATTTATGTATAATATTCTAGCAGATTCAGTAAATCCAAATATTGTATAAACCATGGCATAGGCCGCTAAATTTGAGGAATGAGAATATTTTATAATAATTATTTATAATAATCTCTCTACTACTTTACCAGGATAGATTACTATAAATATATGATAAATCTTTCTGTAGGAAAATAGTAGTAGGAAAAACGATGCAGTCGGAAAACAACATATTGCGGAAACCTAATAAAGACGAAATTTTCTGCTGTACATCTTTTAGAAAACTGAAGCATTTTCCCACATATTGGATTAATAAAAAAAGTAATAATAGCAAGAAGAGTTCGCACATAAACATCTTTGCGTTTAGGATATTGTGACGACGATGATTGTAGATGACCGTTGGTTATTTATGTTAAATTTGAAAACAGCTTTAGAATTCTTGCGATGTGAAACGCTAATAACACATGGATGATCCAAATAATCAGACATTTTCTTGTAGATATTATGACGAATTTTATTATATACGGCTTCTTGACATATTTAACACGTCTATATGTCACGAACTAGCATTTTATTATAAAATGGTAGTTAGAATTGGAGTAATTGAATTTCATGGAGTGGGTACCCAAAAACGTTGACTTCTCAGGTCAAGTCATGATGATGAAGTGATACTCAGATTTCTTCATAAATTTCGCCAAAGCTCTAATCGTAGCGAAATTCAAAATAGTAAAAAAAAATGGTTGAAATTGTCTTACGTATAAACACATATAATTTTTGAAAAGGTTTCCACATAATTATAAATCAAACGATCCTCACTAAAAACAAACATTCGCCATGAAAACACGGAACTTTCAAGCAAAATTAACGTACCATGTTATAAGACAAATAATGCGTTCATGGCGACAAACTGCATTTATTTGTAAAATGAAAAGAAACCGAATTAAGAAAAGTCATAACATGCCATTGTAGATATGCATTAGGTTAACGAATAATGCATGACCAAAAGTTTCGCAAGAGTTGCAATTAATAAAAATACATCTTAATAATTATTATTTATGATAATTACTATTTATGTGTACATTTTTTTCCATTTAAATGATTAATATCCCTTAACTAAAGCATTATAAGGTAAAATATGCAAAAAACTAATAAAAATATACCTGGATCTACATTCGGCCTCTAAACGGTTAAATAAGCATAATAATAAAACACTAATTTCTGGATTTTGAGAAACTAAATATTTTAAGACAATTTAATATTAAAGACTTCAGTCTTCGTTGAATATTTAATTTTAATACATAAGACATATTATATTATTTCATTTACACCAGCAGTCTGTGAAAATGCACAAGTATGTTAAATTAAGATATCTGTATCTAGGATTTATATTAAACATGTTTGCCAGCATTATTAAATGTATGCTTTTTTTTTTTTTTTTTCTTTTTTTCGCTTTAAACACAAGTTTTTTTTTTTTTTTTTTTTTTTTTTTAAGAATATTTTTCTTCTTACTGTAACGAGAGAAAACTACTCTAAAAATTTAATCATTTTACATAAAAGGGAGGAACAGAATTTTAAAAAGTAATGCTACCGAGTATTAACCCTTTGAATTGTTATGCACCCAATTTAATTGTTTGGTGCATAATTTTAAGAGCAGAAGATTTTATGCAAGACTACATTTATTTTATATTTTCTTTCCTTTAACTTCGACAATCCTGAATAAGCAATTAAACATGTCCGCGATGATCCCCAAGCAGCACCGAAACGTTCTCTGAACGTTCAAATATTGTTCTGCAAACACGTTCTAAGAACGTTCCCTTTGAACGTGTTATAGACGTCTATTTGTCCATCTTGAAGACGTACAATAGTACGGTTCAGGGAACGTTCAATGAACGTGTAGCTATCACCATCGGTGTTATAGAAGCGTTCAGAGAACGTTCTATGTATACGGTCTCAGAACGTTCTAAACGTTTTTAGTACGTTTTCAAAACGTTATACACATTTTCAGAACGTTCTAGAAAACGTACTGTAAACGTTATAAAATAGTGTAGAAACGTTCTGAAAACGTTCTATACACACGTTCTCACAACGTTATGTAAGCAATTTTTGAACGTTCTTTGAACGTGCTAAAAATGTATTTGATATATAATAAAATGAAAGAACTCGCAACAATTGTTTCGGGTCGAAAGAAGACACGACCCTTCGTCAGACGAACATAATAGGCACGAGTGCAGCAAATACAAGAGCTACGTTGCAGATTTTTTGCAGCACTCGTGCCTACTTTGTTCGGTTGATAAAGGGTTGTGTCTTTTCTCGACCCGGAACAATTGCTTCGAGTTCTTGAATTTTATAGTGTCTGTTTATTTTATTTACTTATTTTTTTCTTTTTTTCCTTCCTTTCCTTCCTTTCCTTTATATATCTTTTCTTTTCTTTTTTATTTTTTGTGTAGTTTTTATTTTATCTTTTTATTATTATTTTTTTTTTTCATAAATAATTGTATTAGAATAAAATTTTACATACATGCATTGAAATATTGTATAACAAAATATCAAGTACTTTGAATATTCTAGATAAATATTTGAATTCAAAAACAAATAAATAAATAAATTCAAGTTCTGGAATATTTTGAAAAATTTTAAGATAATATGCCCCCTGCTAACTAATTATTATTCCCCCCTAGATTTTGCATCATTATAATTTAACAATAGAATATAACCATATTTGGATATTAATTTTAATAAGTTAACGGCCCTCCTCACTTACCGTCGCCGGTAGACCGAGCCAATGTTATTCTATGGGGAAATTTTACAAGTAACTTATTAACTAATACATATTTTTAAATTCTATTTTCACATTCAGAAAATTCCCAATTGTTAAATTGACGGACCTTTTTTTGAAAAAAGTATTTCTTTTATTTTTAGTATTTTATTTTGAAATTGCAAAATGAAAAAAATTCACATATTGAAAATTCGTATTTTGCAGCTTCGAAGTAAAATATAAAAAATTAAAAAAATAATTTTTTAAAAAAGGTCCGTCAATTTAACAGCTGGGAATTTTCATAATGTGAAAACATAATTTAAAAATATGTATTACTTAATAAGTTATTTGTGAAGAAAAATTTCCCATTGAATAACATTAGCTTCGGCTTCCAGCGGCGGTGAGTGAAGAGGGCCCTTAAACAAAAAAATTTAAAAATATTTATGTCTAAATTTTGAAACTTACTGCAAACTTTTAGCATTCAAACACAAAAGTATTTTATTAAATTTTAAATTATCAATGAAATCTCAAATTAATGCCCGTTACATATTCTCTTTTTAAAATATAATAATGCACAATCAATGGAAAAAAAAAATAAAAATTAGTTAAAAGAAGTACACAAGTGTACAAAATTTAAACAATAAACTATTTTCTCGTTTTCTTTTTTTTTCCCACATACTTCTTAAACAAATAAACACAGAAGTATAAAATTTGGATAGTATGTTTTTTAAAATACCATAAATCGAATTTTATATAACTTTAGCATAAGTAATAATTTTTAAACTAAAATTTTTCTCAAAAGTAAACATTGAAAAAATGAAAAATTTCAGCAATTTTAGAAAAGAAAACTTAATGAAAAATGGTCATGAAGATGCATTACAGATAGGTTAAAAATGTACGCTCATCCATGCGTTAGATTAAAACCGCGTTAGTATATTTCTTCATGTAGTCACTTTTTTGTTTCTTCTTTTTTCTTCATTTTTTCGCGTGTGAATATTTTTTTTTTAATTTTACATAGAAATATGAAAATCGGATAAGGCCATCATTATTAAATTATTTATCGCCATTTTTATTATTCTGGTGATGATCACAGTTTATACAAATTAGTAATTATTTTATTTATTTTTTTTTTCAAAAATTCCGTTATTAAAGTAAAAGAAAAGTGAACACAGAAAGTAAAACCAGGATTTTGTTTAACATGTGAGGGCATGTGCGTCTTCACTTGTCTATAATGCATCATTAACACAATTTTTCATTAAGTTTTCTTCGCTAAAATTGTTGAAATTTTTAATTTTTTCCAAAGCTTACTTTTGAGAAAAAGTAATAATTATTAGTTTTAAATTATTACTTATTCTAAAATTATGTAAAATTCGATTAATGATATGATAACGAACATGACATCCAAATTTTATGTCCAGGTGTTTATTTGTTTAAAAGTTATGCATAAAAGAAGAAAATGCGAAAGCAGGTTTGTTCCTATAATTTTGAACAGCGGTGTATTATAAATACGTTTAAAAATATAAAAAATAAAAATTATTATTATCATTTTGTTTTTTTATTTAAATAGATTACGTGAAATTTACTTAATATTTTCATATCTCAAATCATGCGTATGCGAAATTTATTTAAATTATTGATTTTGAGTTTATAAATTTTACGTACACATGCAGTGAAATATGACTGTATAAAATATGGTGAAACATTTTGAAAAATAAATAAATAAATAATTAAAAGTTTATTCTGTAAACAAATAAATAAATAAAAATAAAATAAATAAACTTCAAAATTTAAAACATTTAGCAATATTAAGATTCACCTTAGTAACTATTTCTTTTTTAATACTTCTCCCTGCTTTTACATTTCTACAGTGTAATGTAAAATGTAAATATACATGATCAAATCTATCTATATATTTCTTTAACGTGGATCAGTTGCAATTAATTTTTGCCGAAACGATATAGTAGTGTAATTATTGAAATACGCGAGGATAAAAAATAATATTTAAAAATTAACAATATTTAAGCATGCGGACTCAACTCAATAAACTAATAAGAAAAAATTACGAAATTTGTCTGCTTACATTATTTTATGGAAAACTGTATTTTTAAAAATTGCTTCTTCAATCTTTATAAGCGTCATTTTAAACATAGAAATACTTTAAAGATTATATAGAATATGAATAATTGTCATAAATTGACTAAAAATCATAAACATAAAAATATAATCAAAATAATAATAATAATAATATTTTTTTTAAACAAAATACACCAAAATAAATAAAAAGTCATCACCAACATCGCGACAAAAATTTAAAAGGCATCATTGGAAATCCTATACTATAACTGTACAGCCTGCGAAAGTATGATACTGGGCCTTCAACCATGAATTTTATTTTGAAACCTTTCTTTGAATGATCTTGGTCTCACAATTGCACAATATTAATTTGGTACTAATAATAATTTGGCTTCTGATAAATTAAAATTTTAATTAGATGGGGAATTCGGTATAATATTTATGAGTTTCAAATTTTAAAAGTAAATAAGAAAAGAAAAGTGCGAAAAATTCGCATGGGTTTGTTTAAACTTCAACGTTGAACTGTAATAATAAAATATCAAACGAAATAAATTTAGGAGTTAGCGTGAAAGATGTAAAAAATTAAAATATTTCAAATTTAACTTTAAAATATTATATGTTTTTTTTTTGATAAATTTTAATAAATTTTGTAAGATTTCAATGCATACGTATGAAAATTTTATAAAAAGGAAAAGTAAGTGAACGAACTTATCTGTCTGTATCTTGAAGCTGTTTGCTGTTGCAGTGTATCCGAACGAAAGTTAAATTCAAATCTGAATGTAAATAGAAAATATGATGAGTAAGCAAGCAGTAGGACTTTGGATCCAACGAGCCACGCCAAGAGATACCAACTTCCTGTGCAAAAACAGAGCAGATGGCTTTTACACGCGGCGAAACTTTCTTGTCGATCAAGCAATTTATTCAATAACACCCGTTTCTAATAAATATTTTTCATACTGTTCAAAACTTAACCTTTTTAAAAATTATTATACTGAGGCCATCCTAAAACTTTCTTCTATATTTTCCTGCGCAGGTCGATGTCATAAATATTATTTGCTAAAATAATCTATCAAAATTATTTTCCATCGTAAATGTATACGATTTTCATCTCAAACAAATACAACACTAAATATCCAAAAAAATCAATTTTATAGTATACAAAATATGTATCTTAAGAAATGTATTTTACATAATGAAAAATATGAAAGTCGATAACTTTGTTTTAAATTATCACAGATTTAGGGTTCATCCTTTCGCCTTAAAAGTATAGACGACTTTTCTGGCAAGAATATTGAAAATTTTAATACAATAACGAAAGCGATGAACTATACAAATTGCCCATATTTTTTTTTTTAAATATTACTAATATAAATGTATATATATATATATACATATTTAATTTTCCAGGGAAAGTTAAAAACAATGCTCACTCATGTACATTTATATGAAATTTTGACCTATTATGGCATATAAAAAATTCTGAAAATAATGGTATGACAGCGCTAACTATTGAACGATTTATTAACAAATATAATCGCCACCAGTTTAGGTCATAGTCCAAGTAAACCAAGTTTGAATAAATTACGTTCATTAGTTCGTGAGATACAGCATCCATAAAATTTTAAAATTTATTAATTTAATCATAAAAATTTAATCAACACAGGTTTTTATAATTAACATTTTTATATATGAAATTTTGTACATTTTTCACCAAAAAATGCTGAAATGCAGATATCTGAAAAACCGCAGAAAGCAATTACAGCACCATCCGTCGGTGGATATATACGGAAACTGAAGCAGCACATTTTGTCATTATATATATGTCTCACACACAAGGTTTGATAAGTATTCGTATTGTAGAAGATGAGGTACAGGCTTCCCGTAAGTTGAAACGTAACAGTGCCACCTGTCATTTGATATGTACCCGAAGTAAATCAGTAAAATTTACGTAATATCTATTTCACGTACCAAATTTAGAGCATTTATAAATCATAGAAAATGAGCTATTGCGTTCCGTTCCCTTGAATAAAATTAATTTGCAGCATACCAGTGCCTCCAGTTGTCCGATATGCACGCAAAATTATTCTGCAAAGTTTTATATGATATTAATTTTACATACCAAGTTCAGTGTATTTATAATTATTTATATCACAAAAACTGAATTATTGCCATTACGTTAACGGGGTTAAATTGCAGGAGAGCAGCGCCACCAGTTGGTCAATATATGCACCCGAATTAAATCAGCGTAGGGTTACATAATATCTGTTTCACATATTAAGTTTGGTACATTTGTGCACCGTAGAAGCTGAGATATAATCTCCCCATAAAAGGGAGAATTTACAGAATAGAAGCGAACCCTATCTGGTGATACATTCTAGAGGCTAATGAGCACCAAAGCTGATATTTAGGTCAATATCTAATTAAATATTCCTGATATTTAGCAAATTAGTTTAAAGTCTAACTAAACATCAAGTTTGGTTAAATTCCGTCCATTGGTTTGTGAGATACAGAGTCCACAAAACTTTGATAACACACACACACACACAAAAAAAAAAAAAAAACAGACAGACTGGCATTTTGAAAGAAAGATAGAATTGTGTTCTGGACATCTCAAGAGTGTATAAACCCATGGAAAACTGGAGATCAAAAATTCCCAATTATCCAACACATTTTTCTTGGTATATACAAAATAATATTAATAATAATAATAATAAATAAATAAAATAAATAAAATAAATTAATTTTTCGTAACTTAATTTATTAACAATTTAAGAATCAAATAATAATGAATATCTGCAAAAGTAATCTGGAGTAATGTGTTTGACAGAATTCAACAACATAAAACTTAAATAAAATTATAAATAATTATAATGATTATAATAAAATATAATTAAAGTTTAAAATTTTGTAATTTTTTCTCACCGCATCTCTATTACATTTCAGTGACTATTCTACATGTCAACAAAATTTGAAACTGAAAATAAGGAAAAAAAACTGAAAAAAAAGGCATTTTCTCATATTCGTTATAATCACACTGTTACAGAACGTGCTACGACGGTGATACACTTGAACGTTTTTCATAGAACTAGACTTGTACGTTTTATAGATGGTACAAAGCAAACCTTTTCAGAACGTTCTAAGTAATACTATTTTTGAACGTCTAATCGAACGTTCTCTTTACACGAAACACGGTGTTTGAACGACTGTAACCGTTATTAGACGTTCACAGAACGTTCCCTTGCTACTTGGGTCAATATACGGTATATAACAGAACAAAAATTGTGGTAAATTATTTTGCCATGCTTTTCCCATTAAAAAATTAATAAACGTCGACTTTACGTGTTTGACGTTCTAGTTTTACCCGTAGTTAAAGGAAAAACTGTGATGGAAACTGCCTGACAATGCAAATAATGCAAATTAACATTACATTTCTGTTTCCAACAACACCAAATCCTTTAATGCTATTAATAATTTGTGTTTTATAAAATTTTTCGGTAGCTAAAAAGCTTGAAATTTTGCATCAAGGTATTAACAATCTGTACTAAAACAAACTGCGATAATTGAAACTGTTGTGTTGTTTCTTTTAACATACTTTAATTTCAGTTTTTAACACTATCCCCCCCCTACATTTATTAAATATCATGTTTTTATTCATTTACTAAGTTAAGAAAAAAATATACTGAAGGTTTTAAAAAAATATATTAGCATACTTGCCAACCATCTTATTAATAACAGTACACTTGTTAACGCTCCTTAAAAAAAACGCCTCTTTCTGACACCACTTTATTTTTAGAGTAATTCTCTCCAAATGTTGTTGCGATTAAAAAGGAATAAAATTACTCAAAAAATGACTGGTGTAAAAAAAAAAAAAAACGTTGGGCACTAAAGATAGTACGGTTCATAATGAGATGGTTGGCAAGTATGTATTAATCGAAAAATTCGACTTCCATACATCTTGTTTTGTTCACATTGATTGATGTGTCAGTGGTGATTGTTAAGAATTCGCCAAAATAATATTTTTATTCACAGAAAAACGTACTTATATTATCATTGTTTCCATTCGCTTATTTTTCACACCAGTCTCTTTTTTTTTTTTTTTTTTTTTTTTTTTAGTAGAGCACGTTTTCTAGTAACTGCAAATACTTCTGTAGAGACATACACTAAAAATTAATTATTGTGGAAAAAGTGCCGAGTACTAATAATACACCTGATTAACTTGGCAGCTATATGAAAGTGTAATCAATGAAAGCAGAAATTTTACCATTTTCAACAAGATTTTTATTTTATTTTATTTTGTTTTTTAGAATGTTATTGTAAAACATTTCGATTAGAAATCACTAAACTTCGTTAATCAGTGGCAGCGAGAAAGTTCCTTTAAATATAAAATTTTGCTATGCCATTTTATTATCTTTACTCCTTGAAATTTAATTCCTTTAGCAATTTTGTTTAAGATTATTTACTATTTCTGACACATCATATATAGATTTTATTTTATTTTATTTTCGTTTAGTATTATTAAAAATAATCGAAAAAAAAAAAAAACTTGCTTTAAATATTCCTCTAAAAAAACACATTAAAGACATGACACATTAAATAAGGATGTTGCATATTTATATTTCATAATTTAAGAGCCATTTAAGTGCCGATTTATGCATCCGATAATGGCATTGAACATTGCTGAATATTAATATGAATAATTAAATATGACAACGTAAAATATTTTTGGAATGCAGTGTTTTAGAAAAATGACAACAGGTGATATACTCTCCTCAACATAGAAAATTGTCATGACGTAGATGCATTAAAAAATATTGTATATTTATATAAAACTTAATAATTCCCTGCAGTTTTGATTAACGTCTCTTTAACTATAAATTTTTGTCATGTGTATTTTAATGACTCTGAAATTGTGTAGTTATTAAATAGTGTATGTTTCTACACTCTTGAAAAATCATTATTAAATTTTTTTTTATTTTTAATTTAAATGAAAAAAAAAATATTGAGTTAAATTTTGCAAAACATTATAAGTTCTCAAATAAAGCAATCGTGGGAATATTATTGTGGCATGAATTTGTCGGTAGTAAGCAAGAATACTGGTCTTATATATATATATCAGAGGTGCCAACCTAATCCGACAAATTGTTAGTACCGCCCCTTTTTCTGCACCAGCAATTTTTTAGAATTTTTTCTTCTTAATTCATCGCAAATATATTTGAAGAAAATTACTTTAAAAATTAAGTGATGTTGAAAAATGGGCGGTAATAACAATCTGCCGGATTAGGTTGGCAGCTCTGATATATATATAACAAGAAGAAGAAGAACCGTTTAAGTGTTCCTCAAAAACAACGCATTATTTAAAAACGAAATATTGCTAATTATTCACAATTATCCAATTAAGTTTATACATGCGCATGTGGCATCAATTTCGTAGAAATAACTTAAACGATTTGAACGCTAATTAACAAAAACATGCAGATAAATAATGTAAAAGGAATGTTAAATGCGAGTCTTACTGTTCAAAGTAGTTTAATACCACGGCGACAATGCCTAAAATTAAAAATACTAAAATAATGTTTTGTAAAAAAAATGACCGAACCTCCTTTTTTTTTTTTTTTTTTTTTTTTTTGTCTAATCGAAAGACTACCACCAAACAGCTGTTAAGTATTTTATTTAAAATAGGATAAAGAATCATTAATTAAATTAAAGTTACGTTTTTATTTTCAAAGACTGATGATTTAGTTAAAAAAAAAAAAAAAAAAAAAAAAAATGTTTATTCCGGTTTTTCTTTTAAAATAGAAATGTAGCAGAAGAAGCAATTTATTTCTCTTATTTTAAAAAAATAATAATTATAATAATCAGCAAGGCCTAAACAAAAACATTTATACCAGAATAAATATTCATACTACTAAAAAAAAGTATACTGAACGTAACATATGCAGTGATTCAGAAGACATTTCGTTTTTTGTATCATATCACGTAATATCTGTTACTTCAGCAGATTAATATTTAAGCAAATTCTAGAGTGACCCCACTTGACTTTCCGAGCATTAAGGGATTAGTCGTTGTATAATAAATTAATTAAAATTACACATGTCGTAAAGCAAACGAAAAAGAATATTTTAATAGGGTGTTTGCGATTTGTTTTCTGTAGCAGTATGTTCTTTAATTTAACACCATTGCCCTTAAAATAATTTGAAACCAGAAACAACAATGGTAAAAAAAATTTCATAGTGTTTCTTTAAAATCTACTTGCGCTAGACTCCCCAAAATTCATACGATTCATTTCACGGCAATCTATAACATGTGTATAAATTTTAAGCTCTATCGAATAAGGCATTTCAACGCTTTTGTACTTTAAATAATACGAGCCCATAAACCTCAATGATAAAGAATATTTCTTTCTGTTCCTATAAAAGCTAGATTCTTATTCAGTTTGTGTGGCAGGACCTATAATACGTACATAGTTTTTCAGCTTAGTCGGATAAGGCGTTTAGACGCTATCGCCCTTTAAAGAATTTGAGCCCATAGTGCATAATAATAAAGGATTTTTCGTTGTGTCCATGTATAAAGAACTGTAAGAGATTCACCAGAATTTATGCAGTTCGTCTAATGATGACCTGTAACAAACGTATAAAATTTCAGCTTAATGGAACAAGGCGTTCAGACGCTATTGCACTTAATATATTTGAGCTAAAAATAAGAAATTTTTCTTTGTGTCCTTGTAAAAAAAAGAAAAAAAAATCTATTAGCACCAAAGTCATTGAAATTTGTACTGTTTGAGCGACCATTGTAGTTTAAATAAACCTACTATCTTCAAAAATTTAAAAATAAAATCACTTTAAATTCACGTTAATTAAAATTATATTTTATTTTAAAACATTTTTAAAATATGCACATACTAGGCTTTTCACTTTAAAACTCAAAGCATCTTCAGGAATTTAACCAATATGTTTCCAGTTAGCAGTTTATACATACATATATATATATATATATATATATACATATATATACTGTTATATCTGACTACTAACAGTTAAAAAGTCTTTAGTTAATTGAGGAGACGTGAGCGTAACGAATGATAACTTGCGAAGTCTGGTGAAGCTTGTTTCCTAAGATTTACTTTTAGGAAATCAGGGAGCAATCAATGGAAGAAGTGGATCTTGTAGGGTTTCGAAAGCACTGCATGTAGGAGCTGTAATTATTGAAGGGTCAAGAAAGGGCTGCCTGCAGTAGCTGTAATTATTGCAGGATTAACAAAGTGCTGACTGTAGCAGCTGTAATTATTAAAGGAGAATACTTGTAGTGAAGGATCTTACTTTATCAATCTGGTAAACGAAAATGAATAGGTATTGTAGAATCACCAAAGTACTGCAAGTAGGAGCTGTAAATATTATAAGAGTTTGAAAAATTATATAAGGATTTTTTATGAGTAGAACTATAAGAAACTAAGAAAGAAAAAGAGAGAGAGAGAGAGAGAAAACGTTATCTTATTACACCTTCTAACTATGCTAGATTATCCGTAATGGTGGTAGGCCCCGCCTTTTTTTTTTTTTTTACACCAGAATAGTTCTAGAGTAATATACAGCAATATGTTCTCACGATTAAATAAGAAGTCTATTGCTATTCTAGTCTTTCAACTATTCTAGTATGAAAAAAAAGGCGGGGCCTAATACCATTACGGATAAACTAGCATAGTTAGCAGGTCTATCTTAAAGTAGTGTGCCATATTACTGGCAAAATTGCTGCATCTTAAATATTTTTTGCATTTGTAGATTTAATTATATTTATAGCTTCAGACATATAAAGTTCTTGAATATTAGGTTGAGCTAAAATTTTTTTAACGATGTGCCCTATAGGATTGGTGTGAGGGTTAGAATATATGAAATCGACAAGAGAAGAGCTATTTCCTTCTTTAATATTGCGGATATATTCTTGAATTCGTCTGGTTAATGTTCTCGTTGTCTGTTCGATATAAAAGAAAAGTTCTTTATTGTTTTAAATGGGTATTTGATAAATACCTCCGGTGGGTCCATTGTTCAGTCAAAGGGGAACTGAATGGGATTAATAAATTAAATTTTCCCCACATGTAATGTTTGAAGATATAGAATTCTTTACAGTCGGGGAACCTATTGATATTGAAATTTTTGAGTTGAACTTATGTGCGGTTAATATGAGTAATTGACATGCGACGTTTTATTCAATTAACAATTTTAATATTGTCAGATTTGCAGCATTACCAATTGGAATAATTTTATTTGTTTGTTGATTTCATAGATGCATCATATATTTGCAAATGGTTAATGATTAGTGCTAATGAATCAACTTTTCCTATTGAAATAGTTTTCTGATATGTTCATATTTTAAGACTATCTTAATAAAAAAAAAAGTCATTGTATATGGGTATGCTGTACATATCCTCAAAGGCATTGAACCGACTTGAACGAAACTTCACAGAATTATAGCTTTTGACGGGTTTGAAGTACAGTGGAAATTTCATATTTATAGCACATGCGCAAAGTGAAGCAGTGAGGGAAATCATTTTGAAAGTGTTTTTTTTTTTTTTTTTTTTTTGTATCATTTATATAGTAATATTGCAGCGAAAACTTCATATTTGATATGAGGTTACTTATGATATATATATATATATATATATATATATAATTTCCATAAAGAGTTACAATTATAAAAATTCGAAATTAAACTTTCGAGGAGATTTCTTGCAGACAATTTAAACATTTTATTGTGCATACGTCCATATGATGTCTTTATGTAATTAAATTCAAAATAATGATTACAATATAATATGATGACATAACTTTAAAAATGCTCACAAATGAAAGGCTGTCGTCTTTTAAATCGGTGTCATTTCTTAGAAGTCATTCGATAGAAAAAACACATTTTAATAGAGAAAATTCCTGTGCTTTATTACGATTGTATAGGCATACTTCCCAACGTAACCCGGAAAATTGATAGTCCCGCGCTATTCCGCCTGTTTTTTCACACCAGTCAATTTTTAGAGTACTTTTCTTCATATTTAATAGTAAACATATTTGAAGAGTATTACTCTAAAAAATAAGTGGTTTACAAAAAGGGGCAGGAACTAGCAATCTTCAGGGCTAGGTTGGCAAGTATGGTATAGGACATTTATTTAGAAGCGATAGCTTTTATAATAAGAAATAGTGATTTTAACTAAAAGTTATACTACAACTAGCATAGCTGCCAATATTTTAAATTATTCCGGAGTACTTTTAGCCCCACCTCTATTTCGCACCACTTTATTTATAGAAAAAATTTCTTCAATATATAACCTTGCTAAAATAAGAAAAAAAAATTCTTTAAAAAAAGAAGTGATACGGAATAGAGGCGGGGTTAAAATTTCTCCGGAATAAATTAAAATATTGGCAGATATGAACTAACAGTTTTACCAGTTCAGGTATTGAACAATGGCGCAGATCTAATGCCACTATTAACGAAAAAGTTTTTTCTAATTCCTAAATAAACGATATTATAATTACAGAAATTTTTTAAACAAATACTGGTATAATTTCTGAATCAGTGTTCCATCATTGCCCATTTTTCGCACGGGAAAAAATAAATAAAAAAAAATTAATGCAAAAGTAGCAAAGACTGCTGACAAGAGTCTGTTTTTTTTTTCTGAGTTCTAATGAACAGCAAATTGCGTTCAAATCGATTGAAAGATTCTTTTGAAACCATTGAGATTTTTCGGGTGTGAAGGATGGGTAGAAATGCTAGAAACCATCCCCTTATCACCATTAAGTGTTTAGAAAATTCTCACATTTTACTTCAGTTACGACGTAAAAAATACATATTTCTAAATCTCTAGCTTCTATAGAAATAATCACTGTGGTTTTCCCTACGTGAAGAACATTTAGCTATTCTGAATACCCCTTTTACTCACTTAAGTGTTAACTTTAGTACGTTTCTCAACTTTTTTCTGGCCTAAGAAGAGACATTTCGCTAAATTTATATTTTTTTATCGGAAACCACTGTTTGTTGTTGTTGTTGTTGTTTGTTTGTTTGTTTATTTTTCACGTGCGAGGAGAAAAGGTAGACATCCACTTACATACCCTTAATGACTAAATATAGGAAGATTCTTATAGCTTATGCATAATTGCCAATATACTAATTAATATTCCGTAGTATCATTAGCCACGCCTTCTTTTTTTACACCAGCGTTATTTTAGAGTATCTGATAGTAATTGCATTTGTAAAATATTACTCTAACAAATTTACTAGTGTGAGAAAAAGGGTGGGACTAGCAACACTACGGAATATTAATGAGAATGTTGGCAAGTATGGCTTACCTTTATTAGGACCTACGGGAAGAGATATTTTCATCAACTTTCTGTTGGAAAAGATTAAAAAAATTTAATTTCCCATTTTAATTCCTTAAAGATTAAATTTCGTGAAATCTGTTTATAGCGAGCCCCTACGTAGGCCCATACAGTACGTTTTTAATATCACGATTTGGACTTAACGTTTGTAAATGAATAAGTGAATTAGTGCTATTTCGTGTTTATATATATATAGGTAGATAGATAGATAGTTAGGTATATATGAGAAGGTTTTTTAACGCTACAAATATGTTATTCGCCTGCATAATAGTACAAGCTCTTTATTTAGAACAACATTTTTTTTTTTTTTTTTTTTTTTAAGAGTATTGCAATTTGAGTATTATGTTTTACAACAGAATTATTTCAAAAATAATTCTTTTATAGCAAACGATATCTGTTCACATTTTTGAACTTGTTAATAAATATGGGATTTAAGAAAATTAGACTACTCTTTTTAAAAAGGATTTATTTAAATACAGTGATAAGCGGAGCAGGTTAATAATAATAAGTGAATAATAATAATGGTTAGGTTAATATAACTTGCAACTATTATTTAACTCAATATTTTTTCATAATGACTTTTTTTATGGCTTAGTGATAAATACTCTGAATAAAAGATGATTATTGTTTTCGATTAAAATACTCAGAATAGCATGTAAGTTAAGATTTTATGTTTCTGAAAAAAAATTGTTCTGAGCACCTATATGATTATTGCAAAAATATTGAGAAACTATGCTTTGTTTTTCTAAACAATGAGTTCTGAAATGTTTTAATCTTAAAAAAAAAATTAATTCCGATTTTAATGAATATTTTATTTCGGTGCTATTCTATAATGCAAATGTTAAGTACAACATGTATAGTACATAGACTTCCTGGAATGTCCCAGAGAGCTTCTAAATTAATTATAATTAATCGCTAATTTTTAATTTTTGTGAAAAAACTATTGTTTTAAATATTTTCTTATACCTTTTTTCTTTTTTAACATTTTTAATATTTTCACAAATAATTATTTATTTGAAAACAATTTGATTATATTGACTTATTATTATTAATATTATTATTATTTCAATCTGAAAATAATGTGATCATATGCTCCGTTTCAATTTCTTTTAAATTCTCAGAACTTCCTGAATTTTTTTTGTTTTTAAAAGGTTATACCGACTACTAATAAGTTATTACAAGAACATTGGGAAAGCATGATTAAAAAACTAAGAGGGCTCCTGGAATTTTTTTTTTAAAAATTATTATGTATCATAATACATAGTTGCCAACATTTTAATTTATTCTGGAGAATTTTTAGCTCCTCCCTCCAATTTATTTTTCACCACTTTATTTATAATATAATTTTCTCCAATATATAATTACCAGCGGACTTACTCTCCGCTCTTTTTTCAGGACTCTTTTTTCAGGATGAGAAATTACCGCCTTTTTCCCATCGCAAATTATATGCATAAAATTTTTATCATATTTTCATAGTCATGTGTCCTAATTAAGTAGGTTTAAGATTATTGTATACAAATATTTGTAGCAATAATGACGAAAATGTTTTATGCATTAGAGTGTCTTGTAAAAAAGGCGGAAAGTACGACCCTTGATAACTACGATTTAATAAAAATAAAATAAAAATAAAAAATCCTAAAAATGTGGCCTGAAATAAAGGCGGCTCTAAAAGTACTCCGGAATAAATTAAAATGTTTGCAAATCTAATAATATATGTTTAACATATATTTAAATACATTATGAAATAGAAAGTGATTAATCCATTTCTTATGCAATTTGCTTCAATTTTCTTTTCTTTTTTTTCTTGTCTTTTGTTTTTTACATTGATATTGCTT
Source organism: Salticus scenicus (assembly GCA_963930645.1). Taxonomy (NCBI): domain Eukaryota; kingdom Metazoa; phylum Arthropoda; class Arachnida; order Araneae; family Salticidae; genus Salticus; species Salticus scenicus. The sequence goes on along the minus strand of OZ005658.1, from coordinate 112,988,772 downwards.
TTTAAATGAACTTAATTTTCTTTAAACACAGACAATATATTTTATAATGCACATTCATTTTCCAAAAAGTTTAACTCAAACTCCGGTTATTTCTCCTCAAATCGCACTTTCTTAAATTCCAACAAAGTTGGAACAAAATTGTAAAATAATATATGACAAATCTAATGAATAATATGAATATGCACATTGACAAGTAAAAATGATAACCTTATAACTTTAAATATTTTTTTACATTGCCAAATATATTTATAAACACAAAAACTACAGTTTCTTTTTCCAGCATCAGAAATTGCATATTTTATGTCTTAAAATTTTAACTTAATTATATTTTGTTTTAGCAATAAAAAGTACGTATATATATAAACATATCCTATATATAATTTTTTTAATATTAAAAATTTTACATGAAATAATCTCGCCACCTATTGAGAATGTATTTGTTAGCTAAGGTAGGGAGATTTTATAGATTTCGAACGCATTGCAAGTTTGTCCACCATAAAGTGTTTGAGCATAATTATTTATTTGGTTATCGTATCGTTACCAAGTCTTCTTGATTTCCCCCGACGATGTATTACCACTCGTTTTACACCTAATTCTAATTCTCACCTGTAAAATCTTGGGTTGGAAACTCTTAAAAAAGTTGTACCTTTAAGATTTAGAAGATAAATTCCAATTACACAGGTTTACAAGCACGAAGTTGACAAAATTTGATTTGATGAATTCAGCTGATCTTTATGTTATTTGATATGATGAAACTGTAAATGCAGCCCATTTTTCTCTATCACGTATAGATTTTTGTCAATACACGGTATTTACTGACACGATTTCTTACATATACCACCATAACAGTCGGTTGGTTGGGTGGTTGGTTGATATAGTTTTAAATCGCACTAGGGCTTCACAATTACAACAATAGGCATCTATGTTTATTAATCATGGAAACATACTATAAAACTTATATAATTATATTGGTGGAAGAATAATGGAAGACATTTTATAGGCAGGTACCCTGTATTGGCAGAAATCTACACGTGATAGAGAAAAACTGGCTTCATTTTCGGTTTCAACACACCAAAATACGTAAAAATCAGCCAAAATTATAAAATCAAAATTTTACATGTCGGCCTGTGTTATTTCTTAACTTTTAGACTTGTTTATAATTCTGTTGGCTTTTTATTTTGAAAGACCGAAATTAACTTTCCCTTCAAAAGCTTATTAGAAATCTTTCGTAATGTTTTTTTAGAAACTATCAGTAGTAATTTAATGGATAAATACTGTTACAATATAGTCGTTTTAATATTTAAAAAAGAACTGTAAATTTGGCAGTTATAATATAGCTTACAAGCATGATAACGATAGCTTAGTTTCAAGCACACTGACAGGATATTTTTGTTTGTTTGTTGCTTTTGTCTATTTTTATTGAAAGTATAATCAATGTGAAATCAGAAATTATATATTTTAAGGATTTTTTTTTTTTTTTTAACTAAATTGTTACTACAATATTGAGTTAGATGCCACTTAGGTTCCTCTCTCAATGACCATCTGATGAGTTGCGTTAAAAATAAAATTTAACTATGATATTTTTTAATTCCACAGTTCCTGGTCACTCCACTGGTCCTGTATTGATGGTGTAGAAGCTGTAGCTTGGCAGGCAATCGGATTTATCAGCTGGTATTTCTCTTCGGCCCTAGAGCAGTATTTGCAGCTTTCCGAACAAGGCTTCCGCGACATGGCATCTGCTTTACCCAGTAGAGTCCCTTTCCGATGGCGTATCTCGAAAAAATATTCCTGGAGGCGTTGTGTCCGCCTGTCAATCAGGCCTTCCGGTTTCTTAAACTGAAGCAACCACGTTAAAGATGCGTGATCAGTCCGGAGCAGGAATCATCTGCCAAAGAGGTAATGATGGAAATATTCTATGGGTTTTACGATAGAGAGTGGCTCTTTCCTGATGGTATAGTAATTTCGCTCCGGTTTAGCCAGACATTTACTTCAGTAAGCAATGACACGTTCTTGACCATCTACTTCCTGCGACAGAGCAGCACCGACACTTTCATGGCTGGCATCTTTATCAAGTAAACTGTTTGTCGTACTGTGGATACGTCAAAATAGGCTATGATGTTGAAGCGTCTTTAACCTTTTACAACCCGAATTCAGATCCGGGTGTAATTTAAATTAGTTTTTTACATATTTTGCCTTCTAATGCTTTCATTTAAAGAACTCTATCATTAAATCGTGTAAAAAAATTTTTAAATATCATTTAAGATTATTATAGTTAATAGTATTAATTTAATATTATTATATTTATTATTATTAATTTAATGTTATTATAGTTTAATATTTTATATTATATATATTTTTTTAATAATGCGAGCTATTTTAAACATGCCAGCCCATTTTTAGAAGCATTTGCGTATATTCTAAATTATGTGAATTTTCAAAATTTGAGGTAAAAGTGAAAAAGGTAAAATTGGTCACTTTTACAGTTTTCTGTACGTTTCCCTTTTCATAATTGAACTGATTGATTTCTTCTATTACAAAAAATCAAGTCATCCTTCTGTTATATCTGATAATTTTTTCAAGCTACTATTCATGATATTTGATTTTTAAATGAATTTTCAATTCCATGTTCCATTATTGGAATATTGGCGTGTAAAAGGTTAATTCTCTGAAACGCTTTTTTACATTCATCTGTCAACAGCAACTTCTGTTTGGCTTCAGTCAGTTTGTGGAGTGGTCTGTCAATATTCGAGAGACCCTTCACGAACTTCCTGTAGTAGGTGCATAATCCCGGAATCTTCGGATTTGGTTTACATTTTCAGGGCGACTCCAGTTCTCGACTACAGAAATCTTCACAGGATCAGTTCTCACTCCTTTAACAGAGATGATATGGCCGAGATAACTCACTTCATGACGGAACAAGTGCAACTTGTTCTTAGATGATCTTCAAATGTGCGCCCCACAACGATAATATCATCCAAATACACCAGACACGCCTCATAGGAAAATCCTTTTAGCACTGTTTCCATCAGGCGTTCGAATGTTGCAGGTGCATTACATAATCCACGGCATAACTTTAAACTGTCATAGTCCTTGCCCGTGGTGAATGCATTCTTTTCTCGATTTTCAGGATGCAATTCTACTTGCCAGTAACCGCTCTTCAGATCCAAAGTCAAAAAAAAATTATGGCCAGCAAGTGTGTTCAATACATGCTTGCCAACATACTAATTAATATTCCGTAGTATTGTTAGCCCCGCCTTCTTTTTCACACCAGTATCTTTTCAGAGTATTTTTCTTCTTATTTAATTGTAATTGCATTTGAAGAGTATTACTCTAAAAATTTACTGGTGTATGAAAAGGGCGGGATTAACAACACTACGGAATATTAATTAGGATGTTTGCAAGTATGGTTCAATGTGTCGTCAGTTCTAGGAGGAAGGTAACTATATTTCTTCGTGATGTCATTCAAACGACGATAATCTACTCAAAATCTTTTTGAACCATTCGTCGTTTGTACCAGTAGTATGGGGGAGGCCCAAGGACTCGTTGATGGTTTCATGACGTCATTTCACTGTATTTCATTTAGAAGTTCAATCACCTCTTCCTGTTTAGCAAATGGAAATCTTTTTGGATGTTTTTTGATTGGAGGATGATTTCCTGTGTCAATTTGGCGCTAGGTGATGATAGGCTGCATCGCTCCGTAGCGCTGCTGCTAAGTGGACTGTCTTGGCAGTAGAGTCACAGCCGTTAGCTTCAGCTACGATGGAAGACTGCCGTCGTAGGTGGATAGCTTAATAAATTCCTGATTCTGGATTCTTTTGTCTCCCTTTTCAGTTTCCTGGGGCATGGAATCTAATAGACTCCGAATCTTGTTTTGCAGTTCATTCCTTATCACTTCTCTGTTGCACTCTTCTTTCATTTTTCTCTCAAGATCTTCCTCCATTCTCTTAAACTAGCTTTCTATCTCTGAAAACCTATTTTCAGCTCTTGATCAAAGTTTTCTTTAACTTTCTCCTCCAAACTCTGTTCTATCCTCGTAACACTCTCTTCTGTCTTCATAACATTTTCTTCTATCTTCATAGCTTTCTCAACAAAATTCTCTTCTCTTTTCAAAACTTTCTTTTCTATTCCATCTATTCTGTTTTCCATATCTGATAACTTACTCTCTAGAACTTCTTTCACTGTCGAAAGCTCTCTCTTCATCTCGTCTTGATTAGATTTAATTTCTTCACACAAACTGTCCTTCATTTCCTTCATTTCTTCTCCCAAACTTTCTTTCATTTCTTCAGTCAAACTATTCTTTTTCTCACTCTGCCCTTCTCACATTCTTTCAATTAATCAGTTTTCCGTCTTTTCCTGTAATACTTTCATATCTTTCTGCCTTGTTTCCATAGCGTCTTTATTCTCTCTTTGTTCTTCTTTCATTTCATTTTTCTGCGCAGCTAGGTTTTCAAGAAGTTTCTTCATTTCTTGCTCCATAGCTCTAGTTATCACCATTCACAGACTACCCCACTCCTGACACCAGAAATGTTGCGTACTTGAGGTTCGATAGTTGTCCGAAACAGAAAGGTGAAACTAGACAAAGCTCATTAGTTTATTCACAGATAATTTCAGAAGAATACATGCAGGCCTATAAACTAGGTATCAATTCCACCAATAAACACAGCTTAAATATCAGCTGTCAAGAGCAAATTTATCGTACAAACTGTATAGATTTAACACATATAGCGATGCAACTGTATATTTAAAGAGGCTTAGAGCTCTTTCAATAGCAATGCAAGCATTGTCGGAAACTATCTGAGACACTGACTGCCTTAGTGTAAAACACCTCCTTAAATACCCGCGTAGAATATTGTAGAAAACTGTAAAAAAATCTAGAAAGTGGTCAACCAATAGGATTTCAGATTCCATATTTTGTATATCGATAATAAGGATTTTATCGCCAAAAGGCTCCAAAAAAGTCGTCAAGGGCAAAAAGTTGCCAAATGTGGCGCCAAATCCATTACATGCCTTATTGGAACTTTTTAATGCATTTTTAAGGGAAATTTAGGCTATTTTAACACTAAAACAAACTAGAAATGCAGAAATTAAAATTTTATCAACTTACTAAGCCTCTTTGAAAGAATTTCTACAAAAATAAATTAGAATTATTTACAAACTCGCAACATTATTTAACCCCAATAATTCCCTTGGGCATAAAAATATGTCCATGGAGCAATTGACATATTCGTAAATCAGGATAAAATTTAAGTGATTTTAAAAGAAATACGTAAAATCATTTTGTTAGATACCATAAAGAATTTCAAAAAAGACGAAAGGAACTATTAATGTTTAAAATCAGAAACTATGTTAAATTGAAAGTATTTAGATTTCTAGATGTAGTCAGCCAAAAAAAAAAAAAGAAAAAAAAACAACAACAATAAAAAAAAAAAACGCAACCCCCCCCCCCACACACACACACACGCACACACACCTAATTTCGCCGTAAATTATCGTAGAAACATGCGGCTGGTACCTATCGATCAGTAATAACGTCTAGTTTTTAATGGTGTAGTCAGATTTTGCTTAAGGGGTCATCTACATATTAAACACGTATAAACTTCATTTTTTTCAATGACTACCCCTATTTTTGACCTCATATTCCGATGTTCCTCATATTCAGATTTCTGAGATCAAGGCAGTTCGGAAAACTTACCTATTTATATACTTTAAATCAATTCTAACCAGAGTTACACGTAAAAACGTGTTAGGGGACCGTCTATACATTTAGAAAAAATAAATTGTGATCTACCACGCAATATACATTATTTATTAAATTTCACCCCGGAAAAAAAGTTTTGAAATGTTAGTTATAAAATAAAAATCGATTCAAATTCGCAGAACTTTCTGTGTTAGCTTATCAATCAAAAGATTTTTATTGGTTTCAATTTATTAAACATTGAATAGTTAAATACAACACTTCATATAAAGAAAATTAAATAGAACCCTCATATGAACGCTACAATGTTGAATTACAAAAATCTAGATACCAAGGTAAAAGAACAATAGTAATAATGATAATAATATTAATAGCGGTTAAAAAAAAAAAAAAGTGTTTAATATTTAAGAAAAAGAATTATCTACTTCTTAAAAGCAAAAACTGTTTTATTTAAGAGACAAAAATTTAAGTTAAAATACATATATAATAAAATATATATATAAAATACATATACAAAAAATATATATACAAAAAATATATATAAAAACAATTAAAATCTACTAAATAACAATTATTATCTACTTCTTGTTGGGCATATTTTTATTTTATACAGTAAGCCTCGCATGAAAGTATTACTATAAAGATTTACATTTAATTTTAGGCGTACAAACCAACATTAGATAATATACAAAAATATAGATAACAAGATTTAAACTAAAATCTGAGAAAGGATATTTAACATTTTCGCGACCACAGACGTAGTTTCACGTCATTTTGAAATCTGTAACTCCTTCAGTGGGCGTTTCTTTCACAATTTGTGTGTTACGATATTTCTTAAGAATATTCCTTATATTCATATATATATAAACAAAATAGTATGAATACAAATACTTTCACTAGAAAGAGTATAATTATTATGTATATCCATATGAAAAGAAATATGGATATAGAAAAAATGGCTTTCTATTGCCTAGAACGAGTATTCCCCGTTCTGCAGTCGTCTACTGTACTTGAATTCTTAATTTTAAATGTGTAAAATCTATATCTTTAAAAGTAATAAGACATATTACTTTGTTTTAAATTCTTTTTTCGTGATAAATGTGACTCCAGTTTTACGCCGTGATTAGAATAATAGAAAATAAATAATATTGCGCTTTGTTTCAATAATAGATATTAAAAACTTAAAAAAAAAAAAAAAAACTTTATTATTTAGTATTAAAAAAACATTTCATAAAAATTTTATATTTTATTATGTTACGTCATGCGATAAAATTTAAATAGCATAAACGGTAGAGTAAGCGAATGCGAAAATGTCACAACAAGATTAAAACAAAAAATTTGTTTTAAAAAATCTGGTAAAAATTAATAAAAATCAATTATAATAATTTAAAAAAAAGGAAAAAACAAAATTATTGTTCACTGCGTATTGCTCTTTCAAATAATAGTCCTCGTTTTACCGCGTTTTTTTAATGTCATGATACTTAACTTGAGGTGCACGAATCGTAGAATATTCAAGTTAAAAAGAAAAGACAAAAGGGACAAAATAGAATTTTAGCAGTGAGAAACTGGGAAACGTTATGTAATATTTAAGAACAAAGACTTAACATTTCAGAATGGAGTATAAACCTCTTTGCGACGGAAGCCACGCCTTTACACAGTTTTTCTACAACTTTACATTATACAACAAAATTATTTTACATACTTCCAATTAAATCATTTAAATTTTGTCTTCTTCATTCGATGTAGTAAATGCCATTGACATTTATGCATACCACCGTCACATAGAGAGTCATATACGAATACAGAAACTAGTTTTTTTAATATTGTTTCCGCAATATAGAGGCGGGGTTTCATTTCTTTTGGAATTTTTTCACAATCTCTCGCTTGCATTGCGATAATTTTATAAAAATGATCCAATTTGTATCATTAACATCGAAATGTTGCTTAGACAACAATTAGAATAACATTAAGGTAAATTAAAATAGTTTTTCGTCAAAATATATACAGATATTTACTCACAGAGGATACAAAATATTATAAGAGACGGTCCCCTAACAACAATTTGGAAACCCATGTTTTTGATGATGCCCGTTCTGTTTATGCAGAAATTAACATAAGTCATACTTCATAACTTTTTCAAATATGAAATTATTAATAATTTTCATATTTCAAAAAAAAAAAAAAAAAAAAAAGAAAAAAAAAAAAAATCGAAAATATGCATGGAATGTGTTTGGGTCACTTCATTCTATCATATAAAAAAACAGAATTTAAATATCATAATTATTTTGGAAGATATGAATTTATGTTTGTTACATTCATTTAACATTAGCGCCCTCATAGTTTGACAGCTTATAACTCTGAGAAGAATTGAGCAAAATATATAAACTATACCATTTTCCGCGATGATTTTGTCCAAAGAATTCAAATAAATTATAAAAAATGGGGGTTATTATTGAAAAAAATGAAATTGATGCCAGTTTCAATATGTAGACGACCCCTTAAGCAAAATTTAACTATATCATTATAAACTAGACGTTATTACAAATCGATTGGTACCATCCACATGTTTTTACTATAATTTACGGCAAAATTAGGTGTGTGTGTGTGTGGGGGGTGGCTGACTACATTAACAGCGTTCCCACGGCCCGATTTTTTTCAAGGACTAAGAGTCCTTGAAATAAATTGGACCGTGGGAACACTGATTAATTTAAAAATTCAGTCTTAAACTTTATTTGGCTCATATTTTTGTTTTAAGATTTTATTATACGTTTAAAATTTTTTTTCAAAATTGCAATAATGTGTTCCTCTAAGATACTGACTTGAAAATAAATTGGTACAAAATATTTTGTTTGTGTTATATCTTTTCACGCAAATATAAAATTTTACAAAATACTTAATATTGCATAAAAGAAAAACAAAAATACTAATTTTTGAAATTAAGTTATTATATTTAAAAGTATACATGATTAGAAACTTGTGTAATGACGTTATATTTCAAGTAAAACCTTTACAATAACACATGACTGAATTTTGCTACATGATATATTTCATTGATTAGAAAAGAGATTAAATTATGTTTAAACCAGAAAATTTCACTGGAAAATATTATAGAGAGTAAATATAGAAACGATTTTTGGTTGTACGGTTCTTTAGTTTAATGGCTCTTACTGTTCATGGAAAGGCTGCTTGTAAAGGCAGCCTAATGTCAGCAATGTATGAAACATTCGAGGGTGTTGTAGGTTTGTCCTCTATGGAGCCTAAATTAGCTGCAAATGAAAATGGTTAGCTCCAGAACTTTGCATTTGGCCGAGGAAAGCATTTAGATTCGTGGCTCTTAAATGTTATTTTGGGAAAAAATTTATTTTTTCTTTAATGTTCGTACACTTCTCGAGCAAATTAGGAAAATTATGTTAATATATATATATATATATTAAGAGACTAGAATAAATTTATTTTACACAAATGCTGTAGTTTTCTCCAAAATTAGTGAAAAATATTTAATTAATGGCATTCTCCCATCCTCATACGTCTTTCAGAATTCCAGGATGCATATATTCAGTATTCTGTCAATGGTTATGAGACTGTTTATCAATCTTGAGAAATTAGATAGTAAATATTTTTATGAGAACCTATAATGTGCTTTTGTTTATTTAGTTGGAAGACGACATTATATGACAGGTGTAACTTACATTAAATTATGTATATTATATTTGAAATTACTTTTTCCTGTTTATTGATTGGTATTATACTCTTTATTTTGGACTACAACGCTTTCAAAATTTGTTTTTCTTTTCGAATCTTCAAATTTCAAGGTCAACATAAGAAGCCGGAGCTCCAATTTGAACTAAAAAAAAAATTATTTCGAAGACTTCAAAACAGAATATTAAAGAAATTTTATGAAAAACAGTAAACCGAAGTTTAATTTTTTCAAAAGAACAATTAAAGCTCGTAAACAAGAATACTGTGACACTTTGAATGACACTTTATAAAATGACACTTTGAATTGCATAGAAATTAAATTTCGTACGGGAAATTCAGAGAAAACCACGGAAAACCCAGTACACCTTTATTCCAATACCTCCAATTCTAATTGTGACTAAATTACATATAATGCATCATTTGAAATATATGTTAATGTAATTTTATTGCGAAATTTAAACTGTTGTAAGCCGTTAAATTCAGTACCACAGGAGTTTAGGATAAGACCATAGAAAACCCTGAACACGTTCATTTATTTATTTATTTATTTTATTTTATATTTTATTTTATTTTATTTTATTTTTTTTTTTGTTTTTCTTTGCAAACTTCCAAATTCTGGTTAATCGCTCACATTCAGTATAAAGAATTTTTAACACTATTCATTCCGAAACTACGCAAGTTAAGGAGAAAACCGTGGAAAAGTCAGGCACAAATCTTTTTATAACAATGTTTATATTACATTTGTATCACAACTTCTAATTAATACTATTGCATAAGTAATATATCATTTTAAAAGTTATTTGAATTGGAAATGAAGAGCACATTTTGCAAATCTCTATCGAAAGATGGCGCTTTTAGTTTTGCTACAGTTAACATTTCAAATTTAGTTACACTATGAGAAAGCAAGCTACTGTAATTTTTTAAACGGGAATGAGGCGCAGCGGGAGCCACGGAGCGGGTCTTTTCTATGGTCAAAATTTCAAAATATTATAACACGGTGAGCAAACAGGCTGTTTCAAATACTGAAACGGAAAGTGGTCGCCGCAGGCGCTACCAAGTGGGAATTTATTACAGTTAAAATTTTCAATAAAGCTATTTGCTTTATATATCAGTAAGCTGTTGTAGTTCCTGAAACGGCACCATGGCCGCCATGGAGCGAGAGTTTCGTACTGTCGGATTTTTCAAGGATCACTAACCAGCTACTCGCCGAAGGCGGCTATTGTCAAACAGAATTGACTGGTGCGGCGACGTTAAACTAAAAGTGGAGGAGAGGGGAAAGGATTAGCGATATGAAATGAGAGAGATAAACTTTTTTAACTTTAACGAGACGGAAACCGCTAATGTGCAGATTGTCTAGTTAAAATCTTGCAAAAACTTGAATCCGCACTTTAACGGATCACCCTAGTTAATCTGCATATTAGCTAAGTAATCTGCACATTAACGGCTTTCGAGTTTTTACGGTAACATATATAGTCTCACGGCTAAGCTTCCTTTGGGCTTTTGCTCCATCACTCGAGTAACTTCCGACACTCATGATTTATCGAATTTGCAGCTGGAAATTTCGGTATTTATTTAAAGTGTAAGACTAAGCATCATTGTTTTCAGGGTTTCAAAATATAACATCTTTTGTCTACCAAAAAATTTGAACGGAATTTTTCATACATATCCATAACGATTTTCACTGATTAATTTAGCTGAAAATTTCTTGTAAAATTTCTTCTTTTAGTCAATATTTTTAGAATTTCATGAAACGTATTTACATTATTGATGTTTTCCATAGCAGAATGACATTTTATAGCAGAATGACAAAAAGCTTCACAGGTAATTTAGCAGTTTTGCATTGAAAGATCCACAAAAATGATTCAGATGCATTAGAATCTATGAGACATATATCTTATAAGCTAATTTCAATACAAATTTTACATATTCAATTATCGGAAATAATGTGAATAACATTAGTTATTTATTTACAATGCAGAACAAACATTATTCTGTAATATCCTTTATTACGGAAATATATGTAAACGCACTTTCAGCTGCGTTATGCTTTTTTTTAAACATTTTAGTGATTATTCAAAGGTATTTACGGCATAGTTTTTATGATGTGAAGAATAAATACTGTTAAAAAATGTTTTATAGAATTCTAAAAATAGTTATAAAAATTATTACCTAAAGAAACTATATGAATCCCACTCATAAACACTTTTAACGTTGTTAGAAATATTTAAAAATACCTATAAATTATTCTTAAAGAGTGATAAATATGCTACGTAAAAAGAATTAAATAATTTTTATTGAATTACTGCATCCATAATAAATAATAAAGCCAAAAAATCAAAATTTACAATTATTCTAACACTTTTTACATGCCTGTAGAATAAAGATGAGAAAAAGGATCCACGATTTTAATAACTCCATTAAAATAATGTAATTTGAAAATAAACATCTGTCAAAATTCATATAAAGTGGATCAACAGAATATAACGGAAAGAAATTTTTAGAAATTTTCAAGAAATCCTAAAGTTTTTACTTAAAATAACAATAATAATAATAATGAAATAATAATAATAATAATAACAGTTAAAAAAATTGAAAACCCCAAAAAATATTAAAATAATTATTATATACTCAATCCATTTTTTATAACACTAAGCGTCTGTGTACCACGCTGACTAATTCTCTAACAAACTTTGAGCATAATGGCAAAATGCGAGGGAATATCGAACCATCACCAGATTAATCACAGCCCCTCTTTTGTATTTATTCATACAAATTATAAGTGACAGTCCATTCTTGGCTCTATGAATTATGGTCAAAATGTGGTCAATATGGTGCTGAACGTTTGTTGGTAGCCAGCCAGTATAGGGCCTCCTGTAAGACTACTATCGGGTCAATGAATATTACATGATTAATTGTCAGAAATAAATTTATTACAACAAATTTTTAATTTTGTTTATTAATCTGTTTAATCTGTTTTTAATTTGTTTATTAATTTATTTCTGTTTATTAATCTCTCTAATCCCTAGAAACTTCAATGAAGTTTGAATCTTGTTTAGAATATGGTATTATCATGCCACAAATTCAGAATGCATTTCTCAGATAAATAGGGGGACGTAAGAGGTTCAATCGTAGTGGAGTTTAGGTCTACGTAATTTTTTTTCCGTTTATACATTTATTTAGATACAATTGCCAAGTTTTCTTGTTTTCCAGACTATAATTTACCAAAGAAATCAGAGAGAAGTTCTCACACATATAGAAAAAGAACCGGATTTTGCTCAACCAATAGAATTACGTGGAAAGTGTGTAGATTGGTCAAAAGGAATTGTAGAAACACTAGTATGTCTAATCTAACTGTATGCTGCTTTTGTCCGTTTCTGTTGAAAGTGTAATTAATGAGAAATGAGAAGTTATATCATTTCCATTCAGATTTTTTTTTTTTTTTTTTTTTTAACGGAAGTTTTTGCAACAATATTCAGATAGATGTAACTAATCTTTAAAGATCAGCGGAGGCAGCGGAAAAATTCCTTTAAATGTAAAATTTGACTATGACATTTTATCATCTTTACTGACTGAAATTGTGTTCATTTAAGAATTTCGGTTATTATTATTTATTATTTGTAACAAGTCATAAATGTGTATTTTTTTTCGTTCAATAATAATAAAAATAATTAAAAGAAAAAAAAAACATGGCTTTTAGGCAGTCCTTTTAAAAAATGCGTTATTAAAAAAAAAAAAAAAAAAAAAAAAAAAAAAGATTTTGCGTATTTATATTTAATCAATTAATTTATACAAAATTTTATAATTACTTGCACATAGCTGCCAACATTTTTAATTCAAAAAATTACACCAGTACTTTTAAATTGAATGTGTTATATATATCAGGGATGGAACACGGGGGCAGAATTCATACCACTATCAATGTAAGAAAATTTTCTACTTCTTAAATCAACGATATTATAGGCTGAGAAATTTCTTAAACGGATTCCGGTATGAATTCTGCGCCCGTGTTCCATCCCTAATATATATATATTTTCGGCAATTAATATTAACGAAAACAGCTATGAAAAATTTCCGGTTTGAAGTGTCCCTTGAAAAACGGGAGACTTGGCATTTTATCCTTGGAGATTAAACAAATTTTTCTTTTTACATTAAATTTTTGTTGTGTATTTTTAATGAGCCTTAAATCCTGTAGTTAATTGTAAAAGTGTAAAAGTTTGTACACTATTGAAAACTCAATTATAAAAAAAAATTATTTTTAATTTAAATAAAAAATATTTAGTTAAATTTTGCAAGATATTATAAGCTCTCAAATAATGTGATCTTAGAAATGTTGTTGTTGTAAGAATTTGTCGGTCGAAACGGCAGTATTGGCATCCACTGCTGAGGAAAAAATTAAAATGATTTAAATATTTATACACAAAATCATTTAGATAAATAATGTATACATTAGAGGAACATCAAAGGGCGTGTCTTACTGTTTGAAGAAGGTAAATACCAAGACAACAATAAGTTAAATTGAACTTTTTTTTTCTTTTTTTTTTTTTTTACTCAAAGAAGGATTTCTTCGCGTGTCTAAGGTCAAGGTCAAAAGACCGTTCCACAATGCCTTGAGAGGGAGAGTTACTGTTCGATCCTCTTCGTTCAATTCTAATGCATTGTTCTTTTCATTCTCTCTCTCCCTTCCTTTTTTATTTTTTATACATTTTTATCGAGTCACGCAAGCGCGCTTTTTTCGCTTTGTTTTTGTAGCTTTGTCTTTGTAAGTTGAATGTTTTAGGGCTCCTAGCTTAAAATGACATTTGCGTCTAGATGTGTTTTCGATAAAAATGAGCAAAAGAACGAAATGAAAATGTAAATTATACAAACAGCGGAAAATGGTCCTAAACTGTCAAAAAAAAAAAAAAAAAAAGGTTTCGCTAATAAATTCGGTTTAACAGAATCGACGGTCAGAGGAATTTTAAAGAACAAGGACTCGATTAAAAAAATACTGAATATTCTACGCAAGCGAAGAAACGATCAAGAATTCAGAATGGAAAATTTGAGATTTTAAAAACCACTTTGGTTGGTTGGTGTGTTGGGTTTTACGTCGTACTAGTGCTGCGCAGATGAGCAGTTGGCGTCGGTCTGGGACTCACCCCTAGAGATGGTCCGGAGACATGCCATGGAAATTTTTATCCTCCACGGAAGGGATGGTTCTCCCGCTTCGGTGACCCCCAGAGGTATAATTTTTTATGTGAACTTGGAGGACATTGCAGCCACGACAGATTTTACGTGCACAAAAAAAAAAAAAAAAAAAACACACACACTTTGATACCGCGGTTCAGAGAAATGAGAGCTTCTAAATTACCAATTAGCAATGAACATTTTAGAAAAAAAACTTTCACTTGTCATCAAAAATGGGAATTAAAAATATTTCGGCTTCTTGGGGATGGCTAGAAAAACTTAAGAAAATATACAGTTTAACAAACCATTGCATGAGTGATGAGAGCGCAGCCGTTTCAGATTCAAGTGTTAATGAATGGATTGCTGACTTTCCAAATTTAATTCAAAACACTGATGCTAAAAATATTTTTAACTGCGATGAAACACGATTATTTTATCGTCTATTGCCAAACAAAACGCTGGAATTTGAAGGAGAAACATGCCATGGTGGCAAACATAGTAAAGAAGAATTGACTGTGCTTTTATGTTGCAATGTGGGCGGATCAGAAAAATCTACCTCCAACACTGATTGGTGAATCCAAGAAATTGCAGTGCTTTAGAAATGTTAAGAAATTACCATGTTCTTATGCAAATAGCACTAACGCCTGGATTACAACGAATTTTTTTTTTTTTTTTTTAGCTTTTTGAAGGAATTTGATATGAAGATGGCAAAAAAAAAAAAAAAAAAAAAAAAAAAGAGAGAGAGAGAGAAAATTTCTGCTATTTGTTTTATTAGTGTCCCGCCCATCCTTCAAATTTCCCACTGCTTACATATACTCCAGTTGTATTTTCTCCGGCAAATTGTACCAGCAAACTCCAGCCATTAAATCTCGGTATAATAAAGTCGGTTAAAACGCAATATCGGAAAGTTTTGGTACGAAGAATGATTATATCACTAAAACAGTAAAAAGAATTCAAGTAACTTTGCATTCTGGATGCTATGCATATGTTTGTTGCCTCCTGCAATAATGTAACAGCCACAACAATTTCTAATTGTTTTAGAAAAACCGGTTTTGTCCATTCAAATGATGCTGCGTTTACTCTATTACAGGAATACGAATACAGCAATGATTTGAACATAGACGAAGTCGAACGGAATAGCATAAGAAAAGAATCTCTTTCTTTTCAAGATTTCGTCAATGTTGATGAAAACTTAACTTCAACTGCAATAAGAGATATTAAAACTGTTTTTGATGACGTGACAGCTGAGAAAAAAAAAAAAAAAAAAAAAGATAGTAATGATGAAACCGATACTGTAACTGTTCCATCTTATGCTACTGCTTTAGGGGCTCTGTTCTAGACACCCTGCGATGGTACCTTCAAACTGCTGATGTAGCACCACAGACAATGACGCAATTCGATGCATTAGAAAGATCGTTGTACAAACGCGGCCAAAGCAAAAAAAACAAGCATTGAGGATTTTTTAAAACATGACTAATTGGTATTTTTTGAATGTATGAAATTGAAATTTTTACGTTTTAGATTTTTTTAAACTAAATTTTATAGTGAAAGTGTAATTATTGTTATGATGTATTATTATTATTACTATTATTATTCAAGAATACAATAAGATTATACCTCTTTTATTTTATAAATTGTTATTAAGTATAATTCTTACATTTCAAAATATTTTTCTTTCGCATAATGTGTATAAAGAATTACATATGGCATCTTCTCAGTTATGCGCGATTTTAAATCAGTTCCATTCAAACGCGTGTAAATGAGAGATGACTGTATTATAATCAGAAAAAAATTACAAAAAAAAAAAAAAAAAAAAAAAAAACTTATACCAAACTAAAAATACAAACTTTTTAATGAAAAATAAATTACAAAAAGGTTGAAGCAATTCGTCCCATCTTCGTCCAATAGAGACATATATCAAGTACAATCTGTTGCTTTAGGCAGGTTAATGTTGAGAGAACTAATATCGAAATTGTTAACTAAGTATGCGGAAATCAAATATAGTTTTCAAGTTTTACGCAACTCGGTTACGAAATAATTTTAATTGAATTTTATTGTACTATATTCCTGTAAATAATTTCACAGACAAAAAAAATAAAATTTCCCGATAACTAAAAAGCAGAAATTTTTCAAGAATGGAATCAGGACTGTATGCAGTGTCCGTAGATTTTGATGGTTAACAAAATTTCGATGTCAAAATAAGTTTTTTTTTTTCTTCCTGTAACATGCAGATTTACCAACAGGCGTCTAAATTGGCTAGTTATTTCCAGCGCTTTCAAAAGGGAGCATGATTGTAAGCGATGACTGTTTGTGCCGCCATAATATGATATATACAATCTGATATTCTTGAATTCAATAATTTAAAGGAGATGTAGTACAGTGCTTGATCAAATTATTAGAACCTTTTTCATTTTGACATTTTTTCGATTATCATATATATATATATATATATATATTAGATGAAATGGCCTGAAACTTCATACATACAAAGAACATTTTAAAACTCATATTTTCCGCTATGTATTTAAACCAGTAATTAGGAGACCAACCTCAAATTCAAGAACTAAAATACTTTGGATCAACCTGTATCACAAAAAGCAACAAATATCTTACAACTTTAACACATTGTTGCGCATACTATGTGTAATATTTGTATGTTTTGGTGCGATAATAGCGCATTTATTTAGGTATAAAAAATATATACATTATAAACAATAATATATATATATTAATTATTATATTAAATTAATTCAGGTTTAACCCGTTATTAGTCGCTAGTTGGGCGATTTGCCGCCCACCCTTCAGTGTTGGCAGATTTTTTTATTTATTCAATAGCCACCAAAAATTTTTAGAAGTGGCATTTGATATACATGAAACGCGAGTAAAATCGAAGAAACGTCGATCACATCACCTCTTAAAATTATTGGTGATAGTTAAATAAAAAGTGCGCAATCTGTAATAGGTGGCGCTGTCTATAGCGACTACTAACGGGTTAAACATGCAATTGCTATTAGGTGTATTATTTGTAGAAGATGTTTTAGCTAATGATTTAAGTGAATATGTGGCACCATTTAATAATTTAGTTTTTTGATTTTAATTTATTAGTTGATCTTAATAGTTTTAAACCTAAAAATAATTAACCTTAATATTATATATATTCAAAAATTACTTTTTTTTTTTTTTTTTTTTTTTTACTGTTTTGCTTATAACTAGAACGAACTTTCATAAAATTTTACAAAACTTGCTGAAAATTTGTCAAAAAATTAGAAAAATATTATTCTGAAACAAAAGGTTAAACTTGCATAATAGTCTTTGGGATATGAACGTTTTTAGTAAATATTATATTACCCAACATGTGCGAAAGATAGAAAATCTTTTATTCATTGCACAGGTTATTGCGCAACTTTTGTGGAAAATTCATTTGAATAACATAAAAAAATTAATCAAATTTTCGGCAAAAGAACGCCTTAGTTTTTAGGTATTTTCCAGAGTTGAAATTTCATAAAGGGTTTTGCACATGCCCGAATTTAGTAAATATCCAGTTCTTTCAATCACGTTGCAAGAGCACTTTTTTGAGAAAATCTCTTATGAATTTACAAACCTTAGTAAATAAATAAAAATATGTTTAAATTACAAGTCTATAAGAGGTTTTTCACGAAAAAGAACTTTTGCATTGAGGTTAAAATAATTTTATCTTCAAATTAAATATGCAGCATGTGCAAAACCCTTTGTGAAATTTCAACTCTGAAAAATACCTGAAAGCTAGGTCATTCTTTTGCCGAAAATTTGCTTAGTTTTTATCCTGTTCAAATGAATTGTTGGCAAATGTTGCTCAATACATTTAGCTTTCAACCTATGCAATAAAAATTTCTATCGTTTCCGCATGCGAACTATTTACTAAAAATGCTCTTATTTAAACGAATATTACAAGTGTGAATTTTATGTTCTCTAATGCTTTGTTAACTTTGCAGTAAGTTTTGAAAAAAAAAAAAAATTATGAAATCTTAATTATAAGCAAAAAATTGTGAAAAAATAATTAATTTTTGAAAAAGGAAATTATATCTGTCTAAATAATTGGACAATTCCCTCACGAAGGCGTACTAATATTGTACATAGACCATGCAACAATGTATTAAATTTACCAGCCATTTGTAGTTTTTCGTGATACAGGGTGAAACAAAGTATTTGTCGCCTAATTGCACTTTGGACTAAATCGGTGGTGAAAAGTATAATTTTTAACTATCTTTGGAGGTATGAAGTTTCAGACCATTTCGTCTAGTATTTTCTTAGATAATCGAAAAAATTTTTAAATAACAATAACAACAACAACAACAATAATAATAATAATTTGATCAAGCACTGCAATTTCTGATATATGACTTTTTGAATTTTCATTAAAGTAGAGTGTATGTAAAGTTGGCAAACACCCACCTCCTCCTCCATGTCGTATACGACTCCATCGCATTGTTTTTACTAGAGACCCTGTATTAGAAAGAGACTGGACATTCCCGTGCAGTCTTTTTGACGATATTCTCCATTTTAGTGCCAGTTGCTCCATTGTTTAACATTACGCTGAGAGTAAATTTCGATTATTTTACGACATTTTATTTATTTATTAAAAATAAAAATAAAAAATAAACTTGTTAAGCGAAAATTATTTAAAAACTTTTTGTATTTAAACAGAGTTGTCATAATTTTTATTTATTACGGAGCAATTTTACCTCCGTCATTATTTTGCACCACTTCATTTATAAAATAACTTTCTTTAACATGTAAATATAATAAAATAAGCAAGAATTAATCTTTAACCCTTTGCGGCGCAAGACAATTCGGATCATTTAAATTATACTGCCACCGGAATTCATGAACTAAATTAAACTAAAAGAAATTTTAAATTTTAAGGTTAAAAAAAAACGGCCTCTTCTGATATGTTATAAACGTAAATTTTTGCTAAAAAATTTCCGGGATGAATTTTTGCAGCTGGATCTTAAATTTTGCGTCCTCGCAGCGAGGACGCCGCGCGTTAAGGGGTTAAATAAAAGGAGTACGATATAAGGGTCGGGCTAAAAATATTCTGGTATAAAATAAAATATTGGCTACTCCGATAAAACCATATTTTTGCTTAATTAAAAATAAAATAAAAAACTTGAATGTATAAGAGTAACAGTAAAAAAAAATCGTTTTCTTTTTTAAATAAAGCATATATTTTATTTTATTTTATTTTTTCATTTAATGTATACATATTTACTCATTTTTTATTTAACTTTATACTTGCCAACATACTAATTAATATTCCGCAGAATTGTAGAATTCTAAGCCCCGCCTTTTTTTTTCCACACAAGTATCTTATTTAATCATAACTGCATTTGGAAAATATTCTCTAAAAACTTTTTTTTGTGTAAAAAGAAAAAAAAAAAAAAAAAAAACAGGACTAGCAATACTACGGAATATTAATTAGAATGTCGGCATGTATGTAACTTTCAAAATGGCATTTTTCTCTTTTTCACATCAAGATATTTTTTGATGCTATGCTCAAAACGTAAAATAAAGAAATAAAGAAATGAAATACCTTCGAACTGTGTATTTCTTAAATTCTAAATAATATCTAGGGATGAAAGCGTTTCACTTTTTCTACCATCAGCATTGACATGCAGAAATTTTTACCATATTTTTATAGCCCCTTTTTTTCGATCTTATAGTGTACAGGGATGGAAAACGGGCGCAGACTGATACCGGTATTTGTTTAGGAAATTTCTGTACATATAATATCGTTGATTTAAGAATCAGAAAATTTTGTTTCATTGATAGTGGTATGAGTTCTGCGCCCGTGTTCCATCCCTGAATATATAAATTTTTGTTCGAAAATACTGATGGCGAAAAAGCGGAACTCATTCATCCCTGTTAATAACGGTGATATATTAAGAGTGCAAAGACCGTATTGTGGAATAAGCGTTTAAAATTGTTATAAAAAATATTATATACAGAAAGATTTTTAAACTTATCGAATGATATATACTACTATCCTATTATATCTTCTAATAGTACAATATCATTTCTATTATACTATACGTATTATTACATGACATATTTCATATAACCTATTTTGGTAATTAATACATACTAGCCAACATCCTAATTAATATTCAGTAGTGTTGTTAGTCCTGCCCTTTTTCTCACCCAAGTTTATTTTCAAAGTAATATTCGCCAAGTGCAATTATGATTAAATAAGAAGAAAAATGCTCTAAAAAGATACTGCTGTGAAAATGAAGGGTGGGGATAATAGTACTTTGGAATATTAACCCTTAACGCTGGGCATATTTTCCTATTTTGAACAGTAAGAAACGCCTTTTGGAGTTCCTTTAAAACGTCACACGTATAGTTTTCAACTTACTACCTTTTGGCTGCCGAAAAATTGTAATAATTTGTTTTATTTTACTTCATCATTAAATAAAATAAATCTTTCTGTTAAAATTTTCCGGTAGCCGAAATGTAGCCACTAGTTACACGTTTTAGAAAAATAACATTTCATTTGCAGAGGAACACCTTAAGGCGTGGCTCGATTTTGTAATGTCCCCTCAGAAAGGACATACGAGCGATAAGGGTTAATTAGTATGTTGGCAAGTATGCCAATATCATTCATGCAATTTTGTTATCATTCATGCAAGTATGTTAATATCGCTAATATATTGTCTATTTTTAAATGTGCATTTCAAAATATTTTTCTACAAATTTTATTATTTTGATTATAATATTTTTTAGTTTGGAAATATTTACATAAAGGTAAATGTCACATACTATGTACGATACAAGCAAAATAAATTGTAATGATTTTGAAGATGATTCTTTAATTTAATGATTGTTTAAATCCATGGCAAAAAATTTTCAAAGGAGTTTATGTTTGTGAATCTTCTTTGTTTGTTAATAAACTTAAATAATACTAATAAACAGTTTTATTAAACATAATTTTAATTTTTCAGTTTAAAAAAAAATGCATTCTTTTAGTGCAGAATTAGCAATTTATGAAAAATTTTTAAAGAAAATTTATGATTTGTCGTCTTAATGTGTATGATACAGATTTGTTGTATATCTGTCAATTTCAAAAATATTCGTGAAAAAATAAGTTCAAAGGAATGGTAGTTTTACGAAAGATACTATAGCCAAGCATTATCCGCGTTTAGTTTTCGATAACTCCTATTTAAAAATGAATACTTCAAAGTTCATACGCATTTTTCGGAGTCGCGCTCCCACAGTACAGTCATAAGATTTCCGTTGTCTGCTTTTCCTCAAATAAAATCGAAGAAATGAATAAAAAAAAAAAAAAAAAAAAAGATGGGGGGGGGGGGGAGATAATGCAAAAGACTTAAACCAGAATAAATAATAGATTTTTGCTATTCATATTCCACCTTTCATTGGTTCTGACGATTTTTTTTTTTCTTTAGTGTCAGGAAATTTTTAAATCAATCTGTTGCCATTTCTCTGGTTCGCTGAGGTGTGGGGTTATGTTAAATTGACCTCGGGTACTCGGCACTCAGCGTCTCCCTCGAAGTCATTCTGACGAAGTATTAGCATTTTCATTAACTTTGATGCTAATGTGCTGTAACCAGCAATTTGAGATGTTAAATATGAGAAGTAACGAGGGGTATCCGTGGCTATATAGCTGAATCCGTGTGTAAATCTTTCGGTCCTATATAGTGTTCTGTTGTGTTTTTTTTTTTTTTTTCTCTCCATGTCCATAACACACCAACCAACCAATCAGAGGTATTTGAATGTACAAAACCCGATCGTAGTTATTGCTGTCCTGCAAAGGTACATCAAAACTAGCGCTATAAATTGAATATGTTCTGTAGCATGTTCTATGATTTCGTAAACAAATATATTTCTGTATTATTTATATTAAGAGATGTATCATACTTTATTTCTTTTCTCCATGTCTCTCTCTCTCTCTATTTTTAATATTACAGTTTTAGGTAATATTTGCTCTAGCAATTAAATTAATGTTCTCATCTTAAAATAATGTGTGACAAAATATTATTTGTAATGCATAAACAAATACTTTTTAACCCTTAGTATGTGTGAAAACTTTTTTTTTTTTTTTTTTTTTTTTTTTGTAACTGTCATTCGAGCGCATATCACACAAAAACACAACTGAGTGATTCCATGTGAAAAAGAGACATCAGTCACACGTAGAGCTGACATTTCCACTCACTTTACCACCACCACTATCCTCATGGTATTTTTAATGGTATGTGCATTGAAATATTGTGATTAAATAGAATAGTTATTCTTGTTCAAAAATATTAATGGCTGCAGAAATACTTCTCAGTGTAACTGACGTTACATTTTTTAATGGAATTGCCCATTTACAGAAAAATGAGCCTCGCCTAATTTAACAAGTTGTTTTCTATCTGAAACAGTAAATGATGCCTTTTGTTATTCCTTGAGCAGGGATGGAACACGGGCGCAGAATTCATACCGGAATCCGTTTAAGAAATGTCTCTACCTATAATATCGTTGATTTAAGAAGTAGAAAATTTTCTCATATTGATAGTGGTATGAATTCTGCGCCCGTGTTCCATCTCTGCTTGAGAAAAAACGATTGATACGCGCTTAGATTCACTGTGAATTATATTATTCCCGCATGCGATGTGTTAACGCATTCTTTTGTAATTCTGTTTCTCTTTGAATAAGATGATGTGGTGATTATAATGGAATAAAACAAAGTATAATTACAATACCATTCTTTTTGTAATATTCACTAATTTGCAGTAATTTGTGATTATCAAAATACAGAACGATCAATTCCCTAACGTTACAATTCGTAAATAATGACTTTGCAATCACTTTCAATTTGTTAAATGCGCATTTGTAAAATAAAACATGGGTAAATTTGTCGTATTTTATTTAAAACAGGAAAACACAACTATTGTCGTGAAAGATGTTACTTCCTGTTTCTGTTTCCGAAGACTTTTTAGTGATAACTTATAATTTAACTCAAATCTTCCAAATTAAAATTACCCATACAACAATGAGGTATCATATCTTATGAGCTTGTGTAAAGAGTCAAAATATAGTGTATTAAGAATAATAACATTTATAAACAACTTAAAATAAAGAATTAATATATCTTTGCCATCACCAAATGGACGATGTTTGCAAATATTCTTCCACAAAATTTTAAGTTATTTACTTTTTTTTTTCTTTGAAAATTTTAAATTATAGTTTAATATAGTTTTATAATTATAGCTGGAAAAGAATATTTAATAACGTTTTTATACATATTTAAATTCGTTGGGAATAGTAAAATTTGACCAGTTCTCAAAACTTTTGACATGCGTTCAGTTTGAATAAAACTGAAAATGATGAGTTTGATTAGCACAATCAAATCCCCTCTACAAATAAAATTTATATCCATAATATTACCGAAAAGTGATAAAAATGAGGGGTGTCCCTAAAAAACGGTGAGTTATAGTGCAAAATGAGTGTTATATTCGGATTAAGGTGTTCATTTTAGATATGAATTTGCAAAAACAGTGTTGGGGCCGGTTTTCAAGCAGAGCAGTGGACAGTTTTCACAGGTCTATTAAATAATAATATTAATAAATAAATAAATAAATACATAATAATGATAATAAAAGCATGTTTTCGAAAGAGAATATTAAGTTTTGTTTTCTTTTTTTTTTTAAGTTTTTTTTTTTTTTTTGTTTCTTTTAAAAGGTTCGAAGTACCTGCAGTTTTCCTGCAGTTTTTTACTTATTTATTTATTTATATTTTAAGGATTTTTAAATTAGAAAATGTACGAACTGCGTGTTTGACTAGCTGGCTTTGAAATTTTTTCATCGCGAAGCATCGCAATCCTACCTTTGCCATATTTCGATTAATCGATATTATAGATATACTATTATAAGCTGTGTTCAACTACAATTAATTAAAAAAAATTAAAGACTTCATTGAGTAATATTTATAAAAATCAATGTAAGCCGAAAATTAATTGAATTCAATAGAAGTAAGATTTATAAAAATCAATTTAAGCCGAAAATTACTAAATTCCATTCCAAATATTAACTTAATTGTAAATTGTCTTACACAACTTTTGTTGTGACATCTAGTAAAATTATTATTATTATTATTATTATTATTATTATTAATTTAGGATAAAGACCTATACCATCCAGTCTGATTTCAATATCAAGTGAAGTTCAAGTGTTGGATTATTATTCTTATTATTTTTATTATCAGGGATGTCAAAAAATAACATGTCAATATTTTTCTTACCTCTTCATGTGTATATCTATCTATCTATCTATATATATATATATATACAGAGAGAGAGAGAGAGATTTAATGACTAGCAGGCTTTACTGGTCACTATATTTAAATGAATTTATAATAATAATAATAGTAATAATGAAATCGCCCCCAAAATCTTGTTTTGAGTCTAGCTTTAGAGTCTTCCCCACCACACACTATGTCAAGCGCATGTTCCTTTTACCTGCAACAACACCTTACTCTTCGACTACCGGAAATTTGTAGTAAAATTTTTTAATGTGTTTTTAATTTTTTTTGCGATTCAGCACAATGACTTTTGTTTTACAGATGTGTAATGATGTTAAAATAGTGTACATATGTTGCTACCTATGAGCGCGATTTCCAATACAGCATCTTTTGACTACAGGAAAAACTTAACAGAAATATTTATTTTATTACTGAACTGTAACGGTTTTTATTGATAACGTAAAACAGGGGTGAAAGTTTTCCATCTTTTGACGGAACTCTTCCACCGGTATTTTTTAACAATAAACTGTATCTATCCTACTTGATCGAAAGAAATTAGTGTAAAAATACACTGAAATTCTCCAAATAAAAATAATAGTGTCAATGACGATAACCACTTTCACCCCTGACGTAAAATAAATGAAAATATTAAAATTTTCTGGTAGCCAAATGGTGCTATGTTGGCTACTATACTTGTAGACTTCAATTTCAGTGTTTATTGGATCGTGCTTTTGAAACAGCATTGAATAGAAAAATGCATGTAGTACTTTTACATTTAAATCGTGATTACATCTAAACAGCACAATATGGACTATGTATAATATTTATTATCATGTTATTTTCTGTATTTCATTTCATTTATCCAGTTGACTATAAACTGACAGCAATTTCACATCGAATATAGTATTACAGTTTGTTATACATGCTATTTCAACCATATGAGACAAATAATTTGTTTGCGGTGAAATATTTTCCCATTTTAATTTATATATATATATATATATTGATTTGAAATTAATCAAATATTACCAGTGCATGTTCCTTTTTTTTTTTTTTTTAAATAAAAATAAATATATATTTAATTACATGCGAATGATAAAGTGACACAAAATTTAATATGTGTAAAAATTGTAAAATTATAATGTTGCGAATTTTTTCAGATGGATACATAAATTTAATATTTGATAAGCTTTTATTGGTATTCCTTTGCAAGTAAATATAATTCTTTTTATGTCAAAATAAATGGGTGAATGAATAAATAAATGAATCAAGAGAATGTCTGAACATTTTTGGAATCAGCTTACCACTTTCGCGACCGCTGACGTAGATTCACGTCATTTGAAAATTTGTAACTCTACCAGTGGACGTTTCTTTCGCAATTTGTGTGTTATTTATTTCTTAAGTATATATCCAATATTCATATTTTTATAGTGAAATATACTATGGATACAAATACTTTGACTAGAAAGGATAAAATTATAATGTATATCAATTTGAAATATAAATGTGAATACAGAATTTTTTTTCTGAAAAATTGTAACTTGGGAGATTAACGCCCACAGGCGGTCATTACTGTGAGAAAGGCAAAATCATGCGGTCGCGAAATTGTTAATATACGTTTTAAGCTAAAGTAAGTTCTTTATTTTCAGAAAATATATAAATATAGCACAAAATTTAACATTTTTAATAATCTAATAGGAATATAAAAAATCTATAGGCGTATTGCAAAATTAACCTTTTGGGTACATTTGACGAGTGAGACTCGTCATGTGCTTACTTGGTCGAAGTTACGGTGGACGAGTCTGACTCGTCGTCTGAATTTAAGTAGTAGGCGTTAATGTTTGCGGCACCCCCGCCAGTGGGCGTTGGTCGCAAACACTTACCTGGCGTTTTTTATGATATCTTACAACCATACTTATATAATCAATATAAGAATTAAAACAGGAATAAACTACTACGTCAGACTCCCCACCTCTTCCGTAATCCTATTGGTTAAACTAAATCCGGTCCCTCTCCTATATATACGAGCACTTCTCCAGATTCAGAATTCTTTTTGCACTGACGATGGTACGCTTTAGGCTACCGAAACAGCTGTATTCACCTCAATAATTTTTCTTTGGCGTTTCTGACGTAGTAGTTTATTCCTGTTTTAATATTCCAACGCCAAGTCTCCTGCTATTAACAATATAAGTATATTCCAAATAAAATGTATTACTTTTACATATTAACACTTTCGCGACCGCTGACGTAGATTCAAATCATTTGAAAATCTGTATCTCCACCAGTGGGCGTTTCTTTTGAAATTTGTATGCTATTTTTTTCTTAAATATATGATTAATATTCACAATTTTACAATGAAATATACTATGGATACAAATACTTTGATTACAAAGAATAAAATTGTAATGCATATCCATTTGTAATATAAATGTGAATACAGAAAATTTTGTTCTGAAATATTGTATCATGGGAAAATAACGCCCACAGGCGGACCTTACTGTCAAAAAATTCAAAATCATTCCATATAGCGACAAATTAAATCCGTTCTTTGGGCATAAAAATCTTCAAATAATTCAGTACTTAAAGGGTTAAATGCATATTCCTTTATCTAGAAATTATTTTTTAATAATTGTACATAACATAGTTTTTTTGTTTGTTTATTGTTTCTTATACATAGACAAGACTGGATGTTTTATATTGGCCTGTATTACACTAGAACACTAGCCAATGTAAAATATGAGCATCGCCCGTTACTGTTGCGATTAGCGTTTTTATACTATCCAGTGTTATGTTCAATTTTGGCCAATGCAGGATGACAATATTTACCTGTACTGGAAAAATTTCGTGTTTTACATTGGGTGCTCCAAATTTAATTGATATTGGCCATTATTACACAGCAATATTGGTCGACATAGATTACCGTTATCGGCCAGTATTGTAAAAAATCTTGACATTTTTTGCATCGGCCAGTCCAGCAGAGACCATGCTGGCAAAAAATGAAATATTCTGGTTTCCAGTTGTGTCCATTATTATTGTGCTGCATGGGTATGGATGAAATAAATGGTAATATGTGATGTCCTTCTAAAGTCAATATGAAAAACAATTTTACTGTAAATTGAAAATTAATGATAGGAATGATTTGTAAACTTGGCAACCTATATTTCATTTTATGGTCGTAACACATAATTTTATCGAATATGAATTATTACATACTTGCCAACATCCAAATTAATATTACGTTGTGTCGTTAGTCCCGCCCATTTTTTCACACCAGTAAATTTATAGAGTAATATTCTCCAAATTCAATTATGATTAAATAAGAAGAAAAATACTCTAAAAGGGTACTGGTGTGAAAAAGAAGGCGGGGCGAAAGATACTACGGAATATTAATTAGTATGTTGGCAAGTATAGTATTAATATTTTTCATAATTTAAAATAATAATAATAATTAAAAATGTTCGTGGAATATGTTTGGTTCACTTCTTCCTACTAACAAATAAAGGAATAAAAATTTAAATATAAAAAATTTGGGGAAGATATGAATTAATGTTTATTACATTTATTTAACATTAGCATCCACATATTTTGACTTTTTAAAAAATTGAAAGAAATATATAAACTACACAATTTTTCGTGCTGATTTGATTTGATAAAAATAATTTTAAAAACATTATAAAAAAATATGGTTTACCTTAAAAAAAAAAAATAATAATAATTTGATGCCAGTTTTAATATGTACACGGTACTTTAAGCAGAATCTAATAGTACCGTTCTCAACTAAACATTATTGCAAATCGGTCAGGACAAGCCCCATGATTCTACGCTATCTTACGGCGAAATTAGTTAAGGGTGAGTTTTGATTTTCAGTGGCAACCGTATAGTATAACTATAGCCTTTTAAACTGTATGCCTACCGCGTGGCTCGGAAAGTTGGAGTGGTAGACATCAACACCTGGTACAAATTGCGTGCCTTTTTTATTCAACCACCACCAAAAACCTTTGAAAGTGGGATTTCATCTGTATTAAAAGCGAATAAAATCGAGAAAACGTCGAATATATATATCATATATCACGTCATAAAATTATTGGTGAAAGTTGAATAGAAAGACACTGAAAACTGTACCAGGTGGCGCTGTCTACCGCTTGAACTGTTACCAAATTTCCGAGCCACGCGGGCATGTCTCCGGACCACCTCTAGTAGTGTGTCCCAGACCGTCGCCAATTGCCCATCTGCGCAGCACTAGTGCGACGTAAAACCCATCCATCCATCCGAGCCCCGCGGAAAGCATCTTATTTAGGAGGCTTTGCACTATAACACACTTGCCAACCATGTTATTAATAAGCGCAAACATCTTAACGACCCTTGAAAAAACGCGATTTTTCCTACAGAACTTTATTTCTCTCTGGACAGTCGTACTGTTAAGTAAGATGTATGACAAAAACTACACTAAAAAATGAATGTATACTTGTCTACTATCTCATTATGAACCGTACACTTTTTAGTATCCGCCTTTTTCTATACAGCAGTCAGTTTTTAGAGTAATCTATTCTTATTTAATCGTAACAATATTTGGAGAGAATTATTCGAAAAAAAAGTTGTGAAAAAAGAGGCGTTTTTTCAAAGGGCGTTAACAACTGCGCGGTTATTAATGAGATTGTCGGCAACCATGTCTCTGGGGCGAAGAAAAAGGTGGGTATTTAAATTTTTGCGCCTCATAATGATTCCATTCGTGTGAACAGAATTTTCATGAACTATTTGTTAATGAAATATTTTATTCAGCTTGTTAAAATTTTAATACTCTTTATAGTCTTGTTTGTTGTTACTATTTCTGGTATAAGGGGATTTAAATTTTAACACAAATAATAAAATATTTAAAATCTCGTAAAGTGCATTATATTACATGTAAACAATTTACATTTTTCTCAGATGTTAGCGTTACATTCACAGAAGTTTCAGGAGAAACCTTAAAAAATTTTGAGAGTCTATACATACGAATTTGAATTGGAATCTAGTAAAATATTTCATCATCCCTGCTAACGGCCAGAGCAAAATCACTCGAGCACTAGCAAAATCAGTGATTTTAAAGGGAACTGTGTGTTTTATAATTTCCTAAACTTGATTTAAATATGTTTATAAAAGAATGAATCTGTGTAATTGAGTCGCCAAATTTATTGAAAAATTTTATGAAAATTTACATAGCGTTGTAGCTATATAACTAATTTACAGATTTTATCTAAATGTTATATTTTTTCTGATTCCAGAATGAACTAGTTAGCACAATATTCTGGTCTCAATTGGCCAAAATTAACTGGGTTATTCTCAGGGAATCAGAATTATCTTAATTTCAAATCCAACTTTTTTAATGTACTATTAAGCTATCGATAACAGTGTTATTTAATAAGAAGTTTCCATTTTATCTATAGTAGTATTCAAAATAAAAATATTCCAAGCATTTAATAATGAAAAACGTAAATGCACCCCCTTTATAATTAATTATTATGCTTTTTTAATTATGAATCACGTTTTATACCAGGAGCTGTTATAAATTTTTTGAGTTATATTCTCAAAATGCAAGTATGAAAAATGCAATTACGAAGAAAAATACTCTAAAAAGATACTGGTGTGGAAAAGAAAATGGGGCTGACAATACTACGGAATATTAATTAGGTTGTTGGCAAGTATGCCAAGATCATTCATGCAATTTTTTATGTAAAATGCCCTCCTGAATCCGAATATGATGCCCATTTTATCCCTTGACCCACCGTTTTTTGGAGCCTCATCCCTTATTTTTATCACTCTACTGTAATTTTATGGCTATGAATTTGTTTTGGTGGGAAAGGACTCTTCTGACTGTTAAATACATTCTGAGGGGCTAAAAATGTGAGAAATTCTAAAACATGGACATTTGTGGAAAGGGGGAAAATGTAGAGGGGATTCGCTATTGAAATTAAGAGATACATTTATTATACTTTATTTACCTGTTATTATTATTATTTATTACACCTTATATTGTTCTGTTTTTTAAGTGTTAAAATAATTCTTTTCTACCCTCCAAATCAAATTTATGGCTGTGAAATTGTCGAACAGTAAAAAAAAAAATGATGGAGGGGGTAATGTTTCTAGAAATGGTGGGTGATAGGGCAAACTGGAGCATATATTCGGATTAGGAGGTCATTTTACATAAGAATCACTAAAATTAATGTCAGGGCTCGAATTTTTTATTTACGTATTTATTTATTTAATATTTAACTCTTTTTTTTTTTTCAGTGCAGTGCAGTGTTTCTAATTATAAATCTTCCCTAATTACTTCGAAGATTATTTTATCATTATTATATTTATCAAATATCACTCGCCAAAAAATATGGGGATTGTTGATTAAAAAAGTCCTTTAATTTGGCAACACTGGTTATTAAATGGAATTTCAATACTTAATTGGCAAAGTCAGACATTTCGAAAACACGAAATAGAATCATAGCTGCCAGCAATTGAATTTATTCCCAAGTATATATATATATATATATATATATATATATTGAAATACACATGAATGATATAACCGAAATTTAATTAACAACATTGAAAACAAACGAAACAATGAACTAACTCAACAAGAACTTTACGGAAAAACATAAACTGAAACAAAATTTATGAAAAAATAATTTAAGAAACTTGAAAAAAGAACTTAAGAAAGGAAGGAAGGAGGCAGGCGGCAAGACTTGTGACTTGCCTGTGGAGTTAAACTAGTTTCACGCCGGCAACACTCCCACAGCCTGCTAAGACAAAAAAAAAAAAAAAAAAAAAAAAAAAAAAAAAACTACACTGAAATTAACATTTATACACCAGTTGCCGTTTTGAATTGAAACTCCATTAGCCTCGATAACTGACATCACTTCACTTTGGTATTTTTTATTTTTTATAAAACCAATATATATATGTGTGTGTGTATCTATAAACAAGCCATGTTTTTACATTCTCTCTTAAAAATATACACTAATTTAAAACAGGGGTTTGCGTATTCACGTTTAACATTATAAGTACTGTCGATGTAAATTTCTGCCAGACATTGTTTTTCGAGGGAAGGGGGGGGGATAAAAAAAAAGATGTAAATTGGAAAAAGAGACTTATACCAAAATAAATATCAAAGTTTTATAATTTATATTTAATTTTGATGATTTTGATTCAGTCAACAGCAGAAGTTACTTCGTCGCTGTTCTCAATTTGACGGAAATATGGGATGTCCATTCTAACTGCCTTAAAAATAAGATCTGAACACGTAAAGTATTACCATCTTGTTAAATGACATAGAAAGACAACGGTACTCGCGGAGCAGATTAATTTTGAACCGAGCTCGGCAAAAATCTGCGATTCAGCCTATTCGCATAGAATGCATAACTTCGTGTTCCACTCGCTTCTAAACTGAACTTCTAAACAGACGACAGACCACTCCATTCTCCAATATGTATGAAAGAAAGCCAAATTTACACGAGATCGTAATATAGCATTGTTTTGACTTGTCATTGTCGCCAAGCTGTCAAACCAGAAATTAAGCAATTAAAACAAATTTCTATTATTATTATTATTATTATTATTTTCATTTTTTTTATCCCAGGATATCCTAAGATATAAAGTATTTCAGTGTTCTTATCTATTAAACAATTTCTTAAATTTAGTTGCATCGAGTGTTTCAAATATTTCACTCTCATTCATTAATATTTTTTCCTTACAGACTCCAAAGTAATAAATCCAGCTAAAAAGTTAGCAGAAAGACAAATGCAATAAAGTTGTACAAAAATTAATTTAAACTATATTCTTGTTATATTTGTCATTTTCTTAAATAAAGTTTAATAAGGTAATTATTTGAAATTTTCATAATTTATTAAATTTTAATATCATTCTTAATGAATCTTTATTTCAAAGGTAGAATAAAAAGGAATTAGTCATTATGATTTTGTTAATTTTATATATTTGCCAGGGATACTATTAGCTTTAGACTCCCGTTTAAAATAAAAATAGCTCTTTTTTTTTTTTTTTTTTTTTTTTTTAAATCGAAAGGTGGGTTTTATAAAAATATGTAAATTCCTATTGGGTTAATTTCTTTTTCCTGTGCAATTATTTTGCTTATCTATCTATCTATCTACGAATTATCTATCTGTCTATCTATCGAATACAACCCCCCCCCCTCCCTTTTCTACCTAAAAGTGAAATGTCTCCGTTATCCTGAAAGTAATCAACCCCCCCCCCCTTTTTTTTTCTCCATCCAACAAAGCTACATCCAATCTTCGGGCGCACTTACAGTACGTCGGCATTGCAAGTTAAGTTTGGCATTGAATTAAGTTTTAATATTTATATATTATTTCTAATTTAACTAATTTTTCATAAAGTGTCGGATGCATGTTATCAATGGAATCATTACACAGTTTTTTTTACTTTAATGTAGGAAATTACCTTTAATATTTCCTTTTAAGTAAGTACCGTAAAATCCCGAACGTACCCCCTCCATCGAATATAACCTCCCCTCCCTTTTCTTCATTTTTTATAAAGAATCTTGATTATAACCCCCCCCCCCCAACTGAAATTTATCCGTTTTGCTTTTCAAAAAAAAAAAGGGGGGGGGGGTTACTTTCGGGATTTTACGGTATCTATCTATCTATCTATCTATATATATATATATATATGTGTGTGTGTGTATGTATTATATATATATGCAAAGAATGCCTTTTCAGGCATCGCATAAATGAAATGATGTGACGTGGAGAGTATGAACAATTTGTATAAGAAGAAAAATTAATGAAAATTCTATAAAATGTGGTCATACAACAATACAATATGTCAACAGGGAGCCTGATTGTATTTGTATTCAAAACGTAAAAATATTCTGTATGCATATGCCCAAGGCCCAATTTACAACAACTGAACCATAATAAAGGAATCTTCAATTATCGCCGTAATATGGATAACCTTACTGATATGAAAATGTAATTTTTGAACTACAGTTATTAACTTAATACTGACCAGTATAAATTTTTAAATAACTTGTTACAGTAAAAAATGTCAACAATAGTGATTTAATTTATGATAGTGGAAAGTCCCTCAGTTTACAAAAGAAGAGGGGGAAGCATAAGTAAGTTCAGGTCCAATGTCTGGTCTTCAATTTACCAGTGGGGTTGATAATGGAAAAAGCTGTATAATTACTTTGTTCTCGAATTTTTTTACTCCGTAAATTCAATCACTCAATATATGTATATATAAATTACTCTTTAAATTTTGATAAATGATATTGACAACTCACTTTGAGGGAAATGTTCCCTTTTTAGGGAAATTCCTTGTTTCAGAGGGAAATCAAAAAGAAACGAAGTAATGACGGAAAAAATTCCCTCATTGTAAGAGAAAGATGGGATATTTTCAGACTGTAAAATCTGATATATCCATTCTAACAGCTTTAAGAATAAGATCTTAATCTGTTTTCTGAATACATAAAGTGATACCATCTTGTTAAATAACATAGAAAGACAACGGTGCTCGCGGAGACGATTAATTTTAAACCAAGCGAGGCAAAAATCCGCGATTTAGCTTATTCACATAGAATGCACAACTTCTTGCTTCGCTCGCTTCTAAACTAAACTTCTAAACAGACAAAAGACTACTCCATTCTCCAATATATATGAAAGAAAGGCAAATTTATACGAGATCGTGATATGGCATTTATTTGACCTGCCACAGTCGTCAGTTTCTTTTGCACTGCGCTATTGAAGCGATCAAGCCAAAACGCACTATATGGGGATTTTACGAAATTTCCCATCCCCTCCCCCCCCCCTTTAAGGGCTGGTGAGAAATAAACAAGCTTCCAAGCATAACGTTTCTTCATATTATCTCAGTAAGATTAAATTTTATGTGTAAGTTGTTTATGCGTTCCCAACACGAACTATAAAAGGATTTTCCGAAATTTCTCCTTCCTACCCTTTAAGGGCAGGGGGGGGGGATAAACACGTTTCCAAGCATGACTTTGCTTCAAATTATCTCGGTAAGATTAAGTTTTATGTGTGGGTTGTTTATGCGTTCCCAACACGCACTATAAAGGGATTTTACGAAATTTCTCCCTCCCCCCTTTAAGGGCGCAAAAACACGCTTATAAGAGTTATCGTGCTCCAAATTATATCAGGACAGCGATATTTTTAATCTGTAGATTGGTTATGCGTACTCAAGACACACCCTATAAAAAGATTTTGTAAAATTCCACCATATCCCCCTTCGAGGCCGGGGGGGGGGGGTTAGAAAATCATTTTTCCATGCGCAACTCTGTTCTGAACTATCGTAGGCAATTTTTTATGCGTGAGCTGGTAATTCTTTTTCAACACGCATTATTAAGGGATTTCGTGAAATTTAATCTTTCCAGGCGGGGGGAGGGCGTGAAGCAAAAAAACGTTTTAAAAATTAACTCTGCTCCAAATTATGTCAGGAAAGTAATTTTTTGATATGTCGATTGGTTATGCGTACTCAAGACACACAAACTACAAAGGATTATTTGAGATTTCCGTGTTATTCCCCACCCCCCTTTTTGAGGATGGTGGGTAAAAAACATGCTTCCACACGTAACTTTGTTCAAAAGTATCATAGAATGGCAATTTTTGATGTGTGGACTGTTTATACGCATTCAATACATATCATAAAGTAATTTTGTGAAATTACACCCTACCGCCCCTTAGGGAGCGAGGGGGCAAAAACATGTATTCATGCGTAACTTTGCAGTAAATTATCTTAGGAAGGACCTTTTAGATGTGTGGTCAGTTACATGTACCTAACTCATAATATAAAGAGACTTTCCAAAATTACCTCCTCCTTCTTTCCTTTAAGAACGAGGCCAAAAAAAACGACAAAAAAAAAAAAAAAAAACAGGGGTGGGGCTAAAAAAAATGTTTTAAAACATAACTCTGCTTCAAATAATCTCATTATCTCAAATTTTTAATGCGTCGGTTATGTACGTGTATGCAACATGAACTATAAAGGGATTTTGTGAAATTACTCCCCCCCCCTCCCTCTTAGGGGTGGGCGAGGCAAAAATCACGTGTTCAAGCCTAAATGTGCTCCGAATTACCTTTGAATGGCAAATATTTTTATGTGGGTTTTGATTAAATGTACTTAATATGCACTTTGATGTGATTTTGCAAATCTTCCCACTTTACTCGCGAAGAAGAGGGAGTAAAATGCAGGCAAGGTGCTACCGAAGGCATTGTTTCTCCAGACTCGAAGTGTGGCGCGTGGGAAACCCGCTACCTAAGGTAGTGAGAACTTTAACTTAGATTTTGACTGATTTGAATGATATTATTATTATTATTATCATTATTATTTTGATATGGTATTTTGAGAATTCATTTCAGTATAATGACCAGGGAAGAGGGCAAGCCTGCTAGTGTTTAATAAGGTAATTATTTGAAATTTTCTCGGAACTTCTGCAATTTTTCATAATTTATTAAATTTTAATATCATTCTTAGTCAATCTTTATTTCAAAGGTAAATTAATTGAATTAGTCATTATGAGTTTATTAATTTTATTGATTGGCTAGGGATGCTATTAGAATTAAACTCTCGTTTAAAATAAACATAGCTCTTTTTTTTCCGAAAGGCGGGTTTTATAATAATATTGGGTTAATTTCTTTTTCCCTTTCTCTTTCTTTCCAAATTGACCAAATGCAATTACATTGCTTATCTATTTATACATATATAATTATATGTATTATATATATATGTAAAGAATACCTTTTCAGGCATCGCATAAAAGAAATGATGTGACTTGGAGAGTATGAACAATTTGTATAAGAAGAAAAATTAATGAAAATTCTATAAAATGTGGTCATACAAGAATACAATATGTCAACAGGGACCCTGATTGTATGTTGTATTCAAAACGTAAAAAATTTCTTTATGCATATGCCAAAATTTTACAGTACTGAAGGCCAAATTTACACCAAATGAGTCATAATAAAGGAAGCTTCAATTATCTCCGTGATATGGATAACCCCACTGACATGAAAATGTAATTTTGGAACTAAAGTTATTACCATAATACTGAGCAGTATAAATTTTTAAAGATATTGTTAAAGTAAAAAATGTTAACAATAGTGATTTAATATATGTTAGTGGAAAGTCCCTCAGTTTACAAGAGAAGAGGGGCTAGCATAAGTCGAAAAAAAAGAGTGTATTTTAGATACACTTTTTTTAATAATCTTCACTGGTGTAC
Source organism: Salticus scenicus (assembly GCA_963930645.1). Classification (NCBI taxonomy): domain Eukaryota; kingdom Metazoa; phylum Arthropoda; class Arachnida; order Araneae; family Salticidae; genus Salticus; species Salticus scenicus. The sequence goes on along the minus strand of OZ005658.1, from coordinate 112,951,708 downwards.
AGTGCTTTATCTGCATGAATAATTCGGTTATTATCTTTTTAAACTGTAATTATCAAAATAAACAGCACACAGTTTCCTAAGATTTCTATTCGAAAATAGTGAATTCACAATTTGTTATAATTTATTAAATGCAATTCACAAAAATCAAAGTTTTACTTGAAGCACAGATATTTAAAAATTTTTTCATTTCGGACGAATTCGTAAAGATCACCAAAAATTTACCTATTATCTTTCAAAGATCACAAACCCGTGAAATTTACCAAAAATACAAAGAATCGTCTAAGGCGCTTTTGTAAATGAAGAAAATATAGTTAATAAAGAATTATAACTCTTAATAACTTAAAATAGCGAATCATAATATATGTTTGAAAAACCAAATGTTCATTTACGCAATTATTTCCATAGAAAATTTATAAATACCTGAAAGTTTTTAAAATATATTTATTTACTATTTTAAGATTAATAAAATAAAGTAAAACTGTTATCTATATTAATTACCGCTTCACAATAACGAAACATATACTATAACAGCTATTTTTATTTTTTTTAACCCTTGGCCGACGCCATTTAATTTCTTTCTGTTTGAGAGTGTTACTAAATTTAGCGACTTTGCATTCAATATCTGTCACTGAAGTTTAACTGTAACGATTATGTACCGTAATTTCTCGTAGATGACCCGCAGGTAAGATGTGTCACTTCTTCACCAGAAATTTTATTTAATAGAGAAATCTATACTTTTTCGAAGGAAGAGCTCGTACAAATATAAATTTATTTATCAATTGGAATTTCTGGTACAAAACTGGATTATATAACCTGCGGTGTATCTACCAGAAATTACGGTGATCACTTTGTAGATAAGTCGTCCATAATATATATGAAATATTATACCTCAAAATTATTGGTAGTACCTTTATAAAAGCGCGTAATTTTGGCTACACTATTAAATCCAGCAAAAGGTTAAATAATAATAGCTAACATAAATGTAACATAAATGTACAGTCGGGGAAAAAAACAAGAAAGAAAAATCATGCAGTACGCATTAATTAGTAACACTTTCCAACTGTACGCAATTGTTGTATCGAATAACTTTTAATATTTTTTGCCTACGTTATCGCACAACAGACAGAAGGACTGAAAAACGTACAGATAGACTAACTGATTTCAAAATTACTCTTAGGCATTTTGAAAAGTGTTAAAAACGCTTAACGCAAAAGAAAATGCAGCCGTTAGATTATAATTACAGATTTAAACTAACTGAATATTTTACTGTAGCCCTGTAAATCTGAAAGTTAATCATATCATATTCTATACAAAACAATATTTTAGAATATTAGTAATACATGTCAATGTTTTTATGATTTTTATAGTAGAGAGTTTTTTAAATATAACTTTTAAAAAATTCTGTCCTAAAACGTATTACATTGGCTTTTTTTATTGTTGTTATTGTTGTTGTTGTCCCTGTAAACAAACTAGTTGTACAGGACCTATTAATGACATTTTAAATAGGGAACATTCCATAGGGAACTTGAGTGTATCATTTTTTAAAAATTCTTAAAATATTCACGGATGATAGGAGCCGGAGACAAATAGATAGAAAGGTAGACAATCGAACAGACAAATGCACAAATTGAAATCATATTCACACTAAAATTATAAGAAAGTGTTAAAACGCTCATGTAAACAAAAGTGCAATTTCAGCAAATTTTTATTAATAGCTCTTAATGTAAATGATTATTTTTGTGTGGCCCTGTAAATCTAATGCTAACCATACTACATTACATAGAAGGCACACTCTTTTGTGCATACGAATAATATATTTCAATTGCATTAAGCTTTGTGGAAAATAAAAATATTAAAATTTGGTTTATAAAAATAACTGTCATACAACACAATGCTTTGGAATACTTTCAAGTGCCCCTGTACACAAACCAATTAGAAATGTACTCTATTTTACATAGGAAACATCCGATAGTTAATTGAATAACATATTAAAATTTCATTAAAGTTTCTATACATTAAAGCTATTAAAATATGGTTTATAGAAACTCCTCTCATAAAACACAATGCTTTCGAATACATTTGGGTGTCACTGTACACAAAACAGAAGAGGTATTCATTCCATTTTCAATAGGGAATATCCAAGAGTGAACTTCAAAAAAATATATCGGTTTAAAGAAATTCTATAAATATTTACGGGAATTAGAACGCAGAAAAACAGAGAGAGAGACTGACAGACGGACAGAAGAACAGTCAGACATACACACAAATTGAAATTATATTCACACTAAAAAAATCATAGAAAGTGTCAAAAACGCTTAATGTAAACGAAAATACAATTCTAGCAATTTTTTATTAATAGCTCTTAATATAACTGAATATTTTTGTGTCACCCTGTAATTCTAATGGTAACCATGCTATATTCTATGCAAAGCATTCTTTTGGTCATATAAATAACATATTTCAATTTCCTAAAACTTCGTGGAAAGTAAAGTTATTAAAATTTGATTTATAGAAATATCACACAAAGAACGCAATCCTTTGGAGTACTTTTGAGTGTCCCTGTACATAAACTACTAGTGGTATGCAATCTATTTTATATAGGAAACATTGAATAGTGAACTTGAATAACATATTTCAATCTCATGAAGATACTAACAGTAAAGGTACGAAAATATGATTTACAGAAATACCTCTCATAGAACACAATTCTTTGAAATACTTTCGGGTGTCCCTGTATACAAACCAGTAAAGGTATAAACTCCATTTTCAAAATGGAACATCCGATAGTGAACTTGAATAACATATATCAGTTTCAAAAATTTCCATAAATATTTACGAGAGTTAGAGCGCGGGCAGATAGACAGACGGACAGACGGTCAGATACACAAATTGGTATCCTATTCACACTTAAAAAAATGTTAGAAAGTGTTAAAAACGCTTAATGTAAACGAAAGTAGTATTCTAGCAAATTTTTAATAATAGCTCTTAATATAACAGAATATTTTTGTGTCACCCTGTAAATCTAAGGCTAATCATGCTATATTCTATGCAAAGCATTTTCTTTTGTGCTTATAAATAACACATTTCAATTTCATAAATCTTCATGCAAAGAAAAGTTCTTAAAATTTAGTTTATAGAAATATCTCTCATAAAACGCAGTGCTTTGGTATACTTTTTTGGGCCCCAGTACACAAATCACTGGTGGTATTTACTCCATTTTATACAGGAAATATCCGATAGTGAACCTGAATAACATATTTCAATTTCATTAAGATTTTTTGTACAGTAAGGGTATGAAAATATGGTTTATAGAAATGCCTCTCATGGAACACAATTCTTTGAAATATTTTCGGGGGTCCCTGTACACAAACCAGTAGAGGTTATAAACTCCATTTACAACAGGGAGCATCCGATAGTGAACTTGTATAACATATTTCAATTTCATTAAGATTTTTGTACAGTAAGGGTATGAAAATATGGTTTATAGAAATGCCTCTCATAGAACACAATGCTTTGAAATACTTTTGTGTGTCCCTATACACAAATCAGTGCTGGTATTTACTCCATTTTATACAGGAACATCCAATAGTGAACTTGAATAACATATTTCGATTTCATTAAGATTTCTGTACAGTAAGGGTGTGACGACCTTGGCGTCGTCACCTTCCTTTAACTTACAGTTGACTTAAGGTTGAATGCTGCAAACTGAAATACTTAAGAAATGACAGAGTCCAAATATATAAAATAAATGAGGTTTAATTGAGCTTAAATAAGAATGAGGGCGCTGGACTATAATGCCAATTAATAACTTACAACTTAAAATGGGCAGTCCTCTTAAATACTTTGACAGCAATAAATAACCACCGTTACTTTACTTTACTTAATTACTCGCAAATGATCTCAACTACTTTTAACTTTCATTAACTCTTAAGGCCAAGTAGTCTTTCGCATGTAGGAGGATTCCCTGACGCTACAATGCTACTGGACTTGCTCTCTTCTACCCTAAGCCGCTAACAGCTAGCCTTCTACTAACTCTCCAAATAACTCACTCCAACTATGAAATACATCGCCTTTCAACTCCCTCTCCAACTAACACTCTAGCCCACTCCAACTAACACTCCTTCCAACTAACACCCTAAAGCAATCTTCCTTCTCCTTTTATATAAATCACTTTTCAAACTTATTAGCATAATGTCAATTACAATTTTAGTTTAGGATGAGAACTAACTCTATTACTCAATCGAATCCTAAAACCTTCGTATTCATGTTTTACTCGCAAAGTGCGAATTTTAATCGTAGCACTTTGCTAGACCTCACAGTTCCTCCCCAAAAGAAAAAATTTCGCGGAAAAAATCCCCAACGGGTTTTTACCCGTGCAAATTTTAAATTATTGCAATTCTATGCAAAGAAAATTTAGCTGCAGTGACTTATTGTTTAAAATTCAACTACATAATATTTTAGAAAAAAGAAAAAAAGAGGGGGGAAACTTAAATTAAATTAAACTGCCCAACAAGAAGTATATTGTTTTAAAAATCTAGTAGGGAAAAAAATTTTAAGAGTACAGGGCCAAAAAACCGGACACTTAGCTTTTTAAAAATGTTTTGTAAAAGCTCAGGCTAAGTTGGTTTACACCGGAAAACCGTTTGTACTCATAATTAGGTAAATAAAGATATATAGTCCAGCGTAATTACAGAGGGGCTTACATTCATCTTTCCTTAAAACAAATGGAAAGGAAAAAATTTTCATTAATTTAAAATAATTTCAGTACAAAAAGGATCGCTTAAAAAATATATGCGATCGTTATTCAATTTAAACGTGGTAACATTAAAAAGTCTTTATTGACAAAAAACTTGGTATATCTTTATCCATCTGCAGGTTAGTCTTGACCCAGATCATCAGCTAGGAAAAATACTTGAAAGGGCATCAGAGAAAAAAAGAAAAAAAATTCCAGTTGTCCACTGTGAGTTAACTTGAAAGGTCAATCCACTGCTGTTGGCACTGTTCCAAAAAGCACCTTTTACTTTCAGGAAAGAAAAACGTTGGCAAGACTCCAAAAATACCTCTTTTTTCATTTGAAAAGAAACAATTTGTAGAAATCAGTCTGGAGTTTCAGATTTACGTCTGTACGGAGAGTTTGAATCAGAGGACTTGAGATTAACAACTGGACATCGGAATTTCTAGAATTAAAACTCTTTTTAACGTATACATCAAAAATAGACATGAACTACACTTTTATATGGATAAATGACATAATTTTATACATAAGCAATATTTCAACTAGCTATTTGCGTACGGAAAAAAACTAAATTGTTAGTGGATTAATAAGGTTAGTCGTTAAACGCGAATTTACATGCAAAATAGCTTTTAAAAAATCTCTTTTTAGCCCATACTAATATATACATAAAACTCTTAGTGAAAAATGCAATAGTTTACAACAAGAAATATTCATTTTATACAATATACGACATTTAGAAAAACATAGATAAGGATACAAAATTTTTCAAAACTGCAATTGATCGCTGAGAAATAAAAAAGATTTACGTACATGCATATAGATCATTTACAAAACTGTAGAGAAAAATGTTTATACACTTATAAAATTTCATTTTATATAATTGAGAGAAATATAGTTAAGGAATATATACAAAATATTTCAAAAAGTTTGTTTTTTCAAACTGGCGTGGACGGCTACAAAATAGAAAAAGATTAGAGTATGTACATATAGATCATGTCAAAAAACTAGAGAAAATTTATATACAAAGGTAAGGAATAAATTTATCGTACTAAGTACTGCAGGTGATGGCTAAAACAGAAAACAGTTAAGTACAGATATATAGATCATTCAAAACTGAAGAGGGGGAAAAGTTTATACAAAAGAAAAAAAAAATTATCGTGCTAGTCACTGCTGGAGATGGCTAAAGGAACAGAAAACATTAACGTACATACATGAATATATTATATAACAGAAAAATAAATTTATGACATGTAATCCAAAACATGAAATTTCGGTAGTTGAAAGTTCATGCAGCAAGTTTAAATTTAGATTTGTGATATTTTAAAAAGTTCATCTCTTTGAGATTATGGCTGAAAGTCCAAATGAAAGTTCTATATGTCGAAAATTTCATAACTGCTGTGATAGAACTACAGTTTACAATGGAAAAAATATAAAACCATAGCACCTGACAGATTGATTCCTTTATAGCAGCAAAATAAGAGATGCAGGTCAGACTGGCCTGTAGAGTTGCAGCGTTGGTGGCTTGCAGATTTAGGTGAGACGTTGCAGGATCGCTGGTGTCCTGAGGAGGGTTCGAGCATGGTGCCTGGTCACTCTCAGGAGGAGGTTTCACACCCAGAGCCTTTTCACTGTTCAGAGGAGGTTTTAAACTCTGAATCTGTTCCTTGTGTTGAGGGGTTTTCGAGCTCGTCAACTTGTCACTGTCAGTCCGTTTAACGTTTTCAGCGGCCGCAGTTATTTTAGTTGTATTAATTTCCATTTCTGTCACCCGAGCTTCAGTTACGTTTGATATTTCGGCTTGAACCGGTTTAGCATTTAAATGCGAATGAGGGATATGCGAGGCTTGAACAGTAGAATTTAGTTGAACATTCGTTTCACTTAAAGCAAGGGATTCATTTACAGAGTTAGGTTCAATCGTATTTTCCTTTTCAATCGCCGTCGCTACGCTAGATATTTTATCAGATTTTTCATCCGTAGCTAAATTCTGGATAACAGACGTAAATTGGTCTGTATCGCTGTTTGCAAGCGAAGTTTGTTCATTTGGTTTAACTTGTGTTTGACTTTTGTCACAAGGATTAACGTTTTCATTGCCAGTTTTAGGTTGGTTTAAACTAATAGAGCTTGCTTCCTGTGACTTAATAACTTCTTGTGGTTTTTCCACTGAGTTTACTATTGCTTCCCACTGACGTTCGTGAGGGGGGAGGGAGCGGTCATGCTCTAATCGTAATCTATCATCCCGAGTGGCAAAAAGGTCGATGATCCGCCTTTTTAAATCCTCATAAGTTGGATTTAGCCCAGGTGAATGGCAGGCGATTAATCTATGCCACTGTCGTGGTTCTCCTTCTAATGAATATGCTAACCAGGCATATTTTTTGGATCGATCAATGTTATAAAAGTTAAAAAAATATTCAATCTGCTCAAAAAATTGCAGCACACTATTACTGCCGTCAAAAAATATTTGCTCGTGGGGGGGGGGGATTTGACTTTATTTGGGCGCCAGTGTGACGACCTTGGCGTCGTCATCTTCCTTTAACTTACAGTTGACTTAAGGTTGAATGCTGCAAACTGAAATACTTAAGAAATGACAGAGTCCAAATATATAAAATAAATGAGCTTTAATTGAGCTTAAATAAGAATAAGGGCACTGAACTATAATGGCAATTAGTAACTTACAACTTAAAATGGGCAGTCCTCTTAAATACTTTGACAGCAATAAATAACCACCGTTACTTTACTTTACTTAATTACTCGCAAATGATCTCAACTACTTTTAACTAACTTTCATTAACTCTTAAGGCCAAGTAGTCTTTCGCATGTAGGAGGATTCCCTGACGCTACAACGCTACTGGACTTGCTCTCTTCTACCCTAAGCCGCTAACAGCTAGCCTACTAGTAACTCTCCAACTAACTCACTCCAACTATGAAATACATCGCCTTTCAACTCCCTCTCCAACTAACACTCTAGCTCACTCCAACTAACACTCCTTCCAACTAACACCCTAAAGCAATCTTCTTTCTCCTTTTATATAAACCACTTTTCAAACTTATTAGCATAATGTCAATTACAATTTTAGTTTAGGATGAGAACTAACTCTATTACTCAATCGAATCCTAAAACCTTCGTATTCATGTTTTACTCGCAAAGTGCGAATTTTAATCGTAGCACTTTGCTAGACCTCACAAGGGTATGAAAATATGGTTTATAGAAATGCCTCTCATAGAACACAATGCTTTGAAAGATTTTTGGGGGTCCCTGTACACAAACCAGTAGAGGTATAAACTTCATTTTCAATAGGGAACATCCGATAGTGAACTTGAATAACATATATCAGTTTCAAGAAATTCCATAAATATTTACTGGAGTTAAAGCGCGGACAGACAGACGGACAGGCATGCAGACAGACAAACCGAAGTCACAAACACTTTTCAATCTTGTTGGAAAGTGTTAAAAACGCAACACCCAGAGCCTGATTAAGGGGGAAGCACACATTATTTATACTTACACCGTTATTTTTTAACAAATACTTTCCTCCTATAATAAACAGAAAATTCTCTTTAAAAATTATTTTAAAAGAATTCTGGTGTCTGATAACGGTGAGTAAATTGGATTGTTTTACACCGTCCATTTTTTAGAAAAAATATTTCCTCGTCAAAGCGTGGAATATCTATGACATGAAGTAAAAAATAATTGTAAAAATATTCTGGTGAGAGCGGAGATACTGAGTTCTTCCCCCTTAATCAGGCTCTGGCAACACCCGCTTTGATTTCATTATTAATTGACGCAGGAACATCTAATAGACATAATTCAACAGGAAATAAAATGCGCATTCTGAAAATGTCATGAGATTTTGAATTAGGGGTCATCTATATATTGAAATGAACGCCAAATTTGCGCAGTAATTTATTGCAGCGATGAAACACGAGCGCAGAACTCATACCACTTTCAAAGTAAAATTTTCTTCTTGAATCAACGATATTTCAGGTAGACAAATTTCTTTAACAAATACCGGTATAAAAATGAATTCTGCGTCCATGATCCATCCCTGTTATTATGATAGAAATTGTTGATAAAGAATACTGGTGTCAGTGTTCCTTTTTGAGACGGAAACTCTTTTCGCCCTGTGAACAAATTGAGCCGGTAAGAGGTTAAAAAATTTTATAATATGTTTCAGAAATATCGTGCGAAAGAAAAAGAACAGCGGTACTATTGGACCCTCTTTGAAATTTAGCACCCAGGTAGCGTTTTCTTATACAAGGGCTATAGCCATTTTAATTCATCGCTAAAATGACAGCTAATATTTAAAAGACGCCAAGGGGATCATATACTATAGCCACACCAGGAAACATTCTAATTAATCAGCCTTCGCAACGTTTCTATAATTTTACTGTCATTATATTATATTGTCACCAGTGTTTTATATAACAATCTTTACAGTATATTATAGCTTCAAATGTTCGATATGTTTTCTTTCTTCTTTTATTTTAGTCGACAGTGTTGGTAATGTAACGAAATGCATGAATGTTGCTAGGAATGCTGTGAGGCTTGAGTTAATGTTACGTAATATCGTTAAAATATTCCTAACTTTTTTTGAATCGACTTCAAAAAAGGAGGAGGTTCTCAATTCAAACCGTATGTTTTTTTTTTTTTTTTTTTTTTTTTGTTGTTGTTTGTTTGTTAGCTCATAACTTCTGAACGGATGCTTCGATTTGGTGCTTTTTGTTTTGTTGTAAAGATCTTGATATGAAATAGGTCCCATTGTAATATCTTTTTGATCTAAAAAAAATACAGGATGCCCAAAAATGTCAGTCCCAACTCTTTTAAATGCTGAACGGCTGCAGCTATATTCGTAAAAGTGTTTATGCAGATATAGTAAAGTGACCATGTGCTACGAGATGCAGCTGCTTATATCGCTACCTGGTGGAAAACAGCGGAGTTAACGTTCCTATCTCTATCATTTGGGGTCTTTGTTTACATTTATAGCCTTTGTTTTTACTTAGGTCTTTATTTACATTTAGGTCTGTTTACATTTAGGTCTTTTTTTTACATTTAGGGTCTTTGTTTACTTTTATACAAAATGTAGAATGTATATACTCTTTGTTTACATTCAGGTCGTTGTTTACGTTAATGGTCTTTGCTTACATATTTCTTTTGCAGATGAAAAATGAGCTGATATCAGGGCTTGAGAAATATGAGCTCAGTACAGAATATGTAGCATTACGCTATACTAGTCCTCGCCTTTTGACTTTGTGGTTGGATGGCTGACCATTTATTTTGGAGGAGGTTTAGGCCTAGCGATCACTCTCCTATATATATTTTCTTTTTAAAAATTTGAATAAAAATTATAAAAGCACTTATCAATAAATTTCTTAAAAATAAGACCAAATATAAATTTAAAAAATAATAAGTGCGAAAACTTTTTTACCAATCTCTTAAAAATTATACTGCTCCTTCGATCATCAGAGAAATTTGAGATAATTTCTCGGAGAAATTCTCCAGAATCAGCTTTCAATACACTGGAATTTCGTCCTCAAACTAAAGTTCACCTAAAATAATGAGTGAGTTTAGCATCCTATATATCTGAATAGTATATTTGAAATGATCTGTTAAGATCTTGGCCTGAGATTGCTCCTATTAGGATTTCATTAAGCTCTAAACAAATTACAGGCTGCTCACAAAAGTCCGTTTTCATTCTTTTAACTGCTGCTACGCAAATAAAAGTAGTATATTTGTATAGTAAAGTGGCCATGCGCTACTAGATGCGACAGTTTACAGTGCCACCTGGTGGAAAAAGCGGAGTTAGCATTTCTATGTCAAAAACTGTACGAAGTAGGAGAAAAACGTAAATTACAAAGTTGTAGTATTTTATCGATTTAGTACAAAAAGATACCTTATAAATATGAATGTTAAAAACAGAACGTTTTAATGTGCATCTGTTTGTTCGCAGTTTCCTACTGTAACCCTGGAACGTACCGAAGCGATCTTAGAAATCAGAAAGATTTTTATTTCGATGGTTAAACTTCTATTCGTTCGTTGCAGAGCTTATTTGGATCCTTCTTTGAAATACCCGCTGCGCACATTCCATCAAAGTGGATGGCCCGTATACTCTGTAACATCCAATCAGAATCCAGATATGTATTGCAGTTGAGGTTATCGTTATATCCTTCCTATATTTGTTTTAATTTATTAAAGATATATGTTGTAATTTTTTCTCTACAGCCTCATTTGATAGCCTTATATGAATAACAGAGAGTCATCAATTCTTTTCAAGCTGTTTCTCTTTTGAACGTGTACATTTCATATATTAACCGATGTTGGATCGCGAAGGTTGTTCACTATTTTATGTCGATTTTACTAATGGAGATATTTCTACAGCGATAAAATAATAACGGAAGCTATGGAGATGGATCATTCGAGACAACAGCGTTTGTAGCAATCGGTCTATAAACAAATCTGTAAAAAAATAATCAATTTTTATTTAATTTTGCGCCGACTTCAAAAGTTATGTTTAATTGTACTGTTTATGTTGTTTAAATAAAGAATTTATTTTATACTTTTAGGCGCAATTTACAATTTCATTTTACTTTTAGTTGTTTGCGTTTGGCGTCGGTTCTATTTTTTTTTTTTTTTTTTTTTTTTTTTTTACAAAAAGACTTTATTTTAACATCAGGTTTTTCCGAGAGTATTTTTTCGTCTTTGTTAATCGTAACTGAAGTTATAGAAAGTTATCTAAAGTCTTGTAGAAAAGGAGGTGAGTATTTTAATGATTCGGAATATTAATTAGAATGTTGGGTTGTATGCTAAAGCTGTTATAAAGAAATCTTAAGTAATGAATATATCAGAAATTTTTGCGTAACTTAAATGACATTTAAACGGCTCTTTTTTTTTTTGGTCTAAATTTCCTAAAAACATTTTTCTATATAATTTTTAAGTGTCGATATTCTAAGTGAAATGAGAAGGATTTTAATTTTTCTGGAACGCATGTGCATAGCTGCAAAGTTTTTTAATTTATTCCGGAATGCTGTTAGCCCCGCCCTTTTTTCGCAACGTAATCTTTGTAGAAAAGCTTTTTTCAATATATAATTACGATTAAGTATGAAGAAAATTACTCTAAAAAGATTACGGTGTGAGAAAGGGGCGGGACTAACAACATTCCGGAATAAATTAAAAATCTTGGCAACTATCAGGACTGCCAACCATCTCATTAATAAGCGTAGACTTGTTAACGCCCCTTTTCCCACACCATTTATATTTAAAGCAATTCTCCCCAAATAGTGTTACGATTAAATAAGAATGAAATTACTCTAAAAAATTACTGGTGTACAAAAAAAGGCGGTGACTAAAAGTACTACGCTTCATAATGAGATGGTTGGCAAGCATGCAACTATGCATATGTCCACATCATATAACGTTGCCAACTGTACGATAATTATCGTGTGCATGGTTGCAAAGTATCCGAGATTGTCAGGAAAATTTATACCAGAAATTTTCTATTATAAATTTCACTATATTTAATCGTGTAAAACGAACATAAATTATTTCTATCAGAAATTGAATCTGTAAAACCTGATTTAAAAATTATAAATATCGGAAATTATTATGATATTGTTGCAACGCTGGTTTCATACGGTTTTTCAATCATATTATTCCAAACAGAAGTAAAACCTATTCACATCATTTTTTTTTTTTTTTTTTTTTTTGTTTCGGCACTGGTAATGACGTGTCAAAACTGTATGATACTAAATTTAGAAAATTACTGTATTTTTATTTATTTATTTATTTTTTTTATCATTAACATCTGCATTGATTGATATAATTTACAAAAAATCTTTTTATCAACTTTCTTCTCAATATTTCAGAATTACCACATTTATAATTAATTTCACAGCATTCTTAATACTTTTTTTTTTTTTTTTTTAAGTAGCAAATTATTAGTAATGTTCCATTAAATTCATCTACGATTAAATAAGAAGAAAATTACTCTTCAAAATAGTGATATGAAAAGAATGCGGTACTAATAATGCCCCGGAATAAATTAAAATGTTGGCAACTCGGCTCTTCAAAAAAAAAAAAAAAAAAGTATGAATAGCATGTGGTTCCACAAATACTCGGAAATAAATTATAAAACTTGGCAAATCTGATATCTTTATCTACGGTTGTAATTTTCCTTGTCTTATTGTTGATATTTTGACATAATAGCATAATTACTTTTAAAACCTGAAAACCTTTTTGATCCTGTCCATGAATCCCTCGAGAAGAAATTATTGGTAAATCACAGTGACAAATTGCTAGTGTCATCTCCTAACAATGTTTCCAACGAAATGAAAACAATGCTTTCTGGCCGATCTTTGCATATATTTCTTTGAGTTTACTAAACACTTTTGATGAATATAAAGTTGGAATATATTTGTCAAATGCAATTTCACAAGGATTAAAAAAATCCGGTTACAACAAATAAAATTCCAACTTTATTGTTAGGGGAGAGTGGGGCAACTCGGGGCATGACCCACGTTGGGATGCCTTAAATTTCAGCTCCAATTTTGTAAATATGAATTAGTTTTGTTAGGAGATCATATTGGTCAGCATACTTTTTTTCAATGTAATTTGGAATTTCTCACATTAGCAGGTGACGAATATTTTCATATTCTTTGTTTTGAAAGATACATTAATGGAAATTAATTTGAAAGTTACATTAATACAAATTTCTTGCGCAAGAAATGAAATAATTTAAATCTGGGCATGTAGGATTAAAATATGGAATTTCGTAGCAATTTTAATATTAAAAAATGCAATGTACTGCTATTCCTAACTTTTTGAGAGTTACAATATAAAGATCCAAATCGGGAAGAAGGAGACACAAAGTGATTGGGCAGGTTGGGACACTTTCTTAACCAGCATTTTCTCTGCATACTTTCCAACATCCTATTTAATATTCCGTAGTACTGTTAGCCCGCCTTCTTTTTCACATCAGTATCTTTTTAAAATATTTTTCCTATTATTTAATCGTAATTACATTTGTAGAATATAACTCTAAAAATTTACTGGTGGGAAAAAAAGGGCGGGATTATCAACAGAGTAAAATTTTAATTAGGATGTTGGCATGTATATATATGTATATATATATATATGTATGTATGTGTAAACAATGCACGCTTTTTCACTCTCCCCTGAAACAATACACTAATTTAAAATAGGAATTTCCGTATTCGCGTTTAACTTTATAAATACTGTCTATGCAAATTTCTGACAATGAAATTTCTCCTTTTTTGAAGGGGAGGGGGGTGGTAGGAATGAAAAAAATAAGAAAACAAAAGAGGTTATCATAAAAAGAGACTGAAACCAGAAGAAATATCAAAACTTTGTAATTTATATTTAATTTTAATACCCTCTTTCTATCCAACACCTGGAATAACTTCGTAAATATCTTGCACGGTCTGCAGTTGGCAGATCTATTACTAGCACGGTCAGAATACGCACTGTCTTGGAAAGGGAATAGCACGTTAAGCACCAGCGTCGATTGAAGAGTTCTTGCCTGCTATTTTTTGTTCTTTATTTGAAACATCTTTTGCACACAATTTTAGACTTCTGTCCTCAACGATTAGGAAGTAATGGGGGTGGCAACCTATAACGTTACATTTAATTAAAATATATATATATTCAAGGTATCTTAACGAGGTTGAAACTATTTATAAATGTTTATGAAGTGCATAATATATATTATTTTCAGAATTTTCACTCGATTTTAAACGGTAGAAAATGATAAGTATATTTTTGATGGGCGATTTTTTATACTATCCACCAAAGTGACACCTATAAAAAAAATGCAGTTTATTTTTTTATTAGTTAGCTATTATATATAAAAATTACAGAAGTGTCAAATTGGTAGAACGTAGTGAAAAAAAAATAATAATCACTTAACAATAATACTTGTGTGGAGGTGGTTCACTCTCAAAATAAAAGAAATACCAGCACTCGTCATCAATAGCTTCTATTATTATCAATCGCAATAAATTAAACCACATATATGATATAAATTATTGATAAAAATACGCTGGTATAGGTTTTCCGTGCTGAGACGGAAATTCTTGCACCCTTGTAATAATACCAATGATATAATATTTATTTTTTAAAACTATTTTATAATAATAAAAGAACAAGGCAAGCAAATATAAAAATGCTCTAATAACATTTGTTATTAAAATGTACCAATTAGCAATAAAAAAATATTCTATTTAATTGTTATCAGGGATCTTACATCTAAACTTTTTATTCAAGACACTTTTACGGAAATTGAGAATACACTTTTGAGAAATTTTTCTAATTTTTGCTACCTTTTTTTTTTTTATACACTAGTCTCTATCCTGTTTAATCACGACATATTACTATGAAAATACTGATATAAAAATTTCTGTATGAAAATAGCATAGATGCCAACATTTTAATTTATTTAGGGGTATTTTTCGCACCGCCTTTTTTCATGCATCTGTCAAGAGCTGTTTCTACATTCATAGTTCATAATGGCCACTCCTTTTTTCAAGAATTCTACCACCAGTACTTTTATGGATTAGACTTCTTTTTAAATTTTAAGACATTTTAAATATAAAAAATTGCTAAATATTAATAGTGGTGCAGAAAATTAAGAAGTTTCAAGGACTGTACAAACTATGTCATTTTTGATGGGCGGAGATATGTGGAAGATTTTTAAAGGATATTATGTCCATTGTACCTAATTACGTTTAACAGTAGTAGATGATTTATAAAAATCGCACTCGTAAATAAATAGATAAATGAATAAAACGTTATATATGTAGAATAAATGAATTGGTAGAACTTTATCAAAATATTATTATTTAAAAGAACGGAAAAGCTTATAAATATACTTTAGCCAAATTAAATAGTACTTTTCAGACGTATAAAATTCTGTGTTAATGTATGTCAAGGGGTTCATTCTCTAGCAAAGTTGTTACAACTTATATAATGAAGTAAGCGCAAAAAGATTTCAAAACTGAGAGACTTCTAATTCATTCTGTAACATTATCAGTAATTGCCTAACAATGTTACGAATTAAAATAAAAATGTTGGCAGCTGTATTTACAGCTAATTATATGGCTCGTATTCCATGCCCCTTTTTACACGTTCGGAAATGGGGGAAACACCCACCTATTTTTTTTTTTTTTCTACTGCTATTTTCATAGATGCCAATATTTTAATTTATTCCGGAGTACTTTTAGCCCCGCCTTTATTTATAGAAAAATTTTATGAAATATATAACTTCCATAAAATCAGGCAATTTTATCCTTAAAATGGAAAAAGGAAAAAAGGCATGGAAAAAAGGCGGAGCTAAAAAATACTCCAGAATAAACTAAATTTTGCTATCTATGCCATTTTCATATAAAAAATTTTATATCAGTATTTTTAAAGTGTTGTGACGTGATTAAACAGGATAGAGACTATTATGCAAAAATAAAGGTAGCAAAAATTACGGAAATTTCTCACCCTTAAAAGTGTCTTGAAAAAAGGGCGACATGTAAGATCCCTGATAATAAATATATATATTTTTTTAATTGCTAATTGTTACGTTTTAATAACAAATGTTAATAGAGCATTTTTATATTTGCTTTCATTGTTTATTTATTGATATTAAGTAGTTTCTAAAAATAAATACAATATCATTGGTATTATTATTAAGTGATTATTATTTTTTTCACTACGTTCTACCAATTTGACACCTTTGTAATTTTTATATGTAATACCTAACTAATAAAAAAATAAACTGTATTTTTTTGGTAGGTGTCACTTTGGTGGATAGTATAAAAAATCGCCCATCAAAAATATACTTATCATTTTCTACCGTTTAAAATCGAGTGAAAATTCTGAAAAAAAAAAATATATATATATATATATATATATATATATATATTATGTACATCATAAACATTTATAAATAGTTTCAACCTCGTTAAGATATCTTGAATAGTTTTTTTTTTTTTTTTTTTTTTTTTTTTTTTTTTAATTAAATTTAACGTTTTAGGTTGCCACCCCATTACTCCCTAATCGTTGAGGGTAGAAGTCTAAAATTGTGTGCAAAAGATGTTTCAGATAAAGAACAGTAAATAGCAGGCAATAACTCTTCATTCGACGCTGGTGCAGTTTTCATATGCTTCACCTGCAATAGCCTTTACGTGCGTATTACGTAAATTCATTGAGATTTAAAATGCGCTAAAATTCGGAAAATAGTTGTTATTAATAAGAAAATCGTTTTTTTTTTTTTTTCTTTTTTTTTTTTTTTTTCTGTAGAGTTTCGACCATATTTGCAAACCATCTTATTAATAACCATACAATTGTTAACGCCCCCTGAAAAAACGCCCTTTTTCTCACACCTCTATATTTTTAGAGTTATTCTCTCCAAATATTGTTACGATTAAATAAGATTAAAATTACTCTAAAAAATTATTGGTGTGATGAAAAAGGCGGTTACTAAAAATTGTACGGTTCATAATGAGATGCTCCGCTAGTATGATTTTAAAAAGATCAATTTTCGAATGTAGAATACAATATTTGGTGATGTAATATGTTAGTATATTTATTAGGCAGATTATATTTATCAGTATATTTATTATGTCATTTATTAGGCTCTAATTCTATAAATAAATATTTATCAATCAATTTTGCTTAGTATGTTTTATGCATTGACGTTTTATTCTCAATGTCCAAAGCTGTCCCACCTAGTGGGGCGTTTTGGGACAGTTTAAAGATTTTTAATTTTTTTTTTCCTGAAATTAAATTTGATGGAATTCTGTATTGGAATAAATATTATCTTAAACCGGAGGGCTTAAAATTTATGTCAAACTAGGTTTGGCGAAAATTGAATAAAAAGTAATCTTTCTAAAAGTCGTTATCTAAAAAGTTTACCGAGATGCATCACCTTCCCTAATAAAGAAAGTCCAACATCATAATGGAAGCCTTTGCATAAATCTTAAAGTTTATGACAAGTATAATTTTGTTATATTCATTAACACATACCTTATGCCAGAATTTCAAAAATTGGATGTAATGTTTTACTACGAATAAAAATCGACCGCGAAATTTATAATTCTAAATTGGAAGTAACATGCCACTTTTTGAACTAAAAGTTTTTCGAGAAATCTGTATTTTTATATTTCAAGTAAACAAAGTGAAAATTGTTATTTTTATTGAAAATTTTTATTTGCATCAGATTTCATCAAACTTTCTGAATTCGTTACTGTGTCTCCTTCTGGATTTTTCGTTCTTAATGACTTCTTCTGTGCTCTGCAGCCTAGAATCAAAATACTTTACGTTATGTACAGTCGTCCCCACTTAATCGGGTAACGGATAATCGAATACCCCGCTTATAAGAATATAAAGTAATGGAACCAATTTTTTTTCGATAGAAGTAATGTTAAATTTCCTCGTTTAAAGAAATATTTTTTACAACGCCACCCCGCTTAATCGCATAAATACTCAAAGTTTCTTAAATAAAATTCCTCTATTTTTGGGCAAATTTTTCTTCTCATTCTCAAAAAAAAAAAAAAAAAAAAAAAATGCCGTTCCTCTTTTAAAAACCTTACATAACTAAGGCATGCTCTTTAAACATGAGACGGTATTCCTGCCGAGGTGATAAAAATTGTTTTACAAAAGCCAAATTTATAAAATCAGCAATTGATGAGAAAATTAGAAAATGAAATACAAATTATCTCCAGGAATTAGAAATCACAAATTTTGAAAGTTTTCAAGTGACTGGAAAAGAAATTTATGAACTCATAGTGGTGGATAAAGATGAAGAAGCAGAAAGAGATGAAGAGTTTAATCTTCCAACAAAACCTTTAAATGAAAGTGATAAAGAAGAGCAAGCGAACGATAAATGGAGTTGCAAAATCCTTTAATATTATTCATCGTCATTTTGAGTCTCATAGAAGCGATTATAATCTATTTATGTGCTTTAGAGAAAGAAACCAAAAAATGTTTAATTAAGTCTATGCTAAAGTATTCAATCATAACTGATTTTTTATTTTGTTAAAAGTAAAATTGTATGTACACTTCATTTTATATTTATTCCAGCATTAATTACATTTATAAATTACTATAATATTTTAACTTAGTAAAAGTTTTGTTGAATATTTAAATAAGAAAGAGGTGTCGATTACCTTTTCATGTAAGCATAAAACCATTATAGTCATACATTTTATTGCGTTTCTAGTCTTTCCCGCATAATTGAATATCCCGCTTAATCGAAATAATATAGTTGGAACGGTAGATATTCGTTTAATCGGGGCCGACTGTATATGTTTGTGTGTGTGCTGATGAAACTCTTTTCTAATTTACTTTTTTTTTTTTTTAATCTTTTGATAATTTTATTTTACTACTAATAAAAATCGACAGCATAATTTATAATTCTAAACAAAAAGCAACATGCTACATTTTAAACCAATAGTTTGTCGAAAACTCTGGAGCTTTGTATAAAAATATTTAAATTTTTTTTAAATCGCATAGCTGCCAAGTTTTTTAATTTATTCCGGAATGTTTTTAGTCCCGCCCCTTTTTCACACCGTAATACTTTTAGAGTAATTTTCTTAATATTTAATCGTAATTATATATTAAAGACATTTTTTCTACAAAGATTACGGTGTGAAAAAGGGGCGGGGCTAAGAACATTCCGGAATAAATTTAAAAAACTTGGCAGCTATGTATATGTTGTACAACCTTTTTCCTAATTTACTTGAAAAATAATAATTTATCCTGTAATAATATTATTTTACTACTAATAAAAATTGACAGCAGGATTTATAATTCTAAACAACAAGCAACATACTATTTTTTAAACTAATAGTTTTTCGAGAAAAATCTGCAGCCTTGCATCAACATACTTATAATTTTTTTAAACATGTATACTATAGAAATTGTTTCTAATTTGCTTTAAAAATAATGCTTATTCTTGTGAAATCTTTTTTCAAATACACTTTATAACAACAACAACAACAACAAAAAAAAAAAAAAAAAAAAAAAAAAAAAAAAAGATGAACCAAGGATGATTATTGCAAACTGGACGCAAAATGACATGCGTGCAGATTTCGATGGAAAACACAAAATTTTAAATTTTGGCTGATATTAAATGAGCATGTGATGCTGCAGAGCATCTTAACTGTACAATTGGCAGAATATTTAAAATGCGAAATTTTGATTCCACGTCATAAAATCTTCGAGAATTTTATTCTGTCTACTCAGATAGAAAGTAACTAAACCTTGTATACAAGTGCGCAAGATTTATGCGCAGGTATCAGCATTTGAGAGAGGTGTGTATTTGGGGTGAAAGAAGCCGGTTGGTATACTCTGTGATTTGTTTGACAATTGGATAGCAGCGATGACACTATTAGATGAAATTGACAGGAATGGGTGAACCAAGACCGAACACACCGTGAGGGAGGAAGCGGTCGACTTAGAGAGAGGACGGAACGTGAGAACCGATCAATTGTCAGAGCGGAACTCTAAACCAAAATTTATCATTTTCATCGATCCTACGTGCAACTGGTACTTCCGTGACTTCAAAGACCATTACTAGGTTGGTTGGTTGGTTGGTGTCGTGTCCAATTGAAGCCAAATCAAATCATTCCATGTGCCAAAATCACGGCCTTGGCAATGTCCACAATATTGTCACTGTAGAGATTTAGCTGAAAGGGAAATTCGTCAAAGGCCTGTAAGCTTCTTATGATGGTCGGGCAGTTGAAAATGTGTTCTGGGGTGAGTTCCTCCTCCATGCAGTTCCTACATGATTTGTAAGTTCTGGTGCCATCTGTATTTATTGCCATTCCACCAAAGTGTTGGGTTCTAAGTCTGGAGATTGTCTTGGTAATCATCCTCTCTGCATTGATAACACATAGTTGATATTCCTTTTTTATGTGTTTTTCTTTCAGTCTGTATCTAGCAACTGCATTAGCGTCACCTAAAGTTACAGTGCTGCAAATTTCCGAGTTTAGGTCCCTCGCCTCCTTCGCCAGCTTGTCTGCTTCCTCGTTCTCTTCAATACCAACATGTGCAGGTGTCCACTGGAAAGTACAGCTTTTTCCAAGGTGGCAAATTTCCTCTAAGTAGTGATGGATATCTTGTGCAAGCCTGGAGTCTCCATTCTCTATCGCTTCCAGGGCAGCACTGGAATCACAGAAAATGACGAGTCCACTAGCTTTATCAGTATCATTCAGAGAAATATACATTTGTAGGGCCTCAAGAATTGCTTTTAGTTCGCAAGTAAAATTAGAAGCGATGTTTCCTGCTCCTACACTTTTTTGTAATTTCATGTCATTAGTCAGAGTGATTGATATGCCTGCTCCTCCATTCAAAGTAGTCTCATCTGAGGATCCATCAGTATATATCTGCACTAGGTCGCGCCCCAAACAAGTTTCGATAGTTTTAATTCCTTTAGCTTTAACAATGGCCTCCGGTTCTTTTTTCAAGCAGTGATCTAGTAGGTTCAAATTGATAACAGTATTTGGGGGAAGGCAGGATGATAGTACAGGTTCCTGAAGCAACGTAAATCTTTGATCCAATTCAAGACGTGCACGTATTTCTTTATCAAGCTTCATGGTAGATGATCTTTTGAGTCTTGATTTGCAGTTCCAGGTAGTTGTCGCTCTTCGAGAGATATGATTTATATCTGGACTATTAGCCTTGTTAATAAATTTAACTGTTTGGTACCTTCTTCGATTATCAAGTGTCTGTAGGCCGCACTCTTGCTCTGCCTTGGTGTTATTGGTAGATGAGACAGCTTCAATAATTCATTACTAGGTGACTCAGAGAAATGCAGTAGAGCTCACGGAGTCCCTTCAGCGGACTACTTTAAAACTTTGTATATCAACAACGACGTTTACAGTGATATGAGGATCGTTCGAACTGAAATGCCACTGAATGGAGTAGAATTGTCGTCAGCAATGAGTCCCACTCTTGTTTGAGCCCCGATGACCAGCAAAGGAGCATCTGGAAGCGTCCCGAAAAAAGGGGATTCCAACCTGACTGTCGCCAGCTAAACGGCCTGACAACCAGGAGTGAAGATCTGGAGTATAATTTCTTTGCATAGCAGGACCCCTCGGGTTGTCATCCATGGAATCTTTACACTTTACAGGACAACGGTACGTCGACAACATTCTACTTCCCATTGTATTCCCTTCATACCATGCAATCCTGATCATATATTTCAGTAAGATAATGCCCGCCAGCGCACAAAGTTAGTTTTTACTGCTTATTTTCCTGCTTGTCTAATATTATTTTGGTCAGTAAAGTCGCCGGATCTCTCTTCCACGGAGAACATCTGGTGCATCATGAAAAGGGTACTATAACCAGCTCAGGATTATTATTATTTATTCTGACTGAGAAAAATAAGGAAGTTTAAAATATGAAACTGTTCTAAATTCCTCACTAGACCATGAGCTGGTGCTACCATTTTTTAAAAACCGTAAAATATTTTTGATCGTATTTAAATGGCAAGATTGATCTAGCATTTTCAATGCGACAGTTGATGCTTCACTCTTTGTGATAGATTTACTTTATGTCACTCTTTCAAGAAAAATTATAAATGTCATATTTTCGTAGCCGAAAATTGCATTTTCTTACCTTAAATGATATGAAAATTGTGTTAATTTTTAATTTTAATTTAATTTTGTTTTTATTGCCACTCCCACTCGACGAGAATTGGAGATTACAGGTAGAAAAATTTCTCTTCAACTTCTTTGTATAACTTGATGAAAGTTGCCGCCATTGCACCATTTTTACGAGAGGGGTTGGGGGGGGGGAGAATAGATAATATTAATATTCACTTAAAATCGGAACAATATTTCGAGTGGTACGAAGATAACTCCGATCAGCTAGGCCTATGACCGCAATTGGGGTTCAAATTCGAAATCTGCTGTAGACCAGCTTAGACGGATTTTTGCATAAGGATATAGAAATTAAATATGTGCATCAATAATTTAATTCTCTAGTAAAATTAACTTTTATTTTTTTTTAATTTAAAACAACAAAAAACTTGAAATTTTTTCAGAAGAAAAATGTAAAAAAAAAAAAAGAAGAAGAAGAAAAGAAACATATTTAATGTAAAATAAATATTATCATACTTTTTTTTTTTTTTTTTTTTTTTTTTGTACTTAATTTTATAACACACGAGTATTGCCGAGTAGTCTGGAAAATTTTCATCATTCTGTAATCCAGCAAAAAAAAAAAAAAAAAAAAACCTCTGTCGTCTGTGTTAATCCAGCAAAAAAAAAAAAAACCTCTGTCGTCTGTGTTAATCCAGCAAAAAAAAAAAAAGAGGAAACCTCTCTCGTCTGTGTCAATCGCAATTTAATTTGAATTGTGTTTAGAATAGGAAATTATCTTGACGGTCACATATTCAGTTAGATGTTGTTTAATGCCCTCTTATAATGATCATCGGAGGCACCGAAAGAGTTGCTTTAGTAATGGAATTTTGACTATACTATTTTTAAGTATCTTCATTGATTCAAATTGGAATTATTTAACAATTTGATTTCGGTTTAGATTTTAGTTTTTAAATTTTTAACCTATCATAAATTAGCTTTGAGTTACTTCGTTTAGTAAAAAAAAAAAAAAAGAAGAAGAGAGAGAGAGAGAGGTATTTGCTTTTAGACATTCTTCTAAATCAATGCACTATTTTAACTACATGTATTCTATTTTCCTATTTAGAAGATAACTGAAAAGTATATAAATCATTATTTGTTAGATGCGAATATTCTGTCAGCCGGAACACGTAGGGACAAGTATAAGCTTCTGCTAGTGTGAGTTATGCATACTTGCCAACATCCTAATTAACACTTCGACAACCGCTGACTTGAATTCACGTTATTTGAAAATCCGTAACTCCACCAGTAGACATTTCTTTAGGTTACGTAGGTTACATTATTTTTTAACAATATACCCATTATTCACATTTGTGCAATCAACGCGCTATAAATACAAATAAATACTTTGATTGAAAGAGAATAACTGTAATGTATATTCAAATATGAATACAGGAAATATTGATTTATAGTAATGTAATATAAAAGAATAACGCCTACAGGCGGAGTTTTCTCTCAAAAATACAAAAACTTGCCGTCTGGAAAGTGTTCATATTCCGTAATATTGTTAGTCCTGTTTTTTTTTTTTCCACACCAGTATCGTTTTAGAGTATTTTTTTTCCCTTACTTAATCGTAATTGCATTCGGAGAATATTACTCTAAAAATTCACTAATTGAAAAAAAAAAAAAAAAAAAAAGGCGCAACTTACAACACTGCGGTATATTAAATAGGATATTGGCAAGTATGGTTTTATGTGTCCCGCCGTCTTCTACAACGTTTGAAATGTCTTCTTATTCTACACATTAGTGGGCGTAGTTTGTATCTTATGTTTGCTGTTGGCATAGGAGCGTATTTGCCAATATACTACTTAATATTCCGTAGTATTGTGAGCCCCACCTTCTTTTTCACACCAATATCATTTTAATGTATTTTTCTTCTTATTTAATCTTAACTGCATTTAGAGAATACAACTCTAAAAATTTATTGGTGTGAAAAAAAAAGGGCGTGACTAACAACACTACGGAATATAAATTAGGGTAATGACATGTTCGCATACGAGCCAAATTAGCACCTTTTCGCTACCGAAGAAATGTAACAGAAATATTTATTTTATTTAATTAGTTAGCTGTTACAACTTTCGCTGATAAAGTAAAATAAAAATAAATAAATATAAATTTCGAGTAGCCAAAACGTGCTAAACTGACAACTATATAATTCATTTTCAGTTTAATTTGGAACTTTCATATAAATAGGAAAGTATTATTCCTATAAAGTAAAACATTGTGCTGGAAAATTGCTTTTCGCTATAGAATAGTGTGCTAAAACATGTAAGTGAAAATTTCATCCCCTTTATCGCAGTGTCCTTTTTGCAGAATAAATCAGATTTACCATTTCTTTTTTCTCCAAATTTTGTTATATGTAATTTATTAGGTTTAATTAGCCTTAAAAATATATGATTCTTTTCTAATTTGAACAAAATAAATAAATGGGGATAAAACAGGTTATAAAAGGAATTTGCTTAATAGTATTGACATATATTGCGCTGTCGATGTGTTTTTCTACCAGTGACATTTACCACATCTATTGCTGAATATGAAATAAAAATTATTTAAATACGATATCATAAAAGCCTTTTTTTTTTTTTTTTTTTTTTTTAAATAATGTAGTATTTTAGAGGAATGTGAAAATGCGAAGCAAAAAGCTGAAAATAGAAAACTATGCCACGGCAAAAATGCTTTATGTAAATATTTCTTATTTACATAAACTTTAATTGTGGCCTACTTGTTACATTCATATAACTACAAAAAATCGCGTAGGCAAGACGCAGTATCTCTCACATAAATTTACAATTTCCCTCCATAGTTGCCAAAATTTCCCTCTTTTTCCCTTTTTCATTTTCCTTTTTTCCCTCAATTATTTCCACTTATCTGTTATGAAAGCATATGCTATTAAAATTAGTCACCTAACGGATGAAAATTATACTTTCACATGATGATGTTACTTTCATAATAGTTGATTATTTAAAATAACTTTACATATATATACATTTTTTCAAAATTACGAAGGGCAGAGAGAGTTTAAATGCATTTTAAAAGTCTGGGGACGGTAATGACCTCCTCTCCTATATTTGCCGGCGCAATCTTAGAAGATTAGAATATTTTTTCGGACACTGCAGGGATGGAACACGGGCGCAGAATTCATACCACTATCAATGTACGAAAATTTTCTACTTCTTAAATCGACGATATTATAGGTAGAGAAATTTCTTAAACGGATTCCGGTATGAATTCTGCGTCTGTGTTCCATCCCTGCACTGGTATCTACAATATTAAAGACGCCTTTCCAAAATTTGTAAATATCCTTGATGTAAATTTTTCTCAATATTCTCAACTACGGCTTATTCTCACGACTCCTGTTCCAATGATTTGATATAAACTAATAAGTGATTCTAGATTACGATCAAAAACATTTGAAGACTTAAAAAAAAGTATCAGAGAATACATCTTCTTGAAAAAAAAAAATCTATTTTTAATCAGCCTAAATGCTTCAACATAAAATACTGAACATGATTCTCTTACGGATTTTTCACTTTTTTGCTGAAAGGCTTTCGATATTCATTAATAAATAAGTGACATCGAGACAAATATAATTTTCTTTTTTTTTTTTTTTTTTTTTTGAGGGCAAGAGGTTTATTTTCGTTATCATAATTTCTTAACTGCAATATATTCAGGAACCATAACATTTAATGTTATTCGCTTAAGAAATTCAGAAACTTTATCTTTCAGTGTTTTACTCATTCAGTTTCGACATTTGATAATTTATAAAAACAGGGATGGAACACGGGCGCAGAATTCATACCGAAATCTGTTTAAGAAATTTTACTACCTAGAATATCGTTGATTTAAGAAGTAGAAAATTTTCTTACATTGATAGTGGTATGAATACTGCGCCCGTGTTCCATCTCTGTAAAAATATACTTTTAACATAGAGATTATTTTATAAAAATATTGTGAAAATAACTCATTCATGAGAGTGTCAAGAGTGGAAAGTACGACCCCTGATTTAAAGGCAATTACTCTTAAAAAAAAGTGCTGTGGGAAAATGAGCGGGTACTATCAATCCTCCGTACTAGGTTGGCAGCTATGAATAAAATTCTTAAAATGTTATCGGTTAGGGATAACAAATTTTCAAAAGGCGGCATCATTTCAAATTGATCCCATGATTCGTTCAAAAAATTCATTTGATAGATTCGTTCAAATCCATTCAATGGACAATATTCCTGTGACGTCACCGTAGGTAAAATCGCCGAACACGTGGCCGATATTTTGTAAACAAATTAGATTCAAGGTGCCATTTTATTGTTACGCATAACATTTTCCTAAATATTAACTAAATAATAATGTTCAAACAAGAGCAAAAGAGAAATGTAAACAACTGAATCGAATGATAAAGTTAAGACTATTCCATATCATAAAATTGCAGAACATTTTATGTATACACACACACACATATATATATAATGAATAAAAGATTAATAAGAACATTTTATACACACACACATATATATAGACATCAAAGCTTAAATAATTAGAATTTCAATCACTTTAATAAAGGAATTTATTAAATGGCACATCCATTTAAATTTGTTAACATCGCCACAGTTCACATGGCAACTTTTAATATTACAAATGTAGATTAATATTAAAGTATATTAGTAAAACTGGATTAAAAACAAAACAAAGGTATCATTATATCACTCTTACTTCAATTTCATATAATCTGTAACTCTTATAAATAATATTGCAAGATAAAAATTTGCAAGCCACAATGCTTTGTTATGGTAGAGTTGAGGATTGTTTCCCTAACCAGCTGATATTCTTGTAGCCTCGAACCCAAAGTGGGAATATGGTCCATACTTCGGAAGTATTCGCAATGACACATTTTCCATTATATGTAGATAGATAAGCGAAAGGTTGCAATTGGTCCATTTCTCAAAGAAAAAGAAGAGAAAAAGGAATCAATCTAATAGGAATTTTCTTTATTATATGTCCCGCCTTTCAGAAAAACAGGAGCCGTATTTATTCTAAACGGAAGTCTAATTATATAATAGTGTCCCTAGCTAAACTATAAAATTAACAAAATCATCATTTTTAATTCAGTTAATTTACCTTTGAAATAAGGATTGATTAAGAATGATATTAAAATTTAGTAGATTTTGAAATTTTGTGTTGCTGAATGAATACAAATGAAATATTTGAAACACTCAGTGCAACTACATTTAAGAAATAGTTTAATAGAGAATAACATTAAAATACTTGATATCTAAAATGGTAGTAATAATAATAACGCATCATAAAAATACTTACTCATATTGATCAGGTTTCCATAGGATATCCTCAGATAAACACAAAGATGAAATTAACAAAAACAATAATGGTAATTTAACGGCCCTCTTCACTCACCGTCGCCGGAAGCCCGAGCCAATGTTATCCTATGGGAATTTTTTCTTTACAAATAACTTATTAACTAATACATATTTTTAAATTCTGTTTTCACATTCTGAAAATTCCCAACTTTTATTTTGAAATTGCAAAATGAAAAAAAATTCACATATTGAAAATTCGTATTTTGCAGCTTCAAAATAAAATATTAAAAATTGAAAAAATACATTTTTAAAAAAGATCCGTCAATTTAACAGCTGGTAATTTTCAGAATGTGAAAACAGAATTTAAAAATATGTATTAGTTAATAAGTTATTTGTAAAGAAAAATTTCCCGTACAATAACATTAGTTTCGGCTTTTGGCGGCGGTGAGTAAAGAGGGCCCTTAACTGCTTGTTCCATAGTTTGACAGCTGGAATAATACACATAATCTTGTGTAAAATCCATCACATAATTTCGTGTAAAATTTGAAACAGTTTTGTTACATATCCAGAGTTACCAGATCTGATTTATTTTTTATTCAATAAATACCAATAATTTTAAATTGTAACATTTAGCTAATTACTTCGAAGATTGATAGTTTATGATGTATATGAAATATCACTACTCAGAATTTTTGGTAATTACTGAATAAAAAATTCGCTAGATCTGACAAAATTGCGCATACCTGCTAACATTCTAATTAATACTTTCGCGACCGCTGATGTAGATTCACGTCATTTGAAGATCTGTAACTCCGCCAGTGGGCGTTTCCTTCGAAGTTTGTAGGTTACTTATTTCTGAAAAATATACCCAGTATTCATATTTGTAGTACAACCAATACACTTTTGATACAGATACTTTGATTAGAAGGAGTATAATTATAATCTATATCAAATTTTATTATAAATGTGAATACAAAAAAAATTGTTCTGAAATATTGTAACTTGGAAGGATAACGCCCACAGGCGGATCTTACTGTCAAAAAGACAGAAATATGCGGTCGTCCAAGTGTTAATATTCCGTAAAATCTTTTAATCTTGCCTTTTTTTCATACCAGTTTTTCTTTTTTTCTTTAATCACAATTACAATTGAAAAAAAAAAATTACTCTAAATATGAAGTAGAGTAAGAAAGGTATGGTACTAACATTAGTATATTTATTAGGATGTTGACAGGTTTGGTTGTTGGTACGTAAATGTGTTTCTCTTTCACATAGATGCCAACATTTTAATATATTCCGAAGTTTTGTAGCATCGTCTTTATTTCGCATCACTTTATTTATAGAAAAATTTTCTCCAATATATAACTTCCATTAAATAAGGAAAAAATTATCTTAAAAAATAAGTGGTATGAAATAAAGGAGGGGCTAAAAATACTCCGGAATAAATTAAAATGTTGGCATCTATGGTTTCATACATTACTGGAAATTCGAGCGATCTGTCATCTGTTTCGACGTTTGGAAGTGAGTGGAACAAGAAATTGCACATTCTATACGAATAAGTTAATGCTTAACTTTTTGCCATGTACGATTCAGAATTAAACTGTTCCGTGAAGACTGCTGCCTTTCTACACTAAGCGACAAAAAAAAAAAAAAAAAAAAAAAAAAGCCGCACTGCAGAAAAAATGACGTATACCTTTTATATTTGTAATAACTTAAAAATTAAGGGTTGAAACAAATAAAACTGTCTTGTTTGCATATTACCAAAGGGATGAAATGATACTTATGTACACTTTTGATATAATAATTCGCTTTATTACACTTTACGAAGTACTTTATAAGAATCTGCATAAAACTTTCATTTTAAACATACTGTAGTAACCATACATTTTGTATTCTATTATGATTTATTATATGAAACAAACAAGTTCTACTTTAATATATGAAATAAAATTATTTATTTGTTAGAACTAAGCAATTTTTTATTAAAAATATGTATTCTGCATTGGGTTGATATCACCTTTATATGCAATTATTGCTTCAGTGCACAATGGCATAGTATTGTACAGTGTTTTAATATAAATCTGAGAAATTTCAATGTGCCAAATATCACAAATAATTTTTTTTCTAGTTTTGGCAGAGTTGTAGACTGCAAATTTCGAATCCTCTCCCCTCTCCCCCGCCTTTTTATTGATGAAACATTTTCGAGCGGATCGCGATTAATACTATTTCCATGTCTGGTAAAGAAGAAATTCTACTATATCGTTATTGAGATTTAACTTAAAGTGAAAAAAGATATGATTACTCTCAGAATTATAGGTTCTCGTGGGAATGGATAGGAAATTTTGACAATTTGAAGTGAATAAACTTACCACAGATGTCGTGTAGTAAGGTGCATTATCATCTTGAAATGCTGTTTGCCGAAATGTCCAAGATACCTCCAAAATAGTCGTCAGGCACCACTTTTATAAAGACTGTGTTTTATTTCGAGTTAATTGATCCCTTGAGAATAAAAATTTGCTCGACTGTTTGAAAAGTTATGCACCTCCGTATTATAATGTACGGAGAATATGTGTCACTGTTTTAAAAGTGCGATTTTGATTAATTCGGTGATATTTTCGTTGTCTGATCTGCTTGTTTTCTTTAGCTCGAAATACGTTAAATTTGACTCATTACAGAGAACCAGTTCAGCCTAATCATTTTTAAATTTTTTAGCCATCTGAGGTCTTGCTTTCCTAATTCTCTTCACTAAGAATGGAATTTTTTCCAATTTTCTATCATTTAAACCTGCTTTGCTTAATAGTTGCTGCCCTGTAGTTAAATAAATTATGCTGCTAAACACTTTTTCTGAATCTCTTTTAAGTTCTAAATATAATACAAACCGATTAGTAAGCAATGGCTTTTTAACTTACGGTCATCTCGCTTGGATGAGCAACATGGCCGTCTGAAGCGAAATTTCCAGTTTAAACGGCCAAAAAATTTATATCTTGGTAAAAACCATTTTATCAATATTGCGTTAATATTTAATTATTTTGCCATCTCACGTATTAAAATATTTTTTTGATTTTCATTCAAAAATTACAACTTTTTGTGGCATCGTTAACTGCCTTATTTTTTCCATTTTTGAAATAATTTCTAAAATTACAATTTTCCTGACATGACAATTGCATTTTGCTTTTAACACTGGTCTCAATGCTAAAGTGTAATTGGAGGACAACAAAATCTGTTCGAAAATTTGCTTTTTAAACAATAAAATTGGCGGTTGTAGAAGGTGAAAAAGAAAATATGCAAATTAAGGGTTTTTTTTTTTTTTTTTTTTTTTTTTGTCGCTTAGTGTATGTTATTCACGAAGAAGATACCGTACTTTCCGGCGTATAAAGCGCAAGTTAAATAAATGTGTTACACGCCAGAAAATTTAATTTGCAAATGATGTTATATTTGAGAGAAACAAAAACTTGTTAAATTAGTTTGTTATGGCCATCACAAGACATTCTTCTATATTTTTTGATACAAATTCACTAAGTGCAAATAATATAATAAAACTGTTACTTATTAAAATTATCTAACATAATGAATCATCTTCATCTTAGAGAAAAATAACACTAAATATCCAAAGAAAGACAGTTTTATTAACCTGTAAATAACGATGTTATTTAAATTATGTACGGGTGTTATTTAAATCTGTAATTAACTTCGTAAAAAGTGCATTTTTATACTAAGTTTCGTATTGTTATATGCCAAAAAAAGTGCGATATAACCTTCCCGTTTTGAAGAAATTTTCAGTATAGCAGCGATAATCATTAGCCGATAAGCATCCAAATTGAATCGGCATAATGTCTGATAATGGCCTTCTTGAATAACAAGTTTTGCTTGATTATATGCAATAGAAGCTGAGATATAGCATTTCCTTAAATTTCGGAAATCACTGTGTAGCAGCGCCACCTCTTGATCGGTTGATACGAAAAATTTATAGGCGCTAATTTAGGTCAAGGTGCATCTATATGTAAATTTATATGCAATTCTGTGCCGTAGCTCTTTAGCTATAGACGTCCCTTAAATTGCACATATCGCTCTATAGAAGCGCCACCTGTATTCAATATAACCTGTATTCCTATAAGTATTCAAACTGAATTAGTGTAAGGTATTATAATGGCCTTCTTACATATCAAGTCATGTTTAATTGAACGCAATAGAACCTGAGATATAGACTTCCCTTTAAATTGCTGAAATCGTTGTACAGCAGCGCCACCTGTGGAACGGTTGATTTCGAAAGTTGGTTGGCACTCATCAAGTTGGTAGGTCAAGGTGCATCTACACATAAAATTATATGCATTTCTGTGCAGTAGTTCCTGAGATATAGCCTTCCATTAAATACATATATCGCTTTATAGCAGCGCCACCTGTTGGCCGATAAACATTCAGTTTGAATCAGCATAAAATCTCATAACGGTCTTCTCACATATCAAGTTTTGTTTGATTATACGCAATAGAACCTGAGATCCTACCATGAAATTGCAGAAATCACTGTATGGCAGCGCCATCTATTGAGCAGTTGACACCAAAAGTTGATAAGCACTAATTTAGGTGAAGGTGCAACCACATATAAATTTATATGTAATTCTGGACAGTATTTCCGGAGTTACAGTTACCACAAAAACACACACACAGAAACAGACAATTTCTAAAAGTGGTCAAATCGAGTTCTTCATCTCTCAAAACGTGTAAATCCGAGGAAAACCGAAAATTTTTACAAATCCAATACTTTCTTCTATTGAATATAGGAGAAAATAAAAATAGCTTTTGCAAAAAATGTAAATTTCCGGTGTATTATACGCCGAAAAATACTTCACATATCACTTTATATATTCAGGTAATATATTCAGACTTTATTCTTAAAGTAGTTAGAATGAATGCGTTTCAGTCTAAAACCATATTCTAATATCACTTTTATGTGACAGGAATTTTTTCCCTCATTACTTCATTTGCCTTTTTTTCCAACTGATATCCGGATTTTCCCTAAAATGGGATAATTTTCCTCGAAGACTAGCGTCTCGCCGCAGCGCCGGCTCCCTACAAAAGTGCTAACTGAGCATGCGTACAGACTTTGGATTTTTGCAAGTTTTTGGATTCGAATTTAGATTCGAGCAAGTTAAGCAGAGTTTGGCGAGGCATCACCCTTTTGGCACATTTTCCTAATATATGTATATTCCTATAATACAAAGATGTTTCAAATGACAAAAACATCCCCACCCCTATTTCTTTTTACAGTATTTTTAGGAAAATTTATAGATGATTTAAAAAAAAAAAAAAAGAAAGAAACTCCATTTTCTTTTGAATAACTTAAAAACAGATTTAAATTTATTGCATTTTTTTATTTATTTTTTTTTTAAATCTCTAAAACAGTTTATTTTTTATTTTTTACTTATCTTAGGAAAAAAAAAAAAAAAAAAACTTGGTTTACAATACAAATTTAAA
Source organism: Salticus scenicus (assembly GCA_963930645.1). Taxonomy (NCBI): domain Eukaryota; kingdom Metazoa; phylum Arthropoda; class Arachnida; order Araneae; family Salticidae; genus Salticus; species Salticus scenicus. The sequence goes on along the minus strand of OZ005658.1, from coordinate 112,918,561 downwards.
TTATGTAAAATATTTATTTTTATTTTTAAATAGTAAACGAAAATTATTTTATTTAAATTTTAGTTATTATTTAAATTTGTTAAATACGTTATTTAAATTACTTCTTTTTAGAATTCCTTTAATGCAAAGATGCCCCCCCCCCCCTCTAAATATTTCTTTCCATATTTTATTACAATAACTGGAATTTATGAATTAATAGACTGCAAAGAGAATTTTAAAAATAGACCAGGTAAAATGTTTTATTAAAAAATATCTTTTTTTAGGAAAATTAATAGATAATAAAAAGAAAAAATTCTTTAAAAACGAAACTGTCATTTTCTTAAAATATCTTCAATACAAATTTAAATTTGTTGCATTTCTTTTCTTTCTTTCTTTTTTTTTTTTTTTTTTTTTTAAATCTATTAAACAGTTTATTTTATTTTACTTAGCTTAAAAGAAAAAAAAAGGATTACGATAAAGAATTATAATAGAATTTTTAAATCTGTAAAACATTTATTTTTTATGTTTAAATAGTAAACAAAAAATATTTCATTTAAATTTTAATTATTATTTCAACTTGTTTAAATTTGTTAAATATATTTTTTTTCAAAATTCCTTTACTCAAAGATGTTTCAAATGACAACCTCCTCTAAATATTTCTTTCCATATTTTATTAAAATAACTGCAATTTATGAATTAATACACTACATAGAGAATTTAAGAAATAGTCCAGGTAAAAAAGTTTTATTAAAAAACAGCAACTTTTTTTTTGTTAGGAAAATTAATAGATAACTTTAAAAAAAAAAAGGGGGGGGGGGGGAGGAGGCTAAAAAAATTCCTTAAAAACGAAACTCTCTTTTCCTTGAAATATCTTCAATACAAATTTAAAGTTATTGCCTTTTCTTTTTTTTTTTTTTTTTTATGTATTATACAGTTTCTTTTATTTTACTTACTTAAAAAAAAAAAAAAAAAAAAAAAAAAGAAAAAAAAAAAGAAAAACTTGGATTACAATAAACATTTAAAATAGAATTTTTAAGCATGTAAAATATTCATTTTTATGTTTAAATAGTAAACAAAAATTATTTTTTTTAAATTTTAATTATTATTTAAACTTGTTTAAATTTATTAAATATTTTATTTAAATTACTTCTTTTTAAAATTTGAAAAATTAGTCTCAAGAAACATTTATGAATGCATTTTTAAGGAAGTTTAGTACTTTATCTTGCTGCTCAGAGCAAGGACCCCAAGTTCCTGTGCTATAGTCAGACTTTGACTACAGACGAAAATTTGTTGCCAAAATCTTTTTACATTTTTATTTATATGGAAAAAAATAAATAAATCAAAATACTACCTAAATATCAATTTTAAAAAAGTCCTTTTAGAATTTGAAAACTGTATTTCAAACAAGTTTCTTATTCTAAATTTATTGCATTGGCAAAGAGATTATGTCGTCCAAGCTGATAGATGGTAGGCGCTAGGTTTGAATCAAGTACACACTTGTTAACCTAGCTGTGAACTTTTCCATGGCCTTCTCAGAAACTCGCATTAGAATGTGCTAGGGCACCTTAAAAAGACTGCTCAGAGAACATCTCACTTAGGCATAAACCCACATTCAAAAACAAAATTTTAGATTGTGTAGAAAAGTTGCTGCAATGTGCTGATGCATTCATGCTGCACATTTGCCTGTTTTTTTTTTTTTTTTTTTTTTTTTTTTTTTTTGTCTGATGGTGAGTCATGCTTTATTAAAGTTAAAATAATTGTTGAATGCTTTTACAATTTGAGGGGTTTTCTTATTTTCTTCATATTAATAAATTATCTTAAATGACTCGCATATATATATATATATATATATATATATTAAATTATTTAATTCCTTTACAATACTCAGCAAATGAGAGAAAGATGAAAATACCAACAATGAATTTAATAATTAGATGTATTACGTATAAATTTATTGTCACAATTACCATATATATATATATATATATATATATTTAACCTTTACAGGAATTAGTATAAAATAAAAAAGAAATGTTTAGATAGTTAGACAATTTGCATTTATGTAAACTCAAAGTGTTTACGCTGTTTTTCATTAAAAGATTTGATATTTGCAGTAAAAATAAGCATAAAAAGTGCTCTCTTGTGTGTGTATGTGTGTGTGTATATATATATATGAGCGATTCCATACCAACTCACCTAATGAGGGTTGCATGACCGACTTGGATTTTCTTTAAATTTGGTACACAGATTGATGATATAGAGGCATGAAAAAGTCCAAATTTTTAGCTACCTGCTCCACTTATTTATAGAGATACAGGTCCTCAAAGTTTGTCCGTTCCCTCAAAATACCAAAAAATTGATGTTATTTAATTTTTTTTCTTAAAAATTGTACTCATGCAATATGAAAGTGTTAGGTATCTATGGAAACTAGTTATTCCAGGCATTCAGAAAAAAAAATACTACAATGTTTATAATGAAAATCGTTAAGGTACAGTACTCTTAGAAGTTGCAACTACAAAAATTTGATTTTCCGAATTTTGTTAAAATTGAGACATCAATTCCAAAAAAAGGAAAATAAAACCAAAGGTTTACTCACTTTCTGGTAGAGTACAGGTGTTCACCATAAATTACTACACAATAAATTACTTGGGTTTCTCACTCCTTCTTGAAAATATTTAAGCTTAAAGACAAACCATAGGACAAAAACATGCAATTTCGGCCATCTTGGCAGCCATTTTACTCCTAAAGGGGGAGCACTAGAAACTTTTTTATTTTTTTAAAATAAGCTACTGATGTGTTAGCTATTCACAGGAAAAGAGTATACTTTTGGTTATTATTTGCATAAAGATATATCCTGCTGATAGTATATGCATGTTTTTCTATAATACCATATGCTTGTGTTCCCCCTCTCATAGACTTAACATTAATAAAAAGGAAAAATAATAAGGCATATATTAATAGCTGCACTATCTATACAAGAATTCAAGAAATTTAATATATTAAATTATTTAATAATAATTAAAAAAAAAAATTCTACATTTTATAGCAAAATTAGATATTTGATGAAAACAAGAAATAGAATTTTGACGTTGTCCATCCGTAATTATAAAGTACTACTAAATACTTTCTTGAAAAATCAATCAAAATAAAGGAGCTATAAATATTTATTTCACAAGCAAATATATTTGAAATACAGCAGTATATTAAAAATTGATGTGTACAAAATTTTATTCAACTGCAAGCATAAGTTCCTGTTTTTTTTTTTTTTTTTTTCACAGTATCATTTGATATTAAAAACATGCATCCTGTGGCTGCTGCTGCTGATGGCATTGGTACTATATCTAACAGGTGCTTGTATGAAATCCAGCATGTATCTGGTTTCTCTGGCCAGTAAAAGTTTTGGCAGGGGCTATGAGGATGCATAAATTGTAATTGAACATCACCTTTTTCAAAACAGTTTTCTAAGACAGCTCCTAACCACCATTTCTTATCATACATGCAAGCAACATAAAAACCTTTAGAAATGTTATTAAGACTAAATTTTTGACATGTTGCTTACCTACTGCAGATACTTCAATCTGATTCGATATGTTTGTAATGTAGATACAATGGAAACTAAAAGCACAGATTTACTGATAGGAATAAATTTATGATAATCCCTGATACCCTCAATTCTTACAGCGACAGTTAGTCTTTCAGAAAACAATGCTCTTGTTTCTGCTACATATTCTTCAGATGCAAAAAAAAACTTAATATTTTTTTAATTACCTGTGCAATAATGAAACAAATCACGTGGGGAAATTATCTGATCCTTGTAAGGACGTTGCAAGCTGGTTCTGTAAGTAGTCCTTTTAACTGTGCCTCCAGTACCATCACAGGGGCTTTTGCCATGGGAAATGGCAAAAAAATGTCACTCAGCATTTAGTTTGAAATCAGCTTTATGTTGGCATAAATTTAAAAAGTTTTTCTTATTTTTGTACTGCGCTGAGCTACCACCACTGAAATAAATTATTTTCTATATGTCTGGATATTGTGATGTTAAATATGGAATTACAGGCCTTTAAAAAGAAACTACTGCCGCTGTATCATGTGTCAAACAGTCACCTGATAATACACATAGAAATAACTTTTAGGTTATCATTTGGCCGAACATACGCTAAAAAAGGATGGAGTGTAGCGTGCGTGTTTTCCCAGTGATATCCCTGTATTGCATCCTGTACAATAAAAGTAAAATTTTCAGAAAAATCAAGTAATAAAATGCACTCATCTGGTTTTTTAGTTCTGCTTTTCTTGTTTTTAAATACTCTGATTGAGATTTTGCAATGTAATGGTGTTTTGCCTAAGACTTCATTTTCAATAAAAATTCCAATTTAAAATCAGGTGCAGACAAAGTAATTTAATGAGTGTTGAATGGACTGTAGTTATCCACCGTTGAAACATCACTTCAGATTCTTCATCATAATCATCCATTAACATATCTAAAAATTCTTCAGATGCAGTTTGGAGTGGACACTGTGAACAAATTCCTAACATACATGCTTCATTGTTAATGTCACACACATAATGAGACAAAAAAATCAGATAGATGGTTTAATAGATTATTTTAAAGATGCCGTCATTAGCCTGTAAGTAGTGAATCATACAGACAGACTGAATGAATTCCTGTACTACCAGCTAACACACACCACTTCGGTCGCAAATCAGCAAATTTAGATAATCCAATCTTGTGATTGGGATATTCCTGTTTAAAAAGTGTGTACGTTTCTTTGAGATTACATAAAATGAGGTGTTTCTGTTTTGTAAATATTTTATTTCTTCACTAAATACTAACTTGAATTTTTAAAATATAAAAGGTTTCCTACACCTTTCTTTAAAATATCACAAAAATAGAGTACACATTTGTTTTGTTTTAATACCAGAATATAAAAAAATCAGAATGTTGCACCCTTATTCAATGCTTCATTCACCTAATAACACTATTTCTAAAAGTAACTAAGTAACGTTCAGAGGGTAAATAAAGTCTTATACATGTATTAAATCAATATTTATATAATATTCAATAAGTTTTGTTTTTTTACATCTTTTTTTATCAATGTTAAGTCTGTGAGAGGGGAAACACAAGCATATGGTATTAGAGAAAAACATGCATATACTATCAGCAAGATATCTCTTTATGCAAATAATAACCAAAAGTAAACTCTTTTCCTGTGAATAGCTAACACATCAGTAGCTTATTTAAAAAAAATAAAAAAGTTTCTAGTGCTCCCCCTTTAGGAGAAAAATGGCTGCCAAGATGGCCGAAATTGCATGTTTTTGCCCTATGGTTTGTCTTTAAGCTTAAATATTTCCAAGAAGGAGTGAGAAACCCAAATAATTTATTGTGTAGTAATTTATGGTGAACACCTGTACTCTACCAGAAAGTGAGTAAACCTTTGGTTTTATTTTCCGTTTTTTGGAATTGATGTCTCAATTTTAGCAAAATCGGGAAAATCAAATTTTTATGGTTGCAAATTCTAAGAGTACTGTACCTTAACGATTTTCATTATAAACATTGTAGTATTTTTTTTCTGAATGTCTGGGATAACTAGTTTCCATAGATACCTAACACTTTCATATTACATGAGAACAATTTTTAAGAAAAAAAAATTAAATAACATCAATTTCTTGGTATTTTGAGGGGGCGGACAAACTTCGAGGACCTGTATATCTATAAATAAGTGGAGCAGGTAGCTAAAAATTTGGACTTTTTCATGCCTCTATAACATCAATCTGTGTACCAAATTTAAAGAAAATCTGAGTCCGTCATGCAACCAACTTTTATTTTTTTAGGTGAGTTGGTATGGAATCACTCATATATATATATATATATATTAATCTTTATCTACCACTTTATATTATTGGACCACAAAATTTCTATTTCTGGCATGCAGTTTGATATAGCAGATTTTATTTTGTAGCTTTATTATACATATAATTTAGAAAATATAAACGTAGTCAATTCTAAATTTAAAAGCAGTTTTCAATTTATTTGAGATAAGTTAAAGATATAGAAAATACTGTAGTATTTTATTTATTATTCCCTCCCCCTCCCCCATAAACATTATTGTAGGAAAATCAGGGGTAGAGGTATTAAAAGTTTCACAAATTAAAAAAGAAGGTGGATCAAACAAGTCACATAGGTTAAAAAAAAAAAAAAAAAAAAAAAAAAAAAAAAACATTGCATTAAGATTATAATAAATTATTTCAAAACTTTTACAATCTGATATTGGTTTTATTTCTAACAAATATACATATATGTAATTTTTTTCACATTTATGTTGTATTACATTAATCAAGATTTTAAATCACATGTTCTTATTCTGATAAAGGGTCTGACTAAGGCAGGGCCGTAAGGGGCAACTGCTTTAGGCTCCAGTGACGTAGTCCATTTCTGGTTAAATCTTTAAGAGAAGAAATATGAGTAATCTGATCACAAGATGAATAAGAAATTAGATTATTCATTATCAATAATTGTTAAACAGCTTCCGAAAATAATTCAGTTCAATATGAACTACCATACACATCTCACCCCTTCAGAATTGCATCGCCAAATACAGCATGCCAAACCTGCCAAGGCAATTTATTCAACTTTTCCGTAGGGAGCCGGCGCTGCGGCGAGACGCTAGTGGCACGCGTGCCGAACTATGAAACAGTGTCTGGGTCGAAATTTCGGTACAAATGTCAAACTCAGACACATGTGTCGAAGTATGATACCGGTGTCCCGAACTTCGATATTGTATAGAACTCGGCACAAAGCAACGTGTCGACACACTGCGCCGACGCACCGATACATCGGCCATCTCTATGAATCTCGGGGGATAAACTCAAATTATATATTAACTTTTAGACTTGTTTGTAATTCTGTTGCATATTTGTTTTAAACGAGTAAAGTTAACTTGTCCTTCAAAGGGTTATTAAAAATCTCCATTAATGATATTTTATAAATTATCAGTGGTAACTTAATTGATAAATACTGCACCAAAATATTCGTTTTATTATATAAAAAACGAACCGGAAATTTGGCAATTATAATTTAGCAGATAAGCATGATAATTATAGCTTAGTTTCAAGCAGAGTAACAGGATATTTCTATTTGTTTGTTGCTTCTGTCTATTTTTATTGAAAGTATAATCAATGTGAAATCAGAAATTATATATTTTATGGATTTTTTTTTTTTAAACTAAATTGTTACTACAATATTGAGTTAAATGTCACTTACAGACCTCTTTCAATGACCATCGGAAGAGTTGCGTTAAAAATAAAATTTCACTGTCATATTTTTAATTACGCAGTTGCCCAACTTTTTTTTTTTTTTTTTTTTTCCCGGAGAATTTTTGGCCCCGCCTTTAAACCACGCCACTTAATTTACATAATATATTTCTCGAATATAAAACTACGATAAAATAAGAAAAAATTACTCTCAAGGAAAAAGTGTATGAAATAAAGGCGAGGCTAAAAATGCTCCGAATTAAATTAAATTGCTGCCATCTCTGTAATTTTATTTACCTTTTCGAATTTAACTTATTTAGCAATTTTCATCCAAATATTTTTTATAAATTTTAACACATTATAAATGAGAAACGATATTTTTCATTTAGAAATAACAAATAAATATATATATGTGTGTATGTATAAACTAGGCATGTATTTAGACACTCTCCTAAAACAATACACTAATTTAATTCAGTGAATTGCATATTCACGATTAACCATTTAAGTACTGCCGGTATATATTTCTGCGAATGACTTTTTTTTTTTTTTTTCCCCGGGAAAAAATCAGTTAAATTAAAAAAAAAAAGGAAAAAAACCCTTCAAACCACAATAAATAACAAAAGTGTATTGTATAAATTGAATTTTAGTACTTTCAGCGTTAGTCAGGTCCGATAATTACTACGCCTTCGAAATCTAGTACAATTTTCTGCGATCGGCAGATTACCATCAAAAACGTTAGAATCAATCAAGCTATCCATGTGTGCACCGACTATAATATATTGTTGGCTGTGTTGCCAATTTTAACGATATCTTTAGTTCAACGATCTTCAATAGTTTTAAGGAATGATATGCACATAATAGGTGATTCATCTTCCAATTGATGAGGCAAACATTACAAATAAAAAGTAACGGTAGATATTAAATGAAAACGTCCCTAAAATTAACAAAATCGATTTTAGGCTGTGAAATCCGCACATGTACGTTTAACGTTTTCATCATAAAACAATAAGTGCTAAATTATTACTAGCTGTTCATAATACTTAAGCAACTATTTTTTGGAACCCATTGCATGCGGACAACGCAGTCTATGAGTGAAGCATTGTCGCAAAAAAAAAAAAAAAAAAAAAAAAAAATGAGCCGCGCCTAATAAGTAGACATAGTTGGAGTATTTTGCTATGTTGTGCAGAAAGTAATGCTTTTTAGTGTTCCTCACGAACAAAGACTGGTATCACCATATATCCACTGTGATTTATATTATTCACATATGCAATATCATAAATCATGTTTGCCAACTTAGCACCTTTTGGCTACCGAAAAAAACTGAATGCAAATATATATTTTATTTAATCAGTGAACTGTAACGGCTTTCATTGATAAAGTAAAGTAAAAAAAAATGTTATCCAACTTTTACTTTGGCCAAAAGGTGCTAAGTTGGCACCTATATATAAAGTATTCTTTCGTAAATCCAGGGAAGGAACACTGGCGCAGATATCATTCCACTATCAATATAACAATTTTTTTTTACTTCTTATATCAATGATATTATAGGTAGAGAAATTTCATAAAGAAATACCAGTAGAAATTCAGTGCTCTATCCCTGTAAGTCTGTTTGCAACTGATTAAGAATAAGATACTGACGTGTACCTACATCGAAAAAGAAAACAAGAAAAGCAAGAAGGAAAGAAAAAAGTATATTTTAAATACGCTTTTCTTTAGAAATCTTCACTAGTGTAGTACCAGAGCCTCCTTAAGTAGATGCCTAGCGAGTCGCTCGAAAACTTGGCAACAGTACAAGAAGAACATAGCCAGTAGATGGCGCTTGATACCGTACGTAAAGTTATGTTTATTTCCCGCGAGCGCGATGCAATTGAGCTTCAATTGAGTTCTGGTTTATGTTTTATTAATTTAACAAATGTGAGAGGTTTTTTTTTTTTTATAATATGATGTATTGCGTCGTTCCATTTTATAAATCAGACATTAGCCGTGAAAATATATGTTTCCACGAAATACCAAGCAATGCAATTCAGCGTAAAAAATTGCTTCCAAATATTTCCAGACAAGGTATGTAAACTGCATAAATAATTAATGCAATATTGCCAACCCTCCGGATTTTTGAATATCAATAATATTTTTCACAAAAAACATTATTTTTCTTTATTATCGTAAATTGTGTGATTAAGACGAAGATAAATTTAAAAGAAATTATGATATAAAAATTCGAAGGGTTGACACCTCTCTGTTAGTAAGTTAGATTTAACAAATAAAAATAGTTATGCTTATTACAAAATGAAATAAAATTTTTATTTATTGATGTAGGAATACAGAAAAATAACTTGTTCTTAGTTACTTTCAAGTCACTCTATATTGGAGTATTTTGTAGTTTTTTTCATAAAATGAATAAAACTATAAAATACTCCAATATAGGAACAAGATTGATTTATATTTTTTTAATACCACTGTTTTTTAAAGACTTGTGTAAATGCGTATAAAAATTTGATTATTTCAGTTAAATCGAAACAAAAGTGTTGGGAATCTTGAAAAGAAAAAATAGAAAATTTTTATTTCTACTTTTGTTCTTTTTAAAAATATTAAGTTTTAAGATTCAAAACATTACTTTTATTAACCTTTTACCACAGAAATGGAATATGGAATTAAAAATTCATGTAAAAATTAAATATCATGAGTACTGATTTGAAAAATTATCAGAAAAATGAAAAATATCCCCACATCCATACACTCACATATATATACACACAAACACATATACTGGCTAAATATAAATCAGGGGAAAACTCGATATCGAATTTTTGGACCGAACACAATACTTTCATTACCTACGGTAGTAAGGTAATGGAAGTAAAATTATTTCAAGGATGTTATTAATTTGTCCTTAAATTTGCCAATCTTTATCAAATTTTTCAATTTGAAACCTAATACGAGTTTTAAAATACAATTGTGAATTTCCTGCATTTGTTTGTTTTTAAGTTTTTCTGATAATAAATATGCATATAAATCAATCGCTAAAAACTAAAAAAAAAAAAAAAAAGTTTTTTGTATTCAGGGAACCTCAAAACGTGACTTTATTCAAAAACCTGAGTTGAAGATAGAACTTAAAAAAAAATACTTTTTCTACATTATAGGTTCGAAAAATTAATTTTCCTTCTTCAACAGTATTCGTCGACATAAAAAAGTGTACCAAAGCACTTCCGTCAATTACATTCTACAGAAAAGAACGTTTAGCTTAATTTTGGATAGCCCTGTATGTTTTCAATAAACTATGTGCACATCAGATTGTGCATTTAAATTTAGTCTTACATGAAAAACACTTAACACAAAATGAAATACACTTTCAGCATTTTCCAAGTATATCCGAGATAGACAAACCGACGCGCACAGACCAACCGCTAAAAACATTTTTCGTTTCAGGAGACCCCAAAACATGTAAACATAACACAACTTTATTTCGAAACTATCTATCAGTTTCGAAAGCATACCCTCTCGGAACTGGTGGAGCTAATAAAATCTTGGGGAAAAAAAAAAAAAAAACTTTTCGTGCGAGAGAAAACTTATACTCAAGAAATCCTTAATTTTAAAAATTTAAATCTTAATGGTTATTTATTTATTTTTTCTGACGGACTAGACAACAGATTGTTTTCTTCTCCAATTTTTATTACTGAATGTTAACTTATCTCGTTAATGTGCTGGTCTATTTTTCTTATAAATAATATAAAATTCTCGATTTAAGAAAAATAATTCACACCTAATAAGGTAAAAATGTAACGTAAAGGACATGACCAAAAAAAGAAAAAAAAGACATGATTTTAATAATTTATCATTATAAATTATTCATTCTAAACTGAACTCATTTAAAGTTCAGAGATTTTAATTTATATAAACGAAACTTTCATCTGATATCTATATTAAAAAAATTTTTGAAATTTTTATTGAATAAATATATAAAAAATAATTTAATCGCGTGATAGACATGCCATGTTTTTGCTTATTTAATTTTAAATTTCGTTTTTTAATTAATAATATATTTAAAAAAAAAAAAAAGGTGTTATTTATTTGATACGTTGTAATTCAATTAGTTGAAAAGCTAAAATAGGTCTTGTCCACTTTCGAAGAAAATTAAACCCTATACTTTTTTAAATATAAATATTTGAATATTTTTTTTTGAAAATATTTACGATAAAGCACTTTCACATCATTTTTTGAAATTAAAAGAAAAAAAAAAATACAATTTTGGACTTTAAATTGAAATTAATATCTAGATTTTATATGAAAAATATAACTTATCTATGAAACAGAAGAAAATTGTTGCTCTGCGTAGGTGCTGTCACCTAGCGTTAGTTTTGTTTTTTAAATGTTGCCTAATTTAACATTGGGATTCAAAGCGCGTGGAAGGCATCTACTTAAGGAGGCTCTGGTAGTACAATGCTTTTTCCGCATAGAATATTACGGTTATTACTTTTTAAAAATGGTGTTTATATATATATATTAAAAAAAAAAAAAAAAAAAAAAAAGAGCGCACAGTTTCCTAAGATTTCTATTCGTAAAAAGTGAATTTACAAATAATTGTAGTTTGTTAAATGCAATTTTGCAAAATCAAACATGTTAAATTAGTCTTGTTTTACTTAAAGCACACCTATTTTTATGAAAATGGTTATTTCAAATTTTTATTTCTGATGGCTTTTAATGATCACTCATATTTTAACTGAAATCTTTTAATAATCAAAAGTGAAGGACACGTTAAAATTATCAAAAGAAACAGTAACAATTCATCTTAGATGGTTTAGTAAATGAAGAAAATACAGTTAATAAAGGATTATAACAACTAATAACTTAAAATAGTGAATAATAATGTATGTTTAAAAATCAAAAGCTCCATTTGTGTTATTATTCTGAACATATATATATATATATATATATATATATATATAAATTATTAAGTGTTTTTAAAATATATTAATCTACTATTTTAAGGTTAAGAAAATAAAATGAAATTTCTATCTGCGTTAATTTCCGCTTCATAATAACAAAACGTGTACTTCTGCAAAGATTTATTTAACTCTTTGCCGGCCCTATTAAATTTCACTCCACTGGTTAGCATTACAAAAGTCATGAACTTGTATTCAATATCCACCACTAAATTTTATTTGAAACGATTTTCTAATCACCTCGAAAACTATTCGTCCACTATACATATGAAATATTATTACTCAAAATTATTGGTGGCAGCTGAATAAAAAGAGCATCTAAATTTTTGAGAAATTTGTTTAGAGCGCTTTAGAGCTTTAGAGCTGGCAAAGGTTTAAGTAATTATAGTTAACATACATGTGCATTTACTTTATTAGAAAAAAAGATAGTGATAGTGGAACATAAAATAAAAGAAAATACAAACCGTCTGTTAAGTGTTACTAAAAATTTGCTATTTGTTTATTTCTAAATGTTCGAAGTACCTGTAATTTTCCTGAAGTTTTTTATCTTTATTAATTAATATATTGAGGATTTTTAAATTAGAAATGGTATGAACTGAGCGTGACACCAGCCGACGTTCAATTTTTTTTCACCCCGAAGCATCTCCATCCTATCATTTCAATATTTCGATTAATCGATGATATGGATATACGATTATTAGCTGTATTCAACTTCAGTTAATTGCAAAAAAATTAAACACTACATTCAATAAGATTTATAAAAATCAGTTTAAGCCGAAAATTAACTGAATTTCATAGGATCGAGAAATATTCAGAACTTTAGAACATCTTACATCTATTAGCATGACAGTGAATAAAGGCACAATAAACCCAGGGCCTGATTAAGGGGGAAGCACACATTATCTCCGCTCTCACCGGAATATTTTTACAATTATTTTTTACTTCATGTCATAGAAATTCCATGCTTTGACGAGGAAATATTTTTTATAAAAAATGAACGGTGTAAAACAATCCAATTTACTCACCGTTATTAGACACCAGAATTCTTTTAAAATAATTTTTAATGAGAATTTTCTGTTTATACTAGGAGGAAAGTATTTGTTAAAAAATAATGGTGTAAGTATAAATAATGTGTGCTTCCCTCTTAATCAGGCTCTGAATAAACCTCAGATATAATTCGAAATTTGGACTCAAGCTGACGTCTGCAATTACAGCAACAAAGAAAAAGCAATCAAGTCATTCGGAAATTTGATGAAAGTTGGGTATCCAGCAGATCGTTCTGTGAAGAGTACTCAAGATATTTGGTTTTCGTGTTTAAAAAAAAAAAAAAATCACCGCAATATTGGCCGACTTGGCTTATCCACATCGGCCAGTATTGTAAAAAATCTTGACATTTTTGCATTGGCCAGTGCAGCAGAAACCAATGTTGGCCGAAAATGAAATATTCCTCTTTCATACCCTCCTTAACTAGTTAAGGAGGTATGCCTCTTTCCGACTTCAGTCACTATTGTTGTACTGCTTGGGTATAAATGAAACAAATAGTAACATGTGATGTCCTCCTAAAGTCAATATAAAAAACATTTTTACAGTAAATCGAAAATAAATGATAGGAATGATGTGTAAACGTGGCAACCCGTGTTTCTGAAGATACTCATTTTATTCGTGCAAAAATTTACATAAGTCATAATACATAATTTTATCGAATATGAATTTATTAATAATTTTCATAATTAAAAATATTTTTTAATTAAAAATATTCATGGCATTTCTTTGGGTCACTTCATACTAACAAATAAAGAAACAAAAATTTAAGTCTAAAAATGTTTGGGACGATACGAATAATGCTTGTATGCATATTTTGACGGCTTATAACTCCCTGAAAAATTAAGAAATATATAAACTACACAATTTTTCGTGATGATTTGATTTGATAAAAATAATTTAAAAAAAATTATGAAAAATATGGTTTACCATTGAAAAAACGAAGTTGATACCATTTTTAATATGTAGACGACGTTTTCAGCCAAATCTAACTATACTCTTATGAACTACATATTATTACAAATCGATCAGGACAAACCGCATGTTCTTAAGCTATCTTACGGCGGATATAGCTAGGACACAGTTTTTACTTCGTTTGTTTACTGCAAAATGAATCCATTCGTGCGAACAGATATTTCTTGAAGAATTTCAAAAAATTAAAAAGCTCAATAGAAATAATTTTAATTTTTTTTAATACTTTTTTTTTTCTTAATATTGTTTCTGGTATCAGCAGTTTTAGTCTAGCACAAAGATAATAAAACGTTAAAAACTCGTAAAGCACATGATATTACCATGGCTGCAAATATTTTAATTTATTCCGGAGCATTTTTAGCTCCGCCTTTGTTTCGCGCCACTTTATTTTTAGAATATTTTTTACCAATATATAACAATGAGAAAATGAGAAAAATTTACTCTTAAAAAAAAAAAAAAAAAAAAAAAAAAAAAATGATGGTATGGAATAAGAGCGGAGTTAAAAATTTTCCGAAATAAATTAAAATATTGGCTGCTATGTATTACATACAAAAAATTTATATTTTTCTAAGATGCCACCCTTACATTCACACCCGTTTCAGGAGAAATTTTAAAAGATTTTTATTGGCTGGCATAGCTGCCAATATTTAAATTTATTCCGGAGTAATTTTAGCCCCGCCTCTAATACGTAACACTTATTTTTTAAAAGCAATTTTTTCTTATTTTATCGAAGTTATGTATTGAAGAAAATTTTTCGATAAATAAAGTGGTGCTAATTAAAGGCGGGGCTAAAAGTACTCCGGAATAAATTAAAATATTGGCAGCTACGTGCTAGTCATACGAATTTGAATCGGATTCTAATACAATATCTCAGGCCTACTAACGGCTAGAGTAGAACATCTCAGGCACTAGCAAACTCGGCGATTTTTAATGGAATTGTGTGTTTCATAATTTCCTAAACTTGATTTACACATGCGTATACAATATATGACTGTGTGACATTCAGTCGTGAAATTTATTTGAAAATTTTTATAGAACTTAGCTATAGAACTATTTTACAGATTTTATCTAAATATTTAATAATATAGATCATACCTGCATTTCGTTTAATTTCAGTATGAACTAGCTTGCACAATAATCTGGTGTCAATTGGCTATAATTTAACGGGGTTATTCTCTACGTTTCAGTAATGCTATATCAAATGTGTATTTTGTGTAATAATACAGGGAATCAGAAATGTCTTTATTTCAAATCCTACTTTTTAAATGTATTATTAAGTAATCGTTGCCAGTGTTATTTAATAAAAGGTTCCACTTTACACATAGTAATTTATTATGCTTTTTTGAATTATGAAACATACTTTATACGGATGGTGCTGCTGAATCCTGCTAGATTTACATTGTGGCTTCCGTGAAGCATGGTCACGTCCAACTGGATCCAGGAAGTAATTGTAAAATTATCCCAAGCCAATTTAGTTTGAATTACGCGGAATTAATTAAGGAAATAGCCCCGTTTTATGAGATTAAAATTTAAGATGTTTCTATAACTCTTACAGGATAAAAAAAAAAAATATTACAAGTAATATTCCAAATACTTAAACTGTATAGAAATACAATCGCATCGGAAATATATTCATTGAAATATAATCGCAAGCTACGAAAAAATGGAATAAAAGACAAATCATATTACTTACAAAAACGTCTTTAAATAAATGATGTACACTGATGAAAAACAATATATTATATGCAAATATTATAAGATGCCAACAAACAGAACGATTAATTGGATCGAAATAAATTAAACAAACTTCACCTTGTCACAAAATAATTATAATTACATCTGCCGTGAATGAAGCAGGGTCGTACTCTCCGCCCATTTTCAGGACATCTCGAATTATAAGATATATGAGCTGCCGAACCCGACATTTATTTCTGTTTTATTTATTTAACTTATGGTTTTTCACATGTGGACAGAGAGTCAATAGATTATCAAGCGGTAGTTGCTGTTTCTCCCATCAAGTTTTAATTTTGAGTTACTTTATTTTATTATCTTTCATTTTTTAAATTTTTTATTTACTTTTATATTTATATATTGTAAATTTAGCTTAACAAAATGTTCAGCAATAATTTGATCAAATAACTCCTAAAATGGACATAAAATGTTTTTATTTCCCTCAAATCATATGAAAAGAAGAAGAAAATTACTGCGATAAATGCGCCAAGCGTTAAAGATGGCTTCTTCAAAAGCAAAAGATGGCGACTAATCTTTCTGCTTCTTATACTCATAGTTACGAACTTAGTACCTTTTGACGACCGAAAAATGAATGAAATAGAAAAACTTATTTCACTTAATCATTGAACTGCAATGGATTCCACTGATAAAAAAAAAAAAAAAATCCTCTGGCTTAAAAGTGCGAAGTTGGAAACTATAATTATAATATACATGATTCATATTCATACTGACAAGCCTTTTTTTTTTCTTTCAAGAATATTTCTACCAGTATTTTTATACAAAATATTGCCTTTTAAGTTTTAACACTTTTTTTTCCCGTATTAAAAATTTCTGTATAATGTTCTAGCATAGCCTCCTTAAGTAGATACCTGTCGTGTGGCTCATAAGCTTGGTAACAGTTCAAGCGGTAGACAGCGCCACCTGGAACAGATTGCGCAAATTTTTTATTCAACTCTCACCAAAAATTTTTAAAAGTAGGATTTGAAATACAAAGAAGGCGAATAGAACGGAAGAAACGTCGATTTTATATATTACATATCACTTCTTAAAATTATTGGAGACAGTTGAATAAAAAAGTCGCGCAATCTGTACCAGGCGGCGCTGCCTACCGTTCGACTTGTTGCCAAGTTTAAGAGCCACGCGACAGGCATCTAGTTAAGGAGGCTATGGTTCTAGCAAATTCAGTAAATCCAAATATTGTAGAAACCATGGCATAGGCCGCTAAATTTGAGGAATGAGAATATTTTCGTCTTATTTATAATAATCTCTTTACTGCTTTAACACGATAGATTACTATAAATATATGATAAATCTTTCTGTAGGAAAATAGTGGTAGGAAAAACGATGCAGTCGGAAAACAACATATTGCGGAAACATAATAAAGGCGAAATTTTCTGCTGTGCATCTATTAGACAACTACAGCATTTTCCCACATATTGGATTAATAAAAAAAGTAATAATAGGAAGAAGAGTTCGCTCATAAACATCTTTGCGTATAGGATATTTTGATGACGATGATTGTAGATGACCCTTTGTTATTTAAGTTAAATTTGAAAACAGCTTTAGAATTCTTGCGATGCGAAACGCTAATAACAGGTGCTATTTTGGGGAAAAAACAACTGTGTTCTGGGGAAAAGTTGAACGTCTTATCTGGCAACACTGGTTCAGCTACTGTGAGGGATATTAAAGCTCCACCAAGTTCGAGACGAATCTGCTGCTATCAGCAGAATAAGATGTTCAGTATGAGAATTAACCAAACATTTGTGAATATGCAAACTACGATTGTAGTTGTTGCTCGCATGCAAAGGTGCTTTAAAACGAGCTTTAAAAATTTAATATGTTCTGACTATGTTCTATGAGCTCGTAAACAAATTAATTTTCGATTATTTACATTAAGAGAATTATCATAGTTTATTTCTTCTCTCTCTCCCTTTCTCTCTTTATTTATTTATTTATTTAATTTTAATAGTTGCTCTTGCAATTAAATTAACATTCACATTTTAAAAAAATACGTGACAAAATATTACAAGTTGTTTGTAATGCTTGATCAAATAGATTTTTTTTAAACTGTTTTTCGAGCGCAGGTCACACAAAAATACAACTGGGTGATTTCATGGAAAAAAACAGACATCAGCCACACATAGAGCTAGCATTTCCACTATTTTTACCACCACTATTATCATGCAGAAATATTAAAGCAAGCCTGCCAACCACCTCATTAATAAGAGTAAATTTGTTAACGTTCCTTGGAAAAACGACCCCTTTTCCACACCACTTTAAATTTAGAATAATTCTCTCCAAATGTTATTACGATTATATAAGAATTTAAAAAAAAAAAAAAAAAAAAAAAAATGGCTGTTATGGAAAAAATTGGCAAGTACTAAAAATTTTACGCTACATAATGAGATGATTGAAAGATAAGTTAATAACACGTAAATTGTAATCAGGGTTGCCAACTCCAAAAAACTTATTCCACTAAACTCAAGTTGAAAATCTCCTAAAAGTCCCTGAATCTTTTGTGAAAATCCCTTAAAAAAGTCCCGAAATATTCAGCTCGAAAATTCAAGAAAACTTCTTTTCTGTTTTGTGAATCTGCTTCCAACAATCCAATGCACGTTTTTTTTTTTTTTTTTTTTTTTTTTTTAAATAATCCAAATTTTGATTGGGAAACCTCTGGTGATATGAAACATGTAAATTTGTATTAATATTTTATGGCGAGTTTTTGTTTTAAATGTACGAAAAACGCTTGTAGAGACGTGAAAACCCTCCCTGTTTGTATGGAAAATTTAAAGACGTACTAATAACTCTGCTTAATTCTAAAAAAAAAAAAAAAAAAACATGTGAAAATAAAAATGCACAAATACTTTATTAACTTATTCGTTTTAGTTAGATAGTAGAAATTTTTAAATTAAGACATTTTAGTTAGATATTAGAAAACTAATTCGACATTTAAATTTTAAGTGAAATAGATTAAAATCATTATTAAAAAAAGTTGCATACATTAGACATTACATTAAAAATCATTAAGCATATAATTTCAAACATTATCGATCGGACTTCACTTCGTATAGTTTGAAAATTTTTGTTCCTCCTTCAATGTAAGAACTCAAGTTACGCATATGAAACAGTAAACGTATTTTTTCTTAATTACTTAATTTCAAGTAACTGAAGCATATATACATAGCTGCCAATATTTTAATTTATTCCGGAGTACTTTTAGCCCCGCCTTTATTTCGCACCACTTTATTTATAGAATAATTTTCTTCAATATATAACGTCGAAAAAAAAAAAAAAAAAAAAGACAAAATTACTTTAAAAAAATAAGTGGTACGAAATAAAGGCGGGGCTAAAAATACTCCGGAATAAATTAAAATATTGGCAGGTATGTATATATAGTGGATGCATTCATATAATCTTAACAAATGTGAAAAAATACAGTGCGTTGCATGAATATAAACGCACCTTAGCTTTAAGAATTAGATTGGTATAGAAGTGTAATAAAAAAATATGAATAGGTGACACTTGATGCAAACTGTATGTGTATGATTCAAGAAATGAAAATAAGAGGCAAATCAATGAAAGACCAATATGATTTTTTAGAAAATAATTTTATTGAATTTATGACAAAAATACATGTTGCATGAATTTAAATGCACTTGTAAATAATAAATAACTGAGTAACAAATACTGTATCTAATACTTTGTAAAGCCACCATGGGTTTCTAGAACAGCCAGTAAATGCCTTGGCACTGACTGATATAGTGGCATGAGATCATCCAAGCTGATTGTCTTCCAAGCTAATAGAATGTTCGATTTTAGTTCATCTTTCGTGTTAAACTGCCTTCCGTTTACGTAAACACGGCGAACCAGAATACCCCATACGTTCTCAATTATATTTAAATCGGGGCTTTTTGAGGGCTAATCCTGAAATCTTATTTTATTGTCACGGAACCCTTTTTTTCACGATATGTGCTGTATGTACAGATGCACAATCTTGCTGAAAAATATAATTTCTTCCAGCTTTCTTAACTGCTTGACGGCGGAGGTTCCTTGTGAGCATCTGGACATAATCTACAGAGTTAATAGTGTTCTCCACGAACTCTAATTCGAAAGTCCCTTTAACCTATGGCTTCCCGCACCATGACAGACCCACCTCCAGATTGACGTTTTGAACAGTACATTTCTTCTGTTCTCAAATCATGCCAGTAGCTATGAAATCCGTCCGGGCCATCGAGATTAAACTGTTTTTCATCTGAGAAGATGAGTTTTTTCCAATTTAATCGATCTAGATTCCATTTTCTTGCCCATTCCAACCGCATATCCTTGTGCTTTTGAGTGAGGGGTGGTTTCGTCTTCATTTTCTTAAATTTAATGAATGTTGCAGCTTTGATAGTTCTCTATATGGTTCTAAGATTCTAAGACGGAAAGAAGCCGCTCACCACTATGCAGTGGTTTTGAGCGATTTTAACCTTTAGAGAGGGGCTCCAAAGCCACTGTGGAGATTCAGAAGAGCCCGTCTCCAAAGGTTAAGCCTCCCCCGTTGTTTATTGCATAGCAAATAACAACAACAAAAAAAAAAAAAAAAAAAAAAAAAGAAAAGAAAAAAGAAAAAAAAAAAAAAATTACAAAGGTCGCCAGAGCAGAGCTCTCCCGCGACAAAAGGCGACAAAGTTGCATGAAAGTGAAGAGGACAGGAGCTAAGTGGAAGTCTAATTACAAAGTTCATTCAGATAATGTACAAATTTCACAGTCTTTATACAATGTTCTCGCAGTCTTTATATCAAGCCCAAACACCCTAAGAACAATGTTGGTTAGCAACATCATGCGCAGGATGATTGCTTTCCAAGAGCACTTCAGTGGAATTCTGTAGCTTCAGACATGACCAGTATTCGCCATGTAGGAGAGGAGGAAAAATTAAGGAAAAATAGAGAAGGAATTTAGTTTGTTGAATTTGATAAATCTTGAAGGAAGGCATAGATGCGCTTTAAATTGAGCCGTAGGGGCTTTCTAGTTATTATATTGTTCAGCCAGGTTGCTGGTCTAGGGTTAGGGTTCCTTAAATGGTAAGGTATTGTAAGTTGACAGTGAAAGTAGTAATGTTGTGCAGTCCCCTCCTCACCGCATGAGCATAAGGGTGATCGTCGGCAATGAAATCTGTGGAGGTATTTGGGGAAGGGGCCATGACCTGACAGAAAGGCAGAGATTTCTGGAGAGAGGTCACAAATATTGAGTGAGACATTTGGTATTAGCTCGTGAGTGTATCTCCCTTTTGGAGACACACTCCAGAGACTCTGCCAGTCATTAATTAGTTTTTGATTTAGGTGATATTTTATGTAGGAAGGGGGAGCTGGGAGTGAATAGGCTATGTCACTAGATTCTGTTGCTGATTTTGCAAGAGAGTCCGCTATTTCATTTCCGACGACCCCCTTATGGGCAGAAACGTGTGCCAGGGAGATTTTAGTTTTTAATTTTGAGAGCTTTATTTTAATATCAATTACTTGTGGGTGTCTGCTCTTGTGGCGAGCTATGGCCTGCAGGCTCGAGAGGCTATCACTGAAGATTGAGATTTGATTATAGTCTGGAGAGTTATTTTCTGACCACTCAACTGCCTTCAGGATGGCAAAGAGCTCAGCCTGAAAGACCGAATTGTGGTCTGCGAGCCTGCCTGCCCACTGATGGAGAACTTTGTTATTGTTTAAAACGCAGAGTGCAGCTCCCACTCCATGATCGGTTTTGGAGCCATCAGTGTAGATCGCCAGTTGAGCAGACGGGGAGAAGCTGTTTTTTGCACAATTTATGAAAAGGGAAGCAGCATCCTGAGCTGGGTGTATTTGCCAGCTGTTAGAAAGCTGTTGGACATGAATATTAGGGAGGAGGGTGTCTGTGAGAATGGAATTATTTAATTGCAGGACGTTAGTTTTGTTAAAGTTGTATTTTAATTGGAGGTGAACATGTGGAATACCAGTGATGACTGTGAGGGCATCAGTAGAGATTGTTTTGTAACCTCTAGAGATTTGGATCAAAAATATTCTCTGTATTGAGTTAAGTTTATTCGACGCTGCTTTGGTGAGGTTGCCCCCCCCAAATGCCAGCGCCGTAGGTTAGGATCTTTTCTATTACTATTTTATACCAGGTTTTTAGGAAGAAGGTGGATATACCCCACCTCTTACCTGCCATTTTTGCTGAATTGTGGAAGATTTTAGAAATTTTTATTTTTAGGTCTTGTATGTGTGCCAGCCAGTTTAGGTTTCTATCTATTGTGATTCCCAATATTTTTAGTTGTGAAACATGACGGACACTGACGCCATCGATCCTCATCACTGGGTTCCGTTTAAGGAGTCTTGGGAAGGAGAAGGTTAATGCTTGCGTTTTCGAGGGTGAGAGTGTTAGATCTGATTCTATTAATAGGGAGCTGAAGAGGGAGAGGGCAGCCTGGGCCTGTTCCTCCAGAACTTTTCTCGTTAAACCCGAGAGAATCACAGAGAAGTCATCAGCATATGCGAGGGTTTTAAAACCCTCTGAGTTCATTTTTAGAAGAATTTTGTTGGCCACCAAGTTCCAGAGGATCGGGCCTAGGCACGATCCCTGGGGGCAGCCCTTAGATTGTGGAAAAACACTGTAGTTAGGGCCACAGTTAATCAAGATTTTCCTGTTGCAGAGGTAAGAGCTGATGACTCCCGCAAGATTTCCCGGGCAGTTCAGTGTTTGTAGAGTGTGTAGGATGTGTGGCCATTCGATGTTGTCGAAAGCCCCTTTAATGTCAAGTGAAATAAGAGTGGTGTACTTTCCAGACTGAAAGTTAAGAACGCAGGAGTTTAAAATTTGCTGCAAAGCGAGTTCACATGATCTGCCCTCTCTGAACCCGAATTGGTTGGGGTGTAGAAGATTATTGGATTCCAGGTAGAAATTTAGTCTATTGACAATGAGCTTTTCTAGTAATTTGCCTATTGTTGGGAGCAGGCAGATCGGTCGATAGGAGGAGGGTTCAGAGGGAAGCTTCCCTTGCTTCAGAAAGTACACCACTTCACCCCTTCTGAGAATTTCTGGAAAATATTGTAGTTTGAGGCATAAGTTTGTCCATGTGTGAAAAATATATGTGAGTGTATTGAAGGAGTGTCTAAGGATTCTGAAGTCTATGCTGTCAGGGCCAGGGGCCTTATTTACGTTAAAGCTATAAAGAGCAGCCCGGATTTCTGCCTCCGTGAAGGCTTCGTCCATGGGACCTGAAAAATTTGGAATATGGGGGCTGGTGAATTTACTCGGAGGGAAGAGAACTGAGGTGATATATTCTAGGTTGTTGTGTTTAGAGGAAAGAGCTGGAGGACGTTCAAGTTTGAGTTCTGTTGGTGTGAAAAATTTATTGCTATAGAATTTCTGTGCAGTGCCATGGATGTTTGTTTGTGTTGTGCAAAAATGTTTCCATGCGTTATGTTTTGCAATGTTTATTTGTTTTTTTAATGTTGCTGAGAGTTGGCGGATTTTGAGTTTGTGTTGCATTAGATCTGAGGGGTTGATATATTTTTGTTGTCTCCGGAGTGCTGTCAGGCGGTTACGCATGGATCTGAGTTGAGGGGACCAGAAATTGTAGGTGAATTTCCGTCCCGATTGTTTGAGCCTGAAGGCTGAAGAGGCAGCAGCGTGTATTGTGGAGATAATAGAAGAGGTTACATTTTCTAAGTCTTGGGTGTTCCTTACTGTACTTATGGTGCTAGTTAGTTTATCGGTGGATAGTTTAAGTACTTTATTAAATTTTGAGAAGTTGCCACGTTTTGTAGCAAACCTTCGAAGAGTTGATTTAGTTGGTGAGGATTTTAGGGTATATGTTATGTATTTATGATCTGAGCAGTTGGCTATATCCAGGACCGACCAGTCGTTCATTTTGGCGTATGTTTTCGGGTTTACTAGTGTGAAATCAGGCCAGCCTTTGGCATCGCATTTTTGGAAGGTCGGTTGTGAATTTTCAATGTTAGCTAGACAGAGGTTGTTTATTGTGATGTATTCTATGAGGCTGCTTCCTCTTGCATCCTCACGGGGAGAACACCACAGAGGTGAATTTGCATTGAGGTCGCAGCCACATAGAAAGAGTGTTTTGTGATTGATTAAGTGCTGCCACTCCTGCATGCAGTCCTCGAAATCTGCAGACGGGGCTGCGTATGAACTGCCAACGTACAATTCACCTTCATTGGTGGTCATAGTTATAAAAACACAATGCTCCCCAGTGAAGAGGTGAGTGTAGGTGAGGTCTTGTGCTGCGATGACAATGTGTGCTGAGTGTTGGACGGACTCAAACCTGGACCAGGAGGAGGGAAAACCATACAGATCACCCTCTTTAGTGCAGTAGGCATCTTGCAGCAGCCCGACATCAACAGAGTTCTTCTCCATGAATTCTCGTGCTGCCGAGTTTGCCGCCCTACAGTTATTGAGGTTGATCTGCAGGATTTTCAGGTTATTGAACGAGGTGAGAGGAATTGAGGGTGCTGCTACTGGGGGAGGAGAGGAGGAAACTGATGATGAGGACATTGGAAATAGGACAGAAGGTAGAGTTTAGAAAGGTTGAAGGAGCTTACCTACTGGCTGAGACTGGTTGATGTCTGGGTGGAGAGTTGACCGCCTGGTTGTATCCGTAGGCAGGGTCGTAGAAGGATGGGAATTCTCCATATTGTGGAAAGGTGGGGTCTTGATATCTCCAGTAGCGCATGTGGAATATAGAATCCCTTGCTTGTTGCTGAGAGCTTGGGTAGATTGGTTCTCTTAAGAGTGATTGTTGTTGGTAGCTTGAGTCGTGGAATTGTTGGTGAGGCTGTGGTCTTGGAAGTTGTGATGGAGCTGGTGGTGGAGGGTATTTGTCTTCTAGTCTGGTTCTTAGTTCTTTGTAGATTCTATTATAGGTTGGACATTCTTTTGAGTAGGACGGATGTTTAAAGTTGTGTTTTGTACCATTGGTGGAGTTCTCCCTCATGCAGGTGATGCAGGCTGGAGGGTTGGAGCAACTGTTAGTTGGTTCATGTTGCTGACCGCAGTGGGCACATATGGGCATAGAGCTGCAGGTACCAGCAGAGTGCCAGAGCTCTTGACATCTTGAACATCTCTGAATACTAGTGAAGGGTCTCACCCGACATCTAAAGAGACCCAGCTGGAGGAAGCCGTCTCGTAAAAGGTCTTCTGCCATGGGTTCCGGTATCGAAATTATGTGATTGATTTTGTTGCTGCTTTTTGATTTTTTCTTGGCTATGTATTTGTTTGAGCTTGTGTGATCAATTGGTAGGTTTAATTGTTCTATGGTGGTAACTTTAATTCTGGATTCCTCAACACCCTCTGGAACGTTTAGTATGATGATTTTGATGTTTTTGATGATCTTCTGTTGTACTCTTAGGTTGTGTAAAATAAAACGGTTACTGTTTAACTCTTCCTGTAGTCGTTTGGCTTCACTAGGGGAGTTGGTGGTAATATCGATATGTTTTTGCTTGATTCTTATTTTTAGGTTATTGGATGTGGTTGTTAAATTTTGTTTTTTGATGGCTTTTAATATGTCTGACCCTGAATGAAAACTCTTGGTAGAGGTGACCGCCAGGGTGCTCTTGTACCAGTGTAGAATTCGTTCCAGGTCGGAGTGGGGTGTGGGGCTAGTAGAAGATGTGGTGCTAGTAGAAGATGTGGTGCTGTTGGCTGTAAATGTAGGAGTAGTTGGGGATGGTGAGGATGTGGACGCTGACGCGGAGTCCTCCGCTGCATTTGTTGTTAATATTTTGTGTGCTGTGGGAGGTTTTGAGGCTCTGCCTGTGCGTTGTTCTTTATTTTCAGAGTTGCCCACTGGGTCAGGATTACTTTCCAGAAGAGATAGGATAGCTCCTTGAGATGATTGTATTTCTTGCAGGATTGATTTTGTTCTTTTAAATTGGTCATTAATGTTGTCGTTTAGTTTCTTTAAGTCTTCTGTGTTTTTTGAGACTTCTTCTGCTGGTGACTGTTCAATCTTTGAAGTTGGGGAGGAATCTTCTGTTTGAGAAAGGGCTTGAATTCGGAGGAGTGCGCTTTTTAATGACACAAGAGGTGCCTTGCCACTTCTTAGCCTGGTTACTTTAATTAAGTCTATTGCTGCTGCTGCGATTTCAGAGATGGATGTGTAGCTTCTGAAGTTTTTAAAATTACTCTTAGGCATTTTGGAAAGTGTTAAAAAGGCTTAACGCAAAAGAAAATGCAGCCGTTAGATTATAATTACAGCTTTTAAACTCTCAGAATATTTTACTGTAGCCCTGTAAATCTGAAAGTTAATGATATCATATTCTATACAAAACAATATTTTAGAATATTAATAATACATGTCAATGCTTTTAAGATTTTTTGTAGTAGAAAGTTTTTTTTAATATAACTTTAAAAAAAATTCTGTCCTAAAACGTAATACATTGGCCTTTTTTTTTATTATTGTTGTTGTTGTCCCTGTAAACAAACTAGTTGTACAGGACCTATTAATGACATTACAAATAGGGAACATTCCATAGGAAACATGAATGTATTATTTTTAAAAAATTCTCAAAATATTCACGGATGATAGGAGCCGGAGACAAACAGATAGAAAGGTAGACAATCGGACTGACAGATGCACAAATTGAAATCATATTCCCTCTAAAATTATAAGAAAGTGTTAAAACGCTCATGTAAACAAAAGTGCAATTTCAGCAAATTTTTATCAATACCTCTTAATGTAGCTGATTTTTTTTTTTTTTTTTTTTTTGTGTTGCCCTTTAAATCTAATGCTAACCATACTATATTACATAGAAGGCACACTCTTTTGTGCATACGAATTATATTTCAATTGCATTAAGCTTTGTGGAAGATAAAATTATTAAAATTTGGTTTATAAAAATAACTCTCATACAACACAATGCTTTGGAGTACTTTCAAGTGTCTTGTACACAAACCAGTTAGAAATGTACTCTACTTTACATTGGAAACATCTGATAGGGAATTGAATAACATATTAAAATTTCATTAAAGTTTCTATACATCAAAGGTATTAAAATATGATTTATAGAAACTACTCTCACTGAACAACAATGCTTTCGAATACTTTTGGGTGACCCTGTACACAAACCAGAAGAGGTAATAATTCCATTTTCAATAGGGAACATCCGATAGTGAACTGCAATAAAATATATCGGATTAAAGAAATTCCATTAATATTTAAGGGAATTAGAGCGCAGAAAAACAAATAGCGAGACAGACAGACGCACACAAGAACAGTCAGACATATACACAAATTGAAATTATATGCACACTAAAAAATGATAGGAAGTGTCAAAAACGCTTAATGTAAACGAAAGTACAATTCTAGCAATTTTTTATTAGTAGCTCTTAATATAAATGAATATTTTTGTGTCACCCTGTAAATCTAATGCTAATCATGCTATATTCTATGTAAATCATTCTTTTGTGCATATAAATAACATATTTCAATTTCATTAAGATATGTGTACAGTAAAGGTATGAAAATATGATTTATAGAAATACCTCTCATAGAACACAATGCTTTGAAATACTTTCGGGTGCCCCTGTACACAAACCACTAAAGGTATAAACTCCATTTTCAAAATGGAACATCCGATAGTGAATTTGGATAACATATATCAGTTTCAAGAAATTCCACAGATATTTACGGGAATTAGAGCGCGGAGAGGCAGACAACGGACAGACAGACAGACAAACCGAAGTCATTAACACTTTTCAACCTTGTTGAGAAGTGTTTAAAATGTTAGAAAGTGTTAAAAACGCTTAATGTAAACGAAAGTACACTTTTAGCAAATATTTATTAATAGCTCTTTATATAACTGAATATTTTTGTGTCACCCTGTAAATCTAATGCTAATCATGCTTTATTCTATGCAAAGCATTTTCTTTTTTGCGTATAAAAAACACATTTCAATTTCATAAATCTTTGTGCAAAGTAAAGTTTTTAAAATTTAGTTTATAGATATATCTCTCATAAAACGCAATGCTTTGGAATACTTTTGTGTGTCCTTGTACACTAATCAGTGGTAGTATTTGCTTAATTTTATACAGGAAACATCCGATAGTGAACGTGAATAACATATTTCAATTTCATTAAGATTTGTGTACAGTAAGGGTATGGAAATATGGTTTATAGAAATGCCTCTCACAGAACACTTTGTTTTGAAACACTTTTGTGTGTCCCTGTACACAAATCAGTGGTGGTATTTACCCCATTTTATACTGGAAACATCCGATAGTGAACTTGAATAACATATTTCAATTTCATTAAGATTTGTGTACAGTAAGGGTATGGAATTATGGTTTATAGAAATGCCTCTCATAGGACACAATGCTTTGAAATATTTTAGGGGGTCCCTGTACACAAACTAGTAGAGGTATAAACTCCATTTTAAATAGGGAACATCCGATAGTGAACGTGTATAACATATTTCAATTTCATTAAGATTTTTGTACAGTAAGGGTATGAAAATATGGTTTATAGAAATGCCTCTCATAGAACACAATGCTTTGAAATAATTTCGGGGGTCCCTGTACACAAACCAGTAGAGGTATAAACTCCATTTTCAATAGGGAACATCCGATAGTGAACTTGAATAACATACACTAAGCGACAAAAAAAAAAGCCGCACTTGGATGTTTTCCTTTTCGCCTTATACAACCGCCAATTTTATCGTTTAAAAAGCAAATTTTCGAACAGATTTTACTATGTTGTACTCCACATACACTTTAGCTTTGAGTCCAGTGTTAAAAACAAAATGCAATTGTCAGGAAAATTGTAATTTAACAACTTATTTCAAAAATGGTAAGAATATGGCAGTTAACGATGCCACAAAAAGTATTAATTTTTGAATGAAAATCAAAAAATATTTTAATACGTGAGAGGGCAAAATAATTAAATGTTAACGAAATATTGGTAAAAGGGTTTTCAGCAAGATATGAAAGTTTTAGGCCGTTTAAACTGGAAGTATGGTTTTAGGTGGCCACACTGCTCATCCAAGCGAGATGACAGTAAGTTAAAAAGCCATTGCTTATAAAATCGGTTTGTATTACATTTAGAACATAAAAGAGCTTGAAAAAAAGTGTTTAGTAGCATAATTTCTTTAACTACAGTACAACAACTATTAAACAAAGCAGGTTTAAATGACAGAAAATTTGAAAAAATTTCATTCTTAATGAAGAGAAGTAGGAAAGGAAGACCTCAGATGGCTAAAAAAATTAAAAAATGGTTAGTTAATTATTGGGCTGAACTGGTTTTCTCTGATGAGTCAAGTTTAACTTATTTCGAGCTAAAGAAAACAAGCAGATCTGACAACGAAAATATGACCGACTTAATGAAAATCGCACTTTTAAAACAGTGACACAATCTCCGTACATTATGGTACGGAGGTGCATAACTTTTCAAACACTCGGGAAAATTTTTATGCTCAAGGGATCAATTAACTCGAAATAAAACTTAATCTGCATAAAAGTGCTGCCTGACCCACTATTTTGGAGGTATCTTGGACATTTCCGTAAACAGCATTTGAAGATAATAAGGCACCTTACTACACGGCGTCTGTGGTAAGTTTATTCACTTCAAATTGTCAAAATTTCTGATACATTCCCATGAGAACCTATAATTTTGTATGTAATCATATCTTTTTTTACTTTAAG
The DNA here is from genome assembly GCA_963930645.1 of Salticus scenicus. Taxonomy (NCBI): domain Eukaryota; kingdom Metazoa; phylum Arthropoda; class Arachnida; order Araneae; family Salticidae; genus Salticus; species Salticus scenicus. The sequence goes on along the minus strand of OZ005658.1, from coordinate 112,888,985 downwards.
TTAAATACTACAAAGAATATAGTAGAATTTCTTCTTTACCAGACATGAAAATAGTCAAAATCGCGATCCCCTCGTAAATGTTTCGTCTATAAAAAGGCGGGGGAGAGGGGAGAGGATTCGAAATTTGCAGCCTATAACTCTTCCAGAACGAGAAAAAATTATTTGTGATATTTGGCACGTTGAAATTTCTGAGATTTATATTAAAACACTGTATAAAACTATGCCATTGCGCATTAATGCAGTAATTCCATATAAAAGTGGAATTAACCCAATGCAGAATACATATTTTTAACAAAAAATTGCTTAGATCTAACAAGTTATTAGTTTTATTTAATATATTAAAATATAACTTGTTTATTTCATATAATAAATCATAATAGAATGCAAAGTGTATGGTTATTGCATTATGTTCAAAAAGAAAGTTTTATGCAGTTTTTTAAAAAGTACTTCGTAAAGTACAATAAAGCGAATTATTAAATCGAAAATATACATAGGTATCATTTCATACCTTTGGTATTATGCAAACAAGAAAGTTTTATTTGTTTCAAACATTAATTTTAAAGTTATTACAAATGAAAAAGGTAAAATCATTTTTTCTGCAGTGCGGCTTTTTTTTTTGTCGCTTAGTGTATATCAGTTTCAAGAAATTCCATTAATATTTACGGCAGTTAGAGCGTGGACAGACGGACAAACCCAAGTCATAAACACTTTTCAACCTTGTTGGAAAGTGTTAAAAATAAAATTTTCAAAATTTTCAAAATTTTTGAAAATTCTCCAGAAGACCCCAGCAATCAGCATAATTTTGTTAGTCCTTAAAAATATTTAGCCCCCCAAAAAGTCCCTAAATTTAGGGGCTAAATCTCCAAGATAGCAACCCTTATTGTAATATTGTGATTACACAGCGTAGTTGTTATTGTTAGAAAATATTGGTGGCATCAGAAATACCTTTTAATGTAACTGACGTTGCATTTTTCATAAAATTGACTACTTATACAAAAACGAGATTCGCCCAATTTAACACGTTGTTTTCTATTTGAAACAGTAAATCATGTCTTTTGGCATTCCTCACGAAAAAACGATTGATACGCGCTTGTTCGGCTGATTTTCATGCAGAGCAGTGAACGGTTTTCACAGGTATGTTTATATATATATATATAAAAAAGCCGGCTTCCTTAAGAAAATATTAAGTATTTTTTAAGTTTTCATACTGGTTTATTTCAAAAAGTTCGAAGTACCTGTAGCTTTCGTGAAGTTTTTTATTTTTAATTATTTATTTATTTATATATTGAGGATTTTTAAATTAGAAATGGTATAAACGAAGTGTGAGACCAGCCAACGTTGAAATTTTTTTTCATCCCAAAGCATCTCCATCCTACCATTACAATATTTCGATTAATCGATATTACAGATATACTATTATTAGCTGTGTTCAACTTCAATGAATTGCAAAAATTTTAACTCTACATTGAATAAGATTTATAAAAATCAGTTTAAGTCGAAAATTAACTGAATTTCATAGGATCGAGAAATATTCAGAACTTTAGAACATCTTACAGGTATTAGCATGCCAGTGACTAAAGGCACAATAAACCTCAACTATAATGCGAAATTTGGACTCAAGGTCACGTTCTGCAATTACAACAACAAAGAAAAAGCAATCAAATCATTCGAAAATTTGATGAAAGTTGGGTGTCCAGCAGATCATTCTGTGAAAAGAACTCAAGATATTTGGTTTTCGTGTTTTTTAAAAAAAACTTTCACTGCAGTATTGGCCGACTTGGGTTACCCATATCGGCCAGTATTGTAAAAAATCTTGACATTTTTGCATTGGTTAGTGCAGCAGAAACCAATGTTGGCTGAAAATGAAATATTCCTCTTTCATAGCCTCTTTAACTAGTTAAGGAGGCTATGCCTCTTTCCGACTTCAGTCAGTATTATTGTACTGCTTGGGTATAAATGAAACAAATGGTAACATGTGATGCCCTCCTAAAGTCAATATGAAAAACATTTTTACTGTAAATCGAAAATAAATGATAGGAATGAGGTGAAAACTTGGCAACCTATGTTTCTGAAGATGCTTATTTTATTCATGCAAAAATTTACATAAGTCATAATACATAATTTTATCGAATATGAATTTATTAATATTTTCATAATTAAAAATATTTTTTAATTAAAAATATGCATGGAATTTCTTTGGGTCACTTCATACTAACAAAGCAGAAACAAAAATTTAAGTATAAAAATTTTTGGGACGATACGAATTAATGATTGTCCACATATTTTGACGGCTTATAACTCCCTGAAAAATTGAAAGAAATATATAAACTACACAATTTTTCGTGATGATTTGATTTGATAAAAATAATTTTAAAAAAATTATCAAAAATATGGTTTACCATTGAAAAAACGAAGTTGATACCATTTTTAATATGTAGACGACGTTTTCAGCCAAATCTAACTATACTCTTATGAACTACATATTATTACAAATCGATCAGGACAAACCGCATGTCTCTAAACTATCATACGGTGGTAAATGCCAGGAGTGAGTTTTATCTGGATTGTCAACTGCACAGTGAATCCATTCTTGCGAATAGATTTTTCTTGAACGTTAACAACTGGAGAACATATAATCAATAAACAGTCCTTTTAAATTTTTTTATATATTTTTTTGTTAATATTGTTTCTGGTATAAGCAGTTTTAGTCTGATTTACACATTAAAAAATTCGTAAAGCACATGATATTACCATGGCTGCAAATATTTTAACCCCAGAGCTGCCAACCAAATCCGGCAAATTGTTAGTACCGCCCCTTTTTCTACACCACTTAATTTTTAGAGTAATTCTCTTCAAATATATTTACGATGAATGAAGAAAACAAATACTCTAAAAATTTAGTGGTGTAGAAAAAGGGGCGTTTTTCTATGGGCGTTAACAATTTGCCGGATTAGGTTGGCAGGTCTGTAACCCTTATCGCTCGTATGTCCCTTCTGAGGGGACATTAAAAATTCGAGCCACGCCTTAAAGTGTCCCTCAGCAAATGAAATGTTATTTTTCTAAAACGTGTAAATATAGGCTACTTTTCGGCTACCGGAAAATTTTAACAGAAAGATTTATTTTAATTAATGATGAAGTAAAATAAAACAAATATTACAATTTGTCGGTAGCCAAAAGGTAGTAAGTTAGAAACTATACGTGTGACGTTTTAAAGGAACGCAAATGCGTGTCTTACTGTTCAAAATAGAAAAATATGCCGAGAGCTGAGGGTTAATTTATTTCGGAGCATTTTTAGCTCCGCCTTTATTTCGCCGCCTTTCACACAAGTTTCAGGAGAAATATTAGAAAATTCTGATTGGCTAGTCATACGAATTTCAATTGGATTCTAATACAATATCTCATGCCTAATAATGGCGAGAGCAGAACCTCCCAGGAACTAGCAAAATCGGCGATTTTTAATGGAATAGTGTGTTTCATAATTTCCTAAACTTGATTCACACATGTGTATACAACGTATGACTGTGAGTCATTGAGTCGTCAAATTTATTTGAAATATTTTTGTGAAAATTTTGATAGCGCTTAGCTATAAAACTAATTTACAGATTTTATCTAAATATTTAATAATATAGATCATACCTGTATTCTGCTTAATTTCAGTATGAACTAGTTTGCACAATAATCTGGTGTCAATTGGCCAAATTTTAACGGGGTTATTCTCTACGATCCAGTACTGCTAAATCCAAATGTGTATTTGCGTAATAATAAATGGAATCAGAATTGCCTTTATTTCAAATCCTACATTTTAAGTGTATTATTAAGCAATCGTTGCCAGTGTTATTTAATAAAAAGTTCCACTTTACACATACTAGTTTTGAAAACAGAAATAGTACAAGCATTTAACAATAAAAAATGTAATACGCAACTTGTTTATAATTACTTATTATGCTTATTTTAATTATGAAACATACTTTATACTGATGGGGTTGCTGAATTCTGCTATATTTGCATTGGGGCTTCGCGAAATATGTTCACGTCAAACGGAATACAGGAAGTAGGTTGTAAAATTACCCCAATTAAATATAGTTGGAATTACGCCGAATTAATTAAGGAAATAGCTCCGTTTTATGATATTAAAATGAAAGATATTTCAATAACTCTTACAGGACAATATAAAAAAATTACAAGTAATATTCCAAATACTTAAACTGTATAGAAATACAATCGCATCGGAAATATAATCATTGAAATATAATCGCAAGCTACGACAAAATGGAATAAAAGACAAATCATACTTCTTACAAATACGTCTTTGAATAATAGATGCACACTGATGAAAAGCAATATATTATATGCAAACATTATAAGATGCCAACAAACAGAACGATTAATTGAATCGAAATAAATTAAACAAACTTCATCTTGTCACAAAATAATTATAATTACATCTGCCATGAATGAAGCAGGGTCGTACTCTCCGCCCATTTTCAGGACGACTCGAATTATAAGATATATAAGCTGTCGAAACCGATATTTATATATGTTTTATTTATTTTCCTTACGGTTGTCACATGTGGCCAGAGAGTCAATAGATTATCAAGCGGTAGTTGCTGTTTCGCCCATCAAGTTTTACTTTTTATATGAAAGATAAAGTAACATGAAAGATAAAGTAACTATAAAGAAAAAATTTAAGATCCAGCTTCAAAAATTCATCCCGGAAATTTTTTAGCAAAAATTTACGTTTATAACATATTAGAAAAGGCCGGTTTTTTTTTAACCTTAAAATTTAAAATTACTTTTAGTTTAATTTAGTTCATGAATTCCGGTGGCAGTATAATTTAAATGAACCGAATTGTCTTGCCCCGCAAAGGGTTAAACACCAAACCCGAACACCTCCTTCGTCAACAGATATTTGAAATAACGATTCATCGCTGAATAAAACACTTTCTCAGTCTTGTTGCCCCCAGATGAGCTTCTCTTTGCACAAGAGGGTCATGCACGTCTCTGTTTTATATTCAGCTTTGGCTTTTCTTTGGAGACCCGCGATTGAAACTCCAATTTATGTAATCGCCTAAGCGTGGTTGACTTTGACAAGGCAACTCTAGATTCTTTCCAACAATTATTGTAATAAGAAACACTTTTAAAGTGATTGTTTCGGACGAATCGTTTTATTTTGCGTTCATCTCTGGCAATCTTTACAAGCTTTCTACCACATTTATTCCGTTTGTTTTTTAGTTGGCCGGTTCTTCTATATTCTTTTAAAACCTTCGAAACCGTAGACTGTGAAACCTTCACTTGAACCGAGATAAACTGTTACTCTTTTCCTGCTTTAAACAATAATACAATACACGTTTTCGTTGTTTCCGAAATATCACGTTGACGACCCATTTTAAGCGAAAGACTAACTTAAGATCTCCCGACAGCCAAGCTTTATACTTGTCGTTACCTCTCGGTTTACAGATATGCAAATGTTCCTCTGCTTTTTAAATTTATCTATTGAATTAGTTGATTATTCTAATTTTATGACCCATATAAAAAGTCAACATAATTTTTAACTGTGTTAAAGACCCTTAAATTATTAAAATAATATCAGTATAGTTGTTGAAAATTGTTTTGCCAACTCCTGAGTAACATACGTCACTATTTTAATTTACATACGTTCGTTTTACATGACGCATTGCCAAGTTTTGTTTAGAAAATACTGTTATTCTATTATTTTGAATCCGGGTTGTAGTATGATATTAAATAAGCATGATAATAAAGCACTAATTTCTGGATTTTGAGAAACTAATTATTTTAAGACATTTTAATATTAAAAACTTCAGTCTGTGTTGAATATATAATTTAAAGACATAAGACTTATTATATTACTTCATTGACACCAGAAGTCTCTGAAAAGGCACAAGTGGGTTAAATTAAGATATATATTATATCGATGCTCTATATTAAACATGCCTGCCATCATTCTTAAATGTATAGCTTTATTTTATTTTATCCTTTAAACACAAATCTTTTTTTAAGAATATTTTTCATCTTACTATAGCAAGAGAAAACTTTTCTAAAATTTAATCGTTTTAGATAACAGGGAGAAACAGAAAGTTATAAAGCAATGCTACCGAGTATTAACCCTCTGAGTGTATATTTAATTGTTTGGTGCATAGAGTAATTTTAAGAGCAGAAGATTTTATGAAAGACTTCATTTATTTTATAATTTCTTTCCTTTAACTTCGGCAATCCTGAATAAGCAATTAAACATATCAGCGATGATCCATATACGGTATAAGAGAACAAAAACTGTGGTAAATTATTTTACGTTGCTTTTCCCATTACAAAACTAATAAACGTCGAATTTTCGTGTTTGACGTTCTAGTTTTACCCGTAGTTAAAGGAAAAAACTGTGAAGGAAACTGCCTGACAATGCAAATAATGCAAATTAACATTACATTTCTGTTTCCAACAATACCACATCCTTTAGTGTTATTAATAATTTGTGTTTATAAATCAATTTTTTCAGTAGCTAAAAAGCTTGAATTTTTGCATTAAGGTATTAACAATCTTTACTAAAACAAACTGAGATAATTGAAACTGTTGTGTTGTTTCTTTTAAAATACTTTAATTTCAGTTTTTAACACCATTTCCCCCCCTACATTTATGAAATATCATGTTTTTATTCATTTACTATGTTAAGAAAAAACATACTGAAGGTTTTAAAAAATGATATTAGCCTACTTGCCAACCATCTCATTAATAACTGTACAATTGTTGACGCCCCTTGAAAAAAACGCCCCTTTTTTTCGCACCACTTTACTTTTAAAGTAATTGCCTCCAGATCTTCTTACGATTAAATAATAAGAATAAAATTACTCTAAAAAATTACTGGTGGGTGAAAAAAAAAAAAAAAAAAAGGCGGGTACTAAAAATAGTACGGTTCATAATGAGATGGTTGGCAAGTATGTATTAGTCGAAAAATGCGACATCCATACTTCTTGTTTTGTTCACATTGATTGATGAGTTAGGGGTGATTGTTAAGAATTCGCCAAAATAATATTTTTATTCACAGAAAATCGAACTTATTTAGGTTTTAAAAAAATATAAAATTGTTGCATTGTTGCATTGTTTGCATTCGCCAAATTTTCACACCAGTCTTTTTTTTTTTTTTTTTTTTTTTTAGAGCACGTTTCTTCTAATTGCAAATAATTTTGTAGAGGAATGCACTAAAAATTAAGTATTGTGGAAAAAGTGGCGAGTACTAATAATACACCGGATTAACTTGGCAGCTATATGAAAGTGTAATCAATGAAAGAGCAGAAATTTTACCATTTTTAACAAGATTTTTATTTTCTTTTATTTTATTTTTTAGAATGTTATTGTAACACATTTCGTTTAGAAATCACTAAACTTCGTTAATCAGCTGCAGCGAGAAAGTTAGTTTAAATATAAAATTTTGCTATGACATTTTGTTATCTTTCCTCTTTCAAATTAAATTCATTTAGCAATTTTGTTTAAGATTATTTATTGTTTCTGACACATCATATACGGATTTTATTTTATTTTATTTTCGTTTAGTATTTTTAAAAAAAATCGAAAGAAAAAAATACTTGCTTTAAATATTACTTAAAAAAAAACACAATAAAGACATGACACATTAAATAAGGATTTTGCACACTCATATTTAATCATTTGAGAGATATTTAAGTGCCGATTTATGCATCTGATAATGGCATTGACTATTACTGAATTTAAAATATGAATAACTAAATACGCTTACGTAAAATATTTTTGTAATGTAATGTTTCAGAAAATGACAAAAGGTGATATACTCTCCTCAATATAGAAAATTGTCATGACGTAGATGCATTAAAAAATATTGTATATTTATTTAAAACTTAATAATTTCCTGCAGCTTAGATTAATATCTCTTTATCTATAAATTTTTGCCATGTGTATTTTAATGACTCTGAAATTGCGTAGTTATTAAATAGTGTATGTTTCTCCCCTCTTAAAAAATCATTATTAATGTTTTTTTTTTTTTTTTTTAATTTAAATAAAAAATATATTGAGTTAAATTTTGCAAAGCATTATAAGTTCTCAAATAAAGCAATAGTGGGAATATTATTGTGGCATGAATTTGTCGGTAGTAAGCGAGAATACTAGTCTTATATATATATCAGAGGTGCCAACCTAATCCGGCAAATTGTTACTACCGCCTCTTTTTCTGCACCAGCAATTTCCTAGAATTTTTTCTCTTAATTCATCGCAAATATATTTGAAGTAAATTACTTTAAAAATTAAGTGGTGTAGAAAAAGGGGCGGTAATAACAGTTTGCCGGATTAGGTTGGCAGCTCTGATATATATATATATATATATTTATGCCGCATTTTTTTTTACACCAGAATAGTTCTACAGTAATATTGAGAAATATGTTCTCACGATTAAATAAGAAGTATATTGCTCTACAACTATTCTGGTGTGAAAAAAAGGCGGGGCCTAATACCATTACGGATAAACTAGCATAGTTATTAGGTCTATCTTATAATAGTGTTCTACAATGGCGGATCCAGAACTTGACTTTGGGAGAGGGGGCTGAGATTTTTGAAAATGTTATTCCAGAAAAATAAAAAATTTACAATTGCAATATTCAATTATGAATGTCTGAGGTTTTTTTTTTTTTTTTTTTTTTTTTTTTTTTTTTTTTGGGGGGGGGGGATTCAGCCCCCTAGCATCCCCCCCCCCCTAAATCCGCCACTGGCGTTCCATATTATTGGCAAAATTGTTGCATCTTAAATATTCTTTTGCATTTGTAGATTTAATTATATTTATAGCTTCAGACATATAAAGTTCAAGAATATTAGGTGCAGAGTTGCTAATCTAATCCGGCAAATTGTTAGTACCGCCCCTTTTTCTACACCAGTAATTTCTTGGAGTTTTTTTCTTCTTAATTCATCGCAAATATATTTGAAAAAAATTACTTTAAAAATTAAGTGGTGCAGAAAAAGAGGCGGTACTAACAATTTGTCGGATTAGGTTGGCAGCTCTGTAGGTGGAGCTGAAATTTTTTTAAGGATGTGGCCTATAGGATTAGCGTGAGGGTTAGCATATATGAAATCGACAAGAGAAGTGCTATTTCATTCTTTAATATTACGGATATATTCTTGAATTCGTCTGGTTAATGTTCTCATTGTTTGTCCTATATAAAAGAAAAGTTCTTTATTGTTTTAAATGGGTATTTAATAAATATCTCCGGTGGGTGCATTTAAGTCACAGTCATTGAGAGTTGTTCAGTCAAAGGAGAACTGAAGGGGAATTAATAAATTAATTAATAAATTAAATTTTCGCCACATATAATGTTTGAAGATATAGAATTCTTTACAGTAGCGGAACCTGTTGGTATAATGAAATTTTAGAGTTGAATTCATGTGTGAGTTATAGGAGTAATTGACATGCGACATTTTATTCAGTTAACAATTTTAATGATATCAGATTTGCAGCATTACCAATTTGAATAATTTTATTTGTTTGTTGATTTTATAGATGCATCATATATTAGCAAATGGTTAATGATTACTGCTAATGAATCAAATTTCCATATTGAAATAATTTTCTGACATGTTAGTATTTTAAGACTATCTTAAAAAAATAGAAGTCATTGTATATGCGTATGCTTTACATATCCTCAAAAGACATTGAACCGATTTGAACGAAACTTGACAGAATTATAGCTTTTGACGGGTTTGAAGTACTGTGGATTTGTAGTGCATGTTGCAATGTGAGGCAATGAGGGAAAAATTTTTGAAAATGTTATTTTTGTTTCATTTCTATAGTAATATTGCAGCGAAAACTTCAAATTTGATATGAAGTTACTTGTAATATATATATATATATATATATATATATATATATATATATATATATATATATGATTTTCATAAAGAGTTACATTTATAAAAATTCGAAATTAGCGGTGAGATGATTAAAAATTTTCTAAAATTAAGCTTTCGAGGAGATTTCTTGCAGGCAATTTAAACATTTTATTGTGCATACGTCCAAATGATGTCTTTATGTAATTAAATTCAACATAATGTTTACAATATATTATGATGACATAACTTTAAAAATGCTCACAAATGAAAAACTATCGTCTTTTAAATCGGTGTCATTTCTTAGAAGTCATTCGATAGACAAAACACATTTTAATAGAGAAAATTGCTGTGCTTTATTATGATTGTATAGGCATACTTGCCAACCTAACCCGGAAAATTGTTAGTCCGCCCTATTCCGCCTGTTTTTTCACACCAGTCAATTTTTAGAGTACTTTTCTTCAAATTTAACCGTAAACATATTTGAAGAGTATTACTCTAAAAACTAAGTGGTTTAGAAAAAAGGACAGGTACTAACAATCTTCAGGACTAGGTTGGCAAGTATGGTGCAGGATATTTATTTAGAAGCGATAGATTTTATAATAAGAAATAGTTATTTTAACTCCAAGTTATATTACAACTAGCATAGCTGCTAATATTTTAATTTATTCCGGAGTAATTTTAGCACCACTTTATTTATAGAAAAAATTTCTTCAATATATAACCTTGATAAAATAAGAAAAAAATTCTTTTAAAAAAGAAGTGATAACGAATAGAGGTGGGGTTAAAATTACTCCGGAATAAATTAAAATATTGTTAGCAATGAACTAACAGTTTTACCCGTTCAGGTATTGAACAATGGCGCAGATCTGATGCCACTATTAACGAAAAAGTTTTTTCTAATTCCTAAAAAACGGTATTATTATTAGAGAAATTTTTTAAACAAATACTGGTATAATTTTTGAATCAGTGTTCAACCATTGCCCGTTTTTCGCACGGGAAAAAAAAATAAATAAAAAATTAATGCAAAAGTAGCAAAGACTGCTGACAAATAAATTAAAATTTTGGCAGCTATGAACAAACAGTTTTACCCGTTCAGGTACTAAACGCAATGGCGCAGATCTAATGCCACTATTAACGAAAAAGCTTTTCTAATTCCTAAAAAACGGTATTATCATTAGAGAAATTTTTTAAACGAATATTGGTATAATTTCTGAATCAGTGGTAAATCATTGACCGTTTTTCGCACCTGAAAAAAATAAATAAATAAAAAATTAATGCAAAATTAGCAAAGACTGCTGACAAGAGGCTGTTTTTTTTCTGAGTTCTAATGAACACCAAACTGTGTTCAAATCAATTGAAAGAATCTTTTGAAACCATTGAGATTTTGCGGTGTGAAGGACGGGTAGAAATGCTAGGAACGATCCCGATCCTCACATTTTACTACAGTTAAGATGTAAAAGATTACTTATTTCTAAATTTCTATCTTCTATAGAAACAATCACTGTGATTTTCCCTTTGTGAAGAATATTTTGCTATTTTGAATCCCCCTTTTACTCACTTAAGCGTTAACTTTCGGAAGTTTCTCAACTTTTATCTGGCCTAAAAAGAGGCATTTCGCTAAATTTAAAGCTTCTATTGGAAACTACTGCTTTTTTTTTTTCCACGAGCAATGAAATGGTAGAACTGTATGACACTCCCTTACATCCCCTTTATTAATAAACATAGAATGATTCTTTCCGTTTAGATTCTTATCGTTTTTATCTTATTTAGAAGATTCTCCTATTTTTTTTCAACTAAGACAGTAATAAAAATATACATATTTCTAAATTTCCAGCTTCTATAGAAACAATCACTGCAATTTACCCTGTGCAAAGTACAATTAGCTATTCTAGATACCCCTTTTATTCACTTAAGGGTTAACTTTCGGAAGTTTCTCAACGTTTTTGTGGCCTAAGAAGAGATTTTTCGCTAAATTTATATTTTTTTATCGGAAACCACTGTTTTTTTAATTTTTTTTTTTTTTTTTTTTTTTTTCACGTTCGAGGAAAAGGTTGAACTATTAGACATCCACTTACATACCCTTAATGACTAAATATAGGAAGATTCGTATCGCTTAACTTAATTAGGACCTATGGGAAGAGATATTTTCTCGAACTTTCTGATGGAAAAGATTAAAAAACTTTAAGAATTTAATTTTTCAATTGAATCTCTTAAAGGTTAAATTTCGTTAAATCTATTTATAGTAAGCCCTTACGCAAGCCCATAAAGCATGTTTTTAATATCATGATTTGGACTTAACGTTTATAAATGGATAAGTGAATCAGTGGTATTTCGTGTTTATATATATATATAGATATGAGAAGGCTTTTTCAAGTTACAAATATGTTATTCGTCTGCATAATAATACAAGCTCTTTATTTACAACAACAATTATATTTTTTAAGAGTGTTTCAATTCGAGTATTATATTTTAGAAGTGAATTATTTCAGAAATAATTCATTTCTAGCAAACGATATATGTTCATATTTTTAAACTTCTTAATAAATATGGGATTTAAGAACATTAAACTATTGTAAAAAGGATTTATCTAAGTATAGTGACCAGCGCCGGAGAGCTCGTTTAATATAACCTGCAACTTTTACTTAACTCAAAATATTTTTTGATAATGACTTATTTTATGCTCAATGATAAACACTGTGAGTAAAAGATGATTATTTGTTTCTATTAAAATGCTCAGAATAGCATGTAAGTTAAGATTTTACGTTTCTGAAAAAATTGTTCGGAGTACCAATATAATTATTGCAAGAATTTTGAGAAACTATGCTTTGTTTTTCTAAACACTGACTTTTGAAAATTTTTTAATCTTTCAAAAAATCATTTTCCGATCGATTATAACGAATATTTTTTTTTCGGTGCTATTCTATAATGCAAATGGTAAGTACAATATGTACACTACATAGCCTTCCTGGAATCCCCACTAAAAATAATCCGAAGATATTCTTGAGAAAATAGTATTTTCTTAAGACTTTCTTCAAATATTTTAAAATATTTTGAAGATTCATCTTTTTCTATAAAATATCATCAGAAATTTTAAAGACATTATAAAAAATTTTTGTAAAATTTCTTAAGAATGGGCCAAATGACTTAAGATATTCTGTAGGTTTTTTTCTAAAAATATCTACAGAATATCTTGAGATTATTTTTAGTGGGGATGTCCCGGAGAGCTTTTAAAATTAATAGAATAAATCGCTAAATTTTAACTCTTCAGAAACAACTAAAAATTAATTCTATGAACTTTCATAGTAGCAATGCTAAATATACTATTCAAATAAAACTATTTAAATAGTCTCATTATTATTATAATAAGCAATTTTATTTATATATATATATATAAATAAGATGACGAAGAATAAGAACCGTTTAAATGTTCCTCAAAAACAACGCATGATATAAAAACGAAATATTGTTAATTATTCACTATTATCCATTTAAGTTTATACATGCGCATGTGGCATCAATTGCTTAGGAATAACTAAAACGATTTGAACGCTAATTAACAAAAACATGCAGTTAAATAATGTAAGAGGAATGTTAAATGCGAGTCTTACTGCTCAAAGAAGTTTAATACTACGACGACAATGCCTAAAATTAAAAATACTAAAATAATGTTTTGTAAAAAGTTGACCAAACCTCCTTTTTTCTTCTTTTTTTCAAAAGTCTATCACCAAGCAGCTGTTAAGTATTTTATTTAAAATAGGATGAAGAATCATTAATTCAATTAAAGTTACGTTTTTAATTTAAAAGTCTGATGATTTAGTTTAAAAAAAAAATGTTTTTTCCGGTTTTCTAATAAAATGGAAATGTAGCAGCAGAAGCAATTTATTTCTCTTATTTAAAAAAAATATTAATTATAATAATCAGTATGGACTAAATAAAAACATTTATACCAGAAAAAATATTCGTACTTCTAGAAATAAGAAAATTCTAAACGTAATGTTTACGTTGATCCTAAATTGCAGGTTTTCTGTTATATCAAGCAAAATCTGTCCTCTTAGCAGATTAGTTTTTAAGCAAGTTCTAGCGTGACTCCACTTGACTTTCCGAACATTAAGTGATTACTGGTTGTATAATTGAATTAAAATTCTAGAAGTCGTAAAGCAAAAAAGAATGTTTTAATAGGGTGCTTGCGTTTTGTTTTCTGTAGCAGTATATTGTTTAATTTAACACTGTTGCCCTTCAAATAATTTGAAACCAGAAACGACAATGGTAAAAAAAAATCCGTTATGTTCCTGTAAAATCTATTAGCACTAGACTCTCCAAAATTCAAACAATTCATGCGACGGCAATCTATAACATGTGTATAAATTTAAAGCACTATCCAATAAGGCATCTCACCGCTTTTGCACTTTAAATAATACGAGCCCATAAACCCCAATGATAAAGAATTTTTCTTTCTGTTCCTATAAAAGCTAGATTCTCATGCAGTTTGTGGGTCAGGACCTATAATACGTACATAACTTTTCAGCTTAGTCGGATAAGGCGTTTAGACGCTATCGCACTTTAAAGAATTTGAGTTCATAGTGCATAATAATAAAGTATTTTTCATTGTGTCCATGTGAAAAGAACTGTAACGGATTCACCAAAATTTATGCAGTTCGTCTAATGATTATCTGAAAAAAACGCATAAAATTTCAGCTTAATGGAATAAGGCGTTCAGACGGTATTGCACTTAATATATTTGAGCTAAAAATAAGAAGTTTTTCTTTGTGTCCTTGTAAATAAAAAAAAAAAAAACTATTAACACCAAAGTTATTAAAATCTGTACAGTTCGTATGACCAATGCAGTTTAAATAAACCTACTATCTTTAAAGAATTGTAAATAAAATCTTTTTAAATTCACGTTAATTAAAATTATATTATATTTAAAAACATTTTTAAAAATATGTACATTCTAAGCTTTTCACTTTAAAACGCAAAGCATCTTCAGGAATTTAACCAATATGTTTCCAGTTAGCAGTTTATACATATATATATATTGTTATATCTGACTACTGACAGTTAAAAAGTCTTTAGTTAATTGAGGCGACGTGAGCGTAACGAATGGCAACTTGCGAAGTCTGTTGAAGCTTTTTCCCTAAGATTTACTTTTAGGAAATCAGGGAGCAATCAATGGAAGAAGTGTATATTGTAGGGTTTCGAAAGCACTGCATGTAGGAGCTGTAATTATTGAAGGGTCAAGAAAGGGCTGCCTGCAGTAGCTGTAGTTATTGTAGGATTAACAAAGTGCTGACTGTAGCAGCTGTAATTATTAAAGGAGAATACTTGTAGTGAAGGATCTCACTTCATCAATCCGGAAAACGAAAATGAATAGGTATTGTAGAATCACCAAAGTACTGCAAGTAGGAGCGGTAAATATTATAATAGTTTGAAAAATTATATAAGGATTTTTTATAAGTAGAACTATAAGAAACTAAGAAAGAAAAAGAGAGAGAGAGAGAAAAAACGTTAATTATCTTATTACACCTTCTAACTATGCTAGTTTATCCGTAATGGTGGTAGGTCCCGCCTTTTGTTTTTTACACCAGAATAGTTCTAGAGTAATATACAGCAATATGTTCTCACGATTAAATAAGAAATCTATTGCTATTCTAGTCTTTCAACTATTCTAGTATGAAAATATAGGCGGGGCCTAATACCATTACGGATAAACTAGCATAGTTAACAGGTCTATCTTAAAATAGTGTGCCATATTATTGGCAAAATTGCTGCATCTTAAATATTTTTTGCATTTGTAGATTTAATTATATTTATAGCTTCAGACATATAAAGTTCTTGAATATTAGGTTGTGCTGAATTTTTTTTAACGATGTGCCCTATAGGATTAGCGTGAGGGTTAGCATATATGAAATCGACAAGAGAAGAGCTATTTCCTTCTTTAATATTACGGATATATTCTTGAATTCGTCTGGTTAATGTTCTCATTGTCTGTTCGATATAAAAGAAAAGTTCTTTATTGTTTTAAATGGGTATTTGATAAACACCTCCGGTGGGTCCATTGTTCAGTCAAAGGGGAACTGAAGGGGATTAATAAATTAAATTTTCGCCACATGTAATGTTTTAAGATATAGAATTCTTTACAGTAGGGGAACCTATTAATATTGAAATTTTAGAGTTTAATTTATGTGCGGTTAATATGAGTAATTGACATGCGACGTTTTATTCAATTAACAATTTTAATAATGTCAGATTTGCAGCATTACCAATTGGAATAATTTTATTTGCTTGTTGATTTCATTGATGCATCATATATTTGCAAATTTTTATTGATTAGTGCTAATGAATCAATTTTTCCTATTGAAATAGTTTTCTGACCTGTTTATATTTTAAGACTATCTTAATAAAATAAAAGTCATTGTATATGGGTATGCTTTACATATCCTCAAAGACATTGAACCGACTTGAACGAAACTTCACAGAATTATAGCTTTTGATGGGTTTGAAGTACAGTGGAAATTTCATATTTATAGCACATGCGCAAAGTGAAGCAGTGAGGGAAATCATTTTGAAAGTATTATTTTTGTATCATTTATATAGTAATATTGCAGCGAAAACTTCAAATTTGATATGAAGTTACTTATAATATATATATATATATATATATATATAATTTCCATAAAGAGTTACATTTATAAAAATTCGAAATTAGCGGTAAGATGGTTAAAAATGTTCTAAAATTAAACTTTCGAGGAGATTTCTTGCAGGCAATTTAAACATTTTATTGTGCATACGTCCATATGATGTCTTTATGTAATTAAATTCAAAATAGTGATTACAATATAATATGATGACATAACTTTAAAAATGCTCACAAATGAAAGGCTGTCGTCTTTTAAATCGGTGTCATTTCTTAGAAGTCATTCGATAGAAAAAACACATTTTTATAGAGAAATTTGCTGTGCTTTATTATGATTGTATAGGCATACTTGCCAAACTAACCCGGAAAATTTATAGTCCCGACCTATTCCGCCTGTTTTTTCACACCAGTCAATTTTTAGAGTACTTTTCTTCATGTTTAATAGTAAACATATTTGAAGAGTATTACTCTAAAAATTAAGTGGTTTACAAAAAGGGGCAGGTACTAATAATCTTCAGGGCTAGGTTGGCAAGTATGGTGTAGGACATTTATTTAGAAGCTATAGATTTAAAAAAAAGAAATAGTGATTTTAAATGAGTTATAATATAACTAGCATAGCTGCCATTATTTTAATTTATTCCGGAGTACTTTTAGCCCCGCCTCTATTTTGCACCACTTTATTTATAGAAAAAATTCCTTCAATGTATAACCTTGATAAAAAAAGAAAAAATTTTATTTAAAAAAGAAGTGATACGGAATAGAGGTGGAGTTAAAATTACTCCGGAATAAATTAAAATATTGGTAGCTATGAACTGACAGTTTTACCCGTTCAGGAATTAAACAATGGTGCAGATGCCACTATTAACGAAAGAGTTTTTTGTAATTCCTAAAAAACGATATTATTAATAGAGAAATTTTTGAAACAAGTACTGGTGTAATTTCTGAATCAGGGTTCCATCACTGCTTGTTTTTCGCACGGAAAAAATAAAATAAAATAAATAAATAATGCAAAAGTAGCAAAGATTGCTGACAAGGGCTGTTTTTTTCTGAGTTCTGATAAACACCAAACTGTGTTCAAATGGACTGAAAGATTCTTTTAAAACCATTGAGATTTTTTGGGTGTGAAGGACGGGTAGAAATGCTAGAAACCATCCCCTTATCCCCATTAAGTGTTCAGAAGATTTTCACATTTTACTTCAGTTAAGACGTAAAAGAATACAAATTTCTAAATTTCTATCTTCTATAGAAACAATCACTGTGATTTTCCCTTTGTGAAGAATATTTTGCTATTCTGAATCCCCATTTTACTCTCTTAAGGGTTAACATTCGGAAGTTTCTCAACGTTTTTCTGGCCTAAGAAGGGACATTTTGCTAAATTTATATTTTTTATCGGAAACCACTGTTTTTTCTTTTTTTTCACGTGCGAGAAAAGGTGTAGACATCCACTTATATACCTTTAATGACTAAATATAGGAAGATTCTTATCGCTTACCTTAATTAGGATCTATGGGAAGAGATATTTTCATCAACTTTCTGTTGGAAAAGATTAAAGAACTTTAATTTCCCATTCGAATCCCTTAATTGGTTAAATTTCGTTAAATCTATTTATAGTGAGCCCCTACGCAAGCCCATAGAGTATATTTTTAACAGTGTTGTGCAAGTTCACGAAAAAAACGAACTAGTTCAAACTCAAGTTCATCGTGTAAAAAACGAGTTAGTTCGCGCTCAAACTCATGCCTGAAAAAAATGAACGCGCTCAACTCAAGTTCATTTTTAAAAAGGAGCGAAGTTCATTAAAAGTTCATTTTTGAGTTTTTTTTTTTTTTTTTTTTTTCTAAATCGATCTTATCCTCTGTGAACACTTTCATAGGTAATTTACATTTAAAAAAAAATAACAATTACCATGAAAATTTTTCGTAATTTAATGCTTAAACTTGTAAACTTACAACTCTTAATTATAACTTATTAATTTAATTGTGGTAAAAATTTATTTACGGACACTTCTGAATAGTGGACCCATTGTTTGTGCGTGGTTTTCTATTCTCATATTTCCAATACGTTTGTTTATGGGCATGAGAAAACTTATTTATAGGAGACGAATTCCATCATTCAGAGATTCCGTTGTTTTGAAATATATTTTTTACCATGTTTTGATTAACTTCGATTCTTCTTTGTTTGTTTGTCCAAAACAAATCTTGCAATCGAATTTTAACTAACTTCCCGACTAGCCAGACATTTGTAACTTTTAGGATGGCTCAGAACACGGTGACAATACATTTTTTTTTATCCCTTTTAGTCAACCGTTTCAGGCCCCTACTGCCTGCGGCAACGTTTATATGATTTGGCAAAAACTTTATTTAAGTAACTTTCCGACGAGCAAGACATTTGAAACTTTCAGAATAGTTCAGAACACGGTGGAAATGCATTTTTTAATACTTTTAGACAACTGTTTCGGGTTCCTGCTGCCTTCGGCAGCGTTATCAGTACAAAGCTTGAAATCAATTTTTAACTAACTTCCCGACTAGTTAGACATTTGAAAATTTCAGGATAGCTCAGAACACGGTGACAACTGTTAGAGGTTAGTTTTAGTCAACTGTTAGAGGTCTCTACTGCCTTCGTCAACGTTTATATGATTGAACAGAAAATTTATTTAACTAACTTCCCGACTAGCTAGACAGTCGAAACTTTCAGAATAGTTCAAAACACGGCGAAAATGCATTTTTAAAAGTACTTTTAGTCAACGGTTTCGGGGTTCTGCTGCCTTCGGCAGTGTTATCAGTACAAAGTTTGCAATCGATTTTTAACTAACTTTCCGACTAGCTAGGCATTTGAAACTTTCAGGATAGCTCAGAACACGGTACAAATATATTTTTTTAAATATTTTTAGCCAATTGTTTCAGGTCCCTACTGCCTTCGGCAGCGTTTATATGATTCAACAGAAAATTTATTTAGCTAACTTCCCAATTAGCTAGACATTTGAATCTTTCAGAATAGTTCAGAATGCGGTGAAAATGCATTTTAAAAAATATTTTTAGCCATCTGTTTCAAGTCTCTGCTGCAGCGTTACCAGTACAAAGCTTTCAATCGATTTTTAACTAACTTTCGGGCTAGCTAGCTAGTCATTTGAAACTTTTATAGAAGCTCAAAACACGATAACAATAATTTTTTTAATACTTTTAGCCAATTGTTGCTGGTTCCCGCTGCCTTCGGTAGCGTTTATATGATTCAACAGAAAATTTAAAACATGGTATATAAAAAGTTTTTTTTAACTTTTAATTATTTTTTAATAGTGTAATGGTTTGACTTAATTAGTCTTTATTTAATTGCAATTAATCTTTATTTAATTGCACCAAAGCTTGGCTTTTAGTTCTTGGATAAAACACTAGAAAATTTCGCTTGCTATTTAGCGTACTATATAGGAATGAGCATGAATTTTATATAAAGTGTGTAAAAATAAAATCAAGCTCAAAATCAAGTGGGTTTTGGAATTTTTTTATTTGGGGACCGCCACTTAACGATTTGTGATATTTCATCCAAGGTATCTAAGACAAACCGGTAAATTGTATTAAAAATATTTAGCTAATTCAAAAAGAAACTCAAAATAAAATTAAGACGTTAATAATAAATTTAAAAAACATATAATTTAATAACAAGTAACTTATTAAATAGAAAACAATTGTTAAATTCACAAAGGGTACATAAATTGCCCATTGGAAGAAAAATCTCAAAGTGTTTAGTCTTCCGTTTAAACGAGCGTGGAATAAAAAGGTACAGCTTTCTTTCTTTCTTTTTTTTTTTTTTTTTCCGGATAATTAAAATTAGAAGCTATAATTCTTAAAACATTTATTTCTTTAAGAGAAATTTCGTAAAAATAAGTGCATTTTTAATACTGTTTCCAAATAATGTGTACACATTTTTCTTTCTGTACAAGCTTGTTTTGCCTTTATATATATATATATATATATATATATATGTACAATGCTGCTGATAGAAAACTGTAAATATTTTTAAAATTTCAATTATTATTATTATTATTATTACTAGCAGGCTTTGCCCGCTTCGCTAGACATTAAACTTAACTAAGTTGTCAAAACCCCATATCTTTATTAATAACCTAAGTTCTCTCTGTGATTAGTAGAGGTTTTTCTCGCTCGCAACGTGAGGAGTCTGATTCCACCCTTCGGCAGCAACTTACCCACTTCTTACTTCCCTTTCCTCAGCGGGTGAGTTCGAAGTTTTGCAAAGTCCCACTAATGCACATAATGAGTACACTTAATCAATATCCACACACCAAAATGTGCCATTCTAAGATAATTCAAAGCGAATTCAAGCGGAAAAACATGTTTTTACACACGTTTATTGCCCTCCGACTCCGAGAAGGGGGGGGAGATTTCGAATTTCGTGAAATCCAGTTACAATAAGTGCCGGATGCATACAAACAATTTACGCACAAAATTTCGTGACCACAGAAGTCTTTAATAGAAAGTGTTATAAATAAATAAATACAAAAAGCGCAGCTTTAGTATGGGACCGCTTTGGTGACTTTAAATATTTTAAGCCATTTTTGCGATGAATTGAATTGGCTATCTCAATTGTGCAATTAAAGATCTTGGCGAGAAACGTCCGAGCTACTTCGGCGCCAAATTTAAAATTTTGCCAAAGGGATCCGATACTAAAGCACACCTACCTGTGAAAGATACCTTTCACAAAATAAAAAAATAAAATAAAACAAAATAAAATAAAACAAAATAATATTTTTTTTTTTTTTTTTTTTTATTTACAAAATAAAAAATCTTAATAAAATCCAAATTATAATCATTTACAATTAAGGGGAGAACATAAAAGAACCTCATAAGGTACATAATGACAAAAAAAATTTTTGTTTTATTGCAGGAAAGAAAAGTACTGCTTAATTAAATAAAAATATTAAACTAATGCCAAATATCACTATGAAAATATTTATCCACATACAAATTCCTGATTAAAATTTCATTTTATTTCTGAAAAATAAAAAAAATATGTAAATGCGTATATATAAATATAAAACCTTCTACCGAATCTGGGTTGAAAACGGAAAAAGGGTAAAATAAATTAGAAATATCGGACCTATATTTATAAATTTGATACGAAATGAAAGGGGCGATTTTTCTGAATCCAGGGGTGGAAACAGTTTTTCGATGCGACAATTAGATTTTTAGAAAATAACTAAAATATGAAATTTAAGTGGCAACGGAAAACGGAAAAAGGGAAAAATAAATTAGAAATATCAGACCTGTCGTTACAAATTCAGTACCAAATGAAAGGGGTGATTTTTCTGAACCCTGTGGTGTAAACAGTTTTTCGATACGGCAATTAGATTTTTTAAAATTAACTAAAGTATGAAATTTAGATGGCAACACTTCATTTCAATCTTTTCATAATTTGTAGTGCGAATCACGCGAATAAAAAAGTCTTTAAATTAAAAATTTATTTTTATATTTTATTTTTCCATTCAAAGTGTTTTAGTGAAAAAATATTTATGGCGCATGCGCTTGCGTTTTTTACCCACAATTCAAAAACTAATCAAAATTTTGAAAATTTCTATAGATATAATTTTAAGTTGGGTGAAGACATAAGTTTCTGCCAAGCGCCTTTGAATTCCGTCCAGCCGTTCTCGAGTGATGCCCGGACGAAAAAAGCGGCATACTGACACGATGACACACACACGCGCGCGCGCGCGCGCACATACATACACACACTGGCAAAATTTTCTGAAGTCATTTTCGGCTTTCATGGGGTGTGAAACGTGAAGATATCGCAAAATTTTTTGATTCCGACAAATTTACAGACAAAAGTCATATTTTATTAATATAGATTGTTGTTGTTTTAATTGAGTGTTTAAGTTTTAAATAGGAAAAAATATTTAAGTGTCTAAAGAGCCATTATACACATATATCTTTAATGTCATATTTAAATTCATTTATTAATTATTATTATTTAACTTATTTTATGTTATTTTCTTATTTAATTTAATTTTAAGTTTTTTTTTTATTATTACTATTATAATTATTCCATAAAAATATAGTTTTCATTAGAATATTTCTTTCTAAAGGAAAAAGAAATGTGCAATGACAATACTTTATTATCCACTTAAGCAAAGCAAGACATGAAATAGACTAGTTTAAGTAAAAATACATTAATAATAAAAATACTAAATACTGATTGCAGAATCTTTCAATTGTGTATATTTTCACACATTCCATCATTGATGTTTGTTATTTACATTTCATAACAGATTTTTTTTTTTTTTTCGAAATTTTCAACTGAGAGATTTATTCTGCACATTCCAAAAGTCTCGGCACCAGCGATGAACAGTCTTTCTAGCCTATACAAGTTTCGGTGAAAACCATGGAAAACTCCTAATGGCTTGATCGACAACTATAACAAGGAATCGAACCCGGCACTTGTCCACCAGTTTCGACAGCTGAACCTCTCGACCACTTTACCGTGTTATCATACTGATGTCAATATTTTATTCTAATATTTTATACGATTTTGTGTCTTTTTCCAATACATTAATTCCAGTAATCCAAATTTATGTGAAACAGTATCATGTTTTGGCACGTTATGAAAAACTTTAAATTATTTTCTAAGTTTTTAAAATGGAATGTTGGTATTTATTGATGTTCATACCGGTACCATAAATGATATATTTTAAACTGCTCTAATTTATTTGTGATTAAATATTTCTCATAATGTACAATTATGTCATATTTTGCCTCGTTATGTAATATTAAGAGTTTTAGTGACACTTTACCTATCTTCACTTCTGGCATCCAAATTTCATGTAATTAATTCTACGAGAAAATTTGTTATGCAAATTACTCATTAGCTAACGCTTTTTTTTTTTTTTTTTTTTTTGACCCTGTCTTTACATTAAAAAAAAATTCACAACAGTTAAAATAATTTTTGTTAAAAAAAAAAAAAATAAAAATAAAAAAAAATACAAAGAATTTTATAAGTTTTTAATATTTCATTTTGAAATCACAAAATGTAAAAACTGATGCTGTTTTAACTAGTTCGACTTCTTTATGAGGAGAAAAATCGCTATAATACACTTTTTATTTATGCTTATTTTATTAATTTATTTGAATAACTATATTTATTCATTATTATTAATTTATTACTATTAAGTCTTAAATATCTGCAAAGAAAGCGATATATTTTTCAAGCAATATATTTTAACCGAATACGCGTGTTTTATTTATACATGACTCTTGTTCATATAACAGAATAAATATAAAAAACATGACTTTAAATACATCTTAAGATTAAAAATCACTTTTCAAAAACGATAAAATCTAAAATAATAATAATAATAAAATAAAATAAATAACAGATTAAATATTTTTTGTTAAAAATAAAAGTGTACTTCAGTTTTTTCGTCTCATTGGAAATGGAAAATAAAAAAAGAAATAGGCCGACAAAAGAATACACACAACACCCTTGGATATAAAAAAGGGAAACGGAGAGCGTCTCAAATCGACAGCAATAAATCAATTCCTCGAAGTCAACAGATAGGACCACCGTTCTCAGAACTTGTATAGTCCTGGACGTTCTGTAGACTCAAGACTATTACAATTACAATAGTTTACTTTCATGTCGTGGAACCCACATAGGCAACCGGAACCTTTTAAAAATCAAAGTCACCGAACTTTTGTACTACACAGGAGACAAATTTCACCGTGACGTCCTCTCTCAGCAATTAGCAGAAATTCTATTTCGCAGAAGAGAAGCAAGGAAGGGAAACACAATTGTATCTCATCCTCTACACACAGTAGGGGGTGTTGTTATCTCACAGCTCTTTTTTCTCTCCCCTCCCTTCCAACAAAAATAAAGGAAAAGACTTCTGCTATCAGAGAAAATGATTGTTTACATACCAAACTGTCAATAATCTTGATCTTAAATTTTAATACTATTACATTGACAGATAGCTAATTTAAAAAATTAACAAAAAATGTGTGCCGTTTAACAAACGTCGTGATGTGAGTATGTGCTATGAGAGGGGGGGAGAAAGAGAGAGATAAAAAGACAGCGGTAATGATATAAAAAAAAAGAACGAATTTTTCTAATTTCATATTCTTAATTCAAAGCATCTAAGTTAACATAAATTCCTATTGATTATTGCGCTTTTTGCTAATTTTTGCTTTATATATGTACTTTTGAATTTTTATGACATTGGCAAGAACACTATATGTTTTAACATTCTAATTTGCAAACCTCGCAAGTTATTGAAAAATTACTGTTTTCTTAACATTGAATATGTAAAAATC
This sequence comes from Salticus scenicus, assembly GCA_963930645.1. Taxonomy (NCBI): domain Eukaryota; kingdom Metazoa; phylum Arthropoda; class Arachnida; order Araneae; family Salticidae; genus Salticus; species Salticus scenicus. The sequence continues at coordinate 112,864,181 of OZ005658.1, read as the reverse complement.
TCGCATGAACGTGTACTATGAAAGTTATTTTCATTGTAAAGATTATACCAGTTTAAAAATATCATTTATAATTCTAGCATGAACATCATTAAAGCTATGATTATTCTACGTTTGAAACTTCGTAAATTATTTAAGATTTACAATTTTCTTAACATGGCAGAATAGAGCAAAATTTCACATAAACGTGTATTATGAGGATTATTTTTATGTTACAAATGTTGGATAAATATTTAAATGTCATTTATGATACTGGAAAGAATTTTACTAACTGTGTATAGTCCGTTTTGAAAAGTTTGTAAGTTATTCGAGATTTGCGATTTGCTTAACACCATGGAATTGCATGAAAACAAAATAAGAAATTGACTTAAAAAATTTAAACATAAAATTAAGATAAGGTAAATGTATCGAAGCGCAGTTAGGGTAGCCAAATAGGTAATGTATTTCATATCATTCTACGACCGTATCTTCATTTCTGTTAAAATGAATATAATATGCGCTCTAGTAGAAACTTGTGAGAACAAGAGTATGACGGAGAACTTAGTAGACGAACTAGTTTTTAATATTACTGTAATATAATACTGCGTCACGTATAAAAGTTGTTTACAAAGCGAAATCATTTGATTGCTTTTATCTTAATATTAATTGAAAAACAGTCTAATGTTAAAGAATAATGAATAACTTTTTTAAAAAATTATCCGTTTTGGAGTTAAAAAAGCTGCAATTTTTAAATTACAGCGTACTTATTTCCCATGCATAATCCATTAAATTTGTAAACAATTGTTGGTTCATACTTGAGAATCATTCACATAAGACTATAGAGCATTGTTGCAAAACGGAAGAAATATTTAATTTAATGTAATTTGTAATATGTTATTTTGACATTTTGATCTTAAAAGGAATTTTTAATTATGTTACAAAGCACAAAATGTGATATAAAAAATAAGTAGTGATTCAATTCTTTTGAAAATTCATTTAAATTTCATGACCAGCGAAGCGGGCATAGTCTGCTATGTTTGTAAGATATGCACAAAATTTAAACAAAAATGAAAAAAATAATAATAGGCTGGTTTAAAAACATTTGATTTCCTCTTCCGTCCCCCCTTGCCACCTTTCAACTATATATTATTTACTATAATTTTAATAAATATTTAAAGAAAGTTATATTTATATAAAGTTCCAGAGAAATAGTTAACATGTTGATACAAAAACAACCATTTCGCGCCAACCCCCCACCCCCACCTTCCAAGATATGTGTAACACTTTTTATAATTTTTCTTAAGCAGTAAGTGGTATTTACACGAAGTTTTATTTCAATCTATAATAGATCGGTTTTAAAAAATCCTTTCTCCTTGCCTTCCTAAGCTATATATAACACTTATTGTGATTTTCGTAAAAAATAAGTGATAATTATTCAAAATATCGTTAAAATCGGTGACAAGGTGATAGAAAAAAAATTATTTCCTTCTGCCCCCTTCCTTCATTATTATTTCCTTCAGCCCCCGAAGTATGTGTGACACAGTATTTTTGTCATAAACAGCAAGTGACAATTAGGTTCATTAAAATCAGTAAGAAGGTCATATAAAAACAATTATTCTCTTTTAATCTGCTCCTGGCCCCCCTTCCCCGGGGTATATACTAAATGAAAGTGGTTCCAATTTAATTGATTGAAATTTCGAAAAATGTATTATGAAAAATCATTGTCTAAATTCATTATTTAATGTTTCTTGTTTTTGCGATTTGAAAATTGCAAAAATGCCCCTTTTTCCGGTGCCCTTTTTCCGGGTGCCCTTTTTACCAGTGCTTTTTTTTTTTTTCCAAATGCCCTTTTTTACGGGATCCATTTTGCTCAGTTATTTTCTTTTCTGTGCTTTTCTTCTTCTACTTTCCTTTTCATATTTCAGACAGAAATATTTAATATGAGTTTGAGCTTGAATTGCTTTTTCACGCTCAAGTTCGCGTAAAAAACGAACTACGCTCAACTCAAGTTCATAATTTAAAAAACGAGCGAAGTTCAACTCAAAACTCAAAATTTATGAGCTACGCTCACGAACGCGTTCAAATGAACGCGTTCGTGCACAACACTGATTTTTAATATCACGATTTGGACTTAACGTTTGTAAATGAATAAGTGAATTAGTGGTATTTCGTGTTTACACACACACACACACACACACACACATATATATATATATATATATATAGCAAACAATTGACAGGAAAATTTATAAATATATAAGTTTTACAGATTAGAAAAACCAATAGGAGAATTACAAACCAATGCGCAAGATTGCAGCGAAAGGAAATGCAAAACTTAAAAAGTACCTTGCAAATTAACTGTTACCCGTCACAATTTTTAACTGACTTTTAAGAGTTTTCCTATCTCGGTTTGTTCTACTTCCTCATTCAAGGGCGATATTGAAGTACCGACGAGTAGCCCCGTCGGCCGAAGATAGTTTGTGTTCCATATGAAGGGTTGTATTTTTATTTCATTTTATACTTTCTTGTTTACCTTCAGTAATTCTCTTTTGTATTATATTTTTTTAAATGAATTGATGTAATTTTGTAACTTTTACAATTTGGTATTTTTAGTAGTTTTATACATTATATGTATGTTTGATTTCTCTTCAGTTATTGGTGGTTTTCTGTTTGGTGAGAAGTTGGGGGCTAAGGATAGTTATTAGCTTATAGCCACTGTCCTTTCAGAAACTTCTCGTTCACCCCTACACTGAGGGCCCTCCCTGATGAAGATCTCAGTGTTTTTTGGGGTATAATTTCATTCATTTGTTTATATATTTCTACATTTAATTTCATTCATTTGTTTATATATTTCATATTACTATATATATATATATATATAGAGAGAGAGAGAGAGAGAGAGAGAGAGATATGAGAAGGCTTTTTTACGTTACAAATATGTTATTCGCCAGCATAATAATACAAGCTCTTTATTTAAAACAACAATTTTATTTTTTTTTAAGAGTGTTGCAATTCGAGTATTATGTTTTACAAGTGAATTATTTAAAAAATAATCCATTTATAGCAAACGATATCTGTTCATATTTTTGAACTTGTTAATAAATATGGGATTTAAGAAAATTAGACTTTATTGTAAAACGGATTTATTTAAATATAGTGACCAGCGGAGCAGGCATCGCTAGCTCGTTTATATAACATGCAACTAATATCTAACTCAATATTTTTTGATAATGACTGATTTTATGCTCAATGATAAATACTCTGAATAAAAGATGATTATTTGTTTCGATTAAAATGCTCAGAATAGCATGTAAGTTAAGATTTTATGTTTCTGGAAAAAAAAAAAAAAAAAAAAAAATTCTGAGTACCTATATGATTATTGCAAGACTATTGAGAAACTATGCTTTGTTTTTCAAAACATTGAGTTTTGAAAATTTTTAATTTTTCAAAAAATAATTTTCCGATCGATAATAGTGAATATTATACTTCAGTGCTATTCTATAATGCAAATGTTAATTACAATATGTACAGTACATAGACTTCCTGGAATGTCCGAGAAAGCTTCTAAATTTAATATAATAAATCTCGGTAATTTTTAATTTTACATTTTTATTTTTTAACATTTTTAAATTTTCACAAATGATTATTTATCTAAAAACAGTTTGATGGTATTGACGTATTATTATTATTATTATTATTTTCAATCTGAAAATAATGTGATTATATGCTCCATTTAAATATCCTTTAAATTCCCAGAATGTACTGAAAGTTTACTGTTTTTAAAAGATTATACCGATTACTAATAAGCTATTACAAAAACATTGAGGATGCATCATTAAAAAACTAAGAGGGCTCGTGGAATTTTTTAAAAAATTCATACGTATCATAATACATATTTGCCAACATTTTAATTTATTCTGGAGAATATTTAGCCCCACCTTTATTTTGCACCACTTTATTTATAAAATAATTTTTGCCAATATATAATTACCAGCGGTCTTACTCTCCGCTCTTTTCACAGAGCAATCTTATGGATGAGCAATTACCGCCTTTTTACCACCTCTAATTTTATGTATATATTTTTTGTTGTATTTTCATAGTCATGGTGTCCTAATTACATACTTGCCAACATACTAATTAATATTCCGTAGTATTGGTAGCCCCGTCTTCTTTTTCACATCAGTATCTTTTTAGAGTACTTTTCTTCTTATTTAATCGCAACTGCATTTGAAGAATATTACTCAAAAATTTTACTGGTGTGAGAAAAGGGGCGGGATCAACAACACTACGGAATATTTATTAGGATGTTGGCAAGTATGTAATTAAGTAGGTTTAAAATTATTTTATACAAATAGTGGTAGCAATAATGACGAAAATGTCTTATGCGTGAGAGTGCCTTGTAAAAAAAGCGGAAAGTACGACCTTTGATAACTACGATAAAATAAGGAAGAAAAAAAAACTCTTAAAAAAGTGGCATGAAATAAGGGCAGCTCTAAAAATGCTCCGGAATAAATTAAAATGTTGGTGAATCTTATAATATATGTTGAACATATATTTAAATTCATTATGAAATAGAAAGTGATTAACTTATTTCTTATGCAGTTTGCTTCATTTTTTCTTTTCTCTGTTTTTCTATTTTTTACATTGATATTGCTTTTTAAATGAACTTAATTTTTTTAAAAATGCAAACAGTATATTTTATAATGCACAGTTATTTTGTAAAAAGTTTAAATTAAACTCCGGTTATTAATCGTCAAATCGCGTTTTCAGAAATTGCAACAAAATTGTAAAATAATATATGACAAATCTAATGAATTATATGAATATGCACATTGACAAGTAAAAATGATACCCTTATAACTTAAACTGATTACATAATTTTTACGCTGAAAAATTATATTTAAATACAAAAACTACATTTTCTTCTCCAGTATCTGAAATCACATATTTTATGTCTTAAAATTTTAACTTAATTAAATTTTGTTTTACCAATAAAAAGTACGCACACACACATATATATATATACAGAGCCTGATTAAGGGGGAAGTACACATTATCTCCGCTCTCACCAGAATATTTTTACAATTATTTTTACTTCATGACATAGAAATTCCACGCATTGACGAGGAAATATTTTTTATAAAAAATGAACGGTGTAAAACAATCCAATTTATTTACCGTTATTAGACACCACAATTCTTTTAAAATAATTTTTAATGAGAATTTTCTGTTTATTATAGGAGGAAAGTATTTGTTAAAAAATAACGGTGTAAGTATAAATAATGTGTGCTTCCCCCTTAATCAGGCTCTGTATATATATATATATATATATATATAAACATATCCTATATATAATTTTTTTTAATATTAAAAATTGCACATGAAATAATCTCGCCACCTATTGAGAATGTATTTGTTAGCTAAGGTAGGGGGATTTTATAGATTTCGAACACATTGCAAGTTTGTCCACCATAAAGTTTTTCTGCAAAATTAATTATTTAATTGTTGTTACCAAGTCTTCTTGATTTTCCCCGACGGTGTATTATCACTCGTTTTTACACCTAATTGCAGCTCCACCTGTAAAATCTTGGGTTGGAAACTTTTAACAAAATTGTACCTTAGAGATAAACTCCAATTATTTCTTAACTTTTAGACTTGTTTATAATTGTTTTGGTTTTTTAATTTGAATGAGCGGAATTAACTTGCCCTTCAAAGTGTTATTAGAAATCTTTTGTAATGTGTTTTTAGAAAATATCAGTGGTAATTTAATCGATAAATACTGTTACAAAATAGTCGTTTTAATATTTAAAAGAAGAACCGTAAATTAGGCAGTTATAATATAGCTGATAAGCATGATAACGATAGCTTAGTTTCAAGCAGACTAACAGGATATTTTTGTTTGTTTGTTGCTTTTTTCTATTTATATTGAAAGTATAATCAATGTGAAATCAGAAATTATATATTTTAAGGATTTTTTTTTTTTTTTTTTTACTAAATTGTTACTACAATATTGAGTTGGAAGTCACTTAGGTTCCTCTCTCAATGACCATCGGATGAGTTGCGCAAAAAATAAAATTTGAGAATGATATTTTTTAATTCCACAGTTGCCAAAAATTCAAATTTTTATTCGGAGCATTTTTAGCTCCTCCTTTCATCCACACCGCTCTAATTATAGAATGTATTAGGTCGATTCATAAATAATTTCCGATGCAGTTTAGTTAAAATTTACACCAGAACCATTATAAAATGAATATAAGTCTTCAAAAATAGGCTCCTCCCCCTGCATTCATCATATAGTGCGTTTAGGCGTTACTTGTATTGGACCAATGGTCAAAGCACGCATACTGCAAATATTAATAAAATTCTGCGAAGGTGTGGAATTTTGCATATTATGTGCGTTTTTAAACAATCAGAATAACGATCGCATTTTATTTTAATGGAATTATACAAATATTTGGAAACACTAGCTTATAGCCTAAATTACTGTACTTATTGGTCTGATTCCATTGGTTGTGTGCCATCTGTATTAGTATATAATCTGTGGTTTAATTTCTTCTAACAATCGTTTTGTCCGGTATATGTTTGATTAAACTGTTAATCCAAATTCCTAAAATGGAGAATGAAAAATTGCATATTTGTCATGTGATGCTTTGGGAATTCAGTCAAGGCAATATTGCTAAAGCGACAGCTGAAAAAATATGCAGTGTATACGGTGAAGAACTAATAACTGAGCGGACAGTTATATATTGGTTTACAAAATTCCGCTCTGGAAATACGACTTTAAAGGACGATGTGAGGACAAGACGTCCTTCCGACTTTGATGACAACCTTGTAAAGGCTATATTGGAACAAAATCCACGCCAATCAACTAGATACATAGCAGAGAGGTTGAATGCACCACAATCAACTATTTTCTGCCACCTGAAGAAATTAGGGAAACTCAGCAAATTAGTAGTATGGGTACTACACAATCTCAGTGAACAGAATAAAGAAGATCGCCTGTCTATCGCTACAAATCTGCTCTCAAGAGAAAAAAAAACGAGATTTGTTTTAGATAGGATAATAACTGGCGATGAAGAGTGGATTACTTATGAGAATATCATCCGTAAAAGACAGTGACTTGATAAAGAAGAAATACCCTCACCAGATTCGAAAGCTGACATCTATGAAAAAAATATTTTATTGTGTGTATGGTGGGATTGTCGAGGACTAATCCAACACGAGTTATTAAAGTCAAAATAACAATTACTGCACACTTCAGTAACTGCGAAGAGTGAAATAGAAACTTCATAAAAACGTCCTACACTCGCCAATAGCAAAAACGTCATTCTTTAACATGATAATGCAAGACCACATACAGCAAGGGTGACTCAAGAAAAAATTGTAGAGCTTGGATGGTCTGTTTTACCGCACCCACCTTACTCCCCGGACCTTGCCCCGACAGATGTTTACCTTTTCTGTTCCTTACAAAACTTTTTGAAAGGAAATACATTCAAATCTGAAGAACACGTGAGACAGGCTGTCGAAAATTTCTTCCATTCGAAACCAAACACATTTTACAAGGAAGAAATATATAAGCTGCCAAGAAGATGGGAGAACGTCATACATAATAATGATGAATACGTAATAAATTGATACTATTTTGTAACTAAATGAAAGAAAAATAAATGCGTGCTACAAACCAAGGCAGTTATTTAAGACTCCACCTACAAAGACGTAACATGATAAATGTGGGAGGGGCTAATTCTTCGGCAGGAAATAATACCTAATATACATAATTATATTCGTTGTATAATGTTATTGGCGTGTATTCTATTTTAACTGCATCGGAAATTATTTATGAATCAACCTAATATTTCTCCAACATATAACCACGATAAGCTAAAAAAAAAAAAAAAATACTCTCAAGGAAAAAGCGTATGAAATAAAGACGGGGCTAAAATTTCTCCGGAATAAATTAAAATGTTGGAATCTCTGTAATTATATTTACTTATTCAAATTTTACTTATTTAACAATTTTTATCCAAATATTTTTTTTATCAATTTTAACACATCATAAATGAGAAACGATATTTTTCTTTTAGAAATAACAAGGGATGGATCGTATAGGGATTTAACCGGATTAAGACATCCGGCATTTCGGATATATTTTCTTAGCCGGATTCGGATATCCTGCAGTCCCCAATCCCAATACGCATGAAAATTTTAATTGTTTTATATCACACAATAATTAAAAAAAGGTATTTGCATTTGGTTTTTATGCAACTGGATTCCATACGCATATATATTAAAATGTAACATGAATAAGTATTCTGCAAATATGATTGAAGCTGTAAGACTATTTTCAAGACAATACTAATGAGTAATTTAATTAATTCTCTTACTTATTTTTATGACAACTTGGAATTTACTATCTATTAAATTTTAATTGATCTAAATGCTGCTGGTCAGGTCAACAGGTGATGCTGCTATACAGAGATTTCCGCAATTTTAGGGGAGGCTATATGTCAGGTTCTCTTGCATATAATGAAACAAGGCTTGATATGTGCAAAGGCCATTATGAGATATTGTGCTGATTCAATTTGAATGCTTATCGGCCAAAAAGAGGCGCTGCATTACAGCAATTTCCGCAGTTTATATGAAGACTATACCCAGGTAGTACTCTGTGGTATTTTAAACGTTGAACAAACGACAATGCATTTCGTTTAATGATCGTTTTCCTGTAACTTTAATATTCTGAAAAATAGTCTCGTTGATTTCCTCATCTTTCAACGGTTGTTTCAATACATTTTACACCCTAAAAAAATTGTTGAAAAAGCGTTGCTCTTAATCGCAATGCCTGTTTATTTATAACAGTTTTTAATGTCTTTTTACAGCGAAATCAAAGAAAAAGAACAAGCTAATTATCCGATAAATTTTCGTTTTTAAAATATTGCTAATTATAATAATAAAAAAAATCCCTTACTATAAGAGTTTTTTTCGCAGCAATCACTTTTCTTAATATTTAGACTTTCTTCAATGATTAATTTTATTATTTATTTCTATACTCTATATAAGAAAATATTGGATCCGTAAAAATTTTCGATTTCCGTTTTTTGAGTGATTTACACGTTTTGAACTAAGATAAAAAATTGAAATGTATGTTATGAACTGTATGCTATTTATGTAAACTGCAAAATAAATAAAACAAAACTGCTAGAATAAAATTTAAAATGATATACTTTTGTGTATCCTACTATTATCAATGTGATAAAAAAATGTTTAAAATTGATAATATGTTACTTTATTTTTTAAAAATTAAATTCCCCCTCCCCAATATACATATATATATATATAACCAGTAGTTTTTAAAAAGTTCATAAAATTATACGATTAGTGTCTTAAATCAATTTTATTGATTCGTTTTATCTATTACACATTCAAAATATTTTATAGTTGTATCAATATAAAAATCAGCAGTCAAATCTATGCTGAGAGTCATTAAATTAGTCTAAGATCTCTTCGATGAATTTGCTTCAACAATTTCGTTTTATTCGTTTTGGATACGAACGCTTTTTTGCAAATTTTACACACTGTTTAATGGTGTGATAAATGTAGTACTAGCTGCGATAGAAAAATCAGGATGTAGGTCCTTCATTTCATGAGATATAAGAATTTAATTAAACATAGTTCTTTAAAAGACAAGTACCTTGATGAAATACCATTATGTTTAAACTTCTTAAAGTCAGAAAATACTTTTTCGCTAAGACTGAACCATAAACATCCATAAGTTTATATCGTTCATATCGAAAACATTTCGAATAATTTAAGATTATAATGAAAGACCTTTACAATAACTTTAGTAACAAACAGAATTCTTTGAAGCAGAGAAATGAATTATGTGAAACTTTCCAAGATACGGTATTTATTTGATTAACATTTAACCCTTTGCGGCGCAAGACAATTCGGATCATTTAAATTATTCTGCTACCGGAATTCATGAACTAAATTAAACTAAAAGAAATTTTAAATTTTAAGGTTTAAAAAACAGGCTTTGTCTGCTATGTTATAAACGTAAATTTTTGCAAAAAAATTTCCGGGTTGAATTTTTGCAGCTGGATATAAAATTTTGCGTCCTCGCAGCGAGGACAGCGCGCGTTAAGGGGTTAACTGATGTTGGAAGTCTCATTAACCCTAATTGAGTTTTCTTGCTGATCAAACACTGAGATTGCTTTATAATTCTATCTGTTCATTTTCTAAAAAAAACTCCCTCCTGTTTTTTAAAAATGTTTTCTAAGACGTTTAAATATTTGAATATTTGAATACAAAAAAATATTTATAAGTTAATTGAATTTATATTCACATTTTAACTTCACGGTCTGAAAGACTGCTTACAATAGTATTGAGACAATTCTTGTTCGCTGTAAAAAGTTATTTAAATTAATAGCTCATCATAAATGATTTTTATGACGCACTTCTATCTTACAACGTAATAATAATATTGAATTGACTCATTTTGTTGTCTTTTGACGCTGGTATATCTGCTATTGCTGAATATTCTGAGTCCTCTCATACATCCAGGCAGTGCTAACAGAAAATTAACTAACTCAACCACGCACATCCCTCCAATTCACAATCATATCGACACCAAGCTGAAGAGATTCAACGAAATTTGAAGGAAATCCTCACTCATGAAAAGTATCTATTAAGTCGTCGAAAAACGTATTTTTTATTTTTAATTAAAATCAAAGGAACTAATCAAGTATATACATATATTTAAAACAAATATTCAAACCCGAATAAATAATAAAGTTTTGTAGTATATCTTTAATTTTAATAGTGCCATTACAGAACTTTAACTCAATCACGAGCACGACATTATTGATATCTAGTACAATCTGCTGCTATTGGTAGATTACCATGGAGAATGCTAGGGACAACCGAAATGTCCTCGTGTGCGTGGATTGTAGATAATTGTTGGCAGTGTTGATAAATTTAGAGAAATCTTTAGTCAACGATCATCATTAATTTTGAGGACAGATACATACAAAATAGGCGGATTAATCTTCGAAGTGATAAGGCAAACGTTACAAATAAAAATTAATGGTATACATTAAATGAAAACGCCCCCAAAATTAACAACACTGATTTTGGCTGTGAAATCTGCACGTGTAATTAATTTAACGTTCTCATCATAAAACAGTAGGTGTTAAATTATTACTTGCTTTTCATAATACTTAAGCAACTAGTTTTTGCACCCAACTGCATGCAGTAAACGCAGTCTATCACTAAAGCATTGTCATAAAAATATATATATATATAAAAAAAAAAAAAAAAAAAAAAAAAAAAACAGCCGCGCCTAATAACAACACACTGTTGGAGTATTTTGCTATTTTGAGCAGAAAGTAATGTTTTTTAGTGTTCTCACGATTAAAGACCGGTACAACCAAATATTTGCTGTGAATTACATGATTCACACAAGCAATATGATAAATCATATTTGCCAACTTAGCTACTCTTGGCTACCGAAAAATTTCAATACAAATATTTATTTTATTTAATCAGTGAACTGTAACGACTTTCGTTGATAAATTTAAATAAAAAGGGTCATCAAAATTTTCCTGTAAGCAATAGGTGCTTAGTTGGCACCTATAGATAAAGCGTTCTCTTGTAAGTCGATTGGAAACTGAATAATAATAATGAGATACTGATACGCACGTAGACCGAAAGGAATAATAACGCAAAAAAAAGTATATGTTAAATACGCTTTTCTTTAGTAATCTTCACTAGAGTAGAGTGTTTTTTCTGCAGTTAAAAATACGGTTGTTACTTTTTTGATTCACCAAAATGTATACAGTTCATGCAACTGTGACCTATAACATGTGTACAAATTTTTTAATAAAGCGTTTAAAATTATTAAAGCGTTAATAAAGCGATTAATAAAGCGATTAATAAAGCGTTTAGATGCTATCGCGCTTTTAAAAATTTGGCCCCATAGGCCATAATGATAAAGAATTTTTCCTAGTGTTCCTTTTAAAAAATTTATAAGTGCTAGATTCACTAAAATCTATAGGGTTCGTACTATGGTAACTTACAATATACGTACCAACTTTCAGCTTACGTCATACGTACCAACTTTCAGAACAAAGCGTTTAGACGCTAGCGTGTTCACTCACAGACATACACACATGCATATATACATCATCGTAAAAATAGTGGAAACGGACTCAGGGGACCTCGAAACGTATAGAAACATTAAAATCTCAAATTCGGATTTTTGGCATGATTACAATACTTTCCTCACTATAATGTTCGGAAAGTAAAAATGATCAAAGTTCTTTTTTGCACTTTATAATTTCAAAATAAAACATAAAAAAAAATGTTTTTGCAAAACAAGAACAAATTTAACAATTATTAATATTCTAAAACTAAACAAAATTTAAAAAAAAAAAAAAAAAAAAAAAAAAAAAAACAGAGGTAATTATCATAACGAATTTCTGTTAGAATTATATGGGGTTTGGCTGCTAGTGGTAGCAAAATCATTGAAACACACATCCATATTTTTTTTTCTTCAGTTTGATCGCTAATTTTTATAATGACGTTACTTTTTTATAAACAGTACAAGACTAAAATCATGACTTGATAAATATTTATTTAACAAAATAGTATTAGGTGCACATCTTTTTGCTGCCGACTGTACAAAGTAATTAGTAAGGTATGGCTCAGCTTAGACCATCAAAATTATTTCGATTTTTACTTTTTTCGATTTCTTCTATTTTTAAGCATAGTTTGTGAACACAAAATCATATTTTTTAATAGTTGGTGGTACTGGATAATGCATGTAATTCTCTATTTCAAAATAATAATAATAATAATAATAATAATAATAATAATAATATGGAAGTTTGAGATTTCATTATTATTATTATTTAGCATTGAATGTGACACCTTTATGAGATTTTTCAAGTACAATTCAATTTCGGATATTTTAAGCAAATAAAGAAATATTGAGTTCTTACAACTAAACCTCCAGTTACAACATATGATGTAATTCATTTTATCAATTTGATTTCCTTAAATTTTAATCAAAATCTTGCTGTTTAGTTATTTAGGCAAGTAATTGTATTTCCTGTTGCTTGCGTACAAAAAACATGTTTTTTTATTCCACATTAGAAATTAGTTTTAAAAAGTAATTTGAAAAAATATAATTATGCTTTTATATAAGATTTTTCCCTAAAATTTTTACCAATGCTAATTTTGTAATTGAAGCATTTTTTTTTTTAAGTTTTGCTCTTTTTTATTTATTTATTTTATTTTATTGAATATTTAACGAAGATTATGACAATGTCCTGACTTTCTGAGTCACTCTCAGAACCAGAGACCATAAGGTGACCTACCTAAGTTAGAACTGCAGCCTGTGTTTGAAAAATATCGGCGTATCATCATTTATTAAACGAATATTTTGAAAAATACACATGCTCAGCAGTATAGTAGAGCATTAATTTATCAATATATTCTTTTTTTTATGTTTCCAAATGCTTTATAATTATGTTCTTACAAACTTATTGAATGGATATTTAAAAATACGATTAGCGACCATAGATATTTTGTATTATAATAAATAACCTCTTTCTCGAGCAAATTGCACAAAACATATATCTGGTAACTTTCTAAATGATGACTTTAATCACAATTTTTTGTTTTTCACGCTGTATATAGTATTACTATGACTAATAAAAGAAAATTTAAATATATCATGCAAAAGATTTACTAAAAAAAATTGTTTTTTGGTTGGAAAATTTTCCGGAAAAACATAGTAGAAAATTTTCCAAAAAAGAAAATTTTCCACCCCACATCACTACAGATAACCCCCTAACACATATTTGATTATAACTCAATAAATACTAAAGATAAAATATACAAACTGTCACTTTTTCCACACTTGTTGTTTTATAATTATTTCTTCACCATGTGTTTTATAATTTTCTAAACTTGATTTAAATATGTTTATAAAATGTATGACTGTGTGTCATTGAGTCGTCAAATTTATTTGAAAGATTTTTATGAAAGTTTTGATAAAGCTTTAGCTATAGAACTAATTTACAGAAATTTTATATTTGTTTGATTTCAGTATGAACTAGTTTACACAATATTCTGGTGTCAATTGGCCAAAATTTAACGGGGTTATTCTCTACGTTCCAGTACTGCTGTATTTAAATTTCTATCTCGTGCAATAATACAGGGAATCGGAAAAATCTTTATTTCAAATCCTACATTTTAATGCACTATTAGGCGATCGTTAGCAGTGTTATTTAATAAGAAGTTTACAATATTTACATACTACAGTGAAACTTGAATAATTCGAACTTGTTTAATTCGAAATTCTGGATAATTTGAACTTTTCACTCGGTCCCTTGAATTTTGTATTAAAATAATGTTACAAAATTGCGGATAATTCGAATTCTATTTTGGATAATTCGAATTTTTCATACGATTACCTTTAAAATATTACTATAAAATTTGTTCCCGAGATTTTTCTCAGCTAATATATTTTAACAGTCTTTCAAAAGAAGGATAAGGAAATACAAGAGAAGCCCCTAACTAGTGCATCAGAAGATATGGTGCATATACATGAACTTCGAGGTTTTTTTTTTTAATAAAAGTCATTTCTAATGAAAAAGATTCTATTTTCGTTTCAAGTCATATGCTATGACACAAAGATTGTACTTAAAGAAGAAATAAAAAATATCTGACTATTTTTAAAAAAGTTTTGAATAATTAAGCTCGTAAAAATATTGATTTAATGGGAGGGGGATGTAGCAGTAATCTTAGATATAAAGTTTATGTGTTAAATCTTTGATCGTAGAGTTTTAATTTTTGAATTTATCTCTTTTTTTTTTTTTTTGACAAGACAGTATATGTAATTCGAATTTTTGGATATTTCGAATTTTTTTCTCGTCCCTTCAACTTCAAATTATCCAAGTTCTACTGTAGTATTCAAAATAGAAATATTCCAATCATTTAATCATAAAAAGTGGAAACACACCTCCTTCATAATTAATTATTATGTTTTTTTTATTTTTTTTATTATGAAACATACTTTATACCAGATGATGTTGCTGAATCCTGGTATATCTGCAGTGAGCTTCCGTAAATTATATTCACGTCAAACTAGATACAAGAAAGCTGTTGTAAAATTATCCCCATTCAATTTAGTTCTAATTATTCCGATATATACTCATGTCCAAATTTATCTTTACATAAATTCGTATGGCTTCATTTTGTTCTTAGCTATTTTTTATTATTATTATTTTTTTTTTAACTCTCTTTGTCACATTTTATTACCCTTTGTATTATTTCATGCTAAAATTATATATCATATGCAGTACTTTTCATTTTTCTTCCTTTGTATTTATGTCTAAAAAAATTATAATTCACAGTTTCTGAGAAATCCGTAAATTTATGCATGTAAAGATAATTTTGGACATGAGAGTGCCTTTTAGCTACCGGAAAAAATTAAATAGAAAAACCTTTTTTACTTAATCATTGAACTGCAATGGTCTCCTCCGATAAAAAATATATGTATATTAATATCTTTCTGTAGCTTAAAGGTGCTAAGTTGGAAACTATAATTATAATATACATGATTCGTACTGACACGCTTTTTTTCAAAAACCAGTATTTTTTTTTACAAAATATAGCCTTTTAAATTTTAAGATTTTTCTTTTTTTAATTTTTATATAATGTTCCAGCAAATTCATAAAATTTAAATAGTGTACAAATCATGCTATAGACCGCTAAATTTAAGGGATAAAAAATTTTTCGTCTTTTTTTTTTTTTTTTTTTAATAATCTCTCTGCTATTTTATCACGATAGATTACTATAAAAATAGGATTAATCTTTCTGTAGGAAAGTAGAGGTAGAAAAAAAAAATGCAATTTCTCTTTCGTTCATTTGCACAAAAATTGGGCGAAGACAGCGACTCCTGATGCAGCCGGAAAACAGTATATTACGGTAACATAATAAAAGTGAAATTTTCCGCGGTGCATCTATTACACAATTGCAGCATTTTCCCACATATTGGATTAATTAAAAAATAATAATAGGAAGCAGAGCTCGCATATAAACATCTATTTTAATAAGATATTTCAACACTATTTACAAAAAGTTAAATAATTTTAACTTCGCATATTTTCATGACAAAGATGAGAAATTTCCGATTTTATTGCTACCAGTATTTTTATAGAATAATCTCTATCCTATTTTATTGCACCACATTACAATAAAAATACTATAGAGATTTTTGCATAAAATTAGTGGCGGTAGAGATGACGAAAATTTCTCCTTCCTAAAAATGTCCTCAAAAAAGGGTGGTGAGTAGGACCTCTGCTATATTTTAATACTAATTCAATATATTTACGTAACTGTTTGCCCAATTACCCACCGTTATCTAGATACACCCCCTCCCTCATTTTTATCATTGTTTGGTAAATTTATATTCCTCAGTTTTATTTGGAGAGGAACGATGATTATTTTAACCGTTAAATGTCTTCTGACATGAGGAGCTACAGAGGTAGTAAGTTCTGAAACACGAACATAATTTGAGGGGATTTGTGCCCAGAAGAAAAAAAAAAAAAAAAAACAGAAAAAAAAAATCAATAAAAAACAATTAGTTTTTGTTTCTTTTCTTTCTTTTTTTTCGCAATATTTCTCTTATTTTTTACATATTCCAGCTTCCAATTTGACATTTTCTTACCAAAACACCTCAAAAAATAAAAATTATAGAGTGAAATTCTTTCTCAAAATGTTGATGAGTGGAGAAAAGTCTTAAAGCACCTGCAAGAAAGTTTGACAGATTCACTGTACGACGTTTTCTTTCAATAACTCCCACGTTAAATGTTTTGGGCAGTAAAACATAAACAGTAAAATATCTTGCTTTGAGACGTGTTAAAGGTCATTGCTCTTATTATTGTAGTCATCAGTCGTTATCTACCTTCAGGTTTTGCGATAAAAGAGTTAACTTTATGGTGTTCTCGACGGTGGTGATCTTGTGTGGTGACATACCCGTATAGGATATTTTACTCAAAAGAGGTTAAATTACTGTTCATGTTTTACTGCTCAAAACATTTAACGTGAAAGTTATTAAAAGCAAACGTCGTACAGTGAATCAGTTACACTTTCTTGCGAGGGCTTTGAGACTTTTCTCCACTCAGGAACATTTTGAAAAAATTTTCACTGCAGAATTTTTATTATCTGTTGTGTTTTGTTAAGAAAGTGGCAAATCGGAAGCTGGAATAAGTAAAAAATAAGAGAAATATTGCGAAGAAAAAAGGAAACAAACACTGATTATTTTTATTGATTTTCTTTTGTTTTCTGGGCACAAATTCCCACAAATTTCCTCCTTACTACAAATGTTCGTGTTTTAGAAATTTCTACCTTTGTAGCTCCTCAGGTCAGAAGACATTTAACTGCTAAAATAATCATCGTTCCTCTCCAAATCAAACTGATTGGTATAAAATTACCAAACAATGAGAAAAATGAGAAAAGGAGTGTATCTGGAAAACAGTGGGTGATTGGGCAATATGTGGGGTCACATTCGGATTCAGGAGGTTAGTCAGGAGGGTCGGATATAGGATTACATAAGAATATGCAAAAATGGTTACAGATCTCGAAAATTTTTTATTCCAGAGCAGTGTTCTTTTAAGACGATTTAAAGACTCGAATCTGACTTGAATAAACAATTTGAAGGCATAAGACACTTTATATTATTTCATTTACACGAGCAGTCTGTGAAAATGCCCAAGTGGGTTAAATTAAGATATCTGTTATATATATGCTCTATATTAGTCATGCCTGTCAACATTTTAAAATATATATTTTCTTTTTTCCGTTAGACATGGGTGTTCTCTTTTATTAAAACTAGAGAAAACCAGAGCTTGATTAAGGGGGAAGCACACATTATTTGTACTTACACCGTCATTTTTTAACAAGTACTTTCTTCCTATAATAAACAGAAAATTCTCATCAAAAATTATTTTAAAAGAATTCTGGTGTCTAATAACGGTGAGTAAATTGGATTGTTTTACACCGTTCATTTTTTATAAAAAATGTTTCCTCGTCAAATCGTGGAATTTCTATGACATGAAGTAAAAAATAATTGTAAAAATATTCTGATGAGAGCGGAGATAATGTGTGCTTCCCCCTTAATCAGGCTCTGGAGAAAACAATTCTAAAATTGCAGCAGCGTCGAAAAATGGGAGAGACAAAAATGTATAGAGCAATGCTACTGAGTATCAACCATTTGGATGCACATTTAATTTCTTGTTGCAAAGAGAAATTTTAAGAGCAGAAGATTTTATGCAAGACTTTTACTTTCATGATTTTATCCCTTTAACTGCGGCGGTCGTGATTAAGCAATTTAAAATGTCCACGATGGTCAATAGACGGTAGAATTCTGGCTATCATGAATAGACGATTCTTGCTTTTTACCGTCAATTTCAGTTCCTCCTATTTTCCTTATTTAAAATGTAAGCCACTTCTTTTGACTTTTTCCTAAAATATTACATTACTGACCGAGTAATTCCATTACACTTATTAAATTAAATACTATAGTTATTGTTAGAAAATTGTGGTGGATGCTGAAATATCCTTGTAGGTGATTTACACTATAGTTGGACTTAATAATAGAATAAAAACTGTAGTAATTTACCTTACTACGCCTTTTCCAATAAAAACTGATAAACGTCGACTTTTTCTGTTTGGTGTTCTAGTTTTAGCCGTGGTTAAAGGAAAAAAAACTATAAAGGAAACAAACTGACAATGCAAATATTACAAATTAACACTATATTTCTGTTTCCAACAACAGCACATCCCAAAGAGTTATTAATAATTTGTATTTTATCAAATTTTCCGGTAGTTAAAAAGCTTAAAACTTGCATCAAGGTGTTAACAATCTTTACTAAAACAAATTACGATAACTGAAACTATTGTTTATTTCTTTTACATACTTGCCAACCATCTCACTAATAACCGTACAATTGCAAACGCCCCCTGAAAAAACACCCCTTTTCTCACACCACTATATTTTGAGAGTAATTCTCTCCAAATGTTGTTACGATTAAATAAGACAAAGTTTATTCTAAAAAATTATTGGTGCGAAAAAAAAAGGCGGGTACTAAAAATTGAACGGTTCATAATGAGATGGTTGGCAAGTATGCTTTTAAAATACGTTAATTCCAGTTTTTAAAACCATTTGTTTTCCCCACATTTATTAAATATAACGTTTTTATTCATTTATTTTGATAAGAAGAAAATATTATAAAGAAGGATTTAAAAAAAGTATATTAGTCGTAAAATGTGTCATCCGTATTTCTTGTTTTGTCCACATTGATTGGTGAGTTAGTGGTGACTGATAAGAATTCGCCAAGTTGGTGAACCCAAGTTAATATTATTGCGAAATTGTGAATAATTCTGTTTCTTTTTGCAGAAATTCTTTCAAAGAGGCTTAGTAAGTTGATACAATCATAATTTTCTGCATTTCTAGTTTGTTTTAGCATTAAAATAACCTAATTTTCCCTTAAAACGCATTAAAATGCTCCATTAAGGTAGGTAATGGATTTGGCGCCAAATTTGGCAATTTTTTGCCCTTGGCGACTTTTTTTGGCGACTTTTGGCGAGAAAGTCCTTTATTGAAGGAGTTCTGAGCCTCTTTGAATTAGACTTGCTTTATGTGTAATTGCTATACAGTTTGTACTGTGGATTTCTTGTTGACGGCTTTTATGTAAGCTGTGTATACTTGTAGAATTGAAATTGATACTTGGTTCATAGACCTGTATTTATCTGGAGCTTTCAATAAATAAACGTCCTGAACTTTTACAAGTTTCGAATCTCATTTTCGGACAAATTACGAACCCCCAAATATGCAACAATATTTTATTTAAATACATTATCATTGTTTGCATCCTCCGTTTCTTTCCACAACAAACTTTTTTTTTTCTCTCTTAATTGTAAATTCATTTGGAGAGAAATACTCTAAAAATTAAGTATTGTGGAAAAAGTGGTAAATACTAACAATACAACGGATTAGGTTGGCAGCTATGAAATCAACGAAAAAGCAGAAATTATACATTTTTCAACAATATATTTATTTTATTCTGTTCTATTTATTTTTAGAATGCCATTGCCACAAATTTCAGTTAGGAATAACTAAACTTCAATAATCAGCGGCAGCTAAAAATTATTCAGGTCATTTGCCAATTTTATTTAAGATTATTTATTATTTCTGACACATCATATATGTTTTTTTCCCGTTTAGTATTGATAAAAATAAATAATTCGGAAAAAAAAAGCCTTGCTTAAAATATTCCTCTAAAAGAATACATTAAAGAGATGACACAGTAAATAATGATTTTGCGAATTCATATATAACCATTTAAGTGCCGTCGATTTATACACCCGATAATGGCATTAACATCCTCACTGAGTTAAAAAAAAAATGAATAGTTAAATACGATTAAGTAAAATCATTTTGTAATGTAATGTAATGTTTCAGAAAACAGCAACAGGAACTCTTCAACATAAAAAATTGTCTCAACGAAGATGTGCTAGAAAATATTTTATATATATATAAAACTTAATAATTCCTGCCTCTTAGTTTAATATTTCTTTATTTAAAAATTTTTTGCCATGCATATTGTAGTGACTCTTAAATCGTGAAGTTAATATATAGTGTATGTTTTTATACTCTTGAAAAAATCGTTATTAACATTTTCGCGACTACTGAAAATCACGTCATTTGAAAATATGTAACTCCGCCAATGGGCGTTTGTTTTGCAATTTGTATGTCATATATTTCACAATACTTTCCCCACCGCATGTTTTTATTTTTTTCACAATAAGGACCGCCTGTGGGTGTTATTCTCCCAAGTCACAATATTTCATAGCAAATTTTTCTAAATTCAGATTCATGTTACAAATGGATATACATTATAATTATACTCTTTCTAGTCAAAATATTTATATCCGTAGTATATTGGTTGTACAAATATGGATACTGTGTATACTTTTAAGAAATAAAAGACATGCAAATTGCAATAGAAAAGCCGCCCACTGGCGGAGTTTCAGATTTTCAAATGACGTGATTCTACGTCAGCGGACGCGATTATGTTAAAAATATACAAAGCTCAGTTTTTATATTTGTACAGTCACCCAAAAAAAAAACGCCACCCCCCCACCTAATTTTGCCGTAAATTATCGTAGAAACATGCGACTGGTACCAATCAGTTTGTAATAACGTCTAGTTTATAATGTTATAGTTAGATTTTACTTAGGGGGTAGTCTACATATTAAAACTGAGATCAACTTCATTTTTTTCAATATTAACCCCAATTTTTTATAATTTATTTGAATTCTTTGGATCAAATCATCACGGAAAATGGTATAGTTTATATATTTCGCTCAATTTTTCATAGAGTTATAAGCTGTCAAAGTTTGGGGGTGCTAATGTTAAATGAATGTGACAAACATTAAATCATATCTTCCGAAATAATTATGATATTTAAATTCTGTTTTTTTTATTCGTTAGAATGAAGTGACCCAAACATATTCCATGAAAATTTTTGCTAAAAAAACATTTTTTGAATTATGAAAATTATTAATAAATTCATATTTGAAAAAATTATGAATTATGACCTATGTTAATTTTTGCACGAATAGAACGGGCATCATCAAAAACATGGGTTTCCAAATTTACAGCTCGTTCCTAACATTATTTTTTGAGTTACAGTGATATTTCACTTTTTATTCCTGTTAGGGGGCCGTCACTTGTTACAATCTGTGTCTTCTATAAGTAAATGTTTGTATATAATTTGACGGAAAACTATTTTAATTTACCTTTATGTTATTTTTATTGTTTCCTAAGCAATATTTCGATGTTTATTATACAAATTGGCATATTTTTGTAAAGTTATCACAATGTAGGCGAGGGATTGTGAAAGAATTTCAAAAGAAAAGAAGCTCCGCCTCTGATTCGCTGAAACACTATTTAAAAAAAAACACTAATTTGCATATTCCTATTTGACTCTATATGTGACGCTGGTATGCATAAATCACAATGGTATTTACTACATCGATTGTTGAAGACAAAACTTAAATGAATGAATTACAAATATGCAAAATTATTTTGTCTTATATTATAAAGTTTTAGAAAATTTGTGAAAAGGCGTGGCTTACGGTACAAGGGAGGAATACATCCGACCGTAATATGTTAAGTCTTTCTTCATAAGTATTAAATATCTTTTTCTAGTTTTTTCGCTGCTAAAGGTCTATTTTAACCCTGTTACATTTTTTTCGCATTTCAATATTTAGGAGTACGTATACCACTAGTTATCTATCACCACCTATCATGTTTTAGAAAACACGGTACAGCGAAACTGATTGCATGAAACAGCAATTATGCATTCGACAATCGTTTTATTATTATTATTATGAATATTTAATAATTTTAAAAAGATTTTTTACCATAAATTTTCTGTTTAAATTTTGTTTTGACGTATTTGCATTTGGTTACTGTACCGTTTGTAAGCTTTGTGTTATTTAAAATTTATCCCATAATGTAACATAATTAAATATCAAATTTCTATTAAAAGTTTTTTAATACAGAATCAAATAGTAAAAAATTGCTTTATTATTATTATTATTTTTTTTTTTAAGTTTATAAGATCTATTATTGGAACATAGCTCGATAGTATTTATTTTCAATTTCCTAATCACGAAATTAAAGTCACAGTTATTATGGAATAAAAATTTAAAACAAAGGAATTGTCTTATTACTTTCAAATATATAGATATTGATCTTACAGAATCCTGAAATTTCATTTAAAAAAGACTTTAAACGTCTAAATTTAAAAATTCAAAATAAAATTAATTAATCTAAATGCTTTTAAAGTTGAAACGGGAAGATTTCAAAATATATGAAAATTGGCATTTGTGTTTTGAACATTTTGGTGCGGCAGATATTAAAAACAATATTTTTATGATGAGCTGAACCTGAGCTTAAGAGAGGGCGGATGCAGCTATTTAGCACGAGTGATATCACCTGACTAAAACTAGAATAAACAACATTTTAATTTATTCCGGCGTATTTTTAGCCCACTGTTATTCTTTTTTTTTTTTTCTTTTTTTTCAAATTTCAACACTAGCTACAGTACGCTTACGTCCTATTTACATTAAGCCTTGATATGGAAGCTATGTTGCTGTTTTTCGATGCTGAAAAATTTACAAAATATATTTGTGTTAATATACTATACAGATAGAAGAATAATTATATAATATCAACAAATCTTCTTTAATCAATATGTTTATATACATTACTGTATGGAAATGTTTATATATGAATATTGTATTTATTTTTAATGAGAGATATAAACAAAAAATACTGAAAAAAAAGAAGAAAATGTGTTATAAATTTTTATAAATCAAGCAAAATATATATGCATACTTGCCAACCTAACCCGTAACATTGTTAGTTCCCGCCCCTGTGTGTACACAATTTAATTTTTAGAGTAATTAACTTCAAATACATTTACGATTAACTCATTGAGCGCCACGCGAATTCTTATGGAAATCCCATTCAGGCCACACGTGCTGCTTAGAAGCGTGTTATGTTTATCGAGTTTCAATAAACCCCATTAGGCCTTAACGATATAATCCTATAAAAATCCTATTAAAAAAAAAAAAAAAACTTGAAGTAAATTTAAATAAATTGTCAGTAATTACTTAAAACTATGTAAGTTTTGTAGTTTTATATCATATTTTACACTGCCGGCTGACTTAGCCTAAATGGAAATATCAGTGTCAGCCACCGATGGCTGACACGGCTCTAAAAAGACTGATGTGAAAAAAATGTACGGAAAGGGGCGGGACCAGTAATCTTTCGGGATAAGTTGACAAGAATGTATATACATAGAGAAATGCCAGAAAATGTTCTTTATTTTTCATGAACCAGATGAATGGTACTTTTTTTCTGAATAGTCTATGTATTAAATATAATGCTGCTTTAAATACCCTTTAAATGAAAAGTTTTATTACATAAAGTAATTTTCTGGCACTCTACAGCTCCCAAATGACACACAATACAAAACCCCGCCTTTTCCCAGTGTTTAAAGGTTATTAACGTTTAATATGCTTTATATTCGTTTTGATCTTTCCTTCTCCTCCTTATCTTCTTCTTTTTTCCTTAAAAAAAAAAAAAGAGTTATGTAACATTTTGACCTTTTCAAGTGAAGATTTAGATTAAGGGTAGTCAGCCTTTCTACAACCACCGTCCACTTCGGTATGTGTGTTAAAGTGTAGAATTTTAGAACATCCCATTAAGTAGTAGGATTTATTATTTTGCATATTAATTTGTTACACATTATAAAATATAAAAGCAAAAGAATATCGTGGAGATTTATGTAAAAGTTTTTAATAATGTCATGAAAAAAAAAAAATAATAATAATAATTAATTAAAAAAATAAATAAATAAAAATTAAAAAATCTGTTTTAATATTTTAAAAAAGTCAATTAAAGAAAATGAAAGTACTGCAGTATCAGAACAAACTCCCATTGTCACTGTGAAACGGCCGTGGGAACCAGGTTGAGTGCCGCCATTTCAGACAATTATACGGCAGCTTGAGTTAAAATAATTTTGAATTTTCAAACAAATTTAAAACCATTCATCTTTTTTTTTCCTTTTGATAGATATTTTAATAGCTATTCAAGCTATTTAATTTTCTTCGTATGAAGTGAACTATCTGATGTTTAATCAATAGAAACCAATAAAAATCTTTTAATTCATAAACCAACTCAGAAAGTTCTGTGAATTAGTCATTTTTTTTATTTTATAAACAACATTTCTGAAATTTTTTTTCCGGTGTGAAACTTAATAAATAATGTATCCTGGGTGGTAGATCGTGATTTATATTTTCTAAATGTATAGACGGACCCCTAATACATTTTCACGTGTAACTCTATTTAAAATTGATTTAAGGTATATAAATAGGTATGTTTTTCGAACCGCCTTGATCTCAGAAATCTGAATATGAAGTCAAAAATGGGGGTTGCCATTGAAGAAAATTAAGTTAATGCCAGTTTTAATATGTAGACGACCCCTTAGGCAAAATTTAACTATACCGTTATAAACTAGACGTTATTACAAATCGATCGGTACCAGTCAAATGTTTCTACGATAATTTACGGCGAAATTAGGTGGGGGGGGGTGGCGTTTTTTTTTTGGGTGACTGTACAATCAATACACTATGGATATAAGTTCTTTTATTAGAAAAAGTAGAGTTATAATTTATATCCATTTATAATACGAATCTGAATATAGATAATTCTGTTCAGAAATATTGTAACTTAGAGAAAAACGCCTACAGGCGGTCCTCATTGTCAATAAGACAAAAACATGCGGTCGCGAAAGAGTTAAAAAATTCAATTTTTAATTTAAATGAAAAAGATATTGAGTTAAATTTTGTAAAATATCATAAGCTCTCAAATAAAGCAATTTTGGAAAGGTTATCGTGGAATGAATTTTCGGTGGCAAACGAGAATAGCAGTTTTATAAAAATAAATAAATAAATAAAAGGAAGAGCTCATTTAAATGTTCCTAAAAAACAACGTATTATTTAAAAACGAAATATTGTTAAATATTCTTGTTCATACATTTAAGTTTATACATATGCATGTGGCATCAACCTCTTAAAAAAATTAAAACTATTTGAACACTAATTACCAAAACAATTTAGTTAAATAATGTTAGAGTAATGTCAAACGGTGAGTCTTACTGTTCAAAGAAGTTTAATACCACGACAACAATGTTTTAAATTAAACATACTAAAATATTTTCTTGTAAAAAGTTGTTCAAGCCTCCTGTATTTTCATAATCGAATATATACCACTAAACAGCTGGTAAGTATTTTATTTGAAATTCGACAAAAAACCATTAATCAAATTAAAATTATGCTTTTAATTTAAATGTCTGATGATTTGGAAAATATATATATATATATATATATATATATATATATATATATATATGTATGTATATTCCTATATGTTTGAAAAATGAAAATGCAGCAGCAAAAGTTATTCATTAGGGGGACCGGAAAATAATGTCGTTTTGAATTAATAAAATGAAACCGGAAATTTTTTTTTTTTAACAGTGTTTATATGGTACTTTACAAATAACCATCTTATAAGTTAACTAAGAATATCTTACACTTTATCCAGGATAAATTTCCGATGTCAGTATTTTAATTCAAAACGACATTATTTTCCGGTCCACCTAATATTTCTCTTATTTTAATCAAGTAATAAAAAAAACAATAATCGTTTAAGACTAAAAACAAAACTTTCAAACCAGAATAAGTACTAGCACTTTCTGAATTATAATTAATTTCTAACCATATTTCAGTGTATTATAACTATCCGTTCCAGGGTTTATTTCAAGTGAAATCTGTTGAATTAGGCAGGTTTATACGTAGTAAAATGTAGAGTGGCTTCACACGACTTTCGAACTATGAAATTAATTACAGTCCGTTAAGAAATTATAAGACCACTTTAATTTTGTAAATTATAAGAAAAATAAAGATTTTAATCATAATTTAAATACATAAAATAACATAATGCTCTATATTTTGTAATAATTAGTTTGCAATAACTTGGTATAATGCAATAAATGTTTAACTGAAATATATATTTAGAAATAAGTGAAAAATAACCTGTTAAGAAAATATAAGACCACTTGTCAAAAAACAAAATTGTATAAAAAATTAATATGATATTGGTCCTCCATTTTTCCTGATGACTTCAAACACTCTGTTTTTCATTGAAGTAAACAGGTGATTGAGTTCAGTTATAGAAATATTTTACCATTCTTTTACAATGGCTACTTCCAGTTCATTGGCAGGTGAAAATTGTTTATTATTAGCATAAGATTTGGGAGACTACATACCCCATAGGTTTTCCATGGGGTTCAAGTCTGGACTTCGACTTGGCCATGGCAAAACATTATTTTTTTTCTTTTTTAAACCACTCCTGTGTGGATTTAGATGCATAACAAGCAGCATTGTCCTGTTGAAACATCTAGTTAGCACCGCATAATAAAGGTCCAAACGGTATCATATGATCACATAGCATAAACTGATATTGTGTAGAGTTCATATCACCCGAAATCCGCTGTAAATCACACAACCCCTCATAACTGAAAGCTCCCCAAATTATTACTGATCCTCCACCCATTTGTCGACTGAAGCATTCTTTCGGTTCTTTCCTCAAGTCATGCCAATAGTGTTTGTAACCATCGGAACCGTAAAAGTTAAACCTATTTTCATGAGAAAATACAATTTGTTTCCACTCATCATTCCATGACATGACATTTTTAGCCCATTTTAATCTTTCTTCTCGATGACATTTCAATAACTTTGGTTTTTTCTTCAATTTCATAAATTTCGCATTAAACTTTAAGTTAAGACTCTTCCAGACTGTTACATGTGAAGTTTACTTGCTGAAACGTTTCGAAATTTCACGAGTTGAAAGACCTTTTTCAGTTGACAGTCGAAAAATTTGTCTATTATCACGTGCTGTCAAAATATTCTTTCTACCAGATCGTTTTATTTAGTTTGAATAATCTTTTCTAATTATGGCATTATGAATGGCAGTTTTAGAACGGTTCATTAACCTCGCAATATCTCTTTCAGATTTACCAGAACCTTTATAAAATAAATCTTTTCTCACTTCACACTCCGATAATTCTTTACCTCGAGGCATCGTCAAATTAATCGTAGATAACACATTCAAAACATAAGCCTTTGCTTCTTAGGTAATGCTTTTACGAAATACTGACGCATGCGCTTTATATTGAGTTTGACGTCATGTATAATATGCTAATTTTCTCAGGTGGTCTTATAATTTCTTAACAGTCACAGTCTTTAATTTTTAAAAAAATGAATAAGTTTTAATGAAATTTAATTTAATTTTAAAAGTTTGAATTAGTATAGGATGCGTTTTCTTATCAATTTTAAATACGCAACTAAAAATTTGCATATTATGCTCTCTTCTTCAGAAATGCACCAATACGCTTGTGGTCTTATATTTTCTTAACGCACTGTACAGGTTTTATAAATCGATTAAAGTTAAAAAAGTCGTTAAGCAAACAAAAAAGAATACTTTAACCGTTTGCATGCTGAAGCACTTTCTGAAGCACATCCTTAAATTGCTATGGATATTTCAGGTCTCAATAGAAGTTTTTCCAGTGTGAATATTTAATTTTAGTCTGATAAAAAATTCGAAACCCAATCATGCCCAGCTGGAAAACTACGCCGTGCAGTAAAAATTAAAAAAAATCCTTGTAATCAGTAATCGAAAGGGTGTATTTAAATGTGTATTTTTATGCATAAATTATTTACCCTCGGTAGCTCTTTCTACAGAAATAAAATATGAAATTTTCTAATGATCTATAAAAACACACATAATTAATGAAAACCACGCCTTACTGTATTGTTTGTAAAAGGCTAATTTAAGTATCATTAAAGTATAAATAAAAACAAAAAACGTGTTTTACCATTAATAATTGTTCACACATAATGTTTTACGAAAAATTAAGAGCAGCGAAAATTTTTTATTTTAATATTGTTTTCCAAATATGCAATTCAGCGTAGTGAAGGAGCGTGTATTTTGAAAAGATTTTATCGAGACTCCGCCCATTCTTATTTTTTTCCAACTTATTTCACAAATGTAAAGATATATATTTTAACCCTTTGCGGCGCAAGACAATTTTAAGCATTTAAATTATACTGCCACCGGAATTCATGAACTAAACTAAACTAAAAGAAATTTTAAATTTCAAGGTTTAAAAAACCGGTCTTTTCTGATATGTTATAAACGCGAATTTTTGCTAAAACATTTCCGGGATGAATTTTTGCAGCTGGATCTTAAATTTTGCGTCCTCGCAGCAAGGACACCGCGCGTTAAGGGGTTAAAAATTATGAAATGAGGTCATAATAATTTATGCGTCGAAAATCCCGTTAGATATTTCTCTTTTATTAAATAAAACACAATCACTCCTACAATTATCAGTTAATTTATAAATTCTTTTTGTGTTTTACGAATAAATAATGAAAAAAAAAAGTATAAAATAAATATATATATATATTGTAAAAGAAAATGTAAAAAAAAAAAAAAAAAAAGTTAATGACAAGATGATGTTCAACGATTGTGTTCTCCTGCACAAAAGCCATATATCCCTTTCTTACAGCGAACGCAAATGAGGTTGAAACGCTTTATCCCACTCTGCTTGTTATTGGAGACCACACATTGGCGTAAATTTCGTCGAGATAATATTCCTATTTTTTGTTCGAATGAGATGTTTGTATTAATTCACTATCTCTGAAAGCTATCCATTCTTTTTTATTATGAACCGTTTACCATTATCTAGAGGTTTCGATTGACCGATTGATTTTACTTACGAAAAAAAAAAATTAAATTAAAATTCCGGTTATAACTGAATTCTACCTCTCGCAGCGCGCTGCTTAGCAGTCAAACGGTTAATAGGGAGTTTGCGTTTTTTTTTCTCCTGTAAACAGTATGTTGTTTAATTTAACGCTATTGCCCTTCAGATAATTTGAGCCAACATATCATAAAGATAGTGGAATTTTTGTTGTATCCCTGTAAATATCCCCAAGTTCTACACTCACTTAAATCTATACAAATCGTTTGACAGTGACCAATAAAATTTATATAAGTTTTCGGCTCAATTGAAAATTATATACATTCGACATTATAGCACTTTAAATAATTCGAATACGTAAATCACAATGAAAAAAAATTTCTTTGTATTCCTGTAAAGTCTATTAGCACTAGACTCTCCAAAATTCATACAATTCATGTGACGGTAATCTATAACACGCTTATCAGTTTCCAGCTCAATCGAATAAGGCATTTAACCGCTTTTGCATTTAAAATAATATGAACTCTTTAACCACAATGATAAAGAATATTTCTTTTTGTTCCTGTAAAAGAACTATGAAAGTTGATTCTCTAAAATTCATGCAGTTTGTGTGACAGGACCTATAATATATACATACATTTTCAGCTTTGTCGGATAAGGCTTTTAGACTGTGTCGCACTTTAAAGATTTTGAGCCCATAGTGCCTAATGATAAAGGATTTTTCGTTGTGTCCCTGTAAAAAGAACTGCATGTGTTAGATTCACCAAAATTTATTCAGTGCATCCAATGATAACTGTTCATCTCAATGTAGTAAGGCGTTCAGACGCAATTGCAGTTAAAAAAAATTGAGGTTAAAATAAGGAATTTTCCGTTGTGTCCCCATAAAAAAAAACAAAAAAACTATTATCGCTAGAGTCATTAAAATCTGTGACTTATAACATGAGTATGAATTTTCAGCTCTAAAAAAAAAAAAAAAAAAAAAAAAAGGGTCGCAGGCACATAAAAATAAATAATTTTCCTTTATGTCCATGTAATGAAATTGCAATTCCCCAAAAACAATAGATTTCGATCTTTAATAACCTATAACGTATGTACGCACTTTCAGCTCATTCCAACAAAGCATTTAGATCTATTGTGTTGTTCACTCTTATACGCACACACACACATACATCATCGTAAAAATAGCAAATATGAACTCAGGTTGCCTTAAAACATGTAGATACATCAAAATCCCAAACTCGGATTTTCAACATATTTGCAATACTCTCCTTACATATATCTATATTCGGAAATTAAAAAATACTGTCAAATCAATTGCTACGTAAATAAGCAGAAATGGCATAGTTGCAACTCTCACATGTCTCAGCTACAGAAAAGTTTTAATTGAACGTTTTCTAGGTATATCTGTCACAGTTTTTATTAAAATATACTAAATTTCAATAAAGAAAATTTTCCAGTTGCTAAAATGTGTAAAATTTGTCAACTGCGGAATCCTGACTGTAGCTACTGATGGCTGGCAAAAATATTTTGTCGAAATGAGCTTTATATATAATTTTATATTTTTCTGTAGCAAGTTGGATAACAGAGAGATGTTTTACTTAGACCGATATTACCATCGCCTGCAATGATTCTAAGCAATGCAATCAGTGACAACGCTTAGTATCGTCCCAGAGATTTATACTTGGCGATTGCATTTTGATTGTCGTTGCGTTTGTTTGTGCTTATATAGAATTGGAGACATGATCTCATATCCTTGCATTCAATATTTTAAAAGATAAGTATTAATTTATGATATTTGACTTTTTAATTTTTCTATTACCGTAATTATCAGGTGTAATGCACAGGTAAAGATACGTCATTTCTCCTCTCTATACCGATTTTTGTCAAACTCGCTATGTAACCCTGTTATCATAAGTAACACTCTTCTCTCGCAGGAAAATTGTCAGGTGTCTTTGTTTGGTCAATTTTATATCTTCTGACCACATTATCTCCAAAATGTACATATAAGTGGGTAATGGAAATAGTGTAATTGTTACACCACATTTTTTTTTTTTTTTTTTTTTTTTTTTTCAGATTGAAACGAATGAAAATGTTGCTCTCTCGGATAAATGAAGAATATACACACGCTTGTAATTCCGAATTCTTCTCTCATTCAGAATAAAGAACCTAAATTTATTTTGAATTATTATTTTTTTTCTTATACATATATACAATCTGGTAAATAAAAACTGTTGACAGGAAAGGCATTGATTTACACTTTTCTTCCAAATCTGAATCTGTATAAAGATATAATTTATTTTTCACATTGCCATTTT
Source organism: Salticus scenicus (assembly GCA_963930645.1). Taxonomy (NCBI): domain Eukaryota; kingdom Metazoa; phylum Arthropoda; class Arachnida; order Araneae; family Salticidae; genus Salticus; species Salticus scenicus. The sequence goes on along the minus strand of OZ005658.1, from coordinate 112,832,425 downwards.
TCACCAAGCATTCTTAAAAGGAAACTATACATTTCATTGCTATTATTATTATTATTAGTGCCTTCTATATTCATCTGAGGATACTGGCTTTGTAAAAATTATTGTTTTTCTGTTTTCAATGAATTTACGGGTTTTGAGATGCTTTGAACACTGTTCGACCATCACTGTATGTCATTTTTAACATATTTATATCAAAAGTTTGTAGTTGTAGTTTTTGTAGATGTTTTGTTATAAGTGTGGGCCTTGTATCTGGCGAAGGAATACGTGGAATACCACAAAACTTTATTTGACGTTACCTTGACATAAAACGATGCTGATTAGACTTCGTTACATATTGTCCTGTAGGTCGCGCCGTTATTCTTCAGTTTTCCTCATTTATTGGAAGGTTATGTATATACGCTTCAAACTTGATACTTTTTATGACTATTACAAAACAAAACTATGTTAATTTAATTCGGGTACATATCGGCCGATAGGGGCTCGTATGATGCAATTTTCATTAGTTACTGGAAAAACCATCTCAGCTTCTAAAGTGTATAAATTCACAAATTTTAAATCTAAGATGGCCATTACGAAAAAATAAATTAGTTTAATTTGGATAGGTGGGGCTGCTATACTGCCTTTTTTTCTGATTTACGTAAAGGGCAATTCATCTTCCATTGTATACAAGAGTACCAAACTTCAAATGGAAGACGGCTTTTATGAAAACTGTTGCTTCAATTTGGGCTCATGTCAGCCTATAGGTTGTACTGTTGTACTGTACCCTTTTCAGGCATTACGTGTCTTTTCTGCGAATTAATATATTAAAATGGTATAGTTTTTAAACAAAAAAATGGTTTTTGATGACCACAACATAACGTTTTACATTCGAATTCATAATAGTTTATACTGTGAAAAGTTACATCTTAATTTTAATTTAAAAAACATTTTTGCAAAGAGGTTGTTTTACATCTGAAGGCCTTCAGGTGATTGCTATATCGTAAATCTAAACTTAAAAAGCTATTAAAATTTTAAGATAGTCCTATTGCCCAGAATCAAACTAAATTTTAATTTTTAAGAATAATAAAAGTTGTTTTTCTTCAAAACGGTCCAAAAATTCTACACCGCGTTTGAAACAAATTAGTCATGAAAAGATTCCATTTAGATAGTATTATTTAAAGTTTCATGGACTGGCAATCTCTTTACTCGATAACAAGAGAAAAAACGGCGATGATTGTTGTTATTGTTTTTAGTTTTTAGCTTATTGTTATTGTTTTTAGTTTATTGTTAAATTGTTTGAGGATTCTTTTATTATTAATGATGGTGCTTTGACGCCAAATTTCCAGATTATATTAGGTGTCCCGTGGCTGGTAATATATGGTATTAAAATTGATTTTCAAATAAATAAAAAACTGGGTAATGGAGATTTTCATTAAGTTTTATGTCTGATAATACAGAAACTGTAAATTTTTGTGAGGTACATTGTAAACCTGTCAATATGTATGAAAAACGCACGTATGTTATCCCGACTATGTCTGACAGGCGCGTCAATGTCAAGTGCCAGGAAATTAACAATTTTTTTTTTTTTTTTTTTTTTTTTTTCAAATTTGCTTTTTATTTATCCGAATAGCATTATAGGAGATGCTGCTTTAATAGGTCATTATGTTTGTGAAAATAATATGAATGATTTATTTGTCAAAATTATTTAGGTTAAATAAAAATTATTTAGGTTAAAATAAAACACCTATTTAGGTTTTATGGGGCCAATTTTTGAAAGTCTAAAAGAGGCCGCTCACTGTGTTGAAGTTTCTGAGGTAGGGGATCTCGACCAAATAAATTTAGAGTGGAGCATAAAATTTAATTTAGATCACTTGGATGAAAAATCTGAAATCTACAGTTAAAAATTTTCTTGATAACAATAAGGATGTTTATGCGGCATCGGCATTAGATTTGCCCGGATGCGATACGGTTTTGCACAACATCAGAGGGTCTGATAATGTGCCTGTAAGTGCAGCATTTACCGTGTACCATACAATCTTAGATCAGAAATGGACAAGCAAATTATAACTTTAATAGAAGCTAAAATTCTTGTACCATCAAATTCCAATTATTAATCTCCGGTCATTTTAGTTAAAAAAGCTGAGGGCTCTTTTGGGCTTACTTGCAATTTTCGCCGCCTCAACAAAAAAATAATTAGTGAAAAAATTATCCGCTGCCAAATATTATTGAGACGATCGATTCGCTGGCTGGCGCTAATTATTTTACAACTTTACATTTAACGAGTGATTTTTTCAGCAGAAAATTTCTGAGGAGCAGCAGCACTTAACAGCCATTGTCACGCACGACAAATTACTTCTGTGGACCAGGAGTCCTTTTGGTTTGAAATTCTCTCCTGCGGAGTTTCAACAGTTAACAAATATTATCCTTAGCTACTTAAAAATTTAAACATCCTTATTTACATTGATGACATCTGTGTTGCTTCTTCTGATGTCGAATCTCACTTCCATAAATTAAATTTAGTATTTAATCATCTCAGGGAGTATGATTTAAAATTAAAACAATCCAAGTGTAACTTTTTCCAATCAGAAATAACATTTTTAGGTTTCCGGGTATCAGATGGAAAAATTTTCTCTGCTAGGAAAAATGTTGAAGTACTCGATAAATTTAAACTTCCTACAAATCGTAAGATGGTGAGGTTTTTTCTAGGTTAAATTAGATTTTATAGGTATCACATCAGCGACTATTCTAAAAGGACCATAAACCTAACCAATCTCAATAGCAAGAAATTAAAACTTCTTCACACACCATAAATTTTAAATCAGCACAACCGGTTTCGAAAAGACGTAGCCTTTCTTCATCAGGTGCAAGCACGTGCAACTGCCTTGGAGGCAAAAGCAAGACTGAAAGCAGGACAAAATCCAGAGGGGAAGGAGCAACACAAACAACCAATAGGAAGCAACATGCAGGGCAGGACCAATCAGAGAGGAACACACGTACACACACACCACAAAAAGAGGAGGGAGGAAAGGAGTAAACAATTATTATTTTTTTTTTCAATGAAATTAAACTAATAAGTAAATTTAATAAAATTAATCCATTAATTATTATTTTTATTTTAATTAGCTATTATGCTATTAAAAGAGGTTTTAGAGCCTCTATAATTGATAAAGCTCTCAAAAAATTCAGTAGGCCAACTTATAATTCTACTCTTTCCATTGATGATAAAATTAAACCTGATAATCTTGTTGTCTTACCTTTTTATCCCCCCTTATGTTTTAAATTAGCCAAAGTTTTGAAGCGTTTCAATTTTCACGTTATTTTTAAACCTGTCAATAAATTCCAATTCCCTTCAACCAAATCCCCTGTTCCTGAGCTTCAAAAATGGGGTATCTATAATGTCCCTTGTAATAACTGTGATTTATCTTATATTGGTCAAAATAAAAGAAATCTTGAATGTCGTTTACGTGAACATTCTCGGTATGTTGTTAATCAAGAAATTTCTAAATCTTCTATTGCGAAGCACAGTTGGGAATTTGATCATAGTTTTAATTTTAAGAGTGCCAAAATTATCTTTCATGCCAAACGCGTTTCCGAACTGGATTTTTTGGAAAATTTAGCGATTTACTTTAATCGTGATAAAATTGTCAATGAAAAATCTGATTCCACTTTGCTGTCTACAGCCTGGAAAAATTTGTTTAATTCAAATAAATAATTACCTTCATTATGTTTATAACATCATATTAGTTATAATAAAATAATTCTAATTAATATAAAAAAAATAATTAATGGATTAATTTTATTAAATTTACTTATTAGTTTAATATTATTGAAAAAAAAAAATAATAATTGTTTACTCCTTTCCTCCCTCCTCTTTTTGTGGTGTGTGTGTACGAGTGCTCCTCTCTGATTGGTCCTGCCCTGCATGTTTCTTCCTATTGGTTGTTTGTGTTGCTCCTCCCCCTCTGGATTTTGTCCTGCTTTCAGTCTTGCTTTTGCCTCCAAGGCAGTTGCACGTGCTTGCACCTGATGAAGAAAGGTTACGTCCTTTCGAAACCGGTTGTGCTGATTTAAAATTTATGGTGTGTGAAGAAGTTTTAATTTCTTGCTATTGTCTGTACGCCAGTTTTTGAATTTATTTTTGCTAACCAATCTCATTAAAAAGAAAAATAAGTTTATTTTGACTGAGAAGTTTGAGGCAGAATTTAAAGATTTTAATCAAGCGCTTGCGAAAATTCCTTTCCTCCGGCAGCCTGACATGTCGAAAGAGTTTATTATATATACCGATAGTTCTACGGTTGTGGTGGGTGCGGTTTTGTGCCAAGCGGATGAGAATGGTCCCTGTACCTTTTGCTAGTTGAAAACTTAAGGAGGTTGAGAGCAGGTACTCTGAGAGCACAACTGAAAGATAGTTGTTGGCTGTGGTGTGGGCTGTGCAATATTGTTTTTCACAAGAGGTTTATAGTTCATACTAATCAGGCCGCGCTTATTCATGCTTTAAATTTGAGGGAGCCCACGTCGAGAATAGCCAGATGGTAATGTGCACTTATTGAATTCAATTTCGAGCTGAGATACATAAACGGAAAATGCAATTCAGTTGCTGATTTCTTGTCAAGATTTGTTGACCACACATTGGAATTTATCATAAATGAGTGTATTCAAAAGTATAATTCTGTAGTAAACTCCAGACAGGAAATGCACATTTTCAGAAGCAGTTCATTGTTGAATGAGATTAAATTATCTCAGGAAAAAGATCGTTTTCGTAAAAATGTTAACACGCGTTTATGTAAAAATTTAACTGTTAAACCTGATACTTATAAATTTTTTGTTAAGGGTGAAATTATCATGTGTTCAAAATTGTCACCAAAATCTAAAAGAGAAGCGCGTAAGAAAATTGTCTTACCAAAAACTCTAGTTCCAAAAAATTTTAGTATTACTCACGATTCTACTTTAGCACGTCATGCTGGTTTTTATAAAACATTTAATCGTATTAGAGCTAATTTCTTTTGGCAATATATGTATGCTAATCTAAAAACACTTTTGGCCTCTTGACTGTCTTGTTTAGAGTTCAGATCTCTTAAACCCAAAAGGTTACCCGAAATCAAAAGGTTAGAAATCCCGGACAACCCCTTTTCGATCATACGCTCAGATGTTTGTGGGCTTTATCCCATCACTGAGAGGGGAAATAAATTTATGTATCATTGTGTACTTGGACAATTTTTAAAAGTGGACTGAAGTTTTCGCAGTTCCCAACATCACTGCTGATACTGTCTCAGACACTCTTGCAAAATTTATATGTAGGCACGGAACTCCCGCAAATTTTGTTTTTGATAAAGGGACGAACTAGATGAGTCAAGCTATTGCTCAGATATATAAGCAGTTTGGTATAAACCATGTACACACTTCAAGTTTCCACCCCGCTTCGAACGTTCAGGTAGATCGGTTAATCACACAATGAATCATGCTCTTGCTCACCTTGTAAATTCTCACCATAACGATTGAGATGTGAAGTTAAAGTTTACTTTGTTAGCTCTGAGATCGAGCATTCACTCAACAATTGAAGAGTCTCCTTTTTTTGTGACGTATAATCGTGATATTAGGCTGCCTTAAAACACACTTGTGACAGATAATGTTATCAATTATAATAATTAGCCCTCGTATTGCGAAGATTTGATCCCCTCTCTAAGACAGGTGTATTCCCAAACTAGAAAATTGTTAGAGCATGCGGCTATTAAGCAGGAAAATTCACGTAGTGAAATAGCGTGTGATAAAAAACTAAATGTTGGTGACCTAGTTATGTTATTTACTCCTACTATAAAACCTGGACTTAGTAAAAAATTTAATTAATGCAATAGTTCTCCGAAAACTAAGTTATGTAAATTTTGAAATACAGCAACTCATTAATTTGAAAAATGACAAATAGTTCATGCCGACAGGTTATCAAAAATTGTGAACAAACCGGTTTTCCCTGTATTAGAGAGTTTGGATCAAATTGATGCAAATGTCAGTAAAAATTATAATCAGTGTGTTAATCTAAATCAGTCTGAAGGTGTTGTAGATATGTTAGATGATGTTAGCCAGCTTTAGAGGGGGAAATTCTGATGGAAGGTTTGGTACTGCAAATTTTTATAATGTGTTTATGCCTACAGGTCAGGTGCAGGGTAGTGAAATTTCTGATTAAACTAGACAACCTGTTGATTCCTCATTTGCTTTATCTTAGCGAGCCCCGAGATCTCCCACACTGTGTCTTGTCCTGTAAATTTCCAGCAGAATGGGTCTCCAACGGTTAGTGAAGCCGAGAAGGAAATTTTGGGCGAGGATGCTGAAAGCACTGCAAAGAGTGTAGCATAAATATGCATTACGCTCGAGGAGTATGATAAATTCTTAAGATACATTTTGTAGCCAAAATTTGTAAGTATTTTTTATTATTATTATTATTTTATCTTGCATTCTATTTGTTGGTATGTATGTGTTCAGTATAGTTTTTCTTATTGTTTTTGCACCGTGTAATTGTTAGCATTTATATCAGTATTTTTTTTTTTTTTAATGTTTACAAGTATTATGCATTTGGGTATACATTATGAGCTCAACCGTGTTGACATTTGATTGCTGGGAAATCTTTCGACTGTGATCGAATTATAAAGGTTATTAGTGAAAATTTATTTTTTGTGATATCATGTGGAGAAGGGTCTCTCGTTTAATGCAATAATTCAAGTTTGAGAAAGAAACGATAGTGGGGGAGAGGCAGGTCTTGTTTAGGAAAAAGGGTAGAAGTTTAATTTTTTTTTCTTTCTCTCCGATACCTTGTCTTTCATCAAAATTTGCTAGATTTTTCTTGATATGTTATATTTGAAGGAATGTTTTTTTTTTTTTTTTTTTTTTTTTTCCTTGTCTCTCTTTGCTGTGTGTTCTGTGATTTGTCTATCGAATTTTTCGGTGTAAATAATCATTTAGGTAAAATTCTTTTTATGGATATTTAATGTTTATGTATTTGTACTTATTGCATTTGAGACAGTGTGTATTCCCTATAATGATTATTGATAATTCTTCGCAGTTAGTAATACACATTTTTTTTTTTTTTTTTTTTTTTTTAGGAGAAGTAGTAATTAAAAAAAATATTCTTGAACTTCTTTTTGCATCACATACATTAATGGTAGTGCTCAGAGAGGAATTTGCACTGATTGGTATTAGGCGCGAATCAATTAATAATTTTCTATCTCTCTCCCTCCCTAGAAGTTTTTGGTAGTTGTATATTGGAATCATCTGTGTATTATAATTTTCTAGTATCTGTGTTGTAAAAAAAAAAAAAAAAAAAAAAAAAAAAAAAAACATGGTTTGTTCGACCTAGAATGCTGTTTGAGAAAATTTATTATTTATTTATTTATTTATTTTGTTGTATTATTAATTTTTGGTAATGGTATTTTATAATATATATATATATTTACTGTATTTCTAAAATTGATTGTTAAGAGATACCAGGAGTCCCCTGTCAGCACTAATAATAAATTTGATTTTTCTGTGTCAAATTTGCTTCCTACCCAATCCCTGTGAAGATAAATGTTTTTCGAAAGGTGCGTTGAATTTGTAAAAGTAAATGAGCCTGCTGATGTAGTTTTTTTTTTTTTTTTTTTTTTTTTCCTAGTAAAGGTTAAACGTTAAGGGTACTATGAATGCCTCCGTCGTTATAGTTGTGTGCCGTATTTGTGTCCACCAGAATTGCTAGATGTTTGTGTTTTAGAGTAGTCTTTATGCTAGACTGTGGTGCTAGGATTTCTATCAGTTTCTGGGGAATTGATGCTGAAATTAGTGGAGTGTGTGTCTACGATGTGGCAGCTAAATTTTCTGGTGGTATGAAACAACTGTGGTCCTGTACTGAAAAAAAAAAATCTTAGCCTACAATAGCTTGTACTTATATTAAACGATAGTCATTAGATTTTCTTTTGGAGGTGGCTACTTCGGTTTGTGGATAAAGAGCTCTAACTAACAGACCGAGGAAATTCTTGTTCTTAGCTGTCTGTTCTCTTAGGATCGCTGTATGATTTTTTGGTGAATAGGCGCTATGTTTCTGTGTCTTTCGGCTCCCTTTCGGGAAAATTATAAATTAAAAAAAAAAATAATAATAAAAAATAAAATTGTTAATTTTTTTTTGGAAAAGGGGTCACAAATGTGCCACAATCTTTTGTGACATATAAATTTAAATAGTTTTAATTAAAAAAATGAAAAGAAATAGTAAGATTAATAATTAAATATAAATTTGTGGGATTAGAATTGTAAGTCTAATTATTTCTAGTGCAATGTCTGTTCTCATCTTTGAATGCAGTTTCGGATAATTACTTGTTTGTCAATTTAGAATTGTCGAAATGTGTTAAATGGCTTTCCACAAGTGTTAAAAACATCTATATTCAAATTGAATGTTGTTTGTAATTACGAGTCTTCTAAGAATGCGGCTAAAGCCAGCTGTTTATTTTCTGTTTTCTTTCTTGGAGCCCAGATATCCCCATTTATATATCTTAAGTGCCACGGTCATTATTATTCTTCCTCCCGTCTAAATGCGCGCTCAGCTGAGCACATCTGGTTCTTGTACGTCTAAAGGTGCTATCAGACGGAAGACGATATATTCTAAAATATAAGTTATTGCCGCTCAAAAACGACCAAACGACTTCAGTAGGGTTGTTTTTAAGCATAAACGGAAGAATGAAATCCAGAAATGTAAACAACGGACCCAACATTTGGCTATTATTCCCCCCAAGGATGTTTAAAAGGGAAAAGAATAGAGGGTGTTCTGTAATCGCGATTCTCTATTTGGAGGATTTCGTTCTAAAGTCTACCGTATGGGATTCAAACAGTCGAAAATGCGTGATGGACGAACATACGTTCGACAATTTTTATCAAACGGCATATTTGGATCGTTTCCCGCATGAGAAACCTGTTTATGAGGTATTTTGTGCTAAAGAGTATCGTATGGTTCTTCGTTTGATAACGGCTTAATAGTTTTACTCTTATCTTTCGTACGAGTAGCAAAGCGGTAAAGGAGGCAGATGTGTTTGATTGCGGATACGGATAGAGACTTCTTTCTTATCTGTTTGTAAATTTGACTAAAATGAGATATTTTTTCCAGGTGGTGATTAATGAGGAAAAATGTGTCAATTGTCGCTAATTGCTTTTCTGGAATGTTTCGATGCGTGGGAATAGTCAGGGGTGCGTTAGTAAAGCGTATCATTAATTTTGTAGATGGAGCGGGATATTGTAAGAGACGTTTGTCCGAGTTTTACAAATGGGAGATCAACTGTTTTTAACTTTTTTTTTTGTGGCAACGTTTCGACTTTTTGTGCGGTAGAAGGATTGGCTAGGTATTCGTTTTTTTTAAGACATAATAATCTGTATATTTTTTGTTTTGGGAGAGGCTAGAGGGATTAACCCCCTATACCCCTCCCCGAAGAGGGAAATTACTATGACTCTTCACTGCCGATAAATCAGATCGAAATTCTTGGTGGCGAGAATGCGAGTTCAAGAGTTTGTTTTTCTGTCTGATAACAAAGGCCGGTGAGAGCCTCTATACGTCGCTTCGAGTGTGGACCACTGGTAAGGAAATGCCAAGAGATGTACGTTCGGACCGCCAGAAATACTTCGTAATACAAATTGATTTTACCTCTGGCTCGGTGCTGGTTTTCCTGGATATGTGTTTCACCGTCAACACCTGATGTCTGATATTTCTACTAATACGTTCTCGAAATCAAAGGGTTTGCTCTAAGAAGATCGTTCAAACCGAAACTTGTGTTTGCTTCCAGCTGGTGGCGCTTGCCTAATATCAGCTGAAAAGGGAATCCCCTTCCCGATGTGTTTCTTGTTCTCTTGTTTTGCCCTGCAGTATGATCTCGCAGTTCCTGGTAACTCTCTAGAATAGAGGTCATTTCAAAGAAGTCATTTCATTTCTCTCTGTGGACGCTTTGATAAAAGATGTAGTCTGTTTTTATTTTATTCATCAATAATTACAGAACAGTTTAAATGAATGTTCTCGGTATGTCTTTCATGATCATTACCAGTAAATATGGCTTAGTAGTGTATAAAAAGCTGTTTTTTTTTTTTTTGTTGTTGTTCAAAGAAATTTAAGTACAATGTTGCTTTTTGTTTTCTAAGAATGATTCAGTTAAAAAAAAAAAAAAAAAAAAAAAAAAAATTGTTAGTTGTAATTTCACTTAATATGTCGAGTGTTTTTTTTTTTTTACTTCATAATAGATAATAAAGTAATTTTCAATTCTGAGATGAATTTATTAAACTTTAATCTGTTAAAATTTATCCTATTAGAGGTATCTCCTCTAATCGAATTAGAGTTTTGCTTAGGTTACCCCAGCCACTAATTTTAGCATGTCTCTTAGTCAGATTAGCCTTTACTGAATTAAAATTTGTAAGCATGAAAATAGTCAATTTTCAGGAGTTCATTTCCAAGTTGGTGAATAGGCATATTCTGGATTAATTCAAAATGTTCTCCTTTTTGGGTAATTAGATAGAGTACAATTGTAGAAAATTATAGATTTTAAAAACTAATTATGTAAATGTTTGAATTTTTGGTCATTTAAAATTATATTTTAAATGTTGCATTTTATACTAGTAAAATATTTCAAATTGTTGAAGAATTTTGATACTGGTTTTACAATTGTAATTTCCAGAATGTGCATATTGGTTAATGTAAAATTTTCCTACCTTGCCTTATAATTGTTAACTATCACTAATTAATGTTATTCAAAGTAATTTTCATCTAGAGAAAATAACCTATATGGTCTCTACTAGATCTTTTAATTGTAAAAAAAAAAAAAAAAAAAAAAAAAAAATACAGTTTGTTTATTCTAGATCTTTTGGAGGTATACAGGTTATGAAATACTTTCATTATTTATATTGTTTCAGTTTTTATTAATTAAAAGGCTGTAGACCTGGGTCATAAAATTTCAACTTAAATTGGGTTAAGGGTTTTTATTATTAGGGTAAATTTTAATCTATTCACCAACTTATAATATATGTATATAATAAAAATTAGGGTTTCAGAGCTGAATAAATGAGCTGTCTGGCTAGAGGTTGGCACATAAATGTACTAAAAATTAAAATAATTTTAATGCCAGTATACGATAGGAAATTAGGCTCAAAGTTAAACACTTGCTTGTTGTCTATTTGGATAAAATTATTTTTCTGGTTTATGTAAACTTCTGCAAGGTGGCTCAGTTGTTAGAGCACTAACTTCGTTTTTCTTGGTAATTAAGTTCAGTGGTTAAAAATAAACAGCAATCAAGTGTTTTCCTGTGTTTTCAGTTAGGAACTGTAATAAAGAAATATTTCTTTGGCGCTCTCAAAACCATATTGTGGTTAAAATTTAATAGTAAATAAACAAACACGATAATAGCTTTGTTTCAAGCAGAGTAACAGGATACTTATGTTTGCAATGAAAATAAAACAGTCTTAATGTAAGACAAAAAAAAAAAAAAAAAAAAAAAAAAGTCTGAAAAAGTATTTAAGACACGTAAATACCTGAAGAAACAGATTAGACATGATAGGTATCTTCATTTAGGACACTTTTTTTAATCTTAATAAACTGGTGGTGGAAATAAATTGATGTAAAATGCCTTAATACAAAAATATATCTTAAATTGAGACTTTCAAAATATCTTAAAATAAAAGATTTCGCATTGCATCATCCGTTCTTTAAAACAAGAGTAGTGGCGACATCTACTGATCATTTTATTAAAATGAAGTTTAAAGAAAAGTATTAAAACTAATAGAACTTCTTCTTCTTCTTCTTTTTTTCCTTTTTTTTTTTTTCTTTTTTTTTTCCTTTTTATTTTTTACATAGACATTTTTTCTCCACTTAAAAACTGATAAATAAATTTCAAAATCCGTCACCAACTTTTTTTTTCTTTTATTTTGGCACTTTGAAGCATCCAAAAATATTAAGTCTTTCATTAATGGTCTGTAGAACTTTTATCATTTTGAAAATCAGAAATTGATGAAAAAGTAGAAACTGAGAAAATGCGATTTAAACATTTTAAATGTGTAAACAATTTATCAAAACTCATAAGAATGAATGTCTAAATATATATTTTAATGAATAAAAATACCTAGTATAGTAAAAATTATAAATATTAAACGGAAATATTAGCTAATATATGGAATCTTCGGCAGTGCGAAGTCAAAGGTGTCAAGTCCTCTTAAAACATAAAACTGCAGTATATTTTATCGAGTTTTGTTGTGTTCTGTAGTGGCATTATTGGTAAAGACGCTGACTTCCGACACCAGCTTTCTGATTCCAAATACGGCCTGGGTTCGTGTTCCTTCTCGGTAATGGGATTTTTTTTTTTTTTTTTAATTAAGTGATATTTTATTCACGCTCCAGAAAATTCTGTATAATATATTTTTCTCTTAAATCTATTTTTAACTGAAAAACAGAATCACATGCAACCTTTGTTTATTTATTTGTTAAAAAGCCTTTAAAAAAAAAGCGGTGTTTTTAAGACTAACGTGACGGTGTTTTTAGGCCTAAAAAACATGGCGGTGTTTTGAGACATTTGCAAAAATCTTCATTTCAGATGCAAAACGGTGTCTTTAAAAGTAAGACTTTGTTTTCGCTTAAGACATATTTTAACTTAATTTAAGGCGTTTATGTTTACCGTGTGCTAGTTGCTTCTGTCTGTTTTTATTGAAAGTACAGTGTGTCCTAAACGTTCCAGTACTCGAATTGAAGGAACACATTGTGTCCATGATTTTTTTAATATTAAAATTTATCGTCTGCTTATTATTACATCAGTTCTTTAATTTTTATAGTTTCTTTTCTCACTCAAGTTGTATGAGAATAAAGTTTTATGTTACTTTGTTCTTCAGAGTGAAATGTGTTTATCACGCATTGAGAGAATTACGCTGTTTGAAGCTTATTTTGAATGTAAATCGTATGAAAGATGCAAAGATGTTTGGCGATATAAATATCCAGATGATGCAATACCGTTTAAAAATGTGCTATATCAGCTCGTTCGACAATTTCATATCACAGGTTTTGTGAAGGTGGATACAAGTTTCTCTACAAGAAGTCACTCCCAGCATGTTAAAACGCTTTTCTAAGCACACGCGCAAACGATTTCAGCGTTGCCTCCTAGAAAAAGGTGGACATTTTGAACATTTATTATAAATGCAAGTTCTGTGTTTTTTCCTCCGTTATTTTAAATGTGCCTTTTATCACTAGCATAAAAATAATCAATTTAAGGTTTGTTGTTTTGTAAATAAAAAATACATCAGCGTTAGTACTGGAACTTTTAGGACACTCTGAATAATCAATGTGAAAACAGTAATTATATATTTTACGGTTTCTTTTTTTTTTTTTTTTTTTTTTTTTTTTTTTTTCCTTTGGAAACTAAAATGTTATTACAATATTGAGTTAGATGCCACCAGTGTTGTGCAAGTTCACGAAAAAAACACTCAAGTTCATCGCGTAAAAAACGAGTTAGTTCGCGCTCAAACACATGTCTGAAAAAAATGAACGCCCTCAGTTCAAGTTCATTTTTGAAAACGAGCGAAACTCACTAAAAGTTCATTTTTACGTACATTTGTTTTTTTCTAAATAGATCTTATTCTCTGTGAACACATTCATAGGTAATTTCCCTTTTTCTAAAATTACCAATTACCATGAAAATTATTTTTAATTTTACGCTTAATTAAACGTATAAACTTATAACTCTTAACTATAACTTATAAATTTAATTGTAGTAAAAATTTCTTTGGCAAACACTTCTGAATAGTGTACCCACTGTTTTTGCATGGTTTTTTATTCTCAAATTTTCAATACGTTTGTTTATGCACATGAGAACTTATTAATAGGAGACAAATTCTATCATTTAGAGGTTCCGTTGTTTTAAATCAGTGTTGCGCAGGACCGCGTTCATGAGTTTAATTAAAACATTTTCAGTTTTGAGCTGAATGTCGCTCGTTTTTTAAATTGTGAACTTGAGCTGAGCAAAGTTTGTTTTCTCATGAATTTGAGCGGGAAAAGTAACTCAAACTAATATGGATTTTATTCCTTTAGGAAAAATTTTTATATTCTTGGTAGCAATACTTTCTACCCTTTTAATCGCAAGAGAGGACGCTTTTCTCACAAGAGAGAAACGCATCGGGTCGGGTAATCGCTTATCACCTGCTTTGTTGGTCGGGTGCAGGTAAAACTTGCATTAATTTTTATTCACAAAATGTTTTCTCCGAAGATTGTTTTATGCTTTACTTATGAATCTAAACTTTTAAATGAAGAGATTGGATGACACTGTTTTCCTTCCTAGTAATTTAAAGTCATGACTGATAACATGAATTTAATTACATTTACCTAAATATTAATACTTAACGTTTAAAGCTTTATATAGAAAACTATTTTTTTTTTCGACCTATATTTGCTTTTTTTTACCTTATTTTACTGTCAAAATACTTTGAACAGTGGATTTTTTAAATATATGTTTAAATACAGCTAAAAGTTTGTTTATAATTAGATAAATACATTGTTGTAATATTTTTATGCCATATTTAACTGTCTGAAAGATTTCTTCAATAATATAATTGTAGTTTGTTTAAAAGAACTTTTATTCAGTGTATTATATAACACAATTTTAAAAATATAGCGGGTCAGAAACTGCAGATTTAGTTCGGGTTGAAGGTCAAAAATTATTTTGCATATCGGGTCGGCTGGTCAAGTTTACTCGAACCATGCAGAACTCTAAGCTAGAGGTCTGCACGGGTCCCAAGTCCTACACACACAATGCTAAAACAAACTGGCACATATGGTAAATTTCAAACTTAGTTGGCAAACTTCTTAAATACTTTTCAGTTAATTTTGCATTTCTTTCCCCCTCCCCTTTTTTTAAATTTATTCTATATTCAATTAAAGAATATTTTGGATTCGTAAAAAGTTTTGGCTTCCGGTTTTCGATGAATTTACACGTTTTTAAAGGTCCAGAACTCGATTGGACGATTTTTAGAAAATGTCTGTCTGTGTGTGTGCGTCTAAAATTTTTGGCGACTGTATCTCAGGAACTACAGCACAAAATTACATGTAAATTTATATGCATATGTACCTTGACTAAAATTATCGTCTACGAAATTTTGGTAACAATTTCTCAACAGGTGGCGCTGCTAGGCCGCGGTTTCCACAGTTTCATGGAAGGCATTATCTCAGGAACTGCTGCACGAAATTACATATAAATTTATATGCGGAAGCACAGATTAGTGCCTATCAACTTTGTAGGCAACTTTGTCTGGCATAGTGCCTATGCAAGATTAGTGCCTATCAACTTTGGTGATCATTACTCAACAGGTGGCGCTGATATAGTGCGATTTCTCCAATTTCAGGGAAGGCTATATCTCAGGAACTACTGCTAGAATTTGTATATAAATTAATATGCATCTGCAATTTTTCATTAAAATCACTAAAAAGGTAATATAAAGAAAATTATTATCTTTCAATCTGTTCTCTGACTCCCCCTTCCCCGAGGTATATACTAAGAAAAAATGGTAACAATTTCATTGATTGAAATTTCTAAAAATGTATTATGAAATAATTCTTTAAATTTATTCTTTGATGTTTATTATTTTTGCGAGTTGCAAATTGCAAAAATGCCCTTTTTTCCTGTTCCCTTTTTTCTGGGTGTCCTTTTTATGAGTGCATTTTTTTCCAAGTGCCCTTTTTTCAGGGATCCATTTTGCACAATTATTCTCTTTTCTGTCCTTTTCGTCTTCTACTTTCCTTTTTATATTTCAGACAGAAATATTTAATATGAGTTTGAGTTTGAATTGCTTTTTCACGCTCAAGTTCGTGAAAAAAACGAGTTTCGCTCAACTCAAGTTCATAATTTAAAAAACGAGCAAAGTTCAACTCAAAACTCAAAATTTTTGAGCTACGCTCATGAACGCGTTCATGCACAACACTGGATGCCACTTAGGGTCCTCTTTCAATGATCATTGGAAAATTTGCGTTAAATATAAAATTTGTCTATGATATTTTTATTTACACAGTTGCCAAAATAATAATAATATATATATATATATATATATTTTTTTTTTTTTGGAGCATTTTTAGCCCCGCTTTTAATCTACACCACTTTACTTATAGAATATATTTCTCCAATATGCAACTGCGATAAAATAAGAAAAAAATACTATCAAAGGAAAGGTGTATAGGTGAGGCCAAAAATGCTCCGGATTAAATTAAAACGTTGGCATCTCTATAATTATATTTACCTATTCAAATTTAGCTTATTTAACAATTTTCATCCAAATATTTCTATTAATTGTAACGTATCATGAATGTAAAACTATATTTTTCATTTAGAAATAACAAATGTTTATATATAAATTTAAACTACGCATTCTGTTAGACACTCCCCTAAAACAATACACTATTTTAATACAGGGAATTGCATATTCACGTTTAATCGTTTAAGTGCTGTTGGTATATATATTTCTGCCAATGACATTACAGGTTTTTTTTTCTTTTTTTTTTCCCGGAAAAAAAAAAAAAAAAAAACATACACAAACCAGAATAAATAACAAGATTTTCTAGTGTATAATTAATTTTAGCATTTCCAGTGTTGACTGGATTCGGAGAGAACGGTTTCGAAGTTATCTAGCAAAATCTGCTGCTATCGGTAGATTACTGTTAGGAGTATTAGGGTCAACAGGATTATCCGCCTATGGACTGATTGTATTTTATATTTGTTGTTGGCAGTGTTGTGAAATCTAGGGACATCATCAGTCAACGGTTATCAATAAATTTGAGGAGTGATGTATACGTAATACGCGACTAATCTTCGAAGTAAATAGGCAAGCGTTACAGAAAAATTTTAATGGTAGATATTAAATGAAAATTAACAACACTGATTTTTGGCTGTTAAATCTGCATGTGTAATAAATTTAACGTTCTCATCGTAAAACAATAGGTGTTAAATTATTACAATAATAGCTGTTCATAATACTTAGACAATTAGTTTTTGCAACCCATTGCATGCGGAAAACGCAGTCTATCACTAAAGCATTGTCACAAAAATATATTAAAAAAAAAAAAAAAAAAGAATTGCTCCTAATAACAAGACATTGTTGGAGTATTTTGCTATTCTGAGCAGACAGTAATGCTTTTTAGTGTTCCTCACGAACAAAGACTGGTACCACCATATATCCCTTGTGAATTATGTTATTCACACATGCAATAAGATAAGTCATATTTGTCTACTTAGCACCTTTTGGCTACCGGAAAAATTTAATACAAATATTTATTTTATTTAATCATTGAAATGTAACGGCTTTCACTGATAAAGTAAAATGAAAAATGTCAGCAATTTTTTTTTGTAGCCAAAAGGTGCTAAGTTGGCATCTATAGATAAAGTATTCTTTCGTAAGTCTATTTGCAACTGAATAATAATAAAAAGTTACTGATGTGTACGTAGATCGAAAAGAAGAAAAAAAAATGAATTTTAAATATGTTTTTCTTTAGAATTCTTCACCACTGTACAGTGCTTTTTCTGCATTGAATAATACGGTTCTTACTTTTCAAAAATGCTGTTATTCAAAACAGAGAGCACACGGTTTACTACGATTTCTAATTGTAAATAGGGAATTTACAAATAATTATAATTTTCTAAATGCAATTTTGCAAAATCAAACATGTTAAATTTGTCTTATTTTGCTTAAAGCACGTCTATTTTCATGAAAAGGGTTATTTCAAACTATTATTTCTGGTGACTTTTTAATGATCACTCAAATTTTAACTGAAATGTTTTAATAATCAAAATTAAAGGGCTCGTTAAAAGTATCAAACAATAAAAAATCATCTAAAATGCTTTAGCAATTGTAGAGAAAACAGTTACTAATAAAGAATAATAGCACTTAATAGAGGGACCGAACACGGGCGCAGAATGCATTTCACTATCAATGTAACAAAATTTTCTACTTCTTAAATCAACTTTATTATAGGTAGAGAAATTTCTTAAACAAATACCGGTATGAGTTAGGCGCCCGTGTTACATCCCTGTTAATAACTTAAAATAGTAAATAGTAATGTATGTTTAAAAACATAAAAAATTCCATTTGTGCAACTATTCCAATAAAAAAAAAATTATAAATTATAATTTTTTTTTTTTTTTAATGAACAAAATCTACACTTTTAAGGTTAATAAAATAAAATAAAATTGTTTTCTGCATTAATTACGGCTTCACAATAACAAAACGTATACTACTGCAGCGATGTATTTAACTCTTTGCCGGCCCTATTTAATTTCATACCTCTCATGAGCATTACCATATTTAGGAACTTATATTTATTATCCACCACTAAATTTTAACTGCAACGTTTGTCTAATCTCTTCGAAGGCTATACGTCCATTGAACATATGAAGTATTATTCCTGAAAAATTATTGGTGATAGCTGATTGAAAAGAGTCGCTAAATTTGGCAACGAAATTTAGAGCGATTTAAAGCGTTTGGGATGACAAAGGGTTAAGTACTTATTGCTAAAATATATGTATATTTCATTTATTAGAATAAAAAATACTGATAGTGCGGCATAAAAAAATATACAACCCGTCTGTTAAGTATAATAACAATTTGCTACGATTTTAGGCGGAAAATTGACTAGAGAAGGGGTATTCACACACACATACATTTTATATATACCGCCCACTTTTGTATCTCTGTCAGCAGTAAAAATTTTCCAACCGCCCATCGATTTCATAGTAATGGTGATTTATAAAGTAGGGATGTAACTTTTCTTTATAATATTTCTAAAGCAAACTTATAGCAAGTTAAAGTATATAGTAATTACAAAGCATATATCCATTTCAATGTTTTAAAAACAAATTTAAAAGAGGTGTGTGTTTCGGTATCGTACAAAATCTCTTCTCCTTACCATGAAATCTCATATGCCCAATTGTGGACGGTTGGGTCAAACTGATTATTACTGCGCTAGGTAGACAAAATAAACAACGACAGCAGTAACTTTTTTTTTTAGAACAGAGAGAAATTTGCTATATCTAAAACACTTAGTGTACAGCCATAGCCTCCTAAACTAGATGCCTTCCGCGTGGCTCGGAAACTTGGTAAAAGTTCAAGCAGCAGAAACGCCACCTGGCACAGATTGCACGCCTTTTTTATTCAACTGTCACCAATAATTTTAAGAAGTGATATATGATAAATGTAATCGACGTTTCTTCGATTCTATTTGCCTTTTATGTATATCAAACCCCATTTCTTAGAGTTATTGGTAGCAGTTGAATAAAAAAGTCGCACAATCTGCACCAGGTGGCGCTTTCTACCGCCAAGTTTCCGAGCCACGTGGAAGCATCTAGTATAGGAGGCTATGGTACAGTGATAATATATGTACCTTCATGTCACTATTTGGTAATGAATGTTTGGATACAGTTGCTTGTTTAAAGAAGTTATGAACTTTTTTCTTCTAATGTCTACATTTTTTACTATTGCATCTTTTTAGTTAATTTAGGATAATATGTAATACTTTATATTTATTTTCAATGTATAGCTATGTTTGAACTGGTGCCTGCAGCAGTAAAGATACAACTTTTTAAAGTAAATTTTTTCACCCCATTAATTTAAACGATGCCAATAGGACATCGTTTTATTTTCCTCGTGCATGATTTGGCGAGAACTATATTTGGCGCGTTAATCGCTCATTTAGCAGCCATTGCTCATTCTACACTAGAGCGCCTAAATCTAAAAGTTTCGTCCCTAAATTTGCATACAATTTATAATCTATAGCTTTAACTTTTAAACTAAATTTTACAACAATTGAACAGCCAGTCCTTAGTTACCGTCATTTTTTTTACCTTTTTTTTTTTTTTTTTTTTTTTTAATCCTATTTAACCATTATTTTTTTTTACTTTCTTCTATATGTGTATATAGAGAAAGTATTGGATTCGTGAAAAGTCTCGAACTCCAGTGTTCGATGGATTTACATGTTCTGGGATGTCCTTAACACGATTTGACTGTTTTTACAAAATGGCTGTGTGCGTGTATCACTAATATTGTGGACGCTGTATCTCATGAACTAATGAACGAAATTTAACCAAACTTGGTATTTAGTTAGATCCTGACCTAAACTGGTGCTGATTACGTTTGTGGAACAATCTCTCAATAGGTGGCGCTATTATCGCATTTTTCTAAATTTTTAACATGGCAGTATAGGACAAAATTTCGTATATAATCAGATGTTATAATGAGAGTTATTTTATTCGTGTGATTGTAAAATTAATGTGAATTATTGAAAATAGTAGTAGTTAACTAGGAAAAAAATTTTGTGCACGTGGGAGCATCGCTTCCTCCCCTGGGGTGGAAGTACCGCCCCCCCCCCCCCCGCGGTGAGTACATTTTCAATATGGGTATCTTTCGGAAGATCTCGTCAATACTTTCAAAATGAATGGTTGAACTATAGATCTGTGACAATTTAAAACAATGTTATCGATATTTTTTTCTCACTTTTAACGAGAAAAAAACTTAAAAAAAATTTCTTATTTTAATTTGCAAAAAAATGACATATTTCGGCATTTAGTGATAATATAATTCTGTCAGATAAAAATCGTCTCTATTTCTAATGGAAAATAATTTGATAATTTAATAAATAATTTGCACTGAATAAATTTTGTGTAAAATTATATAGAAGAAAGTCACGTGGTGGCCTTATCATAGTAGTTTAGAAACGTGCCAATCGAATGTTAATTTTACATTGTGTATAATCTCAGCCTTTCAATCCCTCCAGTTTAAAACATACCGGTCTAGTGAAGAATGAGGGAGGACGTTGGCGCAATTTAAATTTGAACGATTCCAAGAGGACGTTATTTTGATTTTCTCGTGTTTGATTTGGCGAGAAAAAGATCATCACATTTAATACACTTATTGCCCATTTGTCAACCGTCGCTCATTCTTAACTTGAACCAAACAAGCATCTCCAACACAATTGCATTAAATATCTTTCTTATATACTAATACATAATACAAGGTGATCCAAAAGTCACAGAAAAAGTAAAAATTATATTATTCAAAAGGAACTGATAGTAGCTCTATGCAAGTTTCACTGAAATGTACAGAAAAGTATGGGATTTTTTTTACATGCATAGGACAATATATTAGATTCAGTTTCCATCAATATATAGTGCTGTGTTTGTAGTATCGCCTCATATTTTAAAAACTGATCCATTTGATCAAATGACGCCATACTGTGAATACTTTTTTTAGGGAATGCTTTTTATAGGAAAATTCTTATGTGCAACATCTGACGGTCATTCTAATTTATGACAACTGTCATATAGTCCTAGTTACGTTGCAGAATGTACTGCGCCGCATCACAAAATCAATTTTTTAATTAAAGCGTCTGCCGATAAAAACAATTTTAAGTTATTTGCTAACAAATCTTTTCATATATACCGTAATTTCTGGTGGATACCCCGCAGATTATATAATACAGTTTTGCACCAGAAATTTCAATTGATAAATAAATTTATATTTGTACGAGCTCTTCCTTCGAAAAAATATAGATTTCTCTATAAAATAAAATTTCTGGTTGAGAAATGACACATCTTACCTGCGGGTTATCTACCAGAAAATAAGGTATATATATAACATGTCGTTCTGTGTATTTCAGTGAAAAACGCATAGTGCTACGGTTAATAATTTTTGAATAATAAATATATATATATATTTCTGCGACTATTTGATCACACGGTATTTAATTAAACACTGACCTTTCTTGACTTCCTAAAATGTCATTTAAGAAGATACCAAACAAATTAATTTTAATAATTTACCTCAAAAATATCATTTATTGACAATGTCAGTCAGCACTCAAAAGTTTATTTTAAAAAGGTTTATTTTACTGTTTTCTACAAAATTTCATACCACGTATTTGATAAGTGTTTATAATCAGGTTTTAAACTGCAATTAGTTTATTTATTTATTCATTATTTTCCTTGTAGCTGATTTGATACCTGTCGTTTATGCGGGGGAAAAAGGAAAAAAAAAAAAAAAAGAAAAGAAAAAGAAAGTGCCAAATTCAACAGTAATAATTTTTTTTTTTTCAATAAGACTTACATTTTTGCTCTACTTCTAGTGCAATAGCAAATTGTTTGAAGAAAGAAACTTCCGTACTATTGCCTTTCCCGTGGCCTAAAAATTGAAAAAAACTTAACTTATCATATAAGAAAAGTGCATGCAAGTGGAAAGCAATTTTTAATAGTTTAAATGTATTCAGAATATCATCTATGCTGTATGAAATGGTATTGAAACTGAATATTAAATATATATATACACCAGAGAGGGAGTGTGATTGTTCCACCCTGAAAAGGGACCCCATAAAGTATTCAAAGAATAACTGAAAAAAAAAATTACTAAGATTCGAGCTGTCCTTATAATTGTGAACAACTAAAAAATCATTTTTTTTTTTTTTTTTTACCGTAGTTGAAGTTTTTTAAGATAGAAAAAGAATAAAACATTTTTAAATGTCGTCTATTAATGAAATTCAAATTAATAAAAAATATATTTGTTAAAATAATAGTGTTCAGTGTTTAGTTAATATAGAAAAACGGGTGTCCTTATTATTAAGAGAACCAGTGTATTTTCAGGATTTCAAAAATTAGCACTTTTTGACAACAAAAAATTTTAATAGTTATATATATATATATATATATATATATATATATATATGTATTTCTATAACAGTTTTCACTGATTAAATAAAGTTCCATGACGTCATGAAGTGGTATTTGACAGGAGATGAGTGGCAACAACCGAGGATTAGAGAACGGAGTTGGATGGAGGAGAGGAATGACATGTTTTTAGTTCGTTCGAGAAGAATATTTTTATTTGTGTTCTAAATGTTTTATATATGTTTTGGGCAGTTTTAGTAATGTGTTATTAAAATGTTTCGTCTTTAAGTACGATATGTTTTATTTCAAAGCCATGACTGAATTCAATTAAATTTAAGTGATGGTGTCTTCAATCAAGCAGAGATTAGGATCAAATTTAACTGGCGCAGCCTTTTAGTAGGATCGAAAACGATACCTAGAAAATGGGGAAGGTAAGAGCTTTCGTGTATATGCCTAAACATTTTAAGTGTACATTTTATTTTATTTTATTTTATTATTATTTTATTTTTATATAACATAAAATGAAAATAGAACGTCAGTTCTAATATTTTTGAATGTGATCGGTATGAAGCACGCCAGTGCTAATTCTGCGTTAAAAAATTTTTGTTGGTATTATAACGTAAAATTATATACATAATAGAACGCCAGTTCTAAGTTTTTGTTCTCAAATACATTTGAACAAAGTTCACGCCAGTGAATGTCAATTTTAATTGAGTGTGAATGTATTAAGTGCATTATATTTTACGCTGGTAAATAACAGCATACAATGTCACGCCAGTGATTGTTAATTTTAATACAGCGTATATGTATTAATTAGATTTATTTACGACAGTGAATAAAGGTTTAATATTTCACGCCAGTGAATATTAATTTTAATACAATGTGATTTTTTTTTATTTACTTCAAAAAATATAGAGTTGTTTATCTGTTAAATATCTACAACTGTAGATCTTGATATTTTCCCCCTCAGTTTGATATATATACATATATATATATTGGTTTGTTTGCTCTCCGAAATATAGAGTCAATAGTATTTTGTGTGATGAAATAAATAAGAGTAAATATAGTACAGTCGGTAACAAAAGTATCCGAACACTAGCAAAAATTCCTATGTAAAAAAAGTATACTTCATACGATTTTGTTAAATAAATCCTTGTCAAATCTTCTTCTTAGTCAGTCTAAGAACATGATTCGATAAGGATTTATTTAACAGAACAGTATGAAGTGTACTATTTTCACATAGGAATTTTTGCTAGTGTTCGGACACTTTTGTTACCGACTGTATTTTGTTCCTGAAATTGGAAAATCAATTTTTTTTTTTTTTTTTTTTTTTTAGAATATTTATATTTTAATGAATGTACCTAATATGAAATATATATGAGAGTTGATTCATTTTAGTTATTAAGTGCTGAAATCACACAAATAGTGTTTTGTTTATTTTATTTAATAACGAGCCATAATAAATTAGTTTGTTTTCGAACGAAATAGCTATTGCTGACGTAAATCGTCTGCGTTATTATTATTATTTTTTTTTTTTTGTTCCATTTCATTGTTTTATGGAAAGAGTGATTTTTTTTTCTTTTCTGTGTTTATGCTTAGGACAGATGGTAATTATAACGCATATAAAAATGGTTAAAGATTACATTTTTTTAAGTGTTTATTTTTTTTACAAACGTTGAAGTAAGCTTATGATAGAAATGTTTGTTTATTCATTTCATATGAAATAAAAAGTGTTGGTTTCAATAAAAAATAAATTGGATAAATAAGAAAAGAATTTTATTTTATATTTCATTGCGTAAGGACATGTAAATATGCACGACAGTGTGTTTTAAATTATTTCTAATGTGTGAAAAATATCATTAATGTATTTTTAAAGTCAATTTGATTCATAAGCTAAGTAAAGAAATTTATATAGATATCAATTGATTTAGGTATAAATTATGGGTTTTGCGTATGGTATATAAGTTTATTTCCATTAATATTTAACAAAGTGTTTAAACCAGCACCACCTTGAGGAATTTTGCTAAGTTTGTCGTTCAGAAAATTTTGGGTGTATAAGATGGCATATTTGGGTTGCGCAAAGAAAGAGGATTTGAAATTGTTGGCTGTGGAGTTGAATCTTCAGGTCACGAATGAAATGACTGTAAGCGATTTACGCAAATTAATTACCAAAGATAAAGAATATGACGAAGAGTTTACTAAAAATCAGCTCGACATTATTATCGAAGATAGGAAGCTCCATGAGAAACAAGACGCTGAAAAGCAATTCCAGCAAGAGATTGAAAAACAAAAACGCGAATATGAGTTTGAGTTAGAAAAAATCCGTTTGGAAGCTGAAAAGTTTAAAGTAGCACCGATTTCTGAAGCTAAGAGTAGTATGCAAGATTTAACAAAAATCGTTCCAAAATTCGAAATGAGAGATGGAGATATAGGGCTGTTTTTGACTTTGTTTGAGTGTCAAGCCAAGAGAATTAATCTAGATAAATGTAACTGGGTGTCAGCTCTTTTAGCTCTTATGCCAATAGAAATCACTCAACTAACAGCTCGTGAATCAGAAGAAAAATTTGACGATTATGACTATATCAAAGGTTTATTATTAAAACGATTTAAATTAGGCCCTGAACATTTCAGACTAAAATTTGTGAAACATCAGCGAAACCCTACTCGATCTTGGCGAGACTTTGTTTTCGAAATAACAAGCTACTTTGAGGAATGGCTTGTAGGAGTTGCAGTAAATGATTTTGAAGGATTGAAGAATCTTATGATTACGTATCAGTTAAATAGACGCTTTCCAGGTGATATCCGAGAACATTTCGTCGATGACTGGGCTAAGTTACTTGTTCCGGGTTATTCTAGCTGATAAGTTGGATGAGTACGAAAGTGTACTATTCAATGCTAAGGGATCCGTTTTGGGTGATATGAAACATAGAAGAACTAGCTATTACGAACCTGATTTTAAAGACTTTAGCAACAAACAAAAAGACGAACAGCCATCTCGGAAATTTAGGACATCATTTCCTCCAAAAACTGATCAAAATACAAGTTTTAAACCTACTTGTTTTACGTGTGGATCTGTGGGGCATTTATCTAGAGTTTGTCCCAAGAATTCCAAGAAAACATCAACTCGTAACGCCGTAAGTAATGTGGTTGAAGCCAAAGGAAACGAACGAAGTTGCAACTGCTAAGGTGTCAATTCCTGTGTCAACCTCTATGCCGATTAAAGATAGAATTGATGATTTGAAATACGTTAATATCAAATGTGGAGAAAAAGTTTTGAAGGCAATAGTGGATACTGGAGCACAAATTTCAGTCTTACGTGCAGATTTGGTCGATACTGACTTTGGAGAAGGGGATGGAACAATCCAAATTATTTCGGCTTTCAGTGAAAAAGAAGTAGATGCTCTAAAGAATTTTGACCTAAAGATAGATGATGGGGAACACGGCAATGTACCTGTAACTTGTGCAGTGTCGAAGAAACTTGTGAATGATATGCTAATTTGTTCAACTGCTTATGAAGTTTTAATAGAGAATGTAGAATTAAATGGATGTATGAATCATGTACTTGCAAAATTAAATGAGAGCATTGAAAAAGAAAATCAGGAAGAACATGATGAAAAGAAAAACATCTCAACGTCCCTTCGACTTAATGCTGAGATTACCAATGATGAAAGCAATGGAAATAAAGAAGATTTTATAAAATTACTATTAGATGATGAAGATTTAAAGAAATCCTGGTCTTATGCCGAAAATGGGAAGAATTCATTTAAAATTAGTAATGGAGTTTTTGTCCATTCAGAATGCTTATGGGGAGAAAATGTTGATCAAGTTGTTCTGCCCACATGCAAAAGAAAAGAAGTTCTTAGGATGGCACACGAAATACCATTGGCTGGTCATCTAGGCGAACAGAGAACAAAGCAGAGAATAAAATATTCATTTTATTGGCCAAGTCTCAAAGAAGACGGTAAAAATTTTTGTGAAAACCTGCCAATTACGCAGAACAGTTTCCTATAGGGATCGTATACCGATACAACCCATTGTTAGGCCAGAAACTCCATTTGAAGTCTGGAGTTTGGACTGTATTGGACCTTTAGAACCCCCGTCTCGAAGAGGACATAAATATGTGATTTCTGCAGTTGACATGTACTAGATGGGCTAAAATAAACAGGGTTCCCCAAAGTAATATGTACAGATCAAGGTACTAATTTTACTGCTAAATTAAGTGAAGCATTTTTGGAACTTCTTGGAGTTTCTCCGAGGTTTGCAACGAGAAGTCATCCAGAAAGTATGGGTGCAGTGGAACGCTGGAATCGAACATTGAAGGATATGTTAAATAAAAATATACAGGAATATGGATCTAATTGGGATTTGCATCTTCCATATCTACTCTTTGCTTACAGAGAAGTTCCTCATAGTACGACAGGTTTTTCTCCGTTTCAGTTAGTTTATGGGCGTTTGCCTCCTGGACCATTGTCACTATTGAAAGACGTATGGACTGGTGAGAGGAAAATTCCCACTTCAGCTTCCACATCAGTTGAAAAATATATATCAGAACTAGTTGAGAAACTAAGAAAAGCACATGAAATTGATATGCTCAGGATTCTCAAGAAAGATATACTTCGCGGTATAATTTGAGGGCAAGAGATAAACAGTTTAATGTTGGTGATAAAGTACTAATACTAGTTCCTTCATCTTCGCATAAATTACTTAAAACTTGGATTAGCCCAGCTACTGTCGTTGAAATCATTAGACTACATTCAGCCTTAGTTGAATTAGAGAATGGGTCCAAAAGAGAACTGCATTTTAATAAGCTCAGACCATACGTTGCTCGAATTGACCCTGTTGGCCTAATATTTGGTGAAGATAAAGATTTTGTGATATTCATTATGCACCATTCGGAAATGGATGCTTAACCCCTAAAGAAATAGCGGATCATATTGATAGTTTAGATTTAAAGTTTGAAAAGAAAAATGGTTTGAAAAATGTGATATGCAAATATAATAAAGTTTTCAGCACTAAACCCGAAATCGCTAAAGTAGAAGGACACAGTATCCGCGTTACTAGAGATTGCTGTCCTAAAAGATTACATCCATATAGAATACCGATAGTTATGCAAAGGGAAGTGGATCGACAGATTCAAGAATTACTTACACTTGGACTAATATAACATAGTAACAGCGAATGGACTCATCCTGTAGTTTGCGTTGCCAAAAAGGATGGAACTGTTAGGTTATGTGTTGATTTTCGTTTACTGAACAGCTATACCATCCCAGATGCATACCCCATAAAGATTGCCAGTGATCTTATTTATTTGATTGGTAATTCGCAGTTTATTTCTGTTCTAGATCTCACGGAAGGGTACTGGCAAATACCTATGAAAGAAGACAGCAAACACTATACTGCTTTTACTACACACTCAGGGCATTTCCGATGGAATGTCATGCCGTTTGGTATGAAGAACGCTGGTAGTACATTTCAAAAATCTGTAGACAAAGTTTTAGTATGTCATAAAGATTATTGTCGTTCCTATATCGATGATGTTGCAGTATTTTCTACTACTTGGAGTGAACATATAACACACTTGAAAGCAGCTCTCAAAACATTCCAAGAAGTTGGTTTTACAGTTAATTTAAAGAAATGCGATTTCGGAAAGAATGAAGTGAACATTTTAGGCCATATTATTGGATCAGGAAGACATACACCCGATCCCGGAAAAACCGAAGCTATAAGAAAAATTTGCAGGCCTATCACCAAAAAAGAACTTCGTAATGTAATTGGTTTGGCTAATTATTACCAGGAATACATTCCAAATTTTGCTTCAGAAATTCTTCCCTTGACTGAATTAACAAAGAAAAGCGTACCTAATGAAATTTCCTGGTCTGATGCCCAAGAAACAGCTTTTCAAAATTTGAAACACCATTTAATGAATATGCCATCTCTATATACGCCTAATATAGCAAAGCCATTCAAATTGTACACTGATGCTTCGAGCAAAGCTATCGGAGCATGTTTATCTCAGTCGGACGATTCTGGCAAAGAACATCCGATTGCTTTCTTTAGTAAAAAACTGTCTCCGTGCCAAGTCAAATGGTCAACGATCGAACGAAAGGCTTACAGTGTGCTGACTGCTCTACAAAAGTTTGATACTTGGCTCTTCGGTACAGAAGTCGAGGTAATTTCCGATCACAATCCTCTGACTTATCTGACCAAAGTTAGCACGTTGGGTTTTAGCTTTGCAAAGATATAATCTAAAAATTACGTATAGGAAGGGGAAAAATCATGGCAATGCCGATTCGTTATCTAGACTTCCTTAAAATATTTCTAATAGTATTTCAGTTGTATCTAATTATTCAAATTTAATTTACCTCGTGATATACTATATAATTCATGTGCAAATTATAAGGGTTGTTTGTAAGATAATTAATGTTAGATCTATTATTTGTGTGTATTACTGTTGTTGTTTTATTGCTAAATATACTATGTATTTCATTGTTTTTTTTTTGTTGTTGTTGTTGTTTTTTTCTTTGGGCATATGCAGAAGCTCTTCCTAAAGATTTTATGACATATGCATTTTTTTTAATAAACTCTTGATATAAACTTTTAGGATTTACATATATGAACATTTATTTTATAAACTTTTTCTAAAAAGAATTTTTGTGGTACCTACATGAACATTTTCTTAGAAACTCTTAGTATTATCTGTTGGTGTTCTTCCTATATGAAAAACTTATATAAAAAACTATTCAGCATTATCATGAATGTGAACATTTATGTAGAAACTCTCTATATCATGAAACAGTTTTCTAAGTTTGGTAGCAACATAGTCACTCCTGTGACGTATGAGCTCAAAAAGGAGGAACGAATATAGTTCCATGACGTCATAAAGTGGTATTTGACAGGAGATGAGTGGCAACAACCGAGGATTGGAGAACGGAGTTGGATGGACGAGAGGAATGATATGTTTTTAGTTCGTTCGAGAAGAATATTTTTATTTGTGTTCTAAATGTTTCATATATGTTTTGTGCAGTTTTAGTAATGTGTTATTAAAATTTTTCGTCTTCAAGTACGATATGTTTTATTTCAAAGCCATGACTGAATTCAATTAAATGTAAGTGATGGTGTCTCCAATCAAGCATAGATTAGGATCAAATTTAACTGGCAACAACAAATTTTGATAGTTATATATGTATATATATATATATATATATATATTTCTATAACAGTTTTCACGGATTAAATTAATTAAAAATTTATCGCCAAATTTATTTTTGTATTGCCTAATTTTTTTTTAGAACTTCATAAAACGTAGTTATATTATTGAGGTTTTCCAGAATTATAGCGGAATGAAAAAAGTTTCACAAGTAATTTCGCAGGTTTTTGTTGAAAGATTCACAAAATAATTTAGATGCATTACGGTCTAAGTGAGATATATCTTATAAGCTAAATTCAATACAACTTTTACAGATTGAATAAAAATTTTTCTTATTGCAATTGATGTGATTAACATTAGTTATTTATATATAATGTAGAACAAAAAATATGTTATCCCTTATTTCAGGAAATATATGTAGGCACGTTTTCATCTGTATTATGCGCAGTTTAGACATTTTAGGGATATTCAAAGGTATTTATGGCTTAGTTTTTATGATGCGAAGAATAAATACTGTTAAAAAAATTGTGAAATTCAAAAAATTGTTATAAAAATTAATACTCAAACCATAGCCTTCTAAGCTAGATGCCTGTTGCGTGGCTCGGAAACTTGGCAACAGTTCAAGCTATAGATAGCGCTACCTAGTACACATTGCGAGTCTTTTTTATTCAATTAACACCAATAATTTTAAGATGTGATATATGATATATATAATCGACATTTTTTCGATTATATTCGCCTTATGTATACCAAATCCCATTTTTAAAAATTTTTGGTGGCTGTTGAATAAAAAGAGTCGAGCAATCTGTACCAGGTGGCGCTGTGTACCGCTTGAGCTGTTGCCAAGTTTCCGAGCCACGCGACAAGCATCTAGTTTAGGAGGCTTCGCTCAAACAAACTACAGATGAATCAAATTCATAAACACTTTTAACGTTCTTGGAAATATTTAAAAATACCTTTAAATTATTCTTAAAGAATGATAAATATATTACGTAAAAAGAATTAAATCATTTTTATTGAATTGCTGCATACATAAATAATAAAACCGTTAAAATTTAGAATTATTCTAATAATTTTTATATGTCTATAGAATAAAGATGAAAGAAAGGATTCACGATTTTATTGATTCCATTAAAGTAATGTAATTCGAGAATAAACATCCGTCAAAACTCGTCAACAGTATATTAACTGAAATTCTAAGAATTTTCAAGAAATCCTAAAGTTTAAAAAAAAAAAAAAAATCAGAAAATTGTTGTGATATTTAATCTCAGACATTCTTTTATTAACTTTCATTTTTCTTGTTCCGAACTTTCTTTTTTGTTTTTTACTTCCCGCCAAAAGATTGTTCGGTGCACCTGCCGTATCACGTGACGATGTGTCGCGTCTCTCTACAAGTACATTGTAATTCTTTTTTTTTAATCATGTAATTTTCGTTATTCGGAACTGACGTTCCATTTTCTTATTCTATTTAATCATAATTTTTTTTCTTTTGTCTAAGATGAATAAATTAAAGTAAAAAACATCTAGACTTTCTTTCATTACCTAGCAACGAGTGAATTATCCTAAATATAATAGATCTACATATTATGTAAGAATTTCTCACTCTAATCAAGATTAATTATAGGAAAAGTAGTTGCTGGTCTTTAATACAGAAGTCATATTAAGGAGATTTTTTCTTCACCAATGGAATTTGCAATTACCTGTGAAAACCCAGGTAAGCCAAACTTTATTTAATTATATCACTGTTATTTTAGCAAAGAATTATTAGTAAGAAATATTTGTTATAAATATATTTAAATAACTAATTTGAGGAAACTCCGAACTCATGCACATATTCAGAAAGTATTTTTCTATTAGATTATGATTCTGATATTTTGAATTGAAAATTTAGATTTATTCTTGACAAAAGTTCAAAAGTTTTTTTTTTCATTGCACATTGGAAGAGATTGCTACATTTAAATAATAAAATAAATAAGAAATGAAAATGTAAGCGAAAATATTTGTTTTTGTTTCTTCAAAACCGAAGTGACACTAAATCGAAAGTATTGAAAAGTGCTTATTTTCATGAAAACTATTTAATTTCATTTTCTTCTTCAAGTACTATTTATCCTAACTGTGTTGATTTAAAATATTAAATGAATATTTACGAATTGAACAAATATTAACAAAACTATTACAAAAATTTTGTTTAAGTATGTCAGCTACAAAAGATATACAAATTGAACCGCTGAACTCTACAAATTATAATGTGTGGAAGTTTCGTATTGAGATGTACTTGCAAAAAGAGGATCTTTTTACAGTCATTACTGACGATCCTCCCAACCCAATAACCGATCAGTGGCGTTCAAAAAATAGAAAGGCCAGAGCCATTATAAATCTACTTATTGATAACGAACAAATCGTGTATGTTATGAATCTAGATACAGCACGAGAGTGCTGGAATGCTCTGCGCCAAGTCCACGAAAGATCATCCCTTACGAGTAAGCTTTTCTTACTTAGGAAACTTTATTCCATAAAATTAATGGAAGGTGGTGATGTAAACCAACATATAGCTGATATATATAAAACACGCGACAGACTCACTGCTATAGGTGAAGTCATAGACGAATCGCACCTAGCTGCATTAATGCTATGCTCACTCCCTCCTTCGTATGACGTTCTCATAACAAGTCTCGAATCGAAAGACGAAGCGCAATTGACACCTGAGTATATACGAAACAAATTAGCTGATGAATATGCCAAAAGGCTTGAAAACAAAACTTATCAAAATTCAGCGTTAAAAGTCCAATACCATAACAAATCGGAGAAATTCTGCAAATACTGTAAGAAAAGTAATCATAATATAGAAGAATGTTATAAGTTAAAAAACAAAAATAATTCTGCTGTTAAAAGTCACAGTAAAAATTTCAACAAAAAACCCAACTTCAGATCCAACATATGCTCTCAGAACAATGAGAAGCCAGATAGCGCTCAAATTGCAGAGGGGAGCAATAAACCAAAAGCTGATAAATTGTATTCTTTTTATGTTGGAGATAAAACTGTAAATTGGGTGGTTGATTCAGGGTCGTCTTCACATATCTGCAATGATAAACTAAAATTTCGCGATCTTAAAAATAACGTTTCTAACGTCACTATCGCGAACGGCACGCAGCTAAAATCTTTGGGTTCCGGTACTGTGGATTTGTATACCGTAAATTCGGAAAACACACAGAACAAAATAACACTTAAAAATGTTCTTTATGTCCCTGAAATAGAAACTAATTTAATTTCTATAAAAAGAGCAACAGAGAATGGCTGTATCGCTGTATTTGATGATAAAACCTGTAAAATTGTAAATCAGGGAAATACATGCATTGAGGGATATGTGAAAAATAACTTATATGAATGTCAATTAAATTATTCTGAAAACAAACACACAGCGAACATTGTAATACAAACTTGTGATAACGAAAATTGCATAAACAAGTGGCATGTGAAACTTGGCCACAGAAATACTAACCACATTAAAGATTTAGTTAACAAGGACATGGCTGTGGGTATAAAATTAAATGATTGCAAACATAATACTGAATGTAAAACATGCATAATGTCAAAATTAACTGATTCACCTTACCCCAAAGCTGCACAATTTAGAGCCTCCGTACCACTCGAACTGGTCCACACAGACTTATGTGGCCCTATGAAAACCCCCACTGTAGGTGGAAAATATTACTTTCTTACATTTATAGACGACTACAGTCGTTATACTATTATATATTTGCTAAGAAATAAGTTTGAGGTATTTTCTAAGTTAAAGGAATATGTGGCTATGACCGCAAACAAATTTGGCCGAAAAGTGCAAGCAATTCGCTCCGATAACGGGGGTGAATACACTAGTATGGAAGTGAATGAATTTTTGAATAAAGAAGGAATTGAGCACCAGTTTACCGTTCCTTACTCTAGTGCTCAGAACGGCGTGGCAGAACGTAAAAATCGTACGCTGACCGAAATGGCTCGCTGTCTGCTTAAAGACAGTAATTTACCGAATTCCTTTTGGGGGGAAGCCGTAAATACTGCAAATTACATACAAAATAGGCTCCCGACCTCCTCATGCGACTCAACTCCTTACGAAAAATGGACCGGCCGTAAACCCGATTTATCAAATATAAAAACATTCGGATGTCGCGCATATGCATATGTACATAAAATACATAGGGGAAAACTGGATAGCACCGCTCAAGAAGGAATTTTTGTGGGATATGATAATCGTAGCAAAGGCTACAGAATTTGCACAAATAATAAAAATGTAATAATTAGCAGAACAGTAAAATTTTTGGAGGATGAAAATAGAGAATCCCACAATAATGAAACATCACAAATTAAGAATGAAAATTCAAATGATGAAATTCCGGTGTCCAAATTACCAATATTAGATACTGATATAAATATAGATATAGCGGGCGATAACGATAGTCCGGATGACACGCAAACTCTGCCGCGACGATCACAACGATTAAATAAAGGTGTTCCGCCCGACAGATTTGCATTTGCAGTAAATGACAAAAGAATTGATGAGCCTAAGTGTTTTGATGATATACTAAAAATTCAAAACCCAGCTGAAAAAGAAAATTGGCTGAATGCCACACTCGACGAAATGAATTCACTCAGACAAAACAATACTTGGGAACTTGTTGACGCTCAACCAGGGACCAAAGTAGTAGGGTGTAAGTGGGCGTTCAAGGCCAAATACAATAGCCAAGGACAAGTCGAGAAATATAAAGCCAGGCTTGTTGCCAAGGGTTTTTCTCAAAAATACGGGGTGGACTATGACGAAACTTTTGCACCAGTTGCATCGCATACCACTCTAAGAAGTTTCTTGACCATGTCACTATATAAAAATTTGAATCTAAGGCATGTAGATATAAAAACTGCTTTCCTACATGGAAATTTGCAAGAAGATGTATACATGCATCAACCCGAGGGTTATGTTGTCCAGGGCGAAGAAAATAAAATATGTAAGTTAAAGAAAGCGATATATGGCTTGAAACAAGCCGCTAGAGCGTGGAATTTGAAAATTAATGAAACATTGTGTAAATTAGGATTTAAACAAAGTCAACATGACAAGTGTTTATATATACGTAACAAAGATAACACAGAAACTTACATTCTTGTGTATGTTGATGATCTACTTGTAGCTGGTAAAAATCACGATATTGACATACTAATTAATCAACTTAGGGAAGAATATCCATTAACCGACCTTGGGGAAGCCAAATATTACCTCGGCATAAATATAGAAAGACCTTGTAAAGGGGTAATTACGCTTGATCAAAATAATAAAATACGAGACATTGTAACCAAATTTGGGCTAGATAACGCACGGCCCTCTGACACACCAATGGAACCAGGGTATATAAAATTAACTGATAATGACAATCTCTTACCAAACAACACAATGTACAGACAGGCTATAGGCGCGTTACTTTACATTTCTACAGTATCGCGACCTGATATAAGTGTTGCCGTTGGCATCTTAAGCCGTAGAAACGAAAATCCTAGAGCGAAAGACTGGGAGGCAGTTAAAAGGGTTATTAGATATTTGAAAAATACCCAAGATATTAAATTAAAACTTTGTAACTCTGGTGAACCTGTTCTTAGAGCATATTCGGATTCGGATTGGGCCAATGACCCAAGTGATAGAAAGTCTATATCTGGAAATTTATTTAAGATAGGAAAAAATCCAATATTTTGGACTTCGAAGAAACAGTCCTGTGTGTCCATGTCTTCAGCAGAGGCTGAGTACGTCGCAGCTGCGAGTGCTGCACTTGAAATACAGTGGCTCAACAAACTACTGGATGATTTAAATTTGCCGCAAGAATGTCCTATAGTGTTGTACCAGGACAACCAATCTACCATCAAGATTGCTGAAAATGAAAAATTCCAGTCCAAAACAAAACACTTACAGCTGAGATATCATCTTCTGCGAAACTTAATACAAGAAGGCCTAATAAAGCTTCAATACAAACCTACCAAAGAAATGAGCGCCGATACCCTCACAAAAGCTCTACCAAAAACTGATTTTAATAGACATAGAAATGCATTAATGAACAATTGAAAAATTTCTGAGCTTAAGAGGGGGTGTTGTGATATTTAATCTCAGACATTCTTTTATTAACTTTCATTTTTCTTGTTCCGAACTTTCTTTTTTGTTTTTTACTTCCCGCCAAAAGATTGTTCGGTGCACCTGCCGTATCACGTGACGATGTGTCGCGTCTCTCTACAAGTACATTGTAATTCTTTTTTTTTAATCATGTAATTTTCGTTATTCGGAACTGACGTTCCATTTTCTTATTCTATTTAATCATAATTTTTTTTCTTTTGTCTAAGATGAATAAATTAAAGTAAAAAACATCTAGACTTTCTTTCATTACCTAGCAACGAGTGAATTATCCTAAATATAATAGATCTACATATTATGTAAGAATTTCTCACTCTAATCAAGATTAATTATAGGAAAAGTAGTTGCTGGTCTTTAATACAGAAGTCATATTAAGGAGATTTTTTCTTCACCAATGGAATTTGCAATTACCTGTGAAAACCCAGGTAAGCCAAACTTTATTTAATTATATCACTGTTATTTTAGCAAAGAATTATTAGTAAGAAATATTTGTTATAAATATATTTAAATAACTAATTTGAGGAAACTCCGAACTCATGCACATATTCAGAAAGTATTTTTCTATTAAAAATAACAGTTAAAAATATTCAAAATCAAAATATATTTTCAAATACTTAATTATATACTCAATCTATTTTTTATGAAACTAAGCGTGTGTATACAAGGTAGACTAATTTTCTTACAAACTTCCTGCATAATGGCAAAATGCTAGGGAATATCAAATCATCACCAGATTAATCACAGCAACCTCTGTTGCATTTATTCATACAATTTGTAAGTAACTGTCTGTTCTTGGCTCTATGAATTAAGGCCAAAATGCGGTCAATATGATGTTGACCGTTTGTTGGTAGTCAACGTAAGGCCAGCTGCAAGGGTACTTTTGGATCAATGAATATTACATGATTCATTGTGAGAAATTAATTCACTAAAACAAATTTTTAATTTTGTTTATTCATCTAACAAATTACCCCCTCTCTCATCTCTACAAACTACAACGAAATATTATTTTTTTTAGAATATGTTATTTTAATAAAACCAGTAAAAACTACAACGTCAGTAACGTCAATCAGATATTTTTTTTCCATCTATAGCGTTTCTGACGTTGTAGTTTTTATTGGTTTTAATAATCCAGCGCCAAGTCTCCTTTTAATATATGGTATTATCTTGCGTCAAATTCAGAGTGAATTTCTTACCAGAAAACCACCCCGTACTGCAATCATTAAAAAAAAAAAAAAAAAAAAAAATCCAAACAAGATTTAATAGAAAAGCATACGTAAACATGTGTTTTCATGCATAAAACAATAACCCTTATAAGCTCGTTTCCGAATTATAAATTCTGAAATTTCGCTAATAATCGATTCAACCACGCTTAAATCGATAAAACCACGTCTAACTGAAACAATTAATGAAATCAAAAACAAGCAATGATCGATAGAGCATCGACAAACGTGTTGTGTGATTCATAAATCAGTTGCCTGTTTTAGCTTTGAAATATATTCTATCAAGATATAAAGTGTAAAAATTCGCTAATGTAGAATCTAAAAAATTGATAAAATTCATTGTTCTGCCAGAATTTATCGGGACCGCTCCCACTTCTTTCTTGTTACTGCATTTTTACCCTAACTTAACTATAGACTGTTCGAGAACACGCTCTCGAGGGCTAACAAATTATGCGTCGAAAATCACGTTAGATTATTTCCTGTCAAATGAATATAATTTAATTGATTTCTATCATTACACTATTCGGATGGTTTCCTGCTCAAATAAAATAGGGGAACGTAAGAGGTTCAATCGTAGTGAAGGTTAGGTCTACCATTATTTTTATATTTATACATTTATTTAGACACAATTGCCAAGTTTTCTTGTTTCCAGACTATAATTTACAGCTATATTTTAACAGAAATTTTTCATAATAAAATTTCTAGTAACTAACTAGGGCTATTATTATTATATTTTGGAAAGTACTACTGGAAAATAGAGCTAGCAATTCCTATTCAAAGAAACATATCTTTGGCAAGTATGATTTCTTTGACTTTTATCAGCATGCAAGCCAACATTTCGACGTTATTCCGATGCAATATTAGTACTCACTCTTTTCACACACCAGAATAGTTCTACAGAATTTTTCTCCAATATATAATTGTGATTAAATAAGAAGAAAAGGATTATTCGGGAAGTAGTGGTGTTAAAAAGACGGACACTAATAATGCTTGGGAATATGTCAGAATTGTTGGCATGCCTGCATCAAATGACAGCCTTGTAGAGAGCAGAATACCAAGTTAATCTTCCTGTCTGTTTCTGTCCAAAGAGTAATCAATGAGAAATGAGAAATTATGTCAATTCCAAAGAGATTTTTTTTTTTTTTTAAATTATTATTATTATCATTATTTTTAATGGAAGTTTTTGCAGCAATATTCAATTAGATTTCTAAGCTTTAGCGAACTGCGAAGGCAGCGAAAAAATTCCTTTAAATATAAAATTTGATTATGACAATTTATCATCTTTACTGACTCAAATTGCGTTCATTTAAGAATTTTGCTTCATATTATTTATTATTTCTAGCACGTCATAAAGATTAATAATAAAAGTAATTCAAAGATAAAACCAAGACTTTTAGCCATTCCTCTAAAACAATACACTATTTTTAAAAATGAATTTTGTTTATTTATATTTAATCAATTAATTGCTATTATATCCTCCAATGACTTTCACTGCATCTATTGCTGAATTTAAAATATGAATTATTTAAGTACGAATACATTAAATCCTTTTGTAATATAATGTAAAGTTTCAGAAAAACTTCAACAGGCGGTACATACTATCCATATAGCTCCCAATATATTAATTTATTCCGGAGTAATTTTAGTCCCGCCTTTTTTTCGTACCACTTATTTTTTTTAAAGAAATTTTGTCTTATTTCATCAAAATTATATATTGGAGAACATTTTGCTATAAAGTGGGCCGAAATAAATCTTGGCTAAAAGTACTCCGGAATAAATTAAAATATTGGCAGCTATATATCCACAGAGCTGCCAACCTAATCCGGAAAATTGTTAGTACCGCCCCTTTTTTACACCACTTAATTAATTTTCTTCAAATGTATTTGGGATAAATTAAGAAGAAAAAACTCTAAGAAATGTCTGGTGTAGAAAAAGGGACGGTACTAACAATTTGCTGGATTAGGTTGTCAGCTCTGTATCCAGTATTGAAAAATGCCACGTAGAAGATATATTAAATAAATATTTTACTTTTATATAAAATTTAATTATTGCTTGCAACTTAGATAAATATTTCTTTTTACATTAAATTTTTATTATGTAATTTAATGACTCTTAAATCCTGCATTTAATATATTCTTCATTGTGTAAAAATTTGTACATTCTTAAAAAAATCAATATTAAAAAATGTATTTTTAATTTAAATAAAAAATATTTAGTCAAATTTTTCAAGACATTTTAAGCTCTCCTTGGAAATGTTACTATTGTAAGAATTTGTCGGTGGGAAACGGCAGTATTTACATCCATTGCTGAGGAAAAGATTAAAATGATTTAAATACTTATGTGCTAAACCATTTAGTTAAATAACGTATGCATTAAAAAACGTCAAAGGGTGAGTCCTACGGTTCAAAGAAGGTAAATACCAAAACGATGATAAATTAAATTGAAATACTTTTTTTTTTCTTTTTGTAAAAAGTGAGTCAAACTGTATTTTCCTAATCGAAAGTCTTGTTCAAAACAGCTGTTAAATATTTTATTTGCATAAGTATAATGAACTTTTCATCCAATTCACGATATGTTTTTAATTTAAAAGTCTGGTGATATGTTAAAAAAATATGTATCCTCCTCTTTGTAAAAAAAAAAAAAAAAAAAAAATGTGGAAATGAAATAGTTTAAGCATTTCGTTTCTGTAATTTTCCTGAAATACTAATTCTTCTTCTTATTATTATAATCAGAAAAAGAATTAAAAATATATATATATATACTTATACCAGAATAAAAATTCAAACTTTTGTAATAAAAAATAATCACAAATCTATTTCAGTGACCAAGTCTTCGATTGACATTTCATCATGACAATCGCTATCTGTTGTTTAACACAGATATAATAGTACCAAAATGATTCCTAAAGCAGTTATCACACGGATGATCCTACCCTCTGAACTATACGCTAATACCTCTCCGAATAATCGAGCATCAGGTAGTAGGGTTATTTTGAAGACTGAAATGAATTCAAAAAGGCGTTAACAATTGGCGACTAATAGCTCGCTATTTCATGTTTTAAACGCACTCTGATTTTCTCGCACTCCGATTGGTTGAATATGAGCTAACATTTAGCATAGGGGATTTAGTCAGTCATAAGTTCGTCATTGACAAAGGTAGGAGAGGGAAACTATCATACGGTGCGTTTGCCTCTCGAAAAACCTGTTTCAGGTGGTTTCAGGAGAAAGTATCTGATACTGCTGATCGTATGAGAGTACGTGTGATAGCTGCTTTAGTACACAGAAATCTCGTATAGTTGTCAACTTTTACGCATCTCGGTTACAGAAAAATTTTAATTGAATTTTATTATACTATAGTTCTGTAAAAGTTTTCACAGATATCAAAGAAAATTTCTAATAAAATTTTCTGGTAACTAAAAAGCATAAAATTTGTCAAGAATGGAATCATGACTGTAGTTTTTGATGGCTGACAAACTTTTGGTGTCAAAATAGGCTTTTTATTCTTCGATAACATGTAGAATTACCAAGAGTCATCTAACTTGGCCAGTTTTTTCCATCGCCTTCAACTGGGAGCATGTTTGTAAGCGATGACTGTTCGTGCCGCCATAATTACAGACACACAATCTGATGTCCTTGCATCAATAATTTAAAGGAGATGTAGTACAATGCATGATCAAATTATTCTTTTTTTTTTTTTTTTTTTTTTTTTTTTTGACATTTTTTTAGTAATTAAATATATATATAAATATTAGACGAAATGGCCTGAAACTTCATACATGCAAAGAACATTTTAAAACTCCTATATTCCACTATCGATTTAAGTTAGTAATTAGGGGACCAACCACAACTTCAAGAAGAACGAAAATACTTTGGATCACCCAGTATCCCAAATGCAACAAACGTCTTTTAACTTTAATACATTGTTGAACATTCTATGTATAATATTAGTATGTTTTGGTGCGATAATTGCGCATTTATTTAGGCATGCATATATATATTTATTTTATTTTCATTTTCATTTCAATTTTTTTGTTTATAACTAAAACGGATTTTCATAAAATTTTACAAAACGTGATGAAAAACAGGCAAAACATTAGAAAAATATTATTCTGAAACATAAAGTTCACACGCGTAATATTCGTTGAGATATGAATGTTTTTAATAAATATTATTTTACTGAGCATGCGCGAAAAATAGAAAACATTTTTTTGCATAAGTTGAAAGCTAAATATATTGCGCAACTTTTGTCGAATGTCCATTTGAATAAAATAATAATAATAATAATAATAATAATAATAATAATAAGCGTATATTCGGCAAAAGAATGACCTAGATTTTAGGTATTTTTCAGAGTTCAAATTTCATAAAGGGTTTTATATATACCCGTATTTAATAATTTAATAATCCAGTTCTTTCAATCACTTTGAAAAAGTTCATTTTTCTAAAAAACATCTTATGAACACACAAATCTTAGTAAATAAATAAAAATTTTCTGAAATTACAAGTCTGTAAGGGGCTTTTCACGTTAAAGAACTTTTACAATGTGGTTAAAATAATTGGATCTTCAAATTGAACACGCAGCATATGCAAAAGCCTTTGTGAAATTTCAACTCTGGAAAATACCTAACATTTAGGTAATTTTTTTGCCGACAATTTCCTTAACTTTTATCCTATTCTAATGAACTTTTGACAAATGTTGCTCAATATATTTAGCTTTGAACTCATACAATAAAATTTTTCTATACTTTACGCATGCGCAGTATTTACTACAAATGCTCATATTTAAACGAATATTACAAGTGTGAATTTTATGTTTCAGAATAATATTTCTCTAATGTTTTGTTAATTTTGCAGCAAGTTTTGTAAAGTTTTAAGGAAATCCATTCTAGTTATAAGCAAAATACTTGTCAAAAAAATTATTAATTTTTGAAAAAAAAAAATATATATATATATATATATGTGTGTATATTTATACATATGTCTTAATAATTGCACAATTCCCACACCAAAGCATAGAAATACTGCACTAGTACAGTCGGAAAAAAAAAAAAAAAAGTCCCCCCCTCTAATTTCGACTTAGGTTGTCGTAGAAACATGTGGTTGGTACCAATCGATTTGTAATAACGTCTAGTTTATAATGGTATAGTTAGATTTGTTTAACGGGTCGTCTACATATTAAAACTGGCATCAACTTCATATTTTTCAAAAGTAACCCCTATTTTTTATAATTTATTTGAATCCTTTGGATCAAATCATCGCGGAAAATGGTATAGTTTATGCATTTTGCTCAATTTTTCACAGAGTTATAAGCTGTCAAAGTATGAGGGTGCTAATGTTAAATGAATATGACAAACATTAATTCTTCCAAAATATTTATGATATTCAAATTCTGTTTTTTTTTTATAAGATAGAATGTAGTGACCCAAACATATTCCACGCATATTTTTCATAAAAAAACATTTTTTGAATTATGAAAATTATTAATAATTTCATTTTTGAAAAATTATGAATTATGACCCATGTTAATTTTTGCATGAATAGAACGGGCATCATCAAAAACATGGGTTTCCAAATTCATAGCTCGCTCTTAACCCCTTAACGCGCGGCGTCCTCGCTACGAGGACGCAAAATTTAAGATCCAGCTGCAAAAATTCATCCCGGAAATTTTTTAGCAAAAATTTGTGTTTATAACATATCAGAAAAGGCCGGTTTTTTTAACCTTAAAATTTAAAATTTCTTTTAGTTTAATTTAGTTCATGAATTCCGGTGGCAGTATAATTTAAATGATCCGAATTTTCTTGCGCCGCAAAGGGTTAACATTATTTTTTGAGTTATAGTAATATTTCGTTTTTTACTGTTATTAGGAGGCCGTCACTTCTAATAATTTGTATCCTCTGTGAGTAAATATCTACATATATTTTGACGAAAAACTATTTTAATTTCCCTTAATGTCATTCTAATTGTTTACTAAACAACATTTCGATGTTTATGATACAAATTTTATTATTTTTTATAAAATTATCACAAGGTAAGCCAGAGATTGTGAAAGAATTCCAAAAGGAACAAAGCCCCGCCTCCATATTGCGTAAACAATATTAAAAATACTAGTTTGTGTATTCGTATACGACTCTGTATGTGACGCTGGTATGCATAAATGGCAATGGCATTTACTACATCGAATGCTTAAGACAAAATTTAAGTAAATTAATTGGAAGTATGTAAAATAATTTTGTTTTATAATGTAAAGTTTTAGAAAAATTGTGTAAAGGTGTGTCTTCCGTTGCAAAGAGAAGTGTACTCGATTCTGAAATGTTAAGTCTTTTTTCTTAAATATTACATAACTTTTTCTAGTGTCTGAATGCTAAAATTCTATTTTATCCTTTTGTCTTTGGTTTTTAACTTTAATATTCTAGGATTCGTGCACCTCAAGTTAAATATCATGATTTAGAAAACGCGGTAATACAAAGATTATAATTTGAAAGAGAAATACGCCTTGAACAATACCTTTTTTTTCCTTTTTTAAAATTAATATAATTAATATTTATTAATTTTTATCAGATTTTTAAAAACAAATTTTCTGTTTTAATATTGTTGTGACATTTTCGCATTCGTTTAATCTACCGTTTATGTTATTTAAATTTTATCGCATAACATGACAAAATAAAATATAGAATTTTTATTGAATGTTTTTCTAATACTGAATAATATAGTGGTATTATTTTTCTTTCTTTCTTTTTTCTTTTTTTTTAGTTTTTTAAAATCTATTATTGAAAAAAGCGGAATATTATTTATTTTCGATTATTCTAATCACGGCGTAAAACTGGCATCCCATTTATCATGGAAAAAGAATTTAAAACAAAGTAATATGTCTTATTACATTTAAAGATATAGATTTTACACAATTAAAATTAAGTATTCAAGTTCGGTAGACGACTACAGAACGGGTAATATTCGTTCTATGCTATAGGAAACCGTTTTTTCTATATCCATATTTATTTTTATATGATTATACATAATAATTATATTCTTTCTAGTGGAAGTATTTGTATTCATACTATTTTGTTTATATAAATATGTATATAAGCAATATTCTTAAGAAATATCGTAACACACAAATTGTGAAAGAAACGCCCACTGGAGAAGTTAAAGATTTCCAAATAACGTGAAACTACGCCAGCGGTCACGAAAATGTTAAATATCCTTTCGCAGATTTTAGTTTAAATCTTGTTACCTATATTTTTGTA
Organism: Salticus scenicus; assembly: GCA_963930645.1. NCBI lineage: Eukaryota > Metazoa > Arthropoda > Arachnida > Araneae > Salticidae > Salticus > Salticus scenicus. Next base: position 112,788,027 of record OZ005658.1, on the reverse strand, counting down.
TATTATGTTGGTTTGTATGTCTAAAATTAAATGTAAAACTTTATAGTAACACTTTCATGTGGGGCTTACTGTAAAAAATAAAAATATACCCAACAAGAAGTAAATTCTTTTTCATAAATATTAAACACTTTTTCTTTTTTTTAAACCGCTATTAATATTATTATCATTATCATTCTTTTACGTAGGTATCTAGATTTTTGTAATTCAACATTGCATGGTTCATATGATTCAAGCCATTTAGTTTTCTTCGTATGAAGTAATGTATTTAACATAGGACGTTTAATAAATAGGAACCAATAGAAATCTTTGAATTTATATACTAGCTCAGAGTGTTCAGCAATTTCGTACAGTTTTTTTTTTTTTTTTTTTTTTTTTTTTATGTATAATGAAAACTTCTGAACTTCTCTTCCGGTGTGAAACTTAATAAATAGTGTTTATTGTACGGTAGATCAGGATTTATTTTTTCTGAATATATAGACAAACCCGTTATACATTTTCATGTGTAACTCTATTTAGAATTGCTTTAAAGTGTACAAATAGATATGTTTTCAGATCCGCCTTGATCTCACAAATCTGAATATTAGATTAAAAATAGGGGTCGTCATTGAAAAAAATGAAGTTAATGCCTGTTTTAATATGGAAATGACCCCTCAAACAAAATATAACTATAACATGAAAACCTGGACGTTATTACAGATCGATAGGTACCAGTCGCATGTTTCTACGATAGTTTTCGGCGAAATTAGGTGGGGGTGGCGTTTTTTTTTTTTTTTTTTTTTTTTTTTTTTTACCGACTGTACATGCAACAATGAATTAAATTTACAAGTCATTTGTAGTTTCTCGTAATACATGGTGATCCAAAGTATTTTCGCTTTTTTCAGTTTGTTGTTGGTCCCATAATTGCACTCTGGACTAAATTGGTACTGGAAAGTATAATTTTTTAAATAATTTTTGGATGTATGAAGTTTCAGGCCATTTCGTATAGTATTTTCTTAGGTAATCGAAAAAAAAAATCTAATAATTTGATCAACTACTGGTCATGATATATCACTGTTTTCCATTTGAAACAGTAAATCATGTCTTTTGGCATTCCTCAAGAAAAAACGAGTGATACGCGCTTAAGTTCGCTGAGAATTATATTATTTCCGCATGCGATTTGTTAATGTATTCTTTTGTAATTCTGTTTATTTCTGAATCAGGTGATGGTGATTACAGTGAAATAAAACAATGTATATTAACAATTTTATTCTTTTTGTAATATTCACTAATTTCGAGTAATTTGTGATTATCAAAATAAAAAACAATCAATTCTCTAACTTTAAAATTCGAAAGAAAGATTCTTAAAAATATTTTTAGTGATTAACACCAGTAATAATAATAAATTAATATTTTAATAATATAAAAACATTGCCGTATTACATGTGATACACTTAAATGTTTAAATTAAATATTCACTATATATGTATTCGATTGTATTTTATTTCTAAAATATGGTATAACTTTATTAGTTTCATTTTTTTTTTTAAATTCACGCACAGCATATCAACCCAGGTTTTAAAAAAAAATGCAGATAGACACTGTGCTGAAAATAAAATTAAAAAAAAAAAAGCCCTGATACCATTCTTGCTGATTCTTGTGTGAAATGACCTCATGAATTGGAATATGTCCCCCATTTCACCCACCGTTTTCTAGGAACACTACCCCATCCTCCAATTTTTATCACTGTTTGGTTATTTTTCGGCCATCAATTAGATTTGGAGAACGGAAAAGAATCATTTTAACACTTTAAAACAAAAAAATATATAATGTTTAATTAGTAATAATATTCATTAATTAATAAAATAAAATAAATGTATTTCATAATTTCATTGGATAATCCCTCCCCTCCTCCTAAATTTTCCCTTTGCTGCAGACGTTCGTGTTTCAGAATACTTCACTTTTACAGCCAATCAGAAAATATTTAACAGTTAAATTAATCCCTTTCTCTTCTACAAAACAAATTTATAGCCATAAAATTACCGAAACTGAAGAAAATAGAGGGGCGTCCCTAAAAAAAGGTGAGTTATAAGGGCAAAATTAATGTTATATTCGGATTCAGGCGGTTATTTTACAAAGAATTTGAAAAAATAGTTTTGGGGCTAATTTTCATGCAGAGCAGTGAACGGTTTTCACAGGTATGTTTATATAAAAAAAAAAAAGCCAGCTTCCTTAAGAAAATATTAAGTATTTTTTAAGTTTTGATACTGGTTTATTTCAAAAATTTCGAAGTACCTGTAATTTTCCTGAAGTTTTTTATTTTTATTTATTAATATATTGAGGATTTTTAAATTAGAAATAGTATGAACTAAGTGTGAGACCAGCTGACGTTGAAATTTTTTTCATCCCAAAGCATCTCCATCCTACCATTACAATATTTCGATTAATCGATATTAAAGATATAGTATTATTAGCTGTGTTCAACTTCAATTAATTGCAGGGATGGAACACGGGCGCAGAATTCATACCGGAATGTGTTTAAGAAATTTCTCTGCCTATAATATCGTCGATTTAAGAGGTAGAAAATTTTCTTACATTGATAGTGGTATGAATTCTGCGCCCGTGTTCCATCCCTGTAATTGCAAAAATTTTAACTCTACATTGAATAAGATTTATAAAAATCAGTTTAAGTCGAAAATTAACTGAATTTCATAGGATCGAGAAATATTCAGAACTTTAGAACATCTTACAGGTATTAGCATGCCAGTGACTAAAAGCACAATAAACCTCAACTATAATGCGAAATTTGGACTCAAGGTAACGTTCTGCATTTACAACAACACAGAAAAAGCAATCAAATCATTCGAAAATTCGATGAAAGTTGGGTATCCAGCAAAACGTTTTTTGAAAAAATCTCAAGATATTTGGTTTTTGTGTTTAAAAAAATAAATTACACCGCAATATTGGTCGACATAGATTACCCATATCAGCCAGTATTGTAAAAATCTTGACACTTTTGCATTCGCCAGTCCAGCAGAAATCAATATTGGCCAAAAATGAAATATTCCTCTTTCCAACTAGAGTCAGTATTGTTGTGCTGCTTGGGTATAGATGAAGCAAATGGTAACCTGTGATGCCCTCCTAAAGTCAATATGAAAAACAATTTTACTGTAAATCGAAAGTAACTGATAGGAATGAGGTGTAAACTTCGCACCCCATGTTTCTGAAGATGCTTATTTTATTCGTGCAAAAATTTACATAAGTCATAATACATAATTTTATCGAATATGAATTTATTAATATTTTCATAATTAAAAATATTTTTTAATTAAAAATAAGCATGCAATTTCTTTGGGTCACTTCATACTAACAAAAGAGAAATAAAAATTTAAGTATAAAAATTTTTGGGACGATACGAATTAATGATTGTCCACATATTTTGACGGCTTATAACTCCCTGAAAAATTGAAAGAAATATATAAACTACACAATTTTTCGTGATGATTTGATTTGATAAACATAATTTTAAAAAAATTATCAAAAATGTGGTTTACCATTGCAAAAACGAAGTTGATACCATTTTTAATATGTAGACGATATTTTCAGCAAAATCTAACTACACTGTTACGAACTACATATTATTACAAATCGATCAGGACAAGCCGCATGTCTCTAAACTATCATACGGTGGTAAATGCCAGGAGTGAGTTTTACCTGGATTGTCAACTGCATAGTGAATCCATTCTTGCGAATAGATTTTTCTTGAACGTTAACAATGGAGAACATATAATCAATAAACAGTCCTTTTAAATTTTTTTATACATTTCTTTCTTAATATTGTTTCTGGTATAAGCAGTTTTAGTCTGAATTACACATTAAAAAATTCGTAAAGCACATGATATTACCATGGCTGCAAATATTTTAACCCTTATCGCTCGTATGTTCTGAGGGAACATTAAAAATTCGAGCCACGCCTTAAAGTGTCCCTCAGCAAATGAAATGTTATTTTTCTAAAACGTGTAACTATAGGCTACTTTTCGGCTACCGGAAAATTTTAACAGAAAGATTTATTTTAATTAATGATGAAGTAAAATAAAACAAATATTACAATTTGTCGGTAGCCAAAAGGTAGTAAGTTAGAAACTATACGTGTGGCGTTTTAAAGGAACGCAAATGCGTGTCTAACTGTTCAAAATAGGAAAATATGCCGAGCGCTAAGGGTTAATTTATTTCGGAGCATTTTTAGCTCCGCTTTTATTTCGCCGCCTTTCACACAAGTTTCAGGAGAAATATTAGAAAATTCTGATTGGCTAGCCATACGAATTTTAATTGGATTCTAATACAATATCTCATGCCTACTAATGGCGAGAGCAGAACCTCTCAGGAACTAGCAAAATCGGCGATTTTTAATGGAATAGTGTGTTTCATAATTTCCTAAACTTGATTCACACATGTGTATACAACGTATGACTGTGAGTCATTGAGTCGTCAAATTTATTTGAAAAAAAATTGTGAAAATTTTGATAGCGCTTAGCTATAAAACTAATTTACAAATTTTATCTAAATATTTAATAATATAGATCATACCTGTATTCTGCTAAATTTCAGTATGAACAAGTTTGCACAATAATCTGGTGTCAATTGGCCAAATTTTAACGGGGTTATTCTCTACGATCCAGTACTGCTAAATCCAAATGTGTATTTGCGTACTAATAAATGGAATCAGAATTGCCTTTATTTCAAATCCTACTTTTTAAGTGTATTATTAAGCAATCGTTGCCAGTGTTATTTAATAAAAAGTTCCACTTTACACATACTAGTTTTGAAAACAGAAATAGTACAAGCATTTAACAATAAAAAATGTAATACGCAACTTGTTTATAATTACTTATTATGCTTATTTTAATTATGAAACATACTTTATACTGATGGTGTTGCTGAATTCTGCTATATTTGCATTGGGGCTTCGCGAAATATGTTCACGTCAAACCGGATACAGGAAGTAGGTTGTAAAATTACCCCAATTAAATTTAGTTGGAATTACGCCGAATTAATTAAGGAAATAGCTCCGTTTTATGATATTAAAATTAACCCCTTAACGCGCGGTGTCCTCGCTGCGAGGACGCAAAATTCAAGATCCAGTCGCAAAAATTCATCCCGGAAATTTTTTAGCAAAAATTTACGTTTATAACATATCAGAAAAGGCCAGTTTTTTAAAATTTAAACTTTAAAATTTCTTTTAGTTTAATTTAGTTCGTGAATTCCGGTGGCAGTATAATTTAAATGTTAAAAATTGTCTTGCGCCGAAAAGGGTTAAAGATCTTTCAATAACTCTTACAGGACAATATAAAAAAAAATACAAGTAATATTCCAAATACTTAAACTGTATAGAAATACAATCGCATCGGAAATATAATCATTGAAATATAATCGCAAGCTACGACAAAATGGAATAAAAGACAAATCATACTACTTACAAATACGTCTTTGAATAATAGATGCACACTGATGAAAAGCAATATATTATATGCAAACATTATAAGATGCCAACAAACAGAACGATTAATTGGATCGAAATAGATTAATCAAACTTCATCTTCTCACAAAATAATTATAATTACATCTGCCGTGAATGAAGCAGGGTCGTACTCTCCGCCTATTTTCAGGACATCTCTAATTATAAGATATATAAGCTGTCGAACCCGACATTTATTTATGTTTTATTTATTTTTCTTACGGTTGTCACATGTGGCCAGAGAGTCAATAGATTATCAAGCGGTAATTGCTGTTTCGCCCATCAAGTTTTACTTTTGAGTTACTTTCTTTTATTATCTTTCATATTCTAAAATTTTTATTTATTTATATATTTATATATTGTAAATTTAGCGTAACAAAATGTTCAGCAATAATTTGTTCAAATAACTCCTAAAATGGACATAAGTGTTCATATTTCCCTCAAATCATATAAGAAGTAAATTACTGCGATAAACGCGCCAAGCGTTAAAGATTGCTTCTTCAAAAGTAAAAGATGGCGACTAATCTTTCTACTTATTATACTCATTGTTACGAACTTAGTACTTTTTGACTACAGGAAAAATTAAATAGAAAAACTTATTTTACTTATCATTGAACTGCAATGTTTTTCACTAATAAAGTTAAAAAAAAAAAAATATTATAATTCAAACGATCCTCTTTAAAAGCCAACATTCGCCATGAAAACTTGGAATTTTTAAGCAAAATTAACATACCATGTTATAAGACAAGGAATACGTTCACAGCGACAAACTGCATTTGTTAGCAAAATGAAAAGAGACCGAATTAAGAAAAGTCATAACATGCATGCTATTGTAGATCTGCAATACGTTAAGGAATAATACATGAGCAAAAGTTTCGATAGAGTTGCAATTAATAAAAGATACGTATGTGGGAAGAGGGAGAATGTAAAAATGTAAAGAATATACTGTATGTTGATTTAGAAATCATAAAAATGTGTTCGCTAGTTTATTTATTTATTTATTTTAAATATTACAATATATTTTTTTAGAATATGTGATAATCGACGTCACATATTTTTTGATTATCACAAATATTGCATCACTACTCACAATAAAATTAAATAATATTTACTCCGTATGATTTTTTTTTTTTTTTTTTTAGGACACTCTCAATGATGTGAAATTTCTGATTTATGGCCACCAGTATTTTTTATAGAATAATCTCAATCCTATTTAATCGCACCGCATTAATATAACATACTTGCCAACCACCTCATTAATAACCGTACAATTGTTAACGCCCACTGATAAAACGCCCCTTTTCTCACACCACTATATTTTTAGAGTAATTCTCTCCAAATGTTGTTACGATTAAATAAGACTAAAATTACTCTAAAAAATTATTGGTGTGAGAAAAAAGGCGGGTACTAAAAATTGTACGGTTCATAATGAGATGGTTGGCAAGTATGATATAAAAATACTATACAGATTTTTGCATAAAATTTGTGGTGGTAGAGTTGACGAAAATTTGTCCTTCCTAAAAGTGTCTCGGAAAAAAGGTGGTGAGTAGGACCCCTACCACATTTCAATTTAATTCAATATATTTACGAAAATGTTTAACAAGCCTCAAATTTTTCCAAGTTGTATGCGAATACTTAAGAATGTTCATACCAGAATTATAAGTTATATTTAATAGTATCAGATATAGCTTTACGTTGAACGCAGTGCTCTTCTTGCGCTTATGTGTTAAATTTTGTATAATAGTATGATATTAACTAAGCATGATAATAAAGCATTAATTTCTGGATTTTGTGAAACTAGTAATTTTAAGACATTTTAATATTATAGACTTAAGTCTGTGTTGAATATACAATTTAAAGACATAAGACACATTAAATTATTTCATTTACACCAGCAGCCTGGGAAAATGTCCAAGTGTGTTAAATTAAGATATCTATAAAATATTATCGATGCTCTATATTAAACATGCCTGCCAGCAACCTTAAATGTACGTTTTTTTTTTTTTTTTTTTTTTTTTAGAATATTTTTCTTCTTATTGTAACGAGAGAAAACTATTCTAAAATTTAATCGTTTTAGATAAAAGGGAGGAACAGAAAGTTTTAAAGCAATGCTACCGAGTATTAAACCTCTGAGTATACATTTAATTGTTTGGTGCATAGAGTGATTTTAAGAGCCGAAGTTTTTATGCAAGACTTCATTTATTTATTTATTTTTTTCCTTTAACTTCGGCAGTCCTGAATAAGCAATTTAACATGTCATTAAAATTTTGTATTTTATTAAATTTTCCGGTAGCTAAAAAGCTTGAAATTTTGTCTCAAAGTATTAAAATCGTTACTAAAACAAACTACAGTAATTGAAACTTTCTTTTAAAATACGTTAAATTCAGTTTTTAATACCATATTCCCCCCTACATTTATTAATTATCATGTTTTTATTCATTTACTATGTTAAGAAAAAACATACTGAAAGTTTCTAAAAAATATATTAGCATACTTGCCAACCATCTCATTAATAACTGTACAATTGTTAACGCTCCTTAATAAAACGCCTCTTTTTTAAACCACTTTATTTTTAGAGTAATTCTGTCCAAATGTTGTTACGATTAAATAAGAATAAAATTACTCTAAAAAATGACTGGTGTGAAAAAAAAAAAAAAAAAAAAAAAAAAAAAAAAGAACGGCGGGTACTAAAAATAGTACGGTTCATAATGAGATGTTTGGCAAGTATGTATTAATCGAAAAATGCGACTTCCATACATTTTGTTTTGTTCACATTGATTGATGAGTTAGTGGTGATTGTCAAGAATTCGCCAAAATAATATTTATATTCAAAGACAATCGTACTCATATTATCTTTGTTTGCATTCGCCGATTTTTCACACCAGTCTTTTATTTTCTTTTTTCTTTTTAGAGCACGTTTTCAAAATACTTCTGTAGAGAAATACACTAAAAATTAAGTATTGTGGAAAAAGTGGCGAGTACTAATAATACACCGGATTAACTTGGCAGCTATATGAAAGTGTAATCAACAAAAAAAGCAAAAATTTTACCATTTTCAACATGATTTTTATTTTATTTTATTTTATTTTATTAACACATTTCGGATAGAAATCACTAAACTTCGTTAATCAGCGGCAGCGAGAAAGTTCCTTTAAATATAAAATTTTGCTATGACATTTTTTTATCTTTACTCTATCAAATTAACTTCATTTAGCAATTTTATAGTGGGAATGTTATTGTGGCATGAATTTGTCGGTAGTAAGCGAGAATACTAGTCTTATATATATATATATATATATATATCAGAGCTGCCAACCTAATCCTGCAATTTGTTAGTACCGCCCCTCTTTCTGCACCAGCAATTTCTTAGAATTTTTTCTCTTAATTCATCGCAAATATATTTGAAGAAAATTCGCAGGCAGCAACGCTTGCTCTTTGTTTGCCGCACTCGTGCTTACTTCGTTTGCCTGATGAAGGATCATGTTTTCTTTCCATCCGAAACGATTGTTGCGAGCTCTTACATTTTATGGTGTTTACTCTTATTACTTTTAAACACCAATTCTGTGGTGCTTTTTCATTGTAACTCTTAAGTGTCCAGAAAATCTTGAATATTTTTCTTTTCCCCTACATCAAATGGTACCCAATTGATAATTTTTTCCCTTCTTTTTAAAACATCAGGCAGATGATCAAGTCAGAAAAATTCCAGAAATATACTGACATATATGCAGTACAAACACACAGACCACTTGCCAAAAACCACTTTTTTGACTCAGGAGACCTTAAAATATGTAAATTAGGTGAAAACTCGATGTCGAAATTTTTGATCGAATACAATGCTTCCATTATCTACAGTACTCTGATTATGGTTACTAATACTACTACTACTAATAATAATAATAACTAGTAGGCTACGCCCACTTGGCTGGTCACTATGTTTAAATGAATTTTCAAAATAATTGGACCAGTATTTATGTTTTACATCACATTATTAAAAGGAAAAAAAAAAAAAAAAAAAAAAAAAGAGAAAACTAAAATTATTTTATTGAAATTGCTCTAAACCTCGCTTCGGGTACCCGCTACCTACGGCAACTCTTTTTCCATACGCATAGTAGTGTGAGCACCAGAACACAGACAGACGCATAGATACTTCTCTTTATTTATATAGATTAGTTGACACAAATCCTGGCATAATTTCAGATAGAAATTGTTATTTTATTGAAGTATTTGTACTTTAAATAATTTAATCTATACGCTGTTAATAAATAAATATCCTCCTTTATAGTTCCTTTAAAAATAGAAGTCCCATATTACCGCTCATCGTTGTAATTTCTAATCAATTTTGTCCTTTTATTACTTCCGGTGTGAAACTTTTTTTCTTTTACTCACTTAACATTGCGCGTACTTTTCGTTTTCATCCCATGCTAAATCTATGGATTTTTAGCATCTCTCCCCTCTATTTACACATTTAAAATACGAGAGATTCCAAAATAGAGGTCACTTCATGAATTTTTATACTATTCATGCAATGATGACATATATATTATACCGACAAACTTTTAGCTGTATACTTACAATAATTTTCATTTAAAAATAATTGATGAATTGACTTTTCTTCTCTTTTATTTTGTGAACACTTGCTCGTCATCTTGATAAACAAATTTCCTTCCTGCCCAATAGACCAACAAAAATAACGCTGATGCGACAACTCTCAGTTAAAGTTTGTTGTTTTTAAGTACAGCTGGTATTCTGATTTAATGAGTAGTCAGCGATATAGTGTGGGAGCGTGTGAAGCATGCAAAAATTCAAGAAAAAGAATTTCACTTGTTAATATAATGTATAATTTTACTTCAAATATATTTTTGAGTGTGTTTATTTACATTTTTCAAGAAAATAGGAAATTGCTTAGACTTCTGTCCCTCTATCCGCTAATTTCCTTCTTTAAAAATGTTTTTAGAATCCCATAAAACTCATATATGTCATTATAGAATTTCCAGATTTATTGTAGGAAGCTTGTCACAAAAATTTGTAGAGGTAGCACAAATGGTTTGAGTATAAAAATTCATAAAATAATTTTGATACATTACAGTCTAAGAGAAGTTTCTTATCAGCGCACGCAAAAATTTTTGCACAACGTTAATAATATAGATGAACATAGGTTTTAAAGATGCAATAAAAAAATTTTCCAATCAAAAATAACAAAATAAATATTTGCGTTTCATTAATTAGCGATGCACAAAAACATTCTTATCCTTTACGGGAAATTGATGGGGGAACTATTTCAGTTTCGTAAAAGCGAAATTATTTTTCTTACTTGCATTCAAATAATAACTATTATTATTATAAATAAAATAAAATAAAATAGTTTGTTATGGTTACCACTTTTTTTTTTCAATAATAGTTTATAGAAATTACATATTAAATTTATTATTTATTAAATTTATTTTCTGCGATGAAGGCAGGCGATTTGATTTTCATTTCAAAGAAGCATAATATATTAAATTTCGAAAAAAAAAAATCAATTTTTTACCAATAGCCGAGAAATTTTTTAAGTATTTTACTTTCTTATATGTAAATATATATGTGTGTGTGTGTATATATATATATATAAGAAGAAAAATTTCGACTTCTGGTTTTCGATGTATTTCCATGTTTTGAGATTCCTGAACACGATTTGACCATTTTTAGAAAGTTTCTCTCTGTGAGTGTGCATAAAAAAATTTGTAGACGCTGTATCTCACGAACCAATGGACGAAATTAACCAAACTTGATTGTTCAGACCATGATTAAAATCGTTCCCAATTACATTTGTGGATCATTCACTCAACACATAGCTCTATATTTCTACTTCTTCGTAAGTTTCAGTATGACACAGTGTAGGAAGAAATTTTATATAAATGTACTAATTATATTGTTATTTTTATTTTTAAAATGAATTACAAAAAATAAATATTTAAGTAACTAACAACCAAGGAGGATTTCTTTTTTTTTTTTTTTCTTGTATAAGTTGAGAAATCGCTCGCCCTTCCCCATGATGGAGTAAATTTTCAATGCTGGTATTTTTCAAAAGAACTCGTCAGTACCTTTTAAGTAAATAACTGAATGAAATCTGTGGTAAATTAAAACAAAGTTATAAATTATTAAAAAAAAAAAAAAAAAAAGAAAGAAAAAAAAAAAGCATTTTTTCAGATGTTGGCACAAAATTGATTTTTTTTTTTTTTTTTTTTTTAATTGAGAAACACTAAGATGAAAATCGTTTGCATGCATTCGGGAAAATAATCTTAACAAATTATCTGCATTGCGCAAATTTGCATAATAAAAAATATAGAAGAAAGTTTTGTGGTGCTACAACATACTAGTTTTTGTCAAAAAAAATAAATAAATAAATAAAAAATAAATAAAATAAAATAAATTTTCCTTAAATTATCACAGATATATAATTCAACCTTTCGTTTTAAAAATACTGGCGAAATCTTTTCAAGGATACTCATATTGGAAATATACTTTATCTGGTATATTTCTCCCTCAGGGGTGGGGAAGCAACGTTTGTACATTTACAAAAAAAAAAAAAAAAAAAGTAGAAGTAAACTTTTTGGATTTCTATCACTTTAAAAAATTTTTGAGCTCACACCGAGGGACAGACAGACAATTTCTCAAATTAAGTTCATTAAAACAACCCAAAAAGTGCAAAATCTGTCGAAAACCGGATGCCGAAAATTTCCCGAACCTAATGCTTTCTTCTTAAATACACTGAAGGAAGAAAAAATACAAATAAAACATTGACTATAAATATTTATATATATTCTAATAACATTCTCCCGCCCATATAATATAAATATACAAATTAAGATTCATAATTTTAATTTTATGAAATTTATTAAATTAATAATAAAAATAACAAATGTAACTAGAACGTTAACGACTATCATAACTTACTTAAAACGGATCAACTGAATATTCGCTTTCTAGAAATCCTTTTATTATAATAATGACTTTAGATTCAAACACCTTTAAAAAATAGTATTTAAAAAATAATAGAAAATCAAATTAATAATTGAATTACTTACTCATATAATATATTACTTTTTCGTGATTTAACATCTTTCAGTCTAGAACTTACATCCGCAGACTACAATAACGAACAAACTTCGTATGAAATGGCAGATGGCGAGCGAATTTCAAATCAACAGAAAATAAATCACAGCGCCCTCTAGGCATACAAATTGGTTATGGCCTAATAATTTTGGCCACAACATGAAAAATATTATGTTGGCCTTGTGGTGATAGCCTGCATAAGGCCAACTGTGTTTATGCCACTTCTGGACAACCGACCATTTTTCTTTAGGCCTCCAATACTGCAGGCAGCCATAAACGGCCCACTGGTGGAGTTATGTGGGGCAACCGGCAACTGATGGCAAGTGCAGAATGCCGGCTGTAGGCCATAATGAGCCCATCAATATAAGTTTTGCTGGGTTCTTTCACTGTCGAAAGCTCTCTCTTCATCTCGTCTTGATTAGATTTAATTTCTTCACACAAACTGTCCTTCATTTCCTTCGTTTCTTCTCCCAAACTTTCTTTCATTTCTTCAGTCAAACTATCCTTTTTCTCACTCTGCCCTTCTCACATTCTTTCAATCAATACAATCGCATCGGAAATATAATCATTGAAATATAATCGCAAGCTACGACAAAATGGAATAAAAGACAAATCATACTACTTACAAATACGTCTTTGAATAATAGATGCACACTGATGAAAAGCAATATATTATATGCAAACATTATAAGATGCCAACAAACAGAACGATTAATTGGATCGAAATAGATTAATCAAACTTCATCTTCTCACAAAATAATTATAATTACATCTGCCGTGAATGAAGCAGGGTCGTACTCTCCGCCTATTTTCAGGACATCTCTAATTATAAGATATATAAGCTGTCGAACCCGACATTTATTTATGTTTTATTTATTTTTCTTACGGTTGTCACATGTGGCCAGAGAGTCAATAGATTATCAAGCGGTAATTGCTGTTTCGCCCATCAAGTTTTACTTTTGAGTTACTTTCTTTTATTATCTTTCATATTCTAAAATTTTTATTTATTTATATATTTATATATTGTAAATTTAGCGTAACAAAATGTTCAGCAATAATTTGTTCAAATAACTCCTAAAATGGACATAAATGTTCTTTTTTCCCTCAAATCATATAAGAAGTAAATTACTGCGATAAACGCGCCAAGCGTTAAAGATTGCTTCTTCAAAAGTAAAAGATGGCGACTAATCTTTCTACTTATTATACTCATTGTTACGAACTTAGTACTTTTTGACTACAGGAAAAATTAAATAGAAAAACTTATTTTACTTATCATTGAACTGCAATGTTTTTCACTAATAAAGTTAAAAAAAAAAAAATATTATAATTCAAACGATCCTCTTTAAAAGCCAACATTCGCCATGAAAACTTGGAATTTTTAAGCAAAATTAACATACCATGTTATAAGACAAGGAATACGTTCACAGCGACAAACTGCATTTGTTAGCAAAATGAAAAGAGACCGAATTAAGAAAAGTCATAACATGCATGCTATTGTAGATCTGCAATACGTTAAGGAATAATACATGAGCAAAAGTTTCGATAGAGTTGCAATTAATAAAAGATACGTATGTGGGAAGAGGGAGAATGTAAAAATGTAAAGAATATACTGTATGTTGATTTAGAAATCATAAAAATGTGTTCGCTAGTTTATTTATTTATTTATTTTAAATATTACAATATATTTTTTTAGAATATGTGATAATCGACGTCACATATTTTTTGATTATCACAAATATTGCATCACTACTCACAATAAAATTAAATAATATTTACTCCGTATGATTTTTTTTTTTTTTTTAGGACACTCTCAATGATGTGAAATTTCTGATTTATGGCCACCAGTATTTTTTTATAGAATAATCTCAATCCTATTTAATCGCACCGCATTAATATAACATACTTGCCAACCACCTCATTAATAACCGTACAATTGTTAACGCCCACTGATAAAACGCCCCTTTTCTCACACCACTATATTTTTAGAGTAATTCTCTCCAAATGTTGTTACGATTAAATAAGACTAAAATTACTCTAAAAAATTATTGGTGTGAGAAAAAAGGCGGGTACTAAAAATTGTACGGTTCATAATGAGATGGTTGGCAAGTATGATATAAAAATACTATACAGATTTTTGCATAAAATTTGTGGTGGTAGAGTTGACGAAAATTTGTCCTTCCTAAAAGTGTCTCGGAAAAAAGGTGGTGAGTACGACCCCTACCACATTTCAATTTAATTCAATATATTTACGAAAATGTTTAACAAGCCTCAAATTTTTCCAAGTTGTATGCGAATACTTAAGAATGTTCATACCAGAATTATAAGTTATATTTAATAGTATCAGATATAGCTTTACGTTGAACGCAGTGCTCTTCTTGCGCTTATGTGTTAAATTTTGTATAATAGTATGATATTAACTAAGCATGATAATAAAGCATTAATTTCTGGATTTTGTGAAACTAGTAATTTTAAGACATTTTAATATTATAGACTTAAGTCTGTGTTGAATATACAATTTAAAGACATAAGACACATTAAATTATTTCATTTACACCAGCAGCCTGGGAAAATGTCCAAGTGTGTTAAATTAAGATATCTATAAAATATTATCGATGCTCTATATTAAACATGCCTGCCAGCAACCTTAAATGTACGTTTTTTTTTTTTTTTTTTTTTTTTAGAATATTTTTCTTCTTATTGTAACGAGAGAAAACTATTCTAAAATTTAATCGTTTTAGATAAAAGGGAGGAACAGAAAGTTTTAAAGCAATGCTACCGAGTATTAAACCTCTGAGTATACATTTAATTGTTTGGTGCATAGAGTGATTTTAAGAGCCGAAGTTTTTATGCAAGACTTCATTTATTTATTTATTTTTTTCCTTTAACTTCGGCAGTCCTGAATAAGCAATTTAACATGTCATTAAAATTTTGTATTTTATTAAATTTTCCGGTAGCTAAAAAGCTTGAAATTTTGTCTCAAAGTATTAAAATCGTTACTAAAACAAACTACAGTAATTGAAACTTTCTTTTAAAATACGTTAAATTCAGTTTTTAATACCATATTCCCCCCTACATTTATTAATTATCATGTTTTTATTCATTTACTATGTTAAGAAAAAACATACTGAAAGTTTCTAAAAAATATATTAGCATACTTGCCAACCATCTCATTAATAACTGTACAATTGTTAACGCTCCTTAATAAAACGCCTCTTTTTTAAACCACTTTATTTTTAGAGTAATTCTGTCCAAATGTTGTTACGATTAAATAAGAATAAAATTACTCTAAAAAATGACTGGTGTGAAAAAAAAAAAAAAAAAAAAAAAAAAAAAAAGAACGGCGGTTACTAAAAATAGTACGGTTCATAATGAGATGTTTGGCAAGTATGTATTAATCGAAAAATGCGACTTCCATACATTTTGTTTTGTTCACATTGATTGATGAGTTAGTGGTGATTGTCAAGAATTCGCCAAAATAATATTTATATTCAAAGACAATCGTACTCATATTATCTTTGTTTGCATTCGCCGATTTTTCACACCAGTCTTTTATTTTCTTTTTTCTTTTTAGAGCACGTTTTCAAAATACTTCTGTAGAGAAATACACTAAAAATTAAGTATTGTGGAAAAAGTGGCGAGTACTAATAATACACCGGATTAACTTGGCAGCTATATGAAAGTGTAATCAACAAAAAAAGCAAAAATTTTACCATTTTCAACATGATTTTTATTTTATTTTATTTTATTTTATTAACACATTTCGGATAGAAATCACTAAACTTCGTTAATCAGCGGCAGCGAGAAAGTTCCTTTAAATATAAAATTTTGCTATGACATTTTTTTATCTTTACTCTATCAAATTAACTTCATTTAGCAATTTTATAGTGGGAATGTTATTGTGGCATGAATTTGTCGGTAGTAAGCGAGAATACTAGTCTTATATATATATATATATATATATATCAGAGCTGCCAACCTAATCCTGCAATTTGTTAGTACCGCCCCTCTTTCTGCACCAGCAATTTCTTAGAATTTTTTCTCTTAATTCATCGCAAATATATTTGAAGAAAATTCCTTTAAAAATTAAGTAATGTAGAAAAAGGGGCGGTAATAACAATTTGCCGGATTAGGTTGGCAGATCTGATATATATATATATATGAGAAGAAGAAGAAGAACCGTTTAAATGTTCCTCAAAAGCAACGCGTGATTTAAAAACGAAATATTGCTAATTATTCACAATTATCCATTTAAGCATGTGGCACCAATTTCTTAGAAATAACTAAAACGATTTGAACGCTAATTAACAAAAACATGCACTTAAATAATGTAAAAGGAATGTTAAATGCGAGTCTTACTCTTCAAAGAAGTTTAATACCACGACGACAATTCCTAAAATTAAAAATACTAAAATAATGTTTTGTAAAAAATTGACCGAACCTCCTTTTTTTTTTTTTTTTCTAATCGAAAGTCTACCACAAAACAGCTGTTAAGTATTTTATTTATAATAGAATAAAGAATCATTAATTCAATTAAAGTTACGTTTGTAAATTTAAATGTCTGATGATAATGGAAATGTAGCAGTAAAAGCAATTTATTTATCTTATTTAAAAATAATAATAGTATAATAATCAGTAAGGACTAAATAAAAACATTTATACCGGAATAAATTCATACTTCTAAAGAAAAATTATAAATGTATCATATGCAGCTTGCAAAAAATTGCGCTTTCATGTTAAATCAAGTAAAATCTGTTACTCTAGCAGATTATTATTTAAACAAATTCCAGATCCAGAGTGACCCCACTTGACTTTCCGAACATTAAGTGATTAGTGTTTGCATAAATTAATTATAATTACAGAAGTCGTAAAGCAAACACAAAAGAATATTTTAATAGGGTGTTTGTGTTTTGTTTTCTGAAGCAGTATGTTGTTTAATTTAAAACCATTGCTCTTCAAATAATTTTAAACCAGAAACCACAATGGTAAAAAAATTTCGCTGTGTTCCTGTAAAATCTATTAACATTAGACTCTCCAAAATTCATACAATTCATGTGAAGGCAATCTATAACATGAACATAAATTTTAAGCTCTATCGAATAAGGCATTTCACCGCTTTTGCACTTTAAATATTACGAGCCCAGAAACCAGAAACCACAATGGTAAAAAATTTTCATAGTGTTTCTTTAAAATCTATTTACACTAGACTTTCCAAAATTCATACAATTCATTTCACGGCAATCTATAAGGCATTTCAACGCTTTTGTACTTTAAATAATACGAGCCCATAAACCCCAATGATAAAGAATTTATCTTTCTTTTCCTATAAAAGCTAGAATCTCATGCAGTTTGTGAGTCAGGACCTATAATATGTACAATATTTTTCAGTTTAGTCGTATAAGGCGTTTAGACGCTATCGCACTTTAAAGAATTTGAGTCCATAGTACATAATAATAAAGGATTTTTCGTTGTGTCACTGTAAAAAGAAATGTAAGGGATTCACCAAAATTTATGCAGTTTGTCTAATGACGACCTGTAACAAACGTATAAAATTCCAGCTTAATGGAACAAGGCGTTCAGACACTATTGCACTTAATGTATTTGAGCTAAAAATAAGAAATTTTTCTTTGTGTCCTCGTAAAAAAAAAAAAATAATAATAATAACTATTAGCACCAAAGTCATCAAAATCTGTACAGTTCGTACGACCTTAGCAGTTAAAATAAACCTACTATCTTCAAATTTTTTTAAATAAAACCACTTTACATTCACGTTAATTAAAATTATATTTTATTGATAAACATTTTTAAAAATGTGTACATTCTAAGCTTTTTACTTTGAAACGCAAAGCATCTTCAGGAATTTAACTCATATGTTTCCAGTTAGCAGTTTATACACACACACACACACACATATATATATATATATATATATATATATATATATATATATATATATATTGTTATATCTGACTACTAACAGTTAAAAAGTCTTTAGTTAATTGAGGAGACGTGAGCGTAACGAATGGCAACTTGAGAAGTCTGGTGAAGCTTGTTTCCTAAGATTTACTTTTAGGAAATCAGGGAGCAATCAATGGAAGAAGTGGATCTTCTAGGGTTTCCAAAGGACTGCATGTAGGAGCTGTAGTTGTTGAAGGATCAACAAAGTGATGCCTGTAGGAGCTGTAGGTATTGTAGGATTAACAAAGTGCTGCCTGTAGCAGCTGTAATTATTGTAAGAGAGTACTTGTAGTGAAGGATCATACTTCAACAATCCGTAAAACGAAAATGAATAGATATTGTAGAATCATCAAATTACTGAAAGTAGGAGCTGTAAATATTATAAGAGTTTGCTGAAAAATCTTATGAGGATTTTGTATGAGTAGAACTATAAGAAACTGACAGAGAAAAAGAGAGAAAGAGAAAAAAAAAATTAATTATCTTATTAGACCTTTTAACTATGCTATTTTATCCGTAATGGTATTAGGTCCCGCCTTTTTTTTTACACCAGAATCATTCTAGAGTAATATTGAGGAATATGTTCTCACGATTAAATAAGAAGTCTATTGCTCTAGGATTATTCTGGTGTGAAAAAAAGGCGGGGCCCAATACCATTACGGATAAACTAGCATAGTTATTAGGTCTATCTTATAATAGTGTTCCACAATGGCGGATCCAGAAATTGAATTTTTGGGGGGGGGGGGGGGGCTGAGATTTTTCAAAATGATATTCTGGACAAATAAAATATTTACAATTGCAATATTCAATTATGAATGTCAGTGTTTTGCCCCCCCCCCCCCCGCTTAAATCCGCCACTGGCGTTCCATATTATTGGCAAAATTGCTGCATCTTAAATATTTTTTTGCATTTGTAGATTTAATTATATTTATAGCTTCAGACATATAAAGTTCAAGAATATTAGGTGCAGAGCAGCCAACCTAATCCGGCGAATTGTTAGTACCGCCCCTTTTTCTACAACTGTAATTTCTTGGAGTTTTTTCCTTCTCAATTCATCGCAAATATATTTGAAGAAAATTACTTTAAAAATTAAGTGGTGCAGAAAAAGAGGCGGTACTAACAATTTGCCGGATAAGGTTGTCAGCTCTGTAGGTGGAGCTGAAATTTTTTTAAGGATGTGCCCTATAGGATTAGCGTGAGTGATAGCATATATGAAATCGACAAGAGAAGTGCTATTTCATTCTTTAATATTACGGATATATTATTGAATTCGTCTGGTTAATGTTCTCATTGTTTGTCCTATATAAAAGAAAAGTTCTTTATTGTTTTAAATGGGTATTTGATAAATATCTCCGGTGGGTTCATTTAAGTCACTGTCATTGAGAGTTGTTCAGTCAAAGGAGAACTGAAGAGGATTAATAAATTGAATTTTCGCCACATATAATGTTTGAAGATATAGAATTATTTACAGTAGGGGAACCTACTGGTATAATGAAATTTTAGATTTGAATTCATGTGTGAGTTATAGGAGTAATTGACATGCGACATTTTATTCAGTTAAAAATTTTAATAATATCAGATTTGCATCATTACCAATTTGAATAATTTTATTTGTTTGTTGATTTTATAGATGCATCATATATTAGCAAAAGATTAATGATTAGTGCTAATGAATCAATTTTCCATATTGAAATAATTTTCTGACATGTTCATATTTTAAGACTATCTTAATAAAGTAAAAGTCATCGTATATGGGTATGCTTTACATATCCTCAAAAGGCATTGAACCGATTTGAACGAAACTTGACAGAATTATAGCTTTTGTGGGTTTGAAGTACAGTGGAAATTTCAATTTTGTAGCGCATGCGCAATGTGAGGCAGTGCGGGAAAACATTTTGAAAATGTTATTTTTGAATCATTTCTATAGTAATATTGCAGCGAAAACTTCAAATTTGATATGAAGTTACTCATAATATATATATATATATATATATATATATATATATATATATATATAATTTCCATAAAGAGTTAAACTTATAAAAATTCGAAATTAGCGGTAAGATGGTTAAAAATGTTCTAAAATTAAAATTTCGAGGAGATTTCTTGCTGGCAATTTAAACATTTTATTGTGCATACGTCCATATGATGTCTTTATGTAATTAAATTCAAAATAATGATTACAATATAATATGATGGCATAACTTTAAAAATGTTCACAAATGAAAGGCTGTCGTCTTTTAAATCGGTGTCATTTCTTAGAAGTCATTCGATAGAAAAAACACATTTTAATAGAGAAAATTGCTGTGCTTTATTATGATTGTATAGGCATACTTGCCAACCAAACCCGGAAAATTGATAGTCCCGCCCTATTCCGCCTGTTTTTTCACACCAGTCAATTTTTAGAGTACTTTTCTTCATATTTAATAGTAAACATATTTGAAGAGTATTACTCTAAAAATTAAGTGGTTTCCAAAAAGGGGCAGGAACTAACAATCTTCAGGGCTAGGTTGGCAAGTATGGTGTAGGACATTTATTTAGAAGCGATAGCTTTTATAATAAGAAATAGTGATTTTAACTAAAAGTTATACTACAACTAGCATAGCTGCCAATATTTTAATTTATTCCGGAGTACTTTTAGTCCCACCTCTATTTCGCACCACTTTATTTATAGAAAAAATTTCTTCAATATATAACCTTGCTAAAATAAGAAAAAAAAAATTCTTAAAAAAAAAGAAGTAATACGCAATAGAGGCGGGGTTAAAATGACTCCGGAATAAATTAAAATATTGGCAGCTATGAACTAACACTTTTACGAATTCAGGTATTGAACAATGGCGCAGATCTAATGCCACTATTAACAAAAAAGTTTTTTCTAATTCCTAAAAAAACGATATTATAATTACAGAAATTTTTTAAATAAATACTGGTATAATTTCTGAATCAGTGGTCCATCATTGCCCGTTTTTCGCACGGGAAAAAAAAAAAAATAATAAATAAAAAGTAATGCAAAAGTAGCAAAGACTGCTGACAAGAGTCTGTTTTTTTCTGAGCTCTGATGAACGCCAAACTGTGTTCAAATCGATTGAAAGATTCTTTTGAAACCATTGAGATTTTTCGGGTGTGAAGAACGGGTAGAAATGCTAGAAACCATCCCCTTATCCCCATTAAGTGTTTAGAAAATTCTCATATTTTACTTCAGTTACGACGTAAAAGAATACATATTTCTAAATCTCTAGCTTCTATAGAAATAATCACTGTGGTTTTCCCTACGTGAAGAACATTTAGCTATTCTGAATACCCCTTTTACTCACTTAAGGATTAACTTTAGTACCATTCTCAACTTTTTTCTGGCCTAAGAAGAGACATTTCGCTAAATTTATATTTTTTTATCGGAAACCACTGTTTTTTTTTTTGTTGTTGTTGTTGTTGTTTGTTTGTTTGTTTTTCACGTGCGAGGAGAAAAGGTAGACATCCACTTACATACCCTTAATGACTAAATATAGGAAGATTCTTATAGCTTACGCATAATTGCCAATATACTAATTAATATTCCGTAGTATCATTAGCCACGCCTTCTTTTTTACACCAGCGTTATTTTACAGTACTTTTCGTCTTATCTGATAGTAATTGCATTTGTAGAATATTACTCTAACAAATTTACTGGTGTGAGAAAAAGGGCGGGACTAGCAACACTACGGAATATTAATGAGGATGATGGCAAGTATAGCTTACCTTTATTAGGACCTACGGGAAGAGATATTTTCATCAACTTTCTGTTGGAAAAGATTAAAAAAGTTTAATTTCCCATTTGAATTCCTTAAAGGTTAAATTTCGTGAAATCTATTTATAGTAAGCCACTACGTAAGCCCATACAGTACGTTTTTAATATCACGATTTGGACTTAACGTTTGTAAATGTATAAGTGAATTAGTGGTATTTCGTGTTTATATATATATATATATATATATATATATATATATAGATAGGTAGATATGAGAAGGTTTTTTAACGTTACAAATATGTTATTCGCCTGCATAATAGTACAAGCTCTTTATTTAGAACAACATTTTTTTTTTCTTTTTTTTTTTTTTTTTTTTTTTTAAAGAGTGTTGCAATTCGAGTTTTATGTTTTACAACTGAATAATTTCAAAAATAATTCTTTTATAGCAAACTATATCTGTTCACCTTTTTGAACTTGTTAATAAATATGGGATTTAAGAAAAAGACTACTCTTTTTAAAAAGGATTTATTTAAATACAGTGATAAGCGGAGCAGGTTAATAATAATAAGTTAATAATAATAATGGTTAGGTTAATATACCTTGCATCTATTATTTAACTCAATATTTTTTAACAATGACTTATTTTATGCTCAATGATAAATACTCTGAATAAAAGATGATTATTTTTTTCGATTAAAGTACTCAGAATAGCATGTAAGTTAAGATTTTATGTTTCTGAAAAAATTGTTCGGAGCACCTATATGATTATTGCAAAAATATTGAGAAACTAAGCTTTGTTTTTCTAAACAATGAGTTTTGAAATGTTTTAATCTTAAAAAAAATAAATTTCCGATCGATTTTAATGAATACAGGGATGGAACACGGGCGCAGAATTCATACCGGAATCCGTTTAAGAAATTTGTCTACCTATAACAGAGACTCCAACATCCTAATTAATATTCCGTAGTGTTTTTAGTCACGCCCTTTTTTACACACCAGTAAATTTTTAGAGTAATAATTTCCAAATTCAATTACTATTAAATATGAAGAAAAATACTCTAAAATGATACTGGTGTGAAAAAAAAAAAAAAAAAAAAAAAAAGCGGGGCTTATAATACTACGAAATATTAATTAGTATGTTGGAGTCTCTGCCTATAATGTCGTTGATTTAAGAAGTCGAAAATTTTCTTACATTGATAGTGGTATGAATTCTGCGCCCGTGTTCCATCCCTGTGAATATTTTATTTCGGGGCTATCAGGGATGGAACACAGGCGCAGAACTTATACCACTATCAATGTAAGAAAATTTTTTACTACTTAAATCAACGATATTATGAGTAGAGAAATTTCTTAAATAAATTCCGGTATGAATTCTGCGCCCGTGTTCCATCCCTGGGCTATTCTATAATGCAAATGTTAAGTACAACATGTACAGTACATAGACTTCCTGGAATGTCCGAGAGAGCTTCTAAATTAATTATAATTAATCGCTAATTTTTAATTTTTGTGAAAAAACTATTGTTTTAAATATTTTCTTATACCTTTTTTTTTTTTAAACATTTTTAATATTTTCACAAATAATTATTTATTTGAAAACAATTTGATTATATTGACTTATTATTATTAATATTATTATTATTTCAATCTGATAATAATGTGATCATATGCTCCGTTTCAATTTCCTTTAAATTCTCAGAGCTTCCTGAAAGTTTTTTGTTTTTAAAAGGTTATACCGACTACTAATAAGTTATTACAAGAACATTGGGAAAGCATGATTAAAAAACTAAGAGGGCTCCTGTAATTTTTTTTTAATTATTATGTATCATAATACATAGTTGCCAACATTTTAATTTATTCTGGAGAATTTTTAGCTCCTCCCTCCAATTTATTTTTCACCACTTTATTTATAATATAATTCTCTCTAATATATAATTACCAGCGGACTTATTCTTCGCTCTTTTTTCAGGACACTCTTATGGATGAGAAATTCCCGCCTTTTTCCCATCGCTAATTATATGCATAAAATTTTTATCATATTTTCATAGTCATGTGTCCTAATTGAGTAGGTTTAAGATTATTGTATACAAATAGTGGTAGCAATAATGACGAAAATTTTTTATGCATTAGAGTATCTTGTAAAAAGGAAAGTACGACCCTTAATAACTACGATTAAAAAAAAAAAAAAAAAAAAAAAATCCTAAAAATGTGACCTGAAATAAAGGGGTGGCTCTAAAAGTACTACGGAATAAATTAAAATGTTTGCAAATCTAATAATATATCTTTAACATATATTTAAATACATTATGAAATAGAAAGTGATTAATCCATTTCTTATGCAATTTGCTTCAATTTTCTTTTCTTTTTTCTTTTCTTTTATTTTTTACATTGATATTGCTTTTTAAATGAACTTAATTTTCTTTAAACACAGACAATATATTTTATAATGCACATTCATTTTCCAAAATATTTAACTCAAACTCCGGTTATTTCTCCTCAAATCGCACTTTCTTAAATTCTAACAAAGTTGGAACAAAATTGTAAAATGTTATATGACAAATCTAATGAATAATATGAATATGCACATTGACAAGTAAAAATGACAACCTAATAACTTAAACTGATTAAATATTTTTTCACATTGCCAAATATATTTATAAACACAAAAACTACAGTTTATTTTTCCAGCATCAGAAATCGCATATTTTATGTCTTAAAATTTTAACAATTAAATTATGTTTTACCAATAAAAAGTACGTATATATATATATATATATATATATATATATATATATATATATATATATATATATATATATATATATATATATATATATATATATATATATATATATATATATATATATATATATATATATATATATATATATATATATAAACATATCCTGTATATAATTTTCTTAATATTAAAAATTGTACATGAAATAATCCCGCCACCTATTGAGAATGTATTTGTTAGCTAAGGTAGGGAGATTTTATAGATTTCGAACACATTGCAAATTTGTCCACCATAAAGTTTTTGTGCATAATTTAGTTAGTTATCGTATCGTTACCAAATCTTCTTGATTTCCCCTGACGATGTATTACCACTCGTTTTACACCTAATTTTAATTCTCAACTGTAAAATCTTGGGTTGGAAACTCTTAAAAAAGTTGTACCTTTAAGATTTAGAAGATAAATTCCAATTACACAGGTTTACAAGCACGAAGTTGACAAATTTTGATTTGATGAATTCAGCTGATCTTTATGTTATTTGATATGATGAAACTGTAAATGCGGCCCATTCTTTTCTATCACGTATAGATTTTTGTCAATACACGGTATTTACTGACACGATTTCTTACATATACCATCCTAACAATCGGTTGGTTGGGTGGTTGGTTGATATGGTTTTAAATCGCACCAGGGCTTCACAATTACAACAATAGGCATCTATGTTTATTAATCATGGAAACATACTATAAAACTTATATAATTATATTGGTGGAAGAGTAATGGAAGACATTTTATAGGCAGGTACACTGTATTGGCAGAAATCTACACGTGATAGAGAAAAACTGGCTTCATTTTCGGTTTCAACACACCAAAATACGTAAAAAATCAGCCAAAATTATAAAATCAAAATTTTACATGTCGGCCTGTGTTATTTCTTAACTTTTAGACTTGTTTATAATTCTGTTGACTTTTTATTTTGAAAGAGCGAAATTAACTTGCCCTTCAAAGGGTTATTAGAAATCTTTCGTAATGTTTTTTTAGAGAATATCAGTAGGAATTTAATTGATAAATACTGTTACAATATAGTCGTTTTAATATTTAAAAAAGAACCGTAAATTTGGCAGTTATAATATAGCTTACAAGCATGATAACGATAGTTTAGTTTCAAGCACACTGATAGGATATTTTTGTTTGTTTGTTGCTTTTGTCTATTTTTATTGAAAGTATAATCAATGTAAAATCAAAAATTATATATTTTAAGGATTTTTTTTTTTTTTTTAACTAAATTGTTACTACAATATTGAGTTAGATGCCACTTAGGTTCCTCTCTCAATGACCATCTGATGAGTTGCGTTAAAAATAAAATATAACTATGATATTTTTTAATTCCACAGTTCCTGGTCACTCCACTGGTCCGGTATTGATGGTGTAGAAGCTGTAGCTTGGCAGGCAATCGGATTTATCAGCTGGTATTTCTCTTCGGCCCTAGAGCAGTATTTGCAGCTTTCCGAACAAGGCTTCCGTGACAAGGCATCTGCATTACCCAGTAGAGTCCCTTTACGATGGCGTATCTCGAAAAAATATTCCTGGAGGTGTTGTGTCCACCTGGCAATCTGCCCTTCCGGTTTTTTGAACTGAAGCAACAACGTTAAAGATGCGTGATCCGTCCGAGCAGGAATCTTCTGCCAAAGAGGTAATGATGGAAATATTCTATGGCTTTTACGATAGAGAGTGGCTATTTCCTGGTGGTATAGTAATTTCGCTCCGGTTTAGCCAGACATTTACTTCAGTAGGCAATGACACGTTCTTGACCATCTACTTCCTTCGACAGAACAGCACCGACACTTTCATGGCTGGCATCTTTATCAAGTGAACTGTTTGTCGGACTGTGGATACGTCAAAATAGGCTATGATGTTAAAGCGTCTTTAACCTTTTAAAACCCGAATTCAGATCCGGGTGTAATTTAAATTAGTTTTTTACATATTTTTCATTCCAATGCTTTCATTTAAAGAACTCTATCATTAAAATGTGTAAAAAAAAATTTTTAAATATAATTTAAGATTATTATAGTTAATAGTATTAATTTAATATTATTGTATTTATTAATATTAATTTAATGTTATTATAGTTTAATATTTTATATTATATATATATTTTTAATAACGCGAGCTATTTTAAACATGCCAGCCCATTTTTAGAAGCATTTGCGTATTTTCTAAATTATGTGAATTTTCAAAATTTGAGGTAAAAGTGAAAAAGGTAAAATAGTTCACTTTTACAGTTTTCTGTACGTTGGTCTGATCTCTTCTATTACAAAAAATCAAGTCATCCTTCTGTTATATCTGATAATTTTTTCAAGCTACTATTCATGATATTTAATTTTTAAATGAATTTTCAATTCCATGTTCCATTATTGGAATATTGGCGCGTAAAAGGTTAATTCTCTTAAACGCTTTTTTACATTCATCTGTCAACAGGAACTTCTGTTTGGCTTCAGTCAGTTTGTGGAGTGGTCTGTCAATATTCGAGAGACCCTTCACGAACTTCCTGTAGTAAGTGCATAATCCCGGAATCTTTGGATTTGGTTTACATTTTCAGGGCGACTCCAGTTCTCGACTGCAGAAATCTTCACAGGATCAGGTCTCACACCTTTAACAGAGATGATATGGCATGATAACTCACTTCATGATGGAACAAGTGCAACTTGTTCTTAGATGATCTTCAAATGTGCGCCCCACAACGATAATATCATCCAAATACACCAGAACCGCCTCATAGGAAAATCCTTTTAGCACTGTTTCCACCAGGCTCTCGAATGTTGCAGGTGCATTCTGTGTAATCTACGGCATAACTTTAAACTGTCATAGTCCTTGCCCGTGGTGAATGCATTCTTTTCTCGATTTTCAGGATGCAATTCTACTTGCCAGTAACCGCTCTTCAGATCCAAAGGCGAGAACCATTTATGGCCAGCAAGTGTGTTCAATTTGCCAACATACTAATTAATATTCCGTAGTATTGTTAGCCCCGCCTTCTTTTTCACACCGGTATCTTTGCAGGGTATTTTTCTTCTTATTTAATCGTAATTGCATTTGAAGAGAATTACTCTAAAAATTTACTGGTGTATGAAAAAGGGCGGGATTAACAACACTACGGAATATTAATTAGGATGTTTGCAAGTATGGTGCAATGTGTCGTCAATTCTAGGAGGAGGGTAACTATATTTCTTCGTGATGTCATTCAAACGACGATAATCCACGCACAGAGCTGCCAACCAAATCCGGCAAATTGCTAGTACCGCCCCTTTTTCTACACCAGTCATTTTTTAGAGTTTTTTTCTTCTTAATTTATCGCAAATATATTTGAAGAAAATTACTTTAAATATTAAGTGGTGTAGAAAAAGGGGCGGAACTAACAATTTGCCGGATTAGGTTGGCAGCTCTGCACGCAAAATCTTGTTGAACCATTCGTCTTTTGTACCAGTATTATGGGGGAGGCCCAAGACTCGTTGATGGTTTCATGACGTCATTTCACTGTATTTCATTTAGAAGTTCAATCACCTCTTCTTGTTTAGCAAATGGAAATCTTTTTGGATGTTGTTTGATTGGAGGATGATTTCCTGTGTCAATTTGGCGCTGGTTGATGATAGGCTGCATCGCTCCGTAGCGCTGCTGCTAAGTGGAATGTCTTCGCAGAAGAGTCACAGCCGTTAGCTTCAGCTACGATGTAAGACTGCCGTCGTAGGTGGATAGCTTAATAAATTCCTGATTCTGGATTCTTTTGTCTCCCTTTTCAGTTTCCTGGGGCATGGAATTTAATTTTTCTTCAAGACTCCGAATCTTGTTTTGCAGTTCATTCCTTATCACTTCTCTGTTGCACTCTTCTTTCATTTTTCTCTCAAGATCTTCCTCCATTCTCTTAAAGTAGCTTTCTATCTCTGAAAACCTAATTTCAGCTCTTGATCAAAGTTTCCTTTAACTTTCTCCTCCAAACTCTGTTCTATCCTCGTAACACTCTCTTCTGTCTTCATAACATTTTCTTCTATCTTCATAGCTTTCTCATCAAAATTCTCTTCTATTTTCAAAACTTTCTTTTCTATTCCATCTATTCTGTTTTCCATATCTGATAACTTACTCTCTATAACTTCCCAGCAAAACCACAGATGACGGCCAACACGAGGCCAAGTGCTGGTTGCCAACAGTAGCTGCAGCTGGGCCGTCGGTGGCAAAAGTTACGGTGTCGCAGGGAATATGTTACGCCGGCCGTCAGTAGGCCATATTCAATCGATCCACTGTTGGCAGCCTGCAGTAAGTTAAAAATAAGTTAGTGGGCCAGTGAATGGATCGCTGCTGGCAGCTAGCAGTATGATGAAAATAGGTAATGGGCCACTGTCGGTAACCGACATTAGGTTGGAAATTGTTAGTGGGCCAGTGTTGGACTACCTGGTGGCAAACATAATTTTTCTATGTTATTGCTGGCAGCCTGCAGTGGGCCAGCTGTGGCAAACATAAAAAATTATATTACTGCCGGCAGTCTTCATTGGTCCTTTATATTTTCCCATTAAAGGCTCGCTTCACTCACCGTCGCCGGAAGCCGAAGCCAATGTTATTCTATGGGAAATTTTCTTTGCAAATAACTTATTAACTAATAAATATTTTTAAATTCTGTTTTCATATTCTGAAAATTCCCAACTGTTAAATTGACGGACCTTTTTTAAAAAAATATTATTTTATATTTTATTTTGAAGCTGCAAAATACGATTTTTCAATATGTGAATTTTTTCATTTTGCAAATTCAAAAAAAAATATTAAAAATTTAAAAAATACATTTTGAAAAAAGGTCCATCAATTTAACAGTTGGGAATTTTCTGAATGTGAAAACAGAATTTAAAAATATGTATTAGTTATTAAGTTATTTGTGAAGAAAATTTCCCATAGAATAACATTGCCTTGGACGGTAAGTGAAGAGGGCCGTTAATAGGCCGGCCAGCAGTGATTTAGTTATAGCTAGTATATTTATTTTATTGGTGATACCTTTAATTTTATTAGTACCTTTTTCTTTTTCTTACTTTCTTTTTTTTTTTTTTTTTCCCTCTCCCTTTTTTCTGAGGAAGTAGCAGCTAGTTTTTTCTATGCATCCAATATTTAATTTGATTTTGTACATATTCATTTTTAAATACTATTTACAAGTATTTGATTCATACACTATGGTTGTAAATTCAGGATTTCTAGTGCAGCATATAGGAAATATTCAGTTGATCCATTTTCCTTATGATAAAAGTTTAATTTGTTGCTTTCAGTGCAAATGTTTCTCTATATAACATTTTTGGAATAAAGGAGATTATGGTTTTTTTTTTTTTTTTTTTTTTTTTTTTTTTTTAAGTGTTCAAATTTCAATATTTTTGACTTTGTTACGCTATTTGATATAAATAAATGTAACTTTACATGTGAAAATTATAGAATATTGAAACAAAAATTGTTATAAAGAGAGCATTGTAAAAAACACCATAAACTAAAAATAAATAAATAAATAAATAAATAAATAAAAAATGCAGCAATTGTTTCCGGTTGAAATAGCACGAAGACCCTTCATCAGGCGAAACAAAGTGGGCACGAGTGCAGCAAAAGTAATTTGCTGCAATCGTGCTTTTTGTTAAACTCACGAAAGGATGTGTTATTATTTCAACCTAAAAGAACTGATGCATTTTTTTTTTGGGGGGGGGGGGAGTGGGGGGGGGAGGGCGATGTTTATGTTTATTTACAAATTTTTCTATTTATTACTACAGTACAAAATCTGAAATCCGGAATCGTCCGGACCATGGCCTTTCCGGATTTTAGGTCACTTTCTGATCTACGGCAATAAAAAAACGGACATTTCCATTCCGAACGCCCTTTTAGTTAATAACTAGCTTACGCCGCCCGAGGGTGCGATTTCTTAAGAAATTGGAGTATACTCTCAAGTAACATGTACAATACTTTGAATAAACACCATAAAATTTTGCAAACAAAACGCAGGCAGCAACGCTTGCTCTTTGTTTGCCGCACTCGTGCTTACTTCGTTTGCCTGATGAAGGATCATGTTTTCTTTCCATCCGAAACGATTGTTGCGAGCTCTTACATTTTATGGTGTTTACTCTTATTACTTTTAAACACCAATTCTGTGGTGCTTTTTCATTGTAACTCTTAAGTGTCCAGAAAATCTTGAATATTTTTCTTTTCCCCTACATCAAATGGTACCCAATTGATAATTTTTTCCCTTCTTTTTAAAACATCAGGCAGATGATCAAGTCAGAAAAATTCCAGAAATATACTGACATATATGCAGTACAAACACACAGACCACTTGCCAAAAACCACTTTTTTGACTCAGGAGACCTTAAAATATGTAAATTAGGTGAAAACTCGATGTCGAAATTTTTGATCGAATACAATGCTTCCATTATCTACAGTACTCTGATTATGGTTACTAATACTACTACTAATAATAATAATAATAACTAGTAGGCTACGCCCACTTGGCTGGTCACTATGTTTAAATGAATTTTCAAAATAATTGGACCAGTATTTATGTTTTACATCACATTATTAAAAGGAAAAAAAAAAAAAAAAAAAAAAAAAGAGAAAACTAAAATTATTTTATTGAAATTGCTCTAAACCTCGCTTCGGGTACCCGCTACCTACGGCAACTCTTTTTCCATACGCATAGTAGTGTGAGCACCAGAACAGACAGACGCATAGATACTTCTCTTTATTTATATAGATTAGTTGACACAAATCCTGGCATAATTTCAGATAGAAATTGTTATTTTATTGAAGTATTTGTACTTTAAATAATTTAATCTATACGCTGTTAATAAATAAATATCCTCCTTTATAGTTCCTTTAAAAATAGAGGT
The DNA here is from genome assembly GCA_963930645.1 of Salticus scenicus. Lineage (NCBI taxonomy): Eukaryota > Metazoa > Arthropoda > Arachnida > Araneae > Salticidae > Salticus > Salticus scenicus. The sequence continues at coordinate 112,756,142 of OZ005658.1, read as the reverse complement.
CCCATATTACCGCTCATCGTTGTAATTTCTAATCAATTTTGTCCTTTTATTACTTCCGGTGTGAAACTTTTTTTCTTTTACTCACTTAACATTGCGCGTACTTTTCGTTTTCATCCCATGCTAAATCTATGGATTTTTAGCATCCCCCCCCTCTATTTACACATTTAAAATACGAGAGATTCCAAAATAGAGGTCACTTCATGAATTTTTATACTATTCATGCAATGATGACATATATATTATACCGACAAACTTTTAGCTGTATACTTACAATAATTTTCATTTAAAAATAATTGATGAATTGACTTTTCTTCTCTTTTATTTTGTGAACACTTGCTCGTCATCTTGATAAACAAATTTCCTTCCTGCCCAATAGACCAACAAAAATAACGCTGATGCGACAACTCTCAGTTAAAGTTTGTTGTTTTTAAGTACAGCTGGTATTCTGATTTAATGAGTAGTCAGAGATATAGTGTGGGAGCGTGTGAAGCATGCAAAAATTCAAGAAAAAGAATTTCACTTGTTAATATAATGTATAATTTTACTTCAAATATATTTTTGAGTGTGTTTATTTACATTTTTCAAGAAAATAGGAAATTGCTTAGACTTCTGTCCCTCTATCCGCTAATTTCCTTCTTTAAAAATGTTTTTAGAATCCCATAAAACTCATATATGTCATTATAGAATTTCCAGATTTATTGTAGGAAGCTTGTCACAAAAATTTGTAGAGGTAGCACAAATGGTTTGAGTATAAAAATTCATAAAATAATTTTGATACATTACAGTCTAAGAGAAGTTTCTTATCAGCGCACGCAAAAATTTTTGCACAACGTTAATAATATAGATGAACATAGGTTTTAAAGATGCAATAAAAAAATTTTCCAATCAAAAATAACAAAATAAATATTTGCGTTTCATTAATTAGCGATGCACAAAAACATTCTTATCCTTTACGGGAAATTGATGGGGGAACTATTTCAGTTTCGTAAAAGCGAAATTATTTTTCTTACTTGCATTCAAATAATAACTATTATTATTATAAATAAAATAAAATAAAATAGTTTGTTATGGTTACCACTTTTTTTTTTCAATAATAGTTTATAGAAATTACATATTAAATTTATTATTTATTAAATTTATTTTCTGCGATGAAGGCAGGCGATTTGATTTTCATTTCAAAGAAGCATAATATATTAAATTTCGAAAAAAAAAAATCAATTTTTTACCAATATCCGAGAAATTTTTTAAGTATTTTACTTTCTTATATGTAAATATATATGTGTGTGTGTGTATATATATATATATAAGAAGAAAAATTTCGACTTCTGGTTTTCGATGTATTTCCATGTTTTGAGATTCCTGAACACGATTTGACCATTTTTAGAAAGTTTCTCTCTGTGAGTGTGCATAAAAAAATTTGTAGACGCTGTATCTCACGAACCAATGGACGAAATTAACCAAACTTGATTGTTCAGACCATGATTAAAATCGTTCCCAATTACATTTGTGGATCATTCACTCAACACATAGCTCTATATTTCTACTTCTTCGTAAGTTTCAGTATGACACAGTGTAGGAAGAAATTTTATATAAATGTACTAATTATATTGTTATTTTTATTTTTAAAATGAATTACAAAAAATAAATATTTAAGTAACTAACAACCAAGGAGGATTTCTTTTTTTTTTTTTTTCTTGTATAAGTTGAGAAATCGCTCGCCCTTCCCCATGATGGAGTAAATTTTCAATGCTGGTATTTTTCAAAAGAACTCGTCAGTACCTTTTAAGTAAATAACTGAATGAAATCTGTGGTAAATTAAAACAAAGTTATAAATTATTAAAAAAAAAAAAAAAAAAAAGAAAAAAAAAAAAGCATTTTTTCAGATGTTGGCACAAAATTGATTTTTTTTTTTTTTTTTTTTAATTGAGAAACACTAAGATGAAAATCGTTTGCATGCATTCGGGAAAATAATCTTAACAAATTATCTGCATTGCGCAAATTTGCATAATAAAAAATATAGAAGAAAGTTTTGTGGTGCTACAACATACTAGTTTTTGTCAAAAAAAATAAATAAATAAATAAAAAATAAAAAAAATAAAATAAATTTTCCTTAAATTATCACAGATATATAATTCAACCTTTCGTTTTAAAAATACTGGCGAAATCTTTTCAAGGATACTCATATTGGAAATATACTTTATCTGGTATATTTCTCCCTCAGGGGTGGGGAAGCAACGTTTGTACATTTACAAAAAAAAAAAAAAAAGTAGAAGTAAACTTTTTGGATTTCTATCACTTTAAAAAATTTTTGAGCTCACACCGAGGGACAGACAGACAATTTCTCAAATTAAGTTCATTAAAACAACCCAAAAAGTGCAAAATCTGTCGAAAACCGGATGCCGAAAATTTCCCGAACCTAATGCTTTCTTCTTAAATACACTGAAGGAAGAAAAAATAAAAATAAAACATTGACTATAAATATTTATATATATTCTAATAACATTCTCCCGCCCATATAATATAAATATACAAATTAAGATTCATAATTTTAATTTTATGAAATTTATTAAATTAATAATAAAAATAACAAATGTAACTAGAACGTTAACGACTATCATAACTTACTTAAAACGGATCAACTGAATATTCGCTTTCTAGAAATCCTTTTATTATAATAATGACTTTAGATTCAAACACCTTTAAAAAATAGTATTTAAAAAATAATAGAAAATCAAATTAATAATTGAATTACTTACTCATATAATATATTACTTTTTCGTGATTTAACATCTTTCAGTCTAGAACTTACATCCGCAGACTACAATAACGAACAAACTTCGTATGAAATGGCAGATGGCGAGCGAATTTCAAATCAACAGAAAATAAATCACAGCGCCCTCTAGGCATACAAATTGGTTATGGCCTAATAATTTTGGCCACAACATGAAAAATATTATGTTGGCCTTGTGGTGATAGCCTGCATAAGGCCAACTGTGTTTATGCCACTTCTGGACAACCGACCATTTTTCTTTAGGCCTCCAATACTGCAGGCAGCCATAAACGGCCCACTGGTGGAGTTATGTGGGGCAACCGGCAACTGATGGCAAGTGCAGAATGCCGGCTGTAGGCCATAATGAGCCCATCAATATAAGTTTTGCTGGGTTCTTTCACTGTCGAAAGCTCTCTCTTCATCTCGTCTTGATTAGATTTAATTTCTTCACACAAACTGTCCTTCATTTCCTTCGTTTCTTCTCCCAAACTTTCTTTCATTTCTTCAGTCAAACTATCCTTTTTCTCACTCTGCCCTTCTCACATTCTTTCAATCAATCAGTTTTCCGTCTTTTCCTGTAATACTTTCATATCTTTCTGCCTTGTTTCCATAGCGTCTTTATTCTCTCTTTGTTCTTCTTTCATTTCATTTTTCTGCGCAGCTATGTTTTCAAGAAGTTTCTTCATTTCTTGCTCCATAGCTCTAGTTATCACCATTCACAGACTACCCCACTCCTGACGCCAGAAATGTTGCGTACTTGAGCTTCGTAAGTTGTCCGAAACTGAAAGGTGAAACTAGAAAAAGCTCAGTAGTTTATTTACAGATAATTTCAGAAAAATACAGACCTATAAACTAGGTATCAATTCCACCAATAAACACAGCTTAAATATCAGCTGTCAAGAGCAAATTCACCGTACAAACTGTATAGATTTACCACATATAGCAATGCAACTGTATTTACAAAGAGGCTTAGAGCTCTTTCAATAACAATGCAAGCATTGTCGGAAACTATCTGAGACACTGACTGCCTTAGTGTAGAACAGCTCCTTAAATACCCGCGTGGAATATTGTAGAAAACTGTAAAAAAATCTAGAAAGTGGTCAACCAATAGGATTTCAGATTCCATATTTTGTATATCGATAATAAGGATTTTCTCACCAAAAGGCTCCAAAAAAGTCGCCAAGGGCTAAAAGTGGCTAAATGTGGCGCCAAATCCATTACTTGCCTTATTGGAACTTTTTAATGCATTTTTAAGTGAAAATTAGGCTATTTTAACACTAAAACAAACTAGAAATGCAGAAATTAAAATTTTATCAACTTACTAAGCCTCTTTGAAAGAATTTCTACAAAAATAAATTAGAATTATTTACAAACTCGCAACATTATTTAACCCCAATAATTCCCTTGGGCATAAAAATATGTCCATGGAGCAATTAACATATTCATAAATCAGGATAAAATTTAAGTGATTTTAAAAGAAATACATAAAATCATTTTGTTAGATACCGTAAAGAATTTCAAAAAAGACGAAAGGAACTATTAATGTTTAAAATCAGAAACTATGTTAAATTGAAAGCATTTAGATTACTAGATGTAGCCGCCCCCCCCCCCCCACACACACCTAATTTCGCCGTAAATTATCGTAGAAACATGCGGCTGGTACCTTTCGATCTGTAATAACGTCTAATTTTTAATGGTGTAGTCAGATTTTACTTAAGGGGTCATCTACTTATTAAAACACGTATAAACTTCATTTTTTTCAATGACGACCCCTATTTTTGACCTCATATTCAGATTTCTGAGATCAAGGCAATTCGGAAAACTTACCTATTTATATATTTTGAGTCAATTCCAAACAGAGTTACACGTGAAAACGTGTTAGGGGACCGTCTATACATTTAGAAAAAATAAATCGTTATCTACCGCCCAGTATAAGTTATTTATTAAATTTCCCAACGGAAAAAAAGTTCAGAAATGGTAGTTATAAAATAAAAAACGTTTCAAATTCGCACAAATTTTTGTGTTAGCTTTTGAATTAAAAGACTTTTATCGGTTTCGATTTATTAAACATTGAATAGTTAAATACAACACTTCATATAAAGAAAATTAAATAGCTTGAATCATATGAACCCTACAATGTTGAATTACAAAAATCTAGATACCAAGGTAAAAGAACAATAGTAATAATGAAAATAATATTAATAGCGGTTTAAAAAAAAAAAAAAAAAAAAGTGTTTAATATTTAAGAAAAAGAATTATCTACTTCTTAAAAGCAAAAACTGTTTTATGTAAGAGACAAAAATTTAAGTTAAAATACATATATAATAAAATATATATATAAAATACATATACAAAAAATATATATATAAACAATTAAAATCTACTAACTAACAATTATTATCTACTTCTTGTTGGGTATATTTTTATTTTATACAGTAAGCCTCGCATGAAAGTGTTACTATAAAGATTTACATTTAATTTTAGGCGTACAAACCAACAATAAATAATATACAAAATATAGATAACAAGATTTAAACTAAAATCTGAGAAAGAATATTTAACATTTTCGCGACCACTGTCATAGTTTCACGTCATTTTGAAATCTGTAACTCCTTCAGTGGGCGTTTCTTTCACAGTTTGTGTGTTACGATATTTCTTAAGAATATTCCTTATATTCATATATATATAAACAAAATAGTATTAATACAAATACTTTCACTAGAAAGAGTATAATTATTATGTATATCCATATGAAAAGAAATATGGATATAGAAAAACGGCTTTCCATTGCCTAGAACGAGTATTCCCCGTTCTGCAGTCGTCTACTGTACTTGAATTCTTAATTTTAAATGTGTAAATTCTATATCTTTAAAAGTAATAAGACATATTTGTTTTAAATTCTTTTTCCGTGATAAATGTGACGCCAGTTTTACGCCGTGATTAGAATAATAGAAAATAAATAATATTGCGCTTTGTTTCAATAATAGATATTAAAAACTTTAAAAAAAAAAAAAAGAAAAAATACCACTTTATTATTTAGTATTAAAAAAACATTTAATAAAAATTTTATATTTTATTATGTTACGTCATGCGATAAAATTTAAATAGCATAAACGGTAGAGTAAGCGAATGCGAAAATGTCACAACAAGATTAAAACAAAAAATTTGTTTTAAAAAATCTGATAAAAATTAATAAAAATCAATTATATTAATTTAAAAAAATGATAAAACAAAAGTATTGTTCATTGCGTATTGCTCTTTCAAATAATAGTCCTCGTCTTACCGCGTTTTTTTACCGTCATGATACTTAACTTGAGGTGCACGAATCGTAGAATATTCAAGTTAAAAACAAAAGACAAAAGGGACAAAATAGAATTTTAGCAGTGAGAAACTGGGAAACGTTATGTAATATTTAAGAACAAAGACTTAACATTTCAGAATCGAGTATAAACCTCTTTGCAACGGAAGCTACGCCTTTACACAGTTTTTCTACAACTTTACATTATACAACAAAATTCTTTTACATGCTTCCAATTAAATCATTTAAATTTTGTCTTCAGCATTCGATGTAGTAAATGCCATTGACATTTATACATACCAGCGTCACATAGAGAGTCATATACGAATACAGAAACTAGTTTTTTTAATGTTGTTTCCGCAATATAGAGGCGGGGCTTCATTTCTTTTGGAATTTTTTTACAATCTCTCGCTTGCATTGCGATAATTTTATAAAAATGATCCAATTTGTATCATAAACATCGAAATGTTGCTTAGAAAACAATTAGAATAACATTAAGGTAAATTAAAATAGTTTTTCGTCAAAATATATACAGATATTTACTTACAGGGGATAGAAATTTTTATAAGTGACGGCCCCCTAACAACATTAAAAAATGAAATGTCACTGTAACTAAAAAAATAATGTTAAGAACGAGCTGTAAATTTGGAAATCCATGTTTTTGATGATGCCCGTTCTATTTATGCAAAAGTTAACATAGGTCATAATTCATAATTTTTTCAAATATGAAATTATTAATAATTTTCAAATTAAAAAAAAAAAAAAAAATATCGAAAATATGCATGGAATATGTTTGGGTCACTTCATTCTATCATATAAAAAAAACAGAATTTGAATATCATAACTATTTTGGAAGATATGAATTAATTTTTGTCACATTCATTTAATATTAGCGCCCTCATAGTTTGACAGCTTATAACTCTGTGAAGAATTGGGCAAAATATATAAACTATACCATTTTCCGTTATGATTTTGTCCAAAGAATTCAAATAAATTATAAAAAATGGGAGTTATTATTGAAAAAAATGAAGTTGATGCCAGTTTCAATATGTAGACGACCCCTTAAGCAAAATCTAACTATATCATTATAAACTAGACGTTATTACAAATCGATTGGTACCAACCACATGTTTCTACGATAATTTACGACGAAATTAAGTGTGTGTGTTGGGGGGGGGGGGTTGGCTGACTCTACATTAATTTAAAAATTCAGTCTTAAACTGTATTTGGCTCATATTTTTGTTTTAAAATTTTATTATACGTTTAAAAAAAAATTTCAAAATTGCAATAATGTGTTCCTCTAAGATACTGACTTGAAAATAAATTGGTACAAAATATTTTGTTTGTGTAATATCTTTTCAAGCAAATATAAAACTTTACAAAATACTTAATATTGCATAAAACAAAAACAAAAATACTAAGTTTTAAAAATAAGTTATTATATTTAAAAGTATACATGATTAGAAACTTGTATAATGACGTTATATTTCAAGTAAATCCTTTACAATAAAACATGACTGAATATTGCCACATGATACATTTCATTAATTAGAATAGAGATTAAATTATGTTTAAACCAGAAAATTTCAGAGGAAAATATTATAGAGAATAAATATAAAAACAATATAAAACTATAAGGTATTTGATTTGATTAAATGTTAATATCATGGAAAGGTTGCTTGTAAAGGCAGTCTAATGTCTTCAATGAATGAAACATTCGGGGGTCTTGCAAGGGTTGCAGGTTTGTCCTCTCTGGAGCCTAAATAGCTGCAAATGAAAATGGTTAGCTCCAGAACTTTACATTCCTCTAGGAAAGCATTTAGCTTCGTGGCTCTTGAATGTTATTTTGGGAAAAAATTTATTTTATTCTTTAATGGTCGTACACTTCTCGAGCAAATTCAGGTAAATTATGTTAATAAATAGATATATACAAGAGATATCTTAAGAGACTAGAATAAATTTATTTTACACAAATGCTGTAGTTTTCTCCAAAATTAGTGAAAAATATTTAATTAATGGCATTCTCCCATCCTCATACGTCTTTCAGAATTCCAGGATGCATATATTGAGTATTCAGTCAGTGGTTATGAGACTGTTTATCAATCTTGAGAAATTAGATAGTACATATTTTTATGAGAACCTATAATGTGCTTTTGTTTATTTAGTTGGAAGACGACATTATATGACAGGTGTAACTTACATTAAATTATGTATATTATATTTGAAATTACTTTTTCCTGTTTATTGGTTGGTATTATACTCTTTATTTTGGACTACAACGCTTTCAAAATTTGTTTTTCTTTTCGAATCTTCAAATTTCAAGGTCAACATAGGAAGCCGGAGCTCCAATTTTAACTAAAAATGAAATTATTTCGAAGACTTCAAAACAGAATACTAAAGAAATTTTATGAAACACAGTAAACCGAAGTTTCATTTTTTCAAAAGAACAATTAAAGCTCGTAAAAAGAATACTGTGACACTTTGAATGACACTTTATAAAATGACACTTTGAATTGCATAGCAATTAAATTTCGAACGGGAAATTCAGAGAAAACCACGGAAAACCCAGTACACCTTTAATTCCAATACCTCCAATTCTAATTATGACTAAATTACACATAATGCATCATTCGAAATATATGTTAATGTAATTTTATTACGAACTTTTAAACTGTTTTAAGCAGTTAAATTCAGTGCCACAGGAGTTTAGGATAAGACCACAGAAAACCTTGAGCACGTTTATTTATTTTGTTTTGTTTTGTAAACTTCCAAATTCTGGTTAATTCCTCACATTCAGTATAAAGAATTTTTAACACTATTCATTCCGAAACTACGCAAGTTAAGGAGAAAACCATAGAAAAGTCACACAAATCTTTTTTTAACAATGTTTATATTACATTTGTATCCCAACTTCTAATTAACATTAATGCATAAGTAATATATCATTTTAAAAGTTATTTGAATTGGAAATGAACAGCACATCTCGCAAATCTCTATCGAAAGATGGCGCTTTTAGTTTTGCTACAGTTAACATTTCAAATTTAGTTACACTATGAGAGAGCAAGCTACTGTAATTTTTAAAACGGGAATGAGGAGCAGCGGGAGCCACGGAGCGGGTCTTTTCTATGGTCAAAATTTCCAAATATTATAACACGGTGAGCAAACAGGCTGTTTCAAATACTGAAACGGAAAGTGGTCGCCGCAGGCGCTACCGAGCGGGAATTTATTACAGTTAAAATTTTCAATAAAGCTTTTTGCTTTATATATCAGTAAGCTGTTGTAGTTCCTGAAACGGCACCATGGCCGCCACGGAGCGAGAGTTTCGTACTGTCGGATTTTTCAAGGATCGCGAACCAGCTACTCGCCGAAGGCGGCTATTGTCAAACAGAATTGACTGGTGCGGCGACGTTAAACTAAAAGTGGAGGAGAGAAGAAAGGAGTAGCGATATGAAATGAGAGAGATAAACTTTTTTAACTTTAACGAGACGGAAACCGCTAATTGTCTAGTTAAAATCCGGCAAAATCTTGAATCCGCACTTTAACGTATCACCCTAGTTAATCTGCATATTAGCTAAGTAATCTGCACATTAACGGCTTTCGAGTTTTTACGGTAACATATATAGTCTCACGGCTAAGCTTCCTTTGGGCTTTTGCTCCATCACTCGAGTAACTTCCGACACTCATGATTTATCGAATATGCAGCTGGAAATTGCGGTATTTATTACTGACACCACTATCGTTAAAAACTTTATTCTTCAAGGTTTTAATGTTAAAATGTTAGGCAAATAAGTGTTCTTTTAAAATAGTAGTGACAATGTAGCAAAATGATTCCTAAAATTTTAGGAACGCTGCGAGGCCTGCATACATATCCGTAACGATTTTCACTGATTAATTTAGCTGAAAATTTCTTGTATAATTTCTTCTTTTAGTCAATATTTTTAGAATTTCATAAAACGTATTTACATTATTGAAGTTTTCCATAGCAAAATGACATTTTATAGCAGAATGACAAAAAGTTTCACAGGTAATTTAGCAGTTTTGCATTGAAAGATTCACAAAAATCATTCAGATGCATTAGAATCTATGAGACATATATCTTATAAGCTAATTTCAATACAAATTTTACAGCTTGAATTATCGGAAATAATGTGAATAACATTAGCTATTTATTTACAATGCAGAACAAACATTATTCTGTAATATCCTTTATTACGGAAATATATGTAAACGCACTTTTAACTGCGTTATGCTTTTTTTTAGACATTTTAGTGATTATTCAAAGGTATTTACGGCATAGTTTTTATGATGTGAGGAATAAATACTGTTAAAAAATGTTTTATAGAATTCTAAAAATAGTTATAAAAATTATTACCCAAAGAAACTAATCCCATTCATAAACACTTTTAACGTTGTTAGAAATATTTAAAAATACCTTTAAATTATTTTTAAAGGATGATAAATATGTTACGTAAAAAGTATTAAATAATTTTTATTGAATTACTGCATACATAAATAATAAAGCCAAAAAATTAAAATTTACAGCTATTCTAATACTTTTTACATCGCTGTAGAATAAAGATGAAAAAAAGGATCCACGATTTTAATAACACCATTAAAATAATGTAATTCGAAAATAAACATCTGTCAAAATTCATATAAAATGGATCAACAGAATATAACGGAAAAAATTTTTAGAAATTTTCAAAAAATCCTAAAGTTTTTACTTAAAAAAATGAAAATAACAGTTAAAAAAATAAAAAGCCAAAATAAATATTAAAATATTAAATATATACTCAATCTATTTTTTATAACACTAAGCGTCTGTGTACCACGCAGACTAATTCTCTAACAAACTTTGAGCATAACGTCAAAATGCGAGGGAATTTCGAATCTTTATTTGCATTTATTCATACAAATTATAAGTGACAGTCCATTCTTGGCTCTATGAATTATGGTCAAAATGTGGTCAATATGATGTTGACTGTTTTTTTTTTTTGTTGTTGGTAGCCAGCCAGTATAAGGCCTTCTATAAGACTACTATCGGGTCAATGAATGTTACATGATTAATTGTCAGAAATAAATTTACTACAACAAACTTTTTATTTTGTTAATTAATTTGATAAATGAATCCTTCTCCAATCTCTAGAAACTGCAATGTTGAATCTTGTTCAGAATATGGTATTATCAGGCCACAAATTCAGAATGCATTTCTCAGATAAAATAGGGGGACGTAAGAGGTTCAAACGTAGTGGAGTTTAGGTCTACGTAATTTTTTTTTCCGTTTATACATTTATTTAGATACGATTGCCAAGTTTTCTTGTTTTCCAGACTATAATTTACCAGTACATTTTAGCAGAAATTTTTCATAATAAATTTTCTAGTAACTAACTAGTGCTATTATTATTGTATTTTGGAAAGTACTATTGGTAAAGACTAGTTATTCCTTTAAAAAGAAACATACATTTAGCATGTATGATTTCTTTTACTTTTATCAGCAAGCCAACATTTCGACATGTTTCCGGGGAAATATTAGTACTCGCTCTTTCTACACACCACAATAGTTGTAGAGTAGGGCTGGATTATTTATCAATATATCCCCAAGTATCGATATTTTTTTAATTTCGCGATAACAGTATTTAAGTTCTTGCTCTAACGATATATCCCTCTAACTATATTTCCTAGTGCGCACAGCGCGATCGATCCATATACCGATAAACAGCGTCCAACGCCAACCATTATATCTTCAAATTCTGCTTCCCCGCCTCACCGTACCACCCCGTAAACACCCAAGAAACAGACCGCCGAATATCTTATAAAATACACCTTCTCTTCCTCCTACCTCCTTCCTTCCCTTCCTCCTGACTAAACTCGAAAAAATAACCCCAACCTGCAAACGATCCGAACACACTTTCTCTTCATTATTCCTGCAAATAGAAACCACTACTTAAAAAGTATGACCTTGAACGACAACATATAAAATGTTTCATTCCTCATTCATCAAGTTATCGCAGTAGTATATTATTTCCCATTCGATAATATCCCCACACCAAAAATATCGAAACTGCTCATCGCTCGCAGGTGAAAAGTGAAAATACTGCAAACAGTATATCGCGTTTAGTTCATCGCAGTAGTATATTATTTCCCATTCGATAATATCCCCCACACCAATAATATCGAAGCTGCTCTTCGCTTGCAGGTGAAAAGTGAAAACACTGCAAACAGTATATCGCGTTTAGTTCTTGCTATCGGTTCGTTGATATATTGTTCGGAATTGCATGGATTGTTCGAAATATCGTCAAGTGTTTTTTTTTTCTTTTTTAAGCAAAGAATTAACTGAAATTGATTACTTATTTTTTAAAAATTGGATTTATTGTTCTATCTTCTGCATATATAAGAAGAAAATATAAGATTTGGATGAACGTTTTTCCGGTTTTCCATGATTTTACACGTTTTGAGATTTCCTTGCATTTTAATTAACTGAAATTGTCTACTCATTTTTAAAAAGTGGATTTATTACTAGTTTCTGCGTACATAAGAAGAAAGAAGATACGAAATAAATTTCGATTTCCGTTTTTTGATATATTTACACGTTTTGGGATTTCCTTGCATTTCAATTAAGTGAAACTGATTACTTATTTTTTAAAAAGTTGATTTATTATTATATCTTCTGCATATACAAGAAGAAAGTATAAGATCTGGATAAATTTTGATTTCCAGTTTTCGATGAATTTACACGTTTTGAGATTTCCTTGCTTTTCAATTAACTGAAATTGACTACTTATTATTTAAAATGTGGATTTATTACTGGCTTCTGCATGCATAAGAAGAAAGTAGAAGACACGGGGAAAATTTTGATTTCTGGTTTTCGATGAATTTACACGTTTTGAGATTTCCTTGCATTTCAATTAACTGAAATTGACTACTTATTCTTAAAAAAGTGGATCTATTATTTTACCTTCTGCATATATAAGAAGAAAGTATAAGATTCAGAAAAAAATTGGATTTCCAGTTTTCGATGATCTTACAAGTTTTGAGATTCCTTGAACTCTAATTGACCATTTTTAAGATTTCCTTTCTTTCTTTCTTTTCTTTTTTTTTTTTAGTTCGAACGCTCTATTTCATGGACGACTCGTGCCTATCGGCGAACAGTGGGTCTATTCTGGTCTGTACGTTAAAAAGACAAAGCGATCGTTATTTTTTCGATCGAAATCTCTTTCATAACGATATTCCGTGGTAGAGCAATTCTGCCCTACGAACGTTATAATCAAACGAGGTGGGGGAAAACTGCGTTCGAGGTTAACTCTTTCATCCAATCAGGACGAAGCACGTGGTTTGTTTTATTGTGATTACAAGTGAGTAAGAGAAGAGAGAGCAGACGATGATCGCCATGTTTTGTTAAATATAGGTTGTTTGTTGTGAAAATGAAAACAATAAAAAGCAAAGACACAGTGTGGATTCTTTTATGTGTTGTAGCAGAGCAGTTTTCCAGTTCAATTTAATTGTATCGTCTCGATGAGAAGGAAATTTAAAATAGCTAAGTAAATTTTTATATTAGACTGGCTGTTAAAATGAAATCGGCCACACGATATAACTATTTACTCGGCAAAATAAAGAGGAAGTATCACTTTCTAAAGATTCAAGTTAATAGATTTATTTTATTTCCATGGTATGTACTCATGTTTTAATTATTTTTTCCAAAAATTAATTTTTTAAATATAGTACGTACAATGCACCTTGTTTGAACTATATTTTTTGTTTAAGTGCAATTGAAATATTTGATATTTTGATATATTTGAGTAAAATTAATTAAACTGTAACGCTAATTCAGTGAGTAAAACATAAAAATATTTTTCTTTATTTATAAATTTGTTTTTACTTAAATAATTGAAGTTAAAATTTATATAGCCATTGCCTATTGAAATGATATAAATATTTAAATATTGATTTGAACTAATGTGATAAAATTTGTTGGATTTTATTAAATTAAACGGAAATTTATTTTAATGATATTAGATCTTTTCTTTTTAAAAAAAGAAAAGAAAGTATATTATTATAAAGTATATAAATGTTTGATTTACACTGTATATACCAATTTCTAGAAAATTATTTGTATATTTATATGAAAAGTACGTTTCTTAATTTTTTACATAAATATATGAATAATATATTGCTTTCTAAAATATATTAAGCTTTAAAGTTGTTTAGATTTACTAAGCCCAAAATATTAAATAGATGTATGCAATTGTTTAGAATTATTCAAAATAATTATTAAAAAAAAAAAAAAGATTTACAACTACAGCTGAAATTTTTATAATTTTAAAAGAAGAAAGTTTTTATATTATTCATTTTTTCTAATTTAGTAAATAAAACATAAAAATATTTTTCTCTATTTATAAAGACATCTTTATTTAAATATTTAAAGTTAAAACTTATAAAGTCATTGTCTATTGAGATGATGAAAAATATTTAATGAGTGTTTTATATTAATATCATAAAATTTGTTTGATTTTATTAAATTAAATGTGAATTGTTTTTAAATAATGTTTTAACTTTTTAACTCCCCCTCCCCCCCCCCCCCCAAAAAAAATATATATATATATATATATATATATATAAGTTTGATTTAATCTGTATATTAATTTCTAGAAAATTATTTGTAATTTTATATGAAAAGTACATTACTCAATTTTTTACATAAATGTATATGATGAATAATGCATTGCTTTTTAAAAAATATTAAGCTTTAAAATTGTTTAGAAGATTTACTGTACCCAAAATATTAAATTAAATCATAAATTTAAATAATAAACATTAAATCAAAAAATTAAATTATGTATGCAATCGTTTAGAGTCATTCAAAACAATTACTTAAATATATAATAATAATAAATAAATAACTAGGTTCTCAAATACAGTTGAAATTTTCATATTTTTAAAATAATAAAGTTTGTATTTTATTCCGTTTTCACTTTATTTAAATTTGGATATGTGTGGGAAATGCTGATTAATTTTTGTTTACATTCTATGTATTTTAAGTTTTGCTAACATTTCTTTAACCAAGTTTCCTTATTTCATAAATCATAACTATTTCTTAAAAAAAAAAAAAAAAGGAATGATTAAACACCTTTATAATACCAAAAGGGCGCGCCATATTGTAACGAATACAAGAGCCACTCAACGACAGCCTTAGAGCTCTCGAAAAATAACGAAGATAAATATCGCTAAAATTTCGATCGCAACAGCCCAGAATACCAAATTATCGTTATATTCCGAAGATCGTTGAATTCCGAAGGAATATAACGAAGCGAACAGGCCAGAATAGACCCACTGGGGTCGCTGCTGTGCTGCAATTTAATTCCGTTTATGAGAAGGCAGTTGTTTTGCTTTGCTTTGCAAAAAGTGATTGATCTTCAACCACTAGGCGGTACTAGTATATAAATATAACACAATTTCCAAATGTTATAAAAACATTACAAAATATGAATTCAATATATATATATATCTTAAAAAAAAAAAAAAAAAAAAAAAAAAAATCATGATATGGTAAGTTGATAAAAAATAAAATAAAAATGGCAGGCAATTGACCTTTAGAATACCTATGAGTTATAGGGTCTCAAATTAATATTACTCTACAACCGAAAAAGTTTATTTGGTGGCAATTCTAAAGAAAGTTTATAAACAGTATTTCTACTGTGCATTTCTTATTCACTGAAATTAATTTAATTACAACCATATCGCTATCAATGACTGACAGGACTATTAGTAAATGAATTTTCTTTATACTCAGGGATGGGAATTAGGCGTAAAACTCATACAAATGTTTATTTTTAAAATTTCCGTATATAAGTGAATCATTGATATATATATAGAGATACATAGATAGTTAAGTTACGACTTCTGCGCAAAATTTTATTAATCATCTACATTCTAAGTACAACTTCATTTTTCTTAAGCTTATGTTTTTATTATAATTATGTATCTTGATGATATACTTTGTGTAAATAAAACACATATCACCCATTAGCTCTCTTAAAATGTGATTTTGAAATAATTAAATCTTAAAATAGAAAGAATGGAGGACAAACTATTCAGAAATATACTTAAAAGTAATGGTATAAATTAAAAGAAACACAAAACATTGTGTTGCTATTTATGCATTTTCTTTCTTTTTTTTTTTTTTCTTTTCTTTTTAATAAAAAAAGATTTGGAAGTAATATACCAGAAAATATAAATATACATATAGAAAACACTCCCCACTTGTATACATTAAAATTGGTGTTCATTTGTCTTTAAGAAGTAGCAAATATCTATTTTCCTTCTCTTGAAATAAATATCGCAATATATCACGAATATCGATATTAACTTGATGATATATCGCGATATTTAATTTCTGATATCGTGCAGCTCTATTGTAGAGTATTTTTATCCAGTACAGTCACCCAAAAAAAAAACGCCACCCCCCCCCACCTAATTTTGCCGTAAATTATCGTAGGAACATGCGACTGGTACCAATCAGTTTGTAATAACGTCTAGTTTATAATGTTATAGTTAGATTTTACTTAGGGGGTCGTCTACATATTAAATCTGACATCAACTTCATTTTTTTCAATGGTAACCCCCATTTTTTATAATTTATTTGAATTCTTTGGATCAAATCATCACGGAAAATGGTAAACTTTATACATTTTGCTCAATTTTACATAGAGTTATAAGCTGTCAAAGTTTGGGGATGCTAATGTTAAATAAATGTGACAAACATTAAATCATATCTTCCGAAATAATTATGATATTTAAATTCTGTTTTTTTTATTCGTTGGAATGAAGTGACCCAAACATATTCCATGCAAATTTTTGCTAAAAAAACATTTTTTGAATTATGAAAATTATTAATAAATTCATATTTGAAAAAATTATGAATTATGACCTATGTTAATTTTTGCACGAATAGAACGGGCATCATCAAAAACATGGGTTTCCAAATTTACAGCTCGTTCCTAACATTATTTTTTGAGTTACAGTGATATTTCACTTTTTATTCCTGTTAGAGGGCCGTCACTTGTTATAATCTGTATCCTCTATAAGTAAATGTTTGTATATAATTTGACGGAAAACTATTTTAATTTAACTTTATGTTATTTTTTTTTGTTTCCTAAGCAATATTTCGATGTTTATTATACAAATTGGCATATTTTTGTAAAGTTATCGCAATGTAGGTGAGGGATTGTGAAAGAATTTCAAAAGAAAAGAAGCCCCGCCTCTGACTCGCTGAAACACTATTTAAAAAAAAAAGACTAATTTGCATATTCCTATTTGACTCTATATGTGACGCTGGTAATCATAAATCACAATGGTATTTACTACATCGATTATTGAAGACAAAACTTAAATGATTTAATTACAAATATGCAAAATTATTTTGTTTTATATTATAAAGTTTTAGAAAATTTGTGAAAAGGCGTGGCTTACGGTACAAGAGAGGAATATATCCGATCCTAATATGTTAAGTCTTTCTTCATAAGTATTAAATATCTTTTTCTAGTTTTTCGCTGCTAAAATTCTATTTTAACCCTGTAACACTTTTTTTCGCATTTCAATATTCAAGAGTACGTACACCTCTAGTTAAATATCATGTTTTAGAAAACACGGTGCAGCGAAACTGATTGCATGAAACAGCAATTATGCACTCGACAACCGTTTTATTATTATTATTATGAATATTTAATAATTTTAAAAAGATTTTTTACCATAAATTTCTGTTTAAATTTTGTTGTGACATATTTGCATTTGGTTACTGTACCGTTTGTAAGCTTTGTGTTATTTAAAATTTATCCCATAATGTAACATAATAAAATATCAAATTTCTATTAAAAGTTTTTTATTACAGAATCAAATAGTGAAAAATTGGTTTATTATTTATATATATTTTTAAGTTTATAAGATCTATTATTGGAACATAGCTCAACAGTATTTATTTTCAATTTCCTAGTCACGAAATCAAAGTCACAGTTATTATGGAATAAAAATTTAAAACAATGGAATTGTCTTATTACTTTCAAATATACAGATATTGATCTTACAGAATCCTGAAATTTCATTTAAAAGACTTAAAAAGTCTAAATTTAAAAATTCAAAATAAAATAAATTAATCTAAATGCTTTTAAAGTTGAAACGGGAAGATTTCAAAATATATGAAAATTGGCATTTGTGCTTTGAACATTTTGGTGCGGCAGATATTAAAAACAATATTTTAATGATGAGCTGAACCTGTGCTTAAGAGAGGGCGGATCCAGCTATTTAGCACGAGTGATATCACCTGACTGAAACCAGAATAAACAACATTTTAATTTATTCCGGTGTATTTTTAGCCCACTGTTATTCTTTTTTTTTTTTTTTTTTTCAAATTTCAACACTAGCTACAGTACGCTTACGTCCTATTTACATTAAGCTTTGATATGGAAGCTATGTTGCTGTTTTTCGATGCTGCGAAATTTACAAAATATATTTGTGTTAATATACTATACAGATAGAAGAATAATTATATAATATCAACAAAACTTCTTTAATCAATATGTTTATATACATTACTGTATGGAAATGTTTATATATGAATATTGTATTTATTTTTAATGAGACATATAAACACAAAATACTAAAAAAAAGAAGAAAATGTGTTATAAATTTTTATAATTCAAGCAAAATATAGATGCATACTTGCCAACCTAACCCGTAACATTGTTAGTTCTCGCCCCTGTGTGTACACAATTTAATTTTTAGAGTAATTAACTTCAAATACATTTACGATTAACTCATTGAGCGCCACGCGAATTCTTATGGAAATCCCATTCAGGCCACACGTGTTGCTTAGAAGCGTGTTATGTTTATCGAGTTTCAATAAACCCCATTAAGCCTTACGATATAATCCTATAAAAATCCTATTAAAAAAAAAAAAAAAAAAAATGAAGTAAATTTTAAATAAAGTGTCAGTAATTACTTAAAACTATGTAAGTTCTGTAGTTTTATATCATATTTTACACTGCCGGCTGACTTGGCCTAAATGGAAAGATCAGTGTCAGCCACCACTGGCTGACATGGCGCTAAAAAGACTGATGTGAAAAAAATGTACGGAAAGGGGCGGGACCAGTAATCTTCCGGGTTAGGTTGACAAGAATGTATATACATAGAGCAATGCCAGAAAATGTTCTTTATTTTTCATGAACCAGATGAATGGTACTTTTTTCTGAATAGTCTATGTATTAAACATAATGCTGCTTTAAATACCCTTTAAATGAAAAGTTTTATTGCATAAAGTAGTTTTCTGGCACTCTACAGCTCCCAAATGACACTCAATACGAAACCCCGCCCTTTTCCAGTGTTTAAAGGGTATTAACGTTTAATATGCTTTCTATTCGTTTTGATCTTTCCTCCACCTCCTTATCTTCTTTTTTCCTTAAGAAAAAAGAGTTATGTAACATTTTGACCTTTTCAAGTGAAGATTTAGATTAAGGGTAGTCAGCCTTTCTACACCCACCGTCCACTTCGGTATCTGTGTTAAAGAGTAGAATTTTAGAACATCCCATTAAGTAGTAGGATTTATTATTTTGCATATTAATTTGTTACACATTATAAAATATAAAAGCAAAAGAATATCGTGGAGATTTATGTAAAAGTTTTTAATAATGTCATGAAAAAAAAAATTAATTAAAAAAATAAATAAATAAAAATAAAAAAATCTGTTTTAATATTTTCAAAAAGTCAATTAAATTAAAGAAAATGAAAGTACTGCAGTATCAGAACAAACTCCCATCCCATTGTCACTGTGAAATGGCCGTGGGAACCAGGTTGAGTGCCGCCGTTTCAGACTATTATACGGCAGCTTGAGTTAAAATAATTTTGAATTTTCAAACAAATTTAAAACCATTCGCCTTTTTTTTCCTCTTTTGATTGATATTTTAATATCTATCTATTCAAGCTATTTAATTTTCTTCGTATGAAGTGAACTACCCGATGTTTAATCAATAGAAACCAATAAAAATCTTTTAATTCATAAACTAACTCAGAAAGTTCTGTGAATTAGTAATTTTTTTTTTATATATATATATAATTAGCATTTCTTAAATTGTTTTCCGGTGTGAAACTTATAAATAATGTTTAATGGGTGGTAGATCATGATTTATATATTCTAAATGTATAGACGGACCCCTAATAGAGTTTCGCGTGTAACTCTATTTAAAATTGATTTATGGCATATAAATAGGTATGTTTTTCGAACCGCCTTGATCTCAGAAATCTGAATATGGAGTCAAAAATAGGGGTTGAAATGAAGGGGTTGAAAAAAATGGGGGTTGAAAAAAATGAAGTTAATGCCAGTTTTAATATGTAGACGACCCCATAGGCAAAATGTAACTATACCGTTATAAACTAGATGTTATTACAAATCGATCGGTACCAGTCAAATGTTTCTACGATAATTTACGGCGAAATTAGGTGGGGGGAGGGGGCGTTTTTTTTTTTTTTTTTCTTTTTTTTTTGGCTGACTGTACATTAATTTAAAAATTCAGTCTTAAACTGTATTTGGCTCATATTTTTTGTTTTAAAATTTTATTATATGTTTAAAAATTTTTTTCAAAATTTCAATAATGTGTTCCTCTAAGATACTGACTTGAAAATAAATTGGTACAAAATATTTTTGTTTGTGTTATATCTTTTCAAGCAAATATAAAACTTTACAAAATACTTAATATTGCATAAAACAAAAACAAAAATACTAATTTTTAAAATTAAGTTATTATATTTAAAAGTATACATAATTAGAAACTTGTATAATGACGTTATATTTCAAGTAAAACCTTTACAATAACACATGACTGAATTTTGCTACATGATATATTTCATTGATTTGAATAGAGATTAAATTATGTTTAAACCAGAAAATTTTACAGGAAAATATTATAGAGAGTAAATATAGAAACAATTTTAAGTTATAATTATGAATTTCAGAGTGTAGAAATGGTCATGGAAAAGCTGCTTGTAAATGCAGCCTAATGAAACATTCGGAGGTCTTGCAAGGGTTGCAGGTTTGTCCTCACTGGAGCCGAAATAGCTGCAAATGAAAATGGTTAGCTCCAGAACTTTGCATTCGGCATAGGAAAGTATTTAGCTTCGTGGCTCTTAAATGTTATTTTGGGGAATTTTTTTTTTTCTTTAATGTTACACTTCTCGAGCAAATTCAGGAAAATTATGTTAATATATATATATTAACCGTTTGACTGCTAAGCAGCGCGATAGCGCTGCAATGTTTAGTCTTGAAAACTGTGAAGCAGCTCTATCGCGCTGCGAGAGGTAGAATTCAGTAATCACAGGAATTTTAATTTAATTTTTTTTCTTAAGTAAAATCAATCAGTCAATCGAAACCTCTAGATAATGTCAAATGGTTGATATTGAAAAAGAATGGATAGCTTTCAGGAATAGTGAATTAATACAAACATCTCATTCGAACAATAAATTCGCCTTAGAAATATTATCTGGACTAAATTTACGTCAATGTGTGGTCTCTAATAACAAGCAGAGTGGGATAAAGCGTTTCAACCTCATCTGCGTTCGCTGTTTCGTGCAGGAAAACACACTTGTTGAACATCATCTTTTCATTATTATTATTATTATTTTTACATTTTCTTTTACAAAATATATATATATTTATTTTATACTTTTTTTTTCTTTTTTCTTTTTCATTATTTATTCGTAAAACACAAAAAGAATTTAAAAATTAACTGATAATTGTAGGTGTGATTGTGTTTTTTTTAATAGAAGAGAAATATCTAACGTGATTTTCGACGCATAAATTATTACGACGCTCATTTCATAATTTTTTAAATATATATCTTTACATTTATGAATTAAGTTGGAAAAAAATAAGAATGGGCGGAGTCTCGATAAAATCTTTTCAAAATACACACTCCTTCACTACGCTGAATTGCATATTTGGAAAACTATATTAAAATGAAATTTTTTCACTGCTCTTAAATTTTCGTAAAACATTGTGTGTGAACAATTATTAATGGTAAAACACGTATCTTGTTTTTATTTATACTTTAATGATACTTAAATTAGCCTTTTACAAACACTACAGTAAGGCGTGGTTTTCATTAATTAGGTGTGTGATCTTTAGAAAATTTCATATTTTATTTCTGTAGAAAGAGCTACCGAGGGTAAATAATTTATGCATAAAAATACACATTTATATATGCCCTTTCGACTGCTGCTTACTTGCATTCTTTTAATTTTTACTGCACGGCGTGGTTTTCCAGCTGAGCATGTATGGGTTTCGAATTTTTATAAGAGCAAAATATTCACTCCGGAAAAACTTCTATTGAGGCCTGAAATATCGATAGCAATTTAAGGATGTGTTTCAGAAAGAGCTTCAGCATTCAAACGGTTAAGAGACTACAATAAATTTATTTTACACAAATGCTGTAGTTTTCTCCAAAATTAGTGAAAAATATTTAACTAATGGCATTCTCCCATCCTCATACGTCTTTCAGATATCCAGGATGCATGAATTCAGTATTCTGTCAGTGGTTATGAGACTGTTTATCAATCTTGAGAAATTAAATAGTAAATATTTTCATGAGAACCTAAAATGTGCTTTTATTTATTTAGTTGGAAGACGACATTATATGACAGGTGTAACTTACATTAAATTATGTCTATTATATTTGAAATTACTTTTTCCTGTTTATTGGTTGATATTATACTCTTTATTTTGGACTACAATGCTTTCAAAATTTGTTTTTCTTTTCGAATCTTCAAATTTCAAGGTCAACATAAGAAGCCGGAGCTCCAATTTGAACTAAAAATGAAATTATTTCGAAGACTTCAAAGCAGAATATTAAACAAATTTTATGAAAAACAGTAAACCGAAGTTTCATTTTTTCAAAAGAACAATTAAAGCTCGTAAACGAGAATACTGTGACACTTTGAATGACACTTTATAAAATGACACTTTGAATTGCATAGCAATTAAATTTCATACGGGAAATTCAGAGAAAACCACGGAAAACCCAGTACACCTTTATTCCAATACCTCCAATTCTAATTATGACTAAATTACATATAATGCATCTTTCGAAAAATATGTTAATGTAATTTTATTGCGAACTTTTAAACTCTTGTAAGTCGTTAAATTCAGTGCCACAGGAGTTTAGGATAAGACCACAGAAAACCTTGAGCACGTTTATTTATTTTGTTTTGTTTTGTAAACTTCCAAATTCTGGTTAATCGCTCACATTCAGCATAAAGAATTTTTAACACTATTCATTCCGAAACTACGCAAGTTAAGGAGAAAACCGTGGAAAAGTCAGACACAAATCTTTTTATAATAATGTTTATATTACATTTGTATCACAACTTCTAATTAACATTACTGCATAAGTAATATATCATTTTAAAAGTTATTTGAATTGGAAATGAAGAGCACATTTTGCAAATCTCTATCGAAAAATGGCGCTTTTAGTTTTGCTACAGTGAACATTTCAAATTTAGTTACACTATGAGAAAGCAAGCTACTGTAATTTTTAAAACGGGAATGAGGCGCAGCGGGAGAAACGGAGCGGGTCTTTTCTATGGTCAAAATTTCCAAATATTATAACACGGTGAGCAAGCAGGCTGTTTCAAATACTGAAACGGAAAGTGGTCGCCGCAGGCACTACCGAGCGGGAATTTATTACAGTTAAAATTTTCAATAAAGCTATTTGCTTTATATATCAGTAAGCTGTTGTTGTTCCTGAAACGGCACCACGGCCGCCACGGAGCGAGAGTTTCGTACTGTCGGATTTTTCAAGGATCGCGAACCAGCTACTCGCCGAAGGCGGCTATTGTCAAACAGAATTGACTGGTGCGGCGACGTTAAAGTAAAAGTGGAGGAGAGGGGAAAGGAGTAGCGACATGAAATGAAAGAGATAAACTTTTTTAACTTTAACGAGACTGAAACCGCTAATGTGCAGATTGTCTAGTTAAAATCCGGCAAAAACTTTAATCCGCACTTTAACGGATCACCCTAGTTAATCTGCATATTAGCTAAGTAATCTGCACATTAACGGCTTTCGAGTTTTTACGGTAACATATATAGTCTCACGGCTAAACTTCCTTTGAGCTTTTGCTCCATCACTCGAGTAACTTCCGACACTCATGATTTATCGAATTTGCAGCTGGAAATTGTGGTATTTATTTAAAGTGTAAGACTAAGCATGATTGTTTTCAGGGTTTGAAAATTTAACATTTTTTGACTACCATAAATTTGAATGGAATTTTTCATACATATCCATAAGAATTTTCACTGATTAATTTAGCTGAAAATTTCTTGTAAAACTTCTTCTTTTAGTCAATATTTTTAGATTTACATAAAACGTATTTACATTATTGAAGTTTTCCAAATTTATAGCAGATTGACAAAAAGTTTCACAGGTAATTTAGCAGTTTTGCATTGAAAGATTCACAAAAATGATTCAGATGCATTAGAATCTATTAGACATATATCTTATAAGCTATTTTCAACACAAATTTTGCAGATTGAATTATCGGAAATAATGTGGATAACATTAGTTATTTATTTACAATGCAGAACAAACATTATTCTGTAATATCCTTTATTACGGAAATATATGTAAACGCACTTTCAGCTGCGTTATGCTTTTTTTAGACATTTTAGTGATTATTCAAAGATATTTACGGCATAGTTTTTATGATGTGAAGAATAAATACTGTTAAAAAATGTTTTATAGAATTCTAAAAATAGTTATAAAAATTATTACCCAAAGAAACTAATCCCATTCTTAAACACTTTTAACGTTCACTTTTAACGCTGTTAGAAATATTTAAAAATACCTTTAAATTATTTATAAGGATGATAAATATGTTACGTAAAAAGTATTAAATATTTTTTATTGAATTACTGCATACATAAATAAAAAAGCCAAAAAATTAAAATTTATAGTTATTCTAATACATCGCTGTAGAATAAAGATGAAAAAAAGGATCCACGATTTTAATAACTCTATTAAAATAATGTAATTCGAAAATAAACATCTGTCAAAATCATATAAATTGGATCAACAGAATATAACGGAAAGAAATTTTTAGAAATTTTCAAGAAATCCTAAAGTTTTTACTTAAAATAATAATAATAATAATAATGAAATAATAATAATAATAATAACAGTTAAAAAAATAGAAAACTCCAAAAAATATTAAAATAATTATTATATACTTAATCCATTTTTTTATAACACTAAGCGTCCGTGTACCACGCTGACTAATTCTCTAACAAACTTTGAGCATAATGGCAAAATGCGAGGGAATATCGAATCATCACCAGATTAACCACAGCCCCCTCTTTTGCATTTATTCATACAAATTATAAGTGACAGTCCATTCTTGGCTCTATGAATTATGGTCAAAATGTGGTCAATATGATGTTGACTGTTTTTGGTAGCCAGTCAGTATAGTATAAGGCCTGTTTTAGGGCTACTATCGGGCCAATGAATAATATTACATGATTAAATGTCAGAAATTAATTTACTACAACATTTTTTTTTATTTTGTTAATTAATCTGATAAATGAATCCCTCTCTAATCTCTAGAAACTGCAATGACAATTGAATCTCGTTTAGAATATGGTATTATCATGCCACAAATTCAGAATGCATTTCTCAGATAAAATAGGGGGACGTAAGAGGTTCAATCGTAGTGGAGTTTAGGTCTACGTAATTTTTTTTTTCCGTTTATACATTTATTTAGATACCATTGCCAAGTTTTCTTGTTTTTCAGACTATAATTTTCCAGTACATTTTAGCAGAAATTTTTCATAATAAATTTTCTAGTAACTAACTAGTGCTATTATTATTGTATTTTGGAAAGTACTATTGGTAAAGACAGCTAGTTATTCCTTTAAAAAGAAACATACATTTAGCATGTATGATTTCTTTTACTTTTATCAGCAAGCAAACATTTCGACATGTTTCCGGGGAAATATTAGTACTCGCTCTTTCTACACACCACAATAGTTGTAGAGTATTTTTATCCAGTACATAATTGCGATTAAATAAGAAGAAAATTTATATTCGGGAATAGTGGTGTAAAAAAGTCGGACACGAATAATGCTCGGGGATATGTTAAAAGTGTTGTCATGCCTGCATCAGATGACAGCCTAGTAGAGAGCAGAGTGTCAAATTAATCTTCCTAAAACCAATAAAAACTACAACGTCAGAAATGCCAAAGGAAAATATTTGCAGGGATGGAACACGGGCGCAGAATTCATACCGGAATCCGTTTAAGACATTTCTCTATCTATAATATCGTTGATTTAAGAAGTAGAAAATTTTCTTACATTGATAGTGGTATGAATTCTGCGCCCGTGTTCCATCCCTGTATTTGGGAAGCAGACAGCTATTTCAGTGGCCTTTAGCGTACCGTCTTCAGTGCGTAAAAAAATTAGAGAGAAGTGCTCATACATATAGAAAAAGAACCGGATTTTGCTTAACCAATAGATTTACGTGGAAGGTGTGTAGATTGGTCAAAAGGAATTGTAGAAACACTAGTCTGTCTAAGAAGTTATATCATTTTCAGTCAGTTTTTTTAATGGCAGTTTTTGCAACAATATTCAGATACATGTAACTAATCTTTAAAGATCAGCTGAGGCAGCGGAAAAGTTCATTTAACACATTCGCTGCCACTGACGCGCTGGCGCGTCAGCATGGCGCTACCTCCCATGCCGGTGACGCTCTGGGGCGTCAATCGAGTATGATAAGTAAACTGCTTTAGTTTTAGTTCGGATTTGGAGGTTGAACGATGAGGTTTTTGTGGCACGTTAGTGAAGCATTATTTTTATATTTTCAGTGCGTGGTTTTTAAATTTTGTGTTTAAATTTTTTTTTTTTTGTGCAGCCAACGTTTTTAATCATTAAAACACTTTTTTTAAATTCGGCTTCTGAGGATGGATATATAAATTTTGGTGGCAGCGAATGTGTTAAATGTAAAATTTGACTGTGACATTTTATCATCTTTACTGGTTCAAATATCGTTCATTTAAGAATTTCGGTGCTTATTATTTATTATTTGTAACACTTCATAAATGTTCTTTTTTTTTCGTTTAATAATACTAAAAATAATTAAAAAAAAAAAAAAAAAAACATGGCTTTTAGACATTCCACTAAAACAATACGCTATTTAAAAAAAAAAGAAAAAATATTTTGCGTATTTATATTTAATCAATTAATTTATACAAAATTTTATTATTACTTGCACATAGCTGCCAACATTTTTAATTCAAAAAATTACACCAGTATTTTTAAATGGAATGTGTTATATATATATATATATACAGGGCCTGATTAAGGGGGAAGCTCGCTCTTGACACATTATTTATACTTACACCGTTATTTTTTAACAAATACTTTCCTCCTATAATAAACAGAAAATTTTCATTCAAAATTATTTTAAAAGAATTCTGGTGTCTAATAAATGTGAGTAAATTGGATTGTTTTACACCGTTCATTTTTTATAAAAAATATTTCCTCGTCAAAGCGTGGAATTTCTATGACATGAAGTAAAAAATAATTGTAAAAATATTCCGGTATGAGCGAGCTTCCCCCTTAATCAGGCCCTGTATATATATTCGACAATTAATATTAACGAAAACAGCTATGAAAAACTTCCGGTTTGAAGTCTCCTTTGAAAAACGAGAGACTTGGCACCTTATCCTTGCAGATTAGATTAATATTTCTTTTTACATTATTATTATTATTATTATTTATTTATTTATTTATTTATTTTTTGTGTGTATTTTTAATGACCCTTAAATCCTGTAGTTGATTGTAAAAGTGTAAAAGTTTGTACACTATTGAAAACTCAAAAATAATAAAAAATTATTTTTAATTTAAATAAAAAATATTTAGTTAAATTTTGCAAGATATTATAAGCTCTCAAATAATGTGATCTTATAAATGTTGTTGTTGTAAGAATTTGTCGGTCGAAACGGCAGTATTGGCATCCACTGCTGAGGAAAAAATTAAAATGATTTAAATATTTATACACAAAATCATTTAGTTAAATAATGTATACATTAGTGGAACATCAAAGGGCGTGTCTTACTGTTTGAAGAAGGTAAATACCAAGACAACAATAAGTTAAATTGAATTTTTTTTTTTTTTCTTTTACTCAAAGAAGGATTTCTTCGCGTGTCTAAGGTCAAGGTCAAAAGACCGTTCCACAATGGCTTGAGAGAGATTGTTACTGTTCGATCCTCTTCGTTCAATTCTAATGCATTGTTCTTTTCATTCTCTCTCTCTCTTCCTTTTTTCTTTTTTATACATTTTTATCACGCAGGCGCGCAGGCGCGCTTTTTTCGTTTTGTTTTTGTTGGTTTGTCTTTATAAGTTGAATGTTTTAGGACTCCTAGCTTAAAATGACAATTGCGTGTAGATGTTTTTTCGATAAAAATGAGCAAAAGAACGAAATGAAAATGTAAATTATACAAACAGCGGAAAATGATCCTAAACTGTCAAAAAAAAAAAAAAAAAAAAGGTTTAGCTAATAAATTCGGTTTGCTAGAATCGACGCTCAGAGGAGTTTTAAAAAACAAAGACTTGATTAAAAAAAATTAACAGTGAATACTCTACGCAAGCGAAGAAACGATCAAGAATTCAGAATGCAAATTTTGAGATTTTAGAAACTACTTTGATATAGTGGTTCAGAGAAATGAGAGTTTCTAATTTACCAATTAGCAGTGAACATTTAAAGAAAAGGTACTCACTTTGCCATCAAAAATGGGAATTGAAAATTTTTTGGCTTCTTGGGGATGGTTAGAAAAACTTAAGAAAAGATACAGTTTAACACACCATTGCCTGAGTGATGAGAGCGCAGCCGTTTCAGATTCAACAGTTAATGAATGGATCGCTGACTTTCCAAATTTAATTTAAAACTTTGATGCTAAAAATATTTTTAACTGCGATGAAACACGATTATTTTATCGTTTGTTTCCAAACAAAACGCTGGATTTTAAAGGAAAAACATGCCATGGTGGCAAACATAGCAAGGAAGGATTCACTGTGCTTTTATATTGCAATGTGGACGGATCAGAAAAGCTACCTCCAACAGTGATTGGTAAATCCAAGAAACCGCAGTGTTTTAGAAATGTTAAGAAATTACCATGTTGTTATGCAAATAGCACTAACGCTTGGATTACATCGAATTTTTTTTTTAGCTTTTTCAAGAAATTTGATATGAAGATGGCAAAAAAACAAAAAAACAAAAAAGTTCTGCTATTTTTTTATGAGTGCCCCGCCCATCCTTTAGATTTCTCACTGCTTACATATACTCTAGTTATATTTTCCCCGGCAAATTGTAGCAGAAAACTCCAGCCATTAAATCTCGGTATAATAAAGTCGGTTAAAACGCAATATCGGAAAGTTTTGGTACGAAGAATGATTATATCACTAAAACAGTAAAAGAATTCAAGTAACTTTGCATTCTGGATGCTATGCATATGTTGGTTGCCTCCTGGAATAATGTAACAGCCACAACAATTTCTAATTGTTTTAGAAAAACCGGTTTTGTCCATTCAAATTATGCTGAGTTTACTCTATTACAGGAATACGAATACAGCAATGATTTGAACATAGACGAAGGCGAACGGAACAGCATAAGAAAAGAATCTCTTTCTTTTCAAGATTTCGTCAATGTTGATCAAAACTTAACTTCAACTGCAATAAGAGATATTAAAACTGTTCTTGATGACGTGACAGCTGAAAAAAAAAAAAAAAAAAAGATAGAAAAAAAAAAAAAAAAAAAAAAAGATAGTAATGATGAAACCGATACTGGAACTGTTCCATCTTATGCTACTGCTTTAGGGGCTCTGCGATGAGTACCTTGCGATGGTACCTTCAAACTGCTGATGTAGCACCACAGACAATGACGCAATTCGATGCATTAGCAAAGATCGTTGTACAAACGCGGCCAAAGCAAGAAAACAAGCATTGAGGATTTTTTAAAACATGACTAATTGGTATTTTTTGAATGTATGAAAATGAAATTTTTACGTTTTAGATTTTTTTAAACTAAATGTTATAGTGAAAGTGTAATTATTGTTATGATGTATTATTATTATTACTATTATTATTCAAGAATACAATAAGATTAGACCTCTTTTATTTTATAAATTGTTATTAAGTATAATTCTTACATTTCAAAATATTTTTCTTTCGCATTATGTGTATAAAGAATTACATATGGCATCTTTTCAGTTATGCGCGATTTTAAATCAGTTCCATTCAAGCGCGTATAAATGAGAGATGACTGTATTATAATCAGAAAAAAAAAAAAAAAAAAAACTTATACCAAACTAGAAATACAAACTTTTTAATGAAAAATAAATTACAAAGTAATTTACAATTCGTGCAATCTTCGTTCAAAAGAGACATATATCAAGTACAATCTGTTGCTTTAGGCAGGTTAATGTTGAGAGAAATAACATCGAAATGGTTGACTAAGTATTCGGAAATCAAATATAGTTTTCAAGTTTTACGCAACTCGGTTACGAAATAATTTTAATTGAATTTTATTGTACTATATTTCTGTAAATAATTTCACAGACAAAAAAAAATAAAATTTTCCGGTAACTAAAAAGCAGAAATTTTTCAAGAATGGAATCAGGACTGTATGCAGTGTTCGTAGATTTTGATGGTTGACAAAATTTTGTCAAAATAAGTTTTTTTTTTTTTTCTTTTTTCTGTAACATGCAGAATTACCGACAGGCGTCAAAATTGGCGAATTATTTCCAGCGCTTTCAAAAGGGAGCATGATTGTAAGTGATGACTGTTTGTGCCGCCATAATATGAGATACACAATCTGTTGTTCTTGCATTCAATAATTTAAAGGCGATGTAGCACAGTGCTTGATCAAATTATTAGAACTTTTTTATTTTGACATTTTTTCGATTATCAAATATATATATATATCATCATCATCATCAACTTCAAGGATTAGGCATAGTGCCTGTTCCGGCTTCATTGTTCAGTCCACCGCTTTCTCGGTCGTCCTCGATCTCTCCTGCCCTTTGGGGAGTAGTCGAGGGCAGCTCTGGGGAACCGTGTTTCCGGCATACGCTGTACATGGTCTTTCCATTTAGAACGATATTCCTGTATTTATCACATAAGTTGAAGATCTTTAACTCCTTCCTGATGTCTTCATTCCGAATCTTGTCGAAAATTGTGCAGCCTTTTATAGGTCTCAAATGTCGCATTTCTGTTGCTTGGATTCTCGATAGATCCCGGCTCCCCAAGGTCCATGTCTCTGAGCCATAAAGTAAGACGGGTGTGGCCATGACCCTATAGAATTTAAGTTGTGTTTCTTTTCGTGTCTTCTTCCTGAGGGTTTTTCTCAAAGTTCCACAGATGTATTGGAATTTGTGCATTTAATATATATATATATATATATATATATATATATATATATATATATATTAAATGAAAAGGCCTGAAACTTCAGACGTACAAAGAGCATTTTAAAACTCATATTTTCCACTATGTACTATTTAAACCAGTAATTAGGAAACCAACCACAAATTGAAGAAGAACTAAAATACTTTGGATCAACCTGTATCACAAAAAGCAATAAATATCTTGCAACTTTAATACATTGTTTCACATACTGTGTGTAATATTTGTGTGTTTTGGTGCGATAATTGCGCATTTATTTAGGCATATATATATACATATATATATATACAAGAAATTTTTTTAAACGAATATCTGTATGATATAAAATGATATATAATTATAATAAAACGTAAATAATTTATATATATATATATATATATATATAAATTATAGATACCTTATAAAATTTAACCTTAATATTTTAGCAATTAATAGATATATGCCAATACCATGACAACAAATATAAAACTGATTGTAACACATTGCTAAAACTAGCACAGAAATGTTGCGATACATGTTAAGATCCAATAAGAGACAAAAACAATTTAAATTACTTACGCCCCTTTGAGTAAAAAAGGACCATTAAACATAATGACGGAGAAAATAAATAAAGGACCTCAGAAGTAATAATTCGATTAAAAAATGGATTAATAATTGGAATAGAATTGGAATAAAAAATGGTTAAAAATTGAAGTATTATCTCATCAGGGAGCACGTACTTCATAAAGCTGTGAAAGCTGCGACGACGAAAACAATATAGCTAACAATAGCAAATATATATTGTTCATGCCCCGATCGAGCAGCAAAACCATTTTGAACGAGAAATGAAATAAAATATTAAATCAAATCATCAAGGAAACCAGAGAGAAAAATAGAAAAAAAAATCAGAGTAACCACATGTAAAGCTTTCAACACAACATGGAAGTTGCCATCATATTAATGAAATTAAAAATTAATTCTTTACAAAATTCGATTAATCGATAACGAATTAATAACTGACCATTTTCGTTAACGATAAAATTCACTGTGTAATTGTTTTTTAAGTTAGTTAAATTTTTAAAATTTACATTTATCAATGAACTTTAAAACCTTCAAGGAAAGGAAACTAATGACTGCAAACATTAATACAGCAGTGAGAAAGCGCCTTCTATCGTGTAGCTAGATAAACAATAATAAGTCAGTTAAATTAATTCAGGTTTAAACAAGCAATTGCTATTAGGTGTATTATTTAGAGAAGATGTTTTATCTAATGATTTAAGTGAAAATGTGGCACCATTTAATAATTTTGTTTTGATTTTAATTGGTTGACCTTAATACTTTTAAACCTAAAATAATTAATCTTAATATTATATATATTCAAAAATTATTATTTCTTTTTTACTTTTTTGCTTATAACTAGAACGGACATTCATAAAATTTTACAAAACTTGCTGAAAAATTGTCAAAAAATTAGAAAAATATTATTCTGAAACAAAAAGTTCATATGCATAATAGTCGTTGGAATATGAACGTTTTTAGTAAATATTATATTACCGAACATGTGCGAAAGATAGAAAATATTTTATTCATTGCATAGGTTGAAAGCTCATTTTCTGTGGCAAGTTCATTTGAATAACATAAAAAATTAAGCAAATTTTCGGCAAAAGAACGACCTAGTTTTTAGGTATTTTCCAGAGTTGAAATTTCATAAAGGGTTTTGCACATGACCGAATCTAGTAAATATCCAGTTCTTTCAATCACGTTGCAAAAGCGCCTTTTGTGAAAAATCCCTTATGAATTTACAAACCTTAGTAAATAAATAAAAATATGTTTAAATTACAAGTCTATAAGAGGTTTTTCACGTAAAAGAACTTTTCCATTGAGGTTAAAATAATTTTATCTTCAAATTAAATATGCAGCATGTGCAAAACCCTTTGTGAAATTTCAACTCTGAAAAATACCTGAAAGCTAGGTCATTCTTTTGCCGATAATTTGCTTAATTTTTATCCTATTCAAATGAATTTTTGGCAAATGTTGCTCAATACATTTAGCTTTCAACCTATGCAATAAAAATTTCTATCGTTTCCGCATGCGAACTATTTACTAAAAATGCTCTTATTTAAACGAATATTACAAGTGTGAATTTTATGTTCTCTAATGCTTTGTTAACTTTGCAGTAAGTTTTGAAAAAAAAAAAAAAAAATATATATGAAATCCTAATTATAAGCAAAAAAAGTGTCAAAAAATAATTAATTTTTGAAAAAGAAAATTATATCTGTCTAAATAATTGCGCAATTCCCTCACGAAGGCGTACTAATATTGTACATAGAACATGCAACAATGTATTAAATTTACCAGCCATTTGTAGTTTTTCGTTATACAGGGTGAAACAAAGTATTTGTCGCCTAATTGCACTTTGGACTAAATCGGTGGTGAAAAGTATAATTTTTAACTATCATTGGATGTATGAAGTTTCAGACCATTTCGTCTAGTATTTTCTTAGATAATCGAAAAAATGTTAAAATAACAATAACAACAACAACAACAATAATAATAATAATTTGATAAATCACTGCAATTTCTGATATATGACTTTTTGAATTTTCATTAAAGTAGACTGTATGTAAAGTTGGCAAACACCCACCTCCTCCTCCATGTCGTATACGACTCCATCGCATTGTTTTTACTAGAGACCCTGTATTAGAAAGAGACTGGACATTCCCGTGCAGGCTTTTTGACGATATTCTCCATTTTAGTGCCAGTTGCTCCATTGTTTAACATTTCGCTGAGAGGAAATTTCGATTATTTTACGACATTTTATTTATTTATTAAAAATAAAAATAAAAAATAAACTTGTTAAGCGAACATTATTTAAAAATTTTTTGTATTTAAACAGAGTTGTCATCATTTTTATTTATTACGGAGCAATTTTTCCTCCGCGATTATTTTGCACCGCTTCATTTATAAAATAACTTTCTTTAACATGTAAATATATTAAAATAAGCAAGAATTAATCTTTAAATAAATGGAGTACGATATAAGGGTGGGGCTAAAAATATTCTGGTATAAAATAAAATATTGGCTACTCCGATAAAACCATATTTTTGCTTAATTAAAAATAAAATAAAAAACTAGAATGTATAAGAGTAACAGTAAAAAAATCTTTTTCTTTTTTAAATAAAGCATATATTTTATTTTATTTTATTTTTTTCATTTAATGTATACATATTTACTCATTTTTTATTTAACTTCATACTTGCCAACATACTAATTAATATTCCGTAGAATTGTAAGCCCCGCCTTATTTTTTTCCACACAAGTATCTTCTTATTTAATTGTAACTGCATTTGGAGAATATTCTCTAAAAACTTTTTATTGTGTAAAAAAAAAAAAAAAAAACAGGACTAGCAATACTACGGAATATTAATTAGAATGTCGGCATGTATGTAACTTTCAAAATGGCATTTTTCTCTTTTTCACATCAAGATATTTTTTGATGCTATGCTCAAAACGTAAAATAAATAAAGAAAGAAATGAAATATCTCCGAACTGTGTATTTCTTAAATTCTAAATAACATCTAGGCATGAAAGCGTTCCGCTTTTTCTACCATCAGCATTGATATGCAGAAATTTTTACCATATTTTTATAGCCCCTTTTTTTCGATCTTATAGTGTACAGGGATGGAAAACGGGCGCAGACTGATACCGGTATTTGTTTAGGAAGTTTCTGTACGTATAATATCGTTGATTTAAGAAACAGAAAATTTTGTTTCATTGATAGTGGTATGAGTTCTGCGCCCGTGTTCCATCCCTGAATATATAAATTTTTGTTCGAAAATACTGAGGGCGAAAAAGCGGAACTCATTCATCCCTGCTAATATCGCTAATAAAGCTGATATATTAAGAGTGCAAAGACCGTATTAAGGAATAAGCGTTTAAAATTGTAATAAAAAATATCATATACAGAAAGATTTCAAACTTATCGAATGATATAGGGTGATCTGCCAGTAATTGACCACAGGCCAGTAATTGACCATTTCAGCATAAAAATGCAAAAAACAAGAAGTATTGTGCATATATTCCGAATCTGATTGGTAGAATAAATATGTAACATCCAATGAAATGATCTGTTACAATTTACAGTTGCAACTAAAGTTTTGATTAGATTTAAACAAGGAACAAAAAGAAAGCTATCCACAAAGCTTTAAAGCAGGAGCTGTTAGTATTAGCCATAGTGTTATGAGATGTTTTGTTTAAATCTTAAAGCATCAAGCTAAATTTTATTCTAAAGGTTTATTAATTGAGGTATGTAGTTCATTTATGTTTGTTTTAAATAAATAGATATATTTTTATTAGTAAACAAACCATTTATACTGGGATTAAGGGGTGGTCAACTACCAGTTGTTTAAAATAATATAAGTGCTAGTAAATGACCAAAATGGTCAACTATTGAATTTTTGTTTGTTTTTAAGTTTCCTTTTTAAACTAAAGTAATTCATAAAGATATTTACTTGTATTACAATATTAGTTTACTTTTAATGTGAAAAAAGTTATATTTTCAGTAGTTGACCACTATGGTTAATTATTAAATGTTCTTGGTCAACTTCTGAATAAATGAGTAATAAATCAGTATTATAATTCCAGATTCCATTTTACATTAGTAAATCTTCTACCTTCAAACATATATTTTTTTTTAAACACATATTTATAACTTTAAATATAGATTATTTGAGGTAAAGGAATTCTTTTTTATATTTTTTTTTAGGTTTAAGAACATAAAATTTTGATAGTTATATAAGATGGAAAATCAGAAGAAAGCATTTTTTAAATATTCTGAAGAAGACTTAAAATCAGCAATTATTGAAAAATTCGGAATGGAAAAATTCGAATGGAAAAATTCGAGAAACAGCCAGAAAATATAATATTCCTCATTCGACTTTGATAAATAAATTGAAAGGAAGAACTCCTGAAATGAGAAAAATGGGCCCTCCAACAGTTCTTACTCCTTCAGAAGAACTCCTTTTATGTAACTGGATAAATGCTAATGCAAAAAAAGGGTTTCCGCTGGATAAACGAATGCTTTTGGAAACTGTACAAGAAATAATATCTGCAGATGGCCGTCCCAATCCATTTAAGGAAAATAAACCAGGTGATTCTTGGTTTAAAGCTTTTTTAAAACGCCATCCACAGATTAGTCAAAGACATGCAGAAAGTATTAATTTAGGGAGAGCTCTAGTAAATGAGGCATCAATCCGTGAATGGCACAGCGACTTGAAAAATTACTTACAGTCTGAAAATGCACTTGACATTTTAAATGAACCAAGAAGAATTTTTAATGCAGATGAATCTGGGTTCCTAACAAATCCAGAAACAGGTTTAGTTTTAGCTCCAAAAGGGATGGGTAACTTTTATTCTATAAACACAGGTTCAGAAAAAGAATCTATAACCGTACTGGTAACTGTGAATGCAGAAGGTAAATTATATCCACCGATGATCGTATACCCATATGAAATAATCCCCTCAGGAATTGTTAAGAACCTAAATCCAAGCTGGCCTGTTGGGCGTTCTAAGACAGGATGGATGACAGGACAGACCTTTTATGGGTACTTAGCTAATACCTTTTTGCCGCTACTTAAAGAAGAAAACATTAAATTACCTATACTGTTTTTAATTGATGGTCATCGATCACATTTATCATATACAACTAGCAAATTTTGTTCAGAAAACCAAATTCTGCTATACTCTTTGCTGCCTAATGCCACACACATTTTACAACCAGCAGATGTGTCCGTTTTCCGTCCCTTGAAAGCAAACTGGAGAACAACTGTAGCCGACTGGAAAAAAAAAAAACAGGAAATCGCAGTGTAACACGTATTCTTTTTGGTCCTCTTTTTGAATCGTGTCTAGGAAGCATAACTGTTGACATAATTAAAAATGGGTTTCGTAAGTGTGGACTCTTTCGATTTAACGTCGAAGCAATTGATTTCACTAAGTGCATGTCCGACAAATCAAGAATTTATGAAACCAGTAAAGATATTCAAGTTAAACCAACATCATTCAATGTAGAACATTTATTGTTTATTGAATCATTGATGTCATCAGGCAGAGCTGAAGAATTTCGCCAATCAGAAAAAACAGGTTGGAAAGGTCCAGAATCTGCAAAAGAACTTTTTGATATATGGATCAAACTGCGACAAAGACTAATTCCAGCTATTCAGAAGGAGAATAATGACATAGAAGAGAGTTGTAGTATTCAAAGACACCAAAACACTTCATATCTCACAGATGATGAGAATGACCAAGCAGTTTTAAGTGATACAAATGAGAATAATGTTCTAAATGAAGTAAGTCTGCTGAAAAATAAAGAGCATTCTTTATGTCCCAACGATGAAAGTAATCTAACTGATATCTGTGCTGATTCCCTTTTGCCTATTGATAAGAGTAAAGATGAACAAGTATGTGCAGAGATAAATAATTCTGTTTTGCCTAACTCAAGCATGTCCTCAACGCCAGCCTCAACGTCAAAATTATGTGTTTCTCCTGCATTTTTAAATCATGTGATTTGGCCAACAGAATCACCCAGGAAAAGAAAACGAATGAGAGAAAGATTACCACATGCAGCCTCGTCAAAAGCCTGGTTAAATTACTGGAAAAAGAAGGAAAGTGATAAACAGAATAAGGAAGAGGAGAAAAAGAAAAAAAAAGAAGAGAGAGAATCTCAAAGGATTAAAAAAATAAATTCAAATAAAAAAATAAAGCAAGCAAAAGAAAGTATAGATGGAGACTGGATATGCAAGGTGTGTGAAGTAAGTTGGATGAATGAAGATAAGATAGGAATGAAAAATATGTGGGTGAAATGTGATACTTGTAAAGAGCCATACCACATAAAATGTGTAAATAAGAAACATAGAGAACAGTTTGCATTAGATGATATTTCTAGCGACGAAGACGTTGACTTTGTATGTGCATCTTGTTTTGGTGACACAGATGAGGATGAACTTTTATTTGTTATAATATTTATATGTTAATTGGAACGCTGCAATTTAAAAAGTGTAAAATAAATTTAATATGGTAAACTATGCTTTCTTTTCTTATATTCTTATACTGATGCTTTGGCAGTTACACTAATAATTTTACATATTTACATTAAAATATAATAAATATATATTTTTACTAATAATCTTTAATTTTAACATTTATATTTTGATTTTTACACTGGAAAAGAACTGGTCAATTACTAACATGTCTGTGGTCATTTGCTGGATGTAAGTGGTCAATTACTGGCAAAATCTCATTTTGAAACTCTTACAATAAAAAACTAAAATTGTAAAAAAGGTAGCAGAAAAATGTTTCTCAGTTATTTATCCTCATACATTGACTGATACTTACAAATTTTTCCGAAAACATCGTCAGTGATTATGTTAGAAAATAAAATAAAATTTTAAGAAATTTCCACTAAATGGTCAATTATTGGGCAGTTCACCCTATACTACTATCCTATTATATCTTCTAATAGTACAATATCATTTCTATTATACTATACGTATTATTATATGACGTATTTCATATAACCTATTTTGATAATTAATACATACTAGCCAACATCCTAATTAATATTCAGTAGTGTTGTTAGTCCTGCCCTTTTTCTCACACAAGTTTATTTTCAAAGTAATATTCGCCAAGTGCAATTATGATTAAATAAGAAGAAAAATGCTCTAAAAAGATACTGCTGTGAAAATGAAGGTGGGGCTAATAGTACTACGGAATATTAACCCTTAACGCTCGGCATATTTTCCTATTTTGAACAGTAAGAAACGCCTTTTGGAGTTCCTTTAAAACGTCACACTTTTTAACTTACTAACTTTTGGCTACCGAAAAATTGTAATAATATGTTTTATTTCACTTCATCATCAAATAAAATAAATCTTTCTGTTAAAATTTTCCGATAGCCGAAAGGTAGCCAATAGATACACGTTTTAGAAAAATAACATTTCATTTGCAGAGAAACACCTTAAGGCGTGGCTCGATTTTGTAATGTCCCTTCCGAAGGGACATACGAGCGATAAGGGTTAATTAGGATGTTGGCAAGTATGCCAATAATATTCATGCAATTTTGTTATCATTCATGCAAGTATGTTAATATCGATAATATATTGTTTATCTTTAAATGTGCATTTCAAAATATTTTTCTCTTATTTTAATATAACAAATTTTATTATTCTGATTATAATATTTTTTTAATTTTGAGTCTAGCTTTAGAGTCTTCCCCACAACACACTATCTCAAGCGCACGTTCCTTTTACCTGCAACAATACCTTACTCTTCGACTACCGGAAATTTGTAGTAAAATTTTTTAATATGTTTTTTAAGTTTTTTGCAATTCAGCACAATGACTTTTGTTTTACAGATTTATAATGATGTTAAAATAGTGTACATGTTGCTACCTGTGAGCGCGATTGGCAATATAGCAACTTTTGACTACAGGAAAAACTTCACAGAATTTTTTTTTTATTATTATTCAACTGTAACGGTTTTTATTGATAACGTAAAAT
This sequence comes from Salticus scenicus, assembly GCA_963930645.1. Classification (NCBI taxonomy): domain Eukaryota; kingdom Metazoa; phylum Arthropoda; class Arachnida; order Araneae; family Salticidae; genus Salticus; species Salticus scenicus. The sequence goes on along the minus strand of OZ005658.1, from coordinate 112,716,057 downwards.
CAACGAAAATATAAAACTTTCTGGTGGCCAAAAGGTGATAAGTTGGTTACTATACCAATAGACTTCAATTTCAGTGTTTATTGGATCGTGCTTTAGAAACAGCATTGAATAGAAAAATGTAAGTAGCACTTTTACATTTAAATCGTGGTTACATCTAAACAGCACAATATGGACTATGCATAATATTTATTATCATGTTATTTTCTATATTTCGCTTGATTTATCCAGTTGACTGTAAACTGACAGCAATTTCACGTCGAATATAGTATTACAGTTTGTTATAAATGCTATTTCAACCATATGTGTCAACTAATTTGTTTGCGGTGAAATATATTTCCCATTTTAATTTTTTTTTTTTTTTTTAATTTATATATTAATTTGAATTAATCAAATATTACCAGTACACGTTTTTTTTTTTTTTTTTGAAATAAAAAGAAATATACATTTAATTGCATGCGAATGATAAAGTGACACAAAATTTAGTATATATACAAAAATGTAAAATTATAATGTTGCGAATTTTATCAGATGGATAAATAAATCTAATTTTTGATAAGCTTTTATTGGTATTCATTTGTAAATAAATATAATTCATTTTATGTCAAAATAAATCAGTGGATGAATAAATAAATGAAACAAGAGAATGTGTGAACATTTTTGGAATCAGCTTAACACTTTCGTGACCGCTGACGTACATTCACGTCATTTGAAAATTTGTAACTCCACCAGTGGATGTTTTTTCGCATTTTGTGTGTTATTTATTTCTTAAGTATATATCCAATATTCATATTTTTACAGTGCAATATATTATGGATACAAATACTTTGATTAGAAAGGATAAAAATTATAATGTATATCAATTTGAAATATAAATGTGAATACAGATTTTTTTTTTTTCTGAAATATTGTAATTTGCGATAGTAACGCCCACAGGTGGTCCTTACTTTCAAAAAGACAAAATCATGTGGTCGCGAAAGTGTTAATATACGTTTTAAGCTAAAGTATGTTCTTTATTTTCAGAAAATATATAAATATTGCACAAAATTTAACATTTTTAATAATCTAATAGGAATATAAAAAACTTATAGGCGTATTGCAAAATTAAATGCATATTCTTGTATCTAGAAATTATTTTTCTATAACTGTACATGACATAGTTTTTTTGTTTGTTTGTTTGTTATAGATAGACAAGACTGGATGTTTTATATTATCCTGTATTACACTAGAACACTAGCCAATGTAAAATATGAGCATCCCCCGTTATTGTTGTGATTAGCGTTTTTATACTAGCCAGTGTTTTGCTCAATTTTGGCCAATGCACGATAACAATATTGACCTATACTGGAAAAATTTCGTGTTTTACATTGGGTAGTCCAAATTTAATTGATATTGGCCATTATTACACAGCAATATTGGTCGACATAGATTACCGTTATCGGCCAGTATTGTAAAAAATCTTGACATTTTTTGCATTGGCCAGTCCAACAGAGAAAAATGCTGGCAAAAAATGAAATATTCTGGTTTCCAGTTATGTCCATTATTATCGTGCTGCATGGGTATGGACATACTTGCCAACATACTAAATAATATTCCGTAGTATTGTTAGCCCCGCCTTCTTTTTTACATCAGTAATTTTTTTTAGTAATATTCTCGAAATGCAGTTCCAATTAAATAATAAGAAAAATACTCTAAAATGATACTGGTGTGAAAAAGAAGGGGGGGCTAATAATACTACGGAATATTAATTAGTATGTTGACAAGTATGGTATGGATGAAATAAGTGGTAATATGTGATGTCCTCCTAAAGTCAATATGAAAAACAATTTTACTGTAAATCGAAAATTAATGATAGGATTGATCTGTAAACTTGGCAACCTAACCTATATTTCTAAAGATGCTTATTTTATGGTCATAACACATAATGTTTTCGAATATGAATTATTAATAATTTTCATAATTAAAAAAAAATAATAATATAAAAATGTTCGTGGAATATGTTTGGTTCACTTCTTCTTACTAACAAATAAAGAAATAAATATTTAAATATAAAAATTTTGAGTAAGATATGAATTAATGTTTATTACATTCATTTAACATTAGCATCCACATATTTTGACTGTTTATAACTCCCTAAAAATTTGAAAGAACAATATAAACTACACAACTTTTCGTGCTGATTTGGTTTGATAAAAATAATTTTATAAACGTTATAAAAAAATATGGTTTACCTTTGAAAAAAAAAAAAAAAAAAAAAAAAAAAAGAATTTGATGCCAGTTTTAATATGTACACGGTACTTTAAGCAGAATCTAATAATACCATTATGAACTAAATATTATTGCAAATTGGTCAGGACAAGCCTCATGATTCTACGCTATCTTACGGCGAAATTAGTTAGGGGTGAGTTTTGATTTTCAATGCCAACCGTATAGTATAACTATAGCCTCCTAAACTATATGCCTTCCGCGTGGCTCGGAAACTTGGCGTGGTAGACAATAACACCTGGTACAAATTGCGGGTCTTTTTTTATTCAACAACCATCAAAAATGTTTTCTAGTGCAGAGCCTGATTTAGGCCGGGGCACTCTCTCACCGGAATATTTTTACAACTATTTTTTACTGCATATCATAAGAACTCCACATTTTGACTAGGAAATTATTTTTATAAAAAATGAACGGTGTAAAACAATCGAATTTACTCATGATTATTAGACACCAGAATTTTTTTAAAATAATTTTTAATGATAATTTTTTGTTTATTATAAGAGGAAAGTATTGCTCAAAAAATAATGGTGCAATTGTAAATAATGTGTGCCCCGGTCTAAATCAGTCCCTGTTCTAGTGGAATTTCATCTGCATAAATAGCAAGTAGAATCAAGAAAATGTCGATTTCATATATCATATATCACTTCGTAAAATTATTGGTGACAGTTGAATAGAAAGGTCGTGAAATCTGTACCAGGTGGTGCTGTCCATAGAATAATAATAAAAGAAGAAGGAACACGCCTATACTCTAATGCTTACAAACCCCTTCTAGTGAAATGCCAGCGAAAGCTGCTCCTGGTCCTGCTGCTTATTACCTTATAAGTAGGGCTCTCATCCTCGGCGCATTTATCGCTATTTGTTGTGGATTATGCCTCGCTGACTGATTGGCAGAGAGAAGAGACGATTCAAAAATGTCGCCAACCAATCAAATTGAAGTAAAGTTACAACCTATACCCGGCATTCCTGGATTTTACAAACTGAAACCAAAACATATACGCTCCTTTTTCCTTTATTTTATTCTATGGCGCTGTCTACCGCTTGAACTGTTACCAAATTTCCGAGCCTCGCGGAAAGCATCTTATTTAGGAGGCTATGCTATAACACACTTGCCAACCATGTTATTAATAAGCGCAAATTTCTTAACGCCCCTTGAAAAAACGCGATTTTTCCTACAGCACTTTATTTTTTGAGTAATTCTCTCTGGACAGTCGTACTGTTAAGTAAGATGTATGACAAAAACTACTCTAAAAAATGAATGCATACTTGCCAACCATCTAATTATGAACCGTACACTTTTTAGTACTCGCCTTTTTCACACCAGTCAGTTTTTAGAGTAATTCTATTCTTATTCAATCGTAACAATATTTGGAGAGAATTATTCGAAAATAAATTGGCGTGAAAAAGAGGCGTTTTTTCAAAGAGCATTAACAGTTGTACGGTTATTAATGAGATTGTCGGCAAGCATGTGTCTTGGCTCGAAGCAAAAGGTAGGTATTAATATTCTTACGTTACATTATGATTCCATTCGGGCGAACAGAATTCCCATGAGCTGAAAAGAAATTGTCGATTAGAAGCAAGTACAATTTTTAATATTTTTTACACTCTTGTTTATTGTTACTATTTCTGGTATAACCGGATTTAAATTGTAACACAGATAATAAAATATTTAAAAAATCGTAAAGCGACAATTACATGTAAACAATTTACATTTTTCTCAGATGTTAGAATTACATTCAAACAAGTTTAAGGAGAAACCTTAAAAAATTCTGAGAGTCTATACATACGAATTTGAATTGGATTCTAGTACAATATTTCATCATCCCTGCTAACGGCCAGAGAAAAATCACTCGGCCACTAGCAAAATCAGTGATTTTTAAGGGAATTGCGTGTTTTATAATTTCCTAATCTTGATTTAAATATGTTTATAAAAGTATGACTCTGTGTAATTGAGTCGCCAAATTTACTGAAAATTTTTTATGAAAATTTACATAGCGCTGTAGCTATATAACTAATTTACAGATTTTATCTAAATGTTATATTTTTTCTGATTTCCGAATGAACTAGTTAGCACAATATTCTGGTCTCAATTGGCAAAAATTAACTGGGTTATTCTCAGGGAATCAGAATTACCTTTATTTCAAATCCAACTTTTTTAATGTACAGTCACCCAAAAAAAAAACGCCACCCCCCCACCTAATTTCGCCGTAAATTATCGTAGAAACATTTAACTGGTACCAATCGATTTGTAATAACGTCTAGTTTATAACGATATAGTTAAATTTTGCCTAAGGGGTCGTCTACATATTAAAACTGGCATTAACTTCATTTTCTTCAATGGCAACCCCAATTTTTGACTTCATATTCAGATTTCTGAGATCAAGGCAGTTCGAAAAAAATACCTATTTATATACCTTAAATCAATTTTAAATAGAGTTACACGTGAAAATGTATTAGGGGACCGTCTATACATTTAGAAAATATAAATCACGATCTACCACCCAGTATACATTATTTATTAAGTTTCACACCAGAAAAAAATTTCAGAAATGATAATTATAAAATAAAAAAAAATGACTAATTCACAGAACTTTCTGAGTTAGTTTATGAATTAAAAGATCTTTATTGGTTTCTATTGATTAAACCATCAGATAGTTCACTTCATACGAAGAAAATTAAATAGCTTGAATCAAAAGAAAAAAAAAAAAAAGATGAATGGTTTTAAATTTGTTTGAAAATTCAAAATTATTTTAACTCAAGCTGCCGTATAATTGTCTGAAACGGCGGCACTCAACCTGGTTCCCACGGCCGTTTCACAGTGACAATGGGAGTTTGTTCTGATACTGCAGTACTTTCATTTTCTTTAATTGACTTTTTTAAAATATTAAAACAGATTTTTTTATTTATATTTATTTTTTTTTTAAATTAATTATTATTATTTTTTTTTCATGACATTATTAAAAACTTTTACATAAATCTCCACGATATTCTTTTGCTTTTATATTTTATAATGTGTAACAAATTAATATGTAAAATAATAAATCCTACTACTTAATGGGATGTTCTAAAATTCTACACTTTAACACAGATACCGAAGTGGACGGTGGGTGTAGAAAGGCTAACTACCCTTAATCTAAATCTTCACTTGAAAAGGTCAAAATGTTACATAACTCTTTTTTTTTTTTTTAAGGAAAAAAGAAGAAGATAAGGAGGAGAAAGAAAGATCAAAACGAATATAAAGCATATTAAACGTTAATACCCTTTAAACACTGGAAAAAGGCGGGGTTTTGTATTGTGTGTCATTTGGGAGCTGTAGAGTGCCAGAAAGTTACTTTATGTAATAAAACTTTTCATTTAAAGGGTATTTAAAGCAGCATTATATTTAATACATAGACTATTCAGAAAAAAAATACCATTCATCTGGTTCATGAAAAATAAAGAACATTTTCTGGCATTGCTCTATGTCTATACATTCTTGTCAACCTATCCCGGAAAATTACTGGTCCCGCCCCTTTCCGTACATTTTTTTCACATCAGTCTTTTTAGAGCCGACACTGATCTTTCCATTTAGGCTAAGTCAGCCGGCAGTGTAAAATATGATATAAAACTACAGAACTTACATAGTTTTAAGTAATTACTGACAATTTATTTAAAATTTACTTCATGTTTTTTTTTTTTTTTTTTTTTTTTTTTTTTTTTAATAGGATTTTTATAGGATTATATCGTTAAGGCTTAATGGGGTTTATTGAAACTCGATAAACATAACACGCTTCTAAGCAGCACGTGTCGCCTGAATGGGATTTCCATAAGAATTCGCTTGGCGCTCAATGAGTTAATTGTAAATGTATTTGAAGTTAATTACTCTACAAATTAAATTGTGTACACGCAAGGGCGGGAACTAACAATGTTACGGGTTAGGTTGGCAAGTATGCATATATATTTTGCTTGATTTATAAAAATTTATAACACATTTTCTTCTTTTTTTTTTAGTATTTTGTGTTTATATCTCACATTAAAAATAAATACAATATTCATATATAAACATTTCCATACAGTAATGTATATAAACATATTGATTAAAGAAGATTTGTTGATATTATATAATTATTCTTCTATCTGTATAGTATATTAACACAAATATATTTTGTAAAGTTCGCAGCATCGAAAAACAGCAACATATCTTCCATATCAAGGCTTAATGTAAATAGCTACGCCGTTTCACAAATTTTCTAAAACTTTATAATATAAAGCAAAATAATTTTGCATATTTGTAATTAAATCATTTAAGTTTTGTCTTCAATAATCGATGTAGTAAATACCATTGTGATTTATGCATACTAGCGTCACATATAGAGTCAAATAGGAATATGCAAATTTGTCTTTTTTTTAAATAGTGTTTCAGCGAATCAGAGGCGGGGCTTCTTTTCTTTTGAAATTCTTTCACAATCCCTCGCCTACATTGTGATAACTTTACAAAAATATGCCAATTTGTATAATAAACATCGAAATATTGCTTAGGAAACAATAAAAATAACATAAAGGTAAATTAAAATAGTTTTCCGTCAAATTATATACAAACATTTACTTATAGAGGATATAGATTATAACAAGTGACGGCCCCCTAACAGGAATAAAAAGTGAAATATCACTGTAACTCAAAAAATAATGTTAGGAACGAGCTGTAAATTTGGAAACCTATGTTTTTGATGATGCCCGTTCTATTCGTGCAAAAATTAACATAGGTCATAATTCATAATTTTTTCAAATATGAATTTATTAATAATTTTCATAATTCAAAAAATGTTTTTTTAGCAAAAATTTGCATGGAATATGTTTGGGTTGCTTCATTCTAACGAATAAAAAAAACAGAATTTAAATATCATAATTATTTCGGAAGATATGATTTAATGTTTGTCACATTCATTTAACATTAGCACCCCCAAACTTTGACAGCTTATAACTCTATGAAAAATTGAGCGAAATATAGAAACTATACCCTTTTCCGTGATGATTTGATCCAAAGAATTCAAATAAATTATAAAAAATGGGGGTTACCATTGAAAAAAATGAAGTTGATGTCAGTTTTAATATGTAGACGCCCCCCTAAGTAAAATCTAACTATAACATTATAAACTAGACGTTATTACAAACGGATTGGTACCAGTCGCATGTTTCTACGATAATTTACGGCAAAATTAGGTGGGGGGGTGGCGTTTTTTTTTTTGGGTGACTGTACTATTAAGCTATCGATGGCAGTGTTATTTAATAAGAAGTTTCCATTTTATCTATAGTAGTATTCAAAATAAAAATATTCCAAGCATTTAATAATGAAAAACGTAAATGCATTACCTTTATAATTAATTATTATGCAATCTTAACTATGAATCATGCTTTATACCAGGAGCTGGTATAAATATTTTGAGTTATATTCTCAAAATTCAGTAATGATTAAATACGATGAAAAATACTCTAAAAATATACTGGTGTGGGAAAGAAAATGGGGCTAACAATACTACGGGATATCAATTAGGATGCTGGAAAGTATGCCAATATCATTCATGCAATTTTTTATGTAAAATGCCCTCCTGAATCCGAATATAATGCCCATTTTACCCCATGACCCACCGTTTTTTGGAGCCTCATCCCTTATTTTTATCACTTTACTGTAATTTTATGGCTATAAATTTGATTTGGTGGGAAAGGACTCTTTTTGACTGTGAACCCTTTCAGTCGCAGTGTTCACGCTGATGGAACATCTAATTTAATTTCTCAAGTGCAAAAACTCATCCCGGAAATTTTTTAGCAAAAATTTACTATTATAACATAGCAGAAAAGACCCCTTTTTTTAATCCTTAAAATTTAAAAGTTCTTACATTTTAATTTTGTTCGAAAATTCCGGTGGCACTGTAATTTAAATGACACGTATTACCCTGCGCCGCAAAGGTTTAAATACCTTCTGAGGGGCTTAAAATATGAGAAATTCTAAAACATGGACATTTGTGGAAAGGGGGAAAATGTAGAGGGGATTCGCTATTGAAATTAAGAAACACATTTATTATACTTTATTTACCTGTTATTATTACTATTTATTACACCTTATATTGTTTTGTTTTTTAAGTGTTAAAATAATTCTTTCCTGCTCTCCAAATCAAATTGATGGCTGTGAAATTGTCGAACAGTGAATAACTTCATATTAGAGCAACCAAAAACTGAAACGGGTCAATCGAACCGAAAGATTGGGCTCTAAAAATTTAGTGGTGGTAAAAATAAAATAAAATAAATTGTTGTATTCGTCTGGTAACGCAGTGTTTCCTCCTGAATTTTAATTGTGACGCTGGCTAACAACTTCGAACGTTTATCTTCTATTACGTGTATCAAATATCCCTGATTAAAACTACTGGTAACTATTGAATAAAAAATGCCCTAAATTTTTAAACACAGTTCTTAGTTGTATACTTCTAATTTGGAATTTAATTTATTACTTAAATTTTTACTTTTTCTTTTTGAATTAGCATATAATTTTTATTGGGATAAAAGTTCGCAGGTGTACTAAACGGAAATTATACTTTAATATTGTATACATGCCCGAGAGACATTACGTTTGTCAAAACATGGATAATAAACTGATCATACTATTCCAAAAGATATCAATAATCCACAACAGTGTATTCATTTTACAGTGTTTCCATTTCAAAGAATTTATTTACTGCTTTGGAATTTTATGATCACTTAATTATTCTATCTATACCTTAGATAACTCTTTTTAAAATGACAGAACTATTGCTTTCAGTCAGGTAGTTCAAGTAGTCATCATTTGCTGTGTATTACATCGAATATATAAGGATATATTTCCCTTCCACAACAAGATAAAAACGTGTTAAATACAAGTTTAGATAAATTTAGCAAACGCAATTTTTAAAAATCGATATATAGTAACGTTGTTAAGTAATGCAGCTTCATAGTTTTAGGTTAAAAATATCATATATTTATTTTATTCATTTACTTTTATGCTTTTTGTATATTTAGATCAATTAAAAATGTTTTTTCATTTCCCCCTTTTTGAATCAAGTTAACCCTTCTCATCTAATACCGAGCTCAGCTTGGATAAATGAACAAACAAGGACACGAGAGTTTTTGTCTGAAAACGGAACACTGACACCAGTAATCTTTATTAATAATTTTTATCATATTTGTGCAGTAATTTACTGCCGGGATGGAACACGGGCGCAGAACTCATAGAACTATCAAAGTAAAAATTTCTACTTCTTGAATCAACCATATTACTGATATGAAAATGAATTTTGCGTCCGTGTTCCATACCTGTTATTGTGATAGAAATTGTTCATAAAGAATACTGGTGTCAGTGTTCCTTTTTCATCCGGAAACTGTTTTCACACTGTGAACAAATTGAGCTGGTAAGAGATAAAATTTTTTTTTAATAAAATTGAGAAATATCGTGCGAAAGAAAAAGAACAGCGTTACTTTTGGACCCTCTTTGAAATTTAGCTCCAAAGAAGCGTTTCCTTATACAAAAGCTATAGCCATTTTAATTCATCGCTAAAATGACAACTGATATTTAAAAGACGCCAAAGGGATCGTATACTGAAACCACACCAGGAAACATTCTAATTAATCAACCTTCGCAACCTGTCTGTAATTTTACTCTCATTCTATTATATTGTCACCAGTGTTTTATATAATAATCTTTACAGTAAATTTTAGCTTCAACTGTACGATATGTTATTTTTTTCTTTTAATTTAGTCGACAGTGTTGGTAATGTAACGAAATGCATAAACGTTGCTAGGAATGCTGTGAGGCTTGAGTTAATATCTTCCTTCATTTATTTTTGCCCACCAGCGGCCGAGCGGTTCTGCGCTCAAAGCTGGTAGATGGGAGGTGCCGGGTTCGATCCCAGGTCGCGCTCATCGACCTAGCCGTTCGGAGTTTTCCGTAGTTTCCTCCGAAACTCGCGTAAATACGGGTTAAGACCCCCACGGAGGGCATCCCCCCTATAGGCCTAGGACACTTAAGGAGTCAATCGGCCTTAATCCTACAACCAACCAACCTTCATTTATTTTTTAACCGACTTCAAAAAAGGAGGAGGTTCGACCGTATTCAAACCGTATGTTTTTCTTTTTTGTTTCTTTGTTACCTCATAACTTCTGAACGGATACTTCAGTTTTGATGCTTTTTGTTTTGTTGTAAAGGTCTTGATATGAAATAGGTCCCATTGTAATATCTTTTTGATCTAAAAGAATAAAGGGTGCCCAAAAAAGTCAGTCCCAACTCTTTTAACTGCTGAACGGCTGCAGCTATATTCGTAAAAGTGTTTATGCAGATATAGTAAACTGGCCATGTGGTACGAGATGCAACCGCTTATATCGCTACCTGTTGGAAAACCGCGGAGTTAACGTTCCTATCTCTAAAACGGTTCAAGATAAGGGAAAAAGTGAATTACAAAGTTGTAAAGCATAATCAATTCAGTATGAAAAGACAATTTGTAGACAGTAATGCTAGATATAAAACGCTTAAAACGTGCATTTGTTTACTTACAATTTGTCACAATATGGTCATTTCAACTACATTGCACACGTTGTAGCTGGTGGTGACACGTTTACCATGAAGTTTAAAATACGGTTAATGTAAGCGGTCACATCATTTAGCGCATTGTCGTTTTGAACTGAGTTCACAAAAGATGGGGTTTTCAATACAAACCATATGTTTTTATAGTTGTCGTTGTTGTTGTTTGTTAGCTTATAACTTCGTAAGATAAACTGCGATTCTAATACTATTTAATTTAATGTTAAGATCTTGGCCTGAAATTGCTCCTATTTTATTCAGCTCTAAAAGAGTTACAGGGTGTCCACAAAAGTCCGTTTTCATTCTTTTAACTGCTGAACGGCAGCAGCTACACAAATAAAAGTAGTATATTTGACAAGTAAACTGTCCATGCGCTACGAGAAGCGACAGTTTACAGCGCCACCTGATGGAAAAAGCGGAGTTAGCATTTCTATCTTGAAAACTGTACGAGGTAGGAGAAAAAAGTAAATTACAAAGTTGTAGAATTTTATCGATTTAGTACAGAAAGATACCTTATAAATATGAATGTTAAAAACAGAACGTTTTAATGTGCATCTGTTTGTTCGCAGTTTCCTACTGTAACCCTGTAACGTGCCAAAGCGATCTTAGAAATCAGAAAGATTTTTATTTCGATGGTTAAATTCGTCCGTTTCAATGCTTATTTGGATCATTTTTTGAACTATCCGCTGCGCACATTCCATCAAAGCGCGGTTGGAACGTATACTCTGTAACATCCAATCAGAATCCAGATATGTATTGCAGTTGAGGTTATCGTTATATCCTTCCTATGTTTGTTTTAATTTATTAAAGATATATGTTGGAATTTTTTCTCTATAGCCTCATTTGATAGTCTTATATGAATAACAGAGAGTCATCGATTCTTTTCAAGCTGTTTCTCTTTTGAACGTTTACATTTCATATGTTAACCGATGTTGGATCGCGAAGGTTGTTCACTATTCTAAGTCTATTTTACTAATGGAGATATTTCTACAGTGATAAAATAATAACGGAAGCTATGAAGATGGATCATTCGAGACAACAGCGTTCGTAGCTATCGGCCTATAAACATATCTGTAAAAAAATAATCAATTTTTATTTAATTTTGTGCCGACATCAAAAGTTATGATTAACTGTAGTGTTTACGTTGTTTGGAGGAAGAATTTATTTCATACTTTCAGCGCAATTTACAATTTCATTTTACTTTTAGTTGTTTACATTTGGAGTCGGTTCTATTTTTTATTTTATTTTATTTTTTTAATTTATTTTAACATCAGGTTTTTCTGAGAGTATATTTTCGTCTTTCTTAATCGTAATTGAATTTATAGAAAGTTATCTCAAGTCTTGTAGAAAGGGAGGTGAGTATTTTAATGATTCGGAATATTAATTAGAATGTTGGGTTGTATGCTAAAGTTGTTATAAAGAAATCTTAAGTCATGAATATATCAGAAATTTTTGCGTAACTTAAATGACAATTAAACGGCTCTTTTTTTTAATCTAAATTTCCAAAAAGATTATTCTATATAATTTTTAAGTGTCGACATTCTAAGTGAAATGAGCAGGATTTTACGGTCGATTTAATTTTTCTGGAACACATGTGCAAAGTTTTTTAATTTACTCCGGAATGGTGTTATCACCGCCCTTTTTTTTTTTTTGCACCGTAATCTTTGTAGAAAAAATTTCTTCAATATATAATTACGATTAAATATGAAAAAAATTACTCTAAAGAGATTACGGTGGGAAAAAGGGGCGGGACTAACAGCATTCCGGAATAAATTAAAAAACTTGGCTACTATGCATGTGTCCATATCATATAACGTTGCCAACACTACGATAATTATCGTGTGCATGGTTGCAAAGTTGATGAAATTGTCAGGAAACTTTAAAACAGAAATTTTCTATAATAATTTCTATAATAACATATATATAATCGTGTAAAATTAACATAAATTATTTCTATCAGAAAATGAATGTGTAAAACCTGATTTAAAAATTATAAATATTGGAGCTTATTATAATATTTTTGCAACGCTGATTTCATACGGTTTTTCAATCATATTATTCCAAACAAAAGTAAAACCTATTCCCACCATTTTTTTTTTTTTTTTTTTTCTGTTTCGGCATTGGTAAATGACTTCTCAAAACAATTTGATATTAAATTTAGAAAATTAGTGCATTTCTTTCCTACCATTAATATCTTCACTGATTGATATATTTTACGGAAAATGTCTATATCATCATTCTTCTCAATATTTCAGAGTTACCACATTTATAATTAATATCACAGCATTCTTAATATATATATATATATATATATATATATATATATTTAATATTCATAAAATATTCATAAAATTTCATAAAATTCATCTACGATTAAATAAGAAGACAATTACTTTTCAAAATAGTGGTATGAAAAGAATGCGGTACTAATAATGCCCCGGAATAAGCTAAAATGTTGGCAACTCGGTTCTTCAAAGAAATAAAAAATGCATGAAAAGCAGGTGGATCCAACAGTACTCGAAAATAAATTATAAAACTCTGATATCTTTATCCATGGTTGTAATTTTCTTTGTCTTACTGTTGATATTTTGACACAATAGCATAATTACTTTTAAAACCTGAAAACCTTTTTGATCCTGTCCATGAATCCTTTGAAATTTCGAGAAGAAATCTTTGGTAAATCACAGTGAGAATTTGCTGGTGTCATCTCCTAACAATGTTTCCAACGAAATGAAAAGAACGCTTTCTGGCCGATCTTTTGCATATATTTCTTTGAGTTTACCAAACACTTTTGATGAATATAAAGTTGGAATATATTTGTCAAAAGATAATTTCACAAGGATAAAAAAAAATTCGGTTAGAACAAATAAAATTCAAACGTTATTGTTAGGGGAGTGTGGGGCAACTTTGGGCATGACCCACGTTGGATACCTTAAATTTCAGCTCCAATTTTGTAAATATGAATTAGTTTTCTTAGGAGATCATACTGGTCAGCATACTGTTTTTTCAATGTAATTTGGAATTTCTGACATTAGCAGGTGAAGAATATTTTCATATTCTTTGTTTTGAAAGATACATTAATGGAAATTAATTTGAAAATTACATTAATACAAAGGGTATTGCAGGATAAGCATATGAAAACTGCACTGTCGCGCGCGAAATCGCGCTGTCGTGTAAAGGGAATAGCACGTTAAGCATGTTCTGCGCCAGCGTCGAATGAAGAGTTCTTGCCTGCTATTTATTGTTCTTTATCTGAAACATCTTTTGCACACAATTTAAGACTTCTACCCTCAACGATTAGAGAGTAATGGGGGTGGCAACCTAAAACGTTAAATTTATTTTTAAAAAAAACTATTCAAGATATTTTAACGAGGTTGAAACTATTTATAAATGTTTATAAAGTACATAATATATATATTTTTCAGAATTTTCACTCGATTTTAAACGGTAGAAAATGATAAGTATATTTTTGATGGGCGATTTTTTATACTTTCCACCAAAGTGACACCTACCAAAAAAATACAGTTTTTTTGTTTATTAGTTAGCTATTACAAACAAAAAATACAGAAATTTCAAGTTGGCAGAACGTAGTGAAAAAAATAATAATCACTTAATAATAATACCAATGATATTATATTTATTTTTAAAAACTACTTAATATCAATAAATAAACAATGAAAGCAAATATAAAAATGCTGTAAATTTGTTATTAAAACGTAACTATTAGCAATAATAATAATAAAAAAAATTATATTTATTTATTATCAGGGATCTTACATCTCGCCCTTTTTTCAAGACACTTTTAAGGATGAGAAATTTCCTTAATTTTTGCTACCTTTATTTTTACATAATAGTCTCTATCCTGTTTAATCACGTCACAACACTTCAAAAATACTGATGTAAATATTCCTATATGAAAATAGCATAGATTGCAAAATTTTATATATTCCGGAGTATTTTTTAGCCCCTCCTTTTTTCCGTACCACTTTTTTTTTAAGGATAAAATTGCCTGATTTTATGGAAGTTATATATTTCCTAAAATTTTCTATAAATAAAGGCGGGGCTAAAAGTACTTCGGAATAAATCAAAATATTGGCATCTATGACAATAGCAGTAGAAAAAAAAAAAAAAAAAGGCGGGTGTTTCCCCCATCTCCGAACGTGTAAAAGGGGGCATGGAATACGAGCCATATAATTAGCTGTAAATATAGCTGACAACATTTTTATTTTAATTCGTAACATTGTTAGGCAGTTACTGATAATGTTACAGAATTAATTAGAAGTCTCAGTTTTTAAAGCTTTTTTCGCTTACTTCAATATATAAGTTGTAACAACTTTGCTAGAGAATGAACCCCTTGACATACAACACAGAATTTTATACGTCCGAAAAGTACTATTTAATATGGCTAAAGTATATTTATAAGCTTTTCCGTTCTTTTAAATAATAATACTTTGATAAAGGTCTAAAAATTCATTTATTCTACATGCATAATATTTTATTCTTTTTTTTTTTTTTTTTTTTTTTTGTCGTGTCCATGTCGTAGTCGAATTAGATTAAACCGTGGATCTTTATAACTGCATCTGCGATTTGTTGGACGTTGTCGTCATATAGGTCTATCAGTAACGGCAATACTCCAATTTCTCTTAAGTTCGCACTTATTGCCAGACACTCAAAGATATGGCATAGAAGTCCCTAACATAGTAGATATGCCATAGTAGTCCCCCCCCCCCTCAAGTCCTTGTAGCCAGCCTCAAAGTGGCGATAGGGTGTACCTGGGCGGAACGGGCAAAGTACGTCCGGAGATTTTCTCCTGGTAGGGCCACCCAAGGCGTGACCCTTTCCATTATGCTCAGCTAATGGCTACAGGCAAACAAGTCCAACCTTTCCAGGCTCTGGCACCCCCTTTTCTATGATGAGTTTTATTCATTTATTTATTTATTTATAAGTGTGACTTTTATAAATCATCTACTATTGTTCAACGTAATCAGGTACAACTGACATAACATCCTTTATAAATCTTTCACATAGCTCCGCCCATCAAAAATGACATAGTTCGCACAGTCCTTGAAACTTCTTTATTTTCTGCACCACTATTAATATTTAGCAATTTTTTATATTTAAAATGTCTTAAAATTTAAAAGGAAATCTATTCCATAAAAAAAAAACTGGTGGTAGAATTCTTGAAAAAAGGCGTGGCCATTATGAACTATAAAAAGAGAAACAGCTCTTGACAGCTGCATGAAAAAAGGCGGCGCTAAAAATACCCCGGAATAAATTAAAATGTTGGCATCTATGCTATTTTCATACAGAAATCTTTATATCAGTATTTTCATAGTAATATGTCGTGATTAAACAGGATAGAGACGTGTATAAAAATAAAGGTAGCAAAAATTAGAAAAATTTCTCATCCGTAAAAGTGTCTTGAAAAAAAAGTTTAGATGTAAGATCCCTGATAACAATTAAATAGAATATTTTTTTTTTATTGCTAATTGGTACATTTTAATAACAAATGTTAAAAGAGCATTTTTATATTTGCTTGCCTTGTTAATTTATTATTATAAAATAGTTTTAAAAAATAAATATTATATCATTGGTATTATTACAAGGGTGCAAGAGTTTCCGTCTCTCCCAGCACAGAAAACCTATACCAGCGTATTTTTATCAATAATTTATATCATATTTGTGGTTTAATTTATTGCGATTGATAATAATAGAAGTTATTGATAACGAGTGCTGGTGTCACATCTTTTATTTTCAGAGTGAAACACTTTCACACAAGTATTATTGTTAAGTGATTATTATTTTTTTTCACTACGTTCTACCAATTTGACACTTCTGTAATTTTTATATATAATAGCTAACTAATAAACAAATAAACTGTATTTTTTTGGTAGGTGTCACTTTGGTTGAAAGTATAAAAAATCGCCCATCAAAAATATACTTATTTTCTACCGTTTAAAATCGAGTGAAAATTCTGAAAAATATATATATTATGTACTTCATAAACATTTATAAATAGTTTCAACCTCGTTAAGATATCTTGAATAGTTTTATTTTTAAATTAAATTTAATGTTTTAGGTTGCAACCCCCATTACTCTCTAATCGTTGAGGGTAGAAGTCTAAAATTGTGTGCAAAAGATGTTTCAGATATAGACAATAAATAGCAGGCAAGAACTCTTCATTCGACGCTGGTGCAGTTTTCATATGCTTATCCTGCAATACCCTTTCTTGTGCAAGAAATGAAGTAATTTAAATCAGGGCATGTGGGAATTAAAATATGGACTTTCGTAATAATTTTAATATTAAAAAATGCATTGTACTGCTATTCCTAACTTTTTGAGAGTAACAATATAATGATCCAAATCGGGAAGAATGAGACACAAAGTGATGGGGCAGGTTGGGACACTCTCTCAATCTGCATTTTCTCTGCATACTTGCCAACATCCTACTTAATATTCCATAGTACAGTTAGTCCGCCTTCTCTTTCACACCAGTACCTTTTAAAAGTATTTTTCCTGTTATTTAATCGTAATTACATTTGGAAAATGTAACGCTAAAAATTTACTGGTGGGAAAAAAGGGCGGGATTTACAACGTATTGAATATTAATTAGGATGTTGGCAAGTATGTATATATATATATATATATGTAAGTGTAAACAAACCACGCTTTTTCAATCTTCCCTGAAACAATACACTAATTAAAATAGGAATTTCCGTATTCACGTTTAACTTTATAAATACTGTCGATGCAAATTTCTGACAATGACATTTTTTTTTGAGGATGAGAGGGGCAGAATGAAAAAAAAAGAAAAGAGGTTATCCTAAAAAGAGACTGAAACCAGAATAAATATCAAAACTTTGTAATTTATATTAATTTTATTACTCACTTTTATGGGGAACTTTTGTGGCAACTCACTGTTTCGATATATCTTGTACGTCTGCTGTTGTTGGCAGATCTATTACTCGAAAAATTAGAATACTGACTGTAGTGTAAATTTACATACGTAACTTTATTGAGGTTTAAAATGTGCTAAAATTCGGTAAATAGTTGTTATTAATAAGAAGATCGTTTCTTTTTTTTCCTTTAGAATTTTGACTATGCTTGCCAACCATCTCATTAATAACCGTACATTTGGTAAAGCCCCCTGAAAAAATGCCCCTTTTCTCACACCACTATATTTTTAGAGAATTTTTCTTCTTATTTAATCATAATTGGATTTGGCAAATATTACTCTAAAAATTTACTAGTGCGAAAAAAAGGGTGGGACTAACGGCAAAACGGAATATTAATTAGGAGGTTGGCAAATATGGTTTAGTATAATTTTCATTGAACGATGCATCACAATGTTCTTTTTATTTACTTATATTTTATTTATTTATTTATTTATTTATTTTTTCAGTTAACACAACTTTAGGTAAATTCGGCTCATAAATTAATTTAACGTTCTCATAAATTTATAGTTGCCGAGTTATTACGAACTATTCATAATATTTAAACAAATAGTTTTTTAACCCACTGCTTGCGGAAAACGCAATCTATCACTGAAGCATTGCCACAAAACTATATTTTAGAAAAATGAGTTCAACCTAATAACAAGGCAATCAGAGAATTTTGCTATTTTGAACAGTAAGTAATATATTTTGGTGTTCCTCATGGAAAAATGACTGATAGGACCGTATGTTCATTGGGAATTGTATTATTGACGCGTACAATTTGACAAAATAAAGCATTCTTTTGTGAATGTATTTACAAGATATTGATGCGTACATAAATCGAAAAAAGAGTGTATTTTATGTACACTTTTTTTAGTAATCTTCACTGATGTACAGTGCTTTATCTACATGAATAATTCGGTTTGATCTTTTTAAATTGTAAATATCAAAATACACATCACACAGTCTCCTTTGATTTCTATTCGAAAATAGTGAATTTACAATTTATTATAATTTATTAAATGCAATTCGCAAAAATCAAAGACGTCAAAATTGTCTTGTTTTACTTGAAGCGCAGATATTTAAAAAAATTTCACTTCGGACGGCTTCGTAAAGATCACAAAAAATTTACCTATTAACTTTCAAAGAACACAATTCCCTGAAATTTACCAAAACGATGAAGAATCATCTAAAGCGCTTTTCTAAATGAAGAAAATATAGTTAATAAAGAATTATGACTCTTAATAACTTAAAATAGCGAATCATAATATATGTTTGAAAAACAAAAGTTTCATTTACGCAATTATTCCCATAGAAAACTTATAAATATCTGAAAAATTTTAAAATATATTTATTTAGATTAATAAAATGAAATAAAACTGTTATCTATATTAATTACTGCTTCACAATAACGAAACATATACTATTACAGCATTTTTTTTTAACCCTTGGCCGACGCCATTTAATTTCACTCCTTTTGAGATTGTTACTAAATTTAGCGACTTTGCATTCAATATCCGTCACTGAAGTTTAACCCTTTGCGGCGCAAGACAATTCAGATCATTTAAATTATACTGCCACCGGAATTCATGAACTAAATTAAACTAAAAGAAATTTTAAATTTTAAGGTTAAAAAAACAGGCCTTTTCTGATATGTTATAAACGTAAATTTTTGCTAAAAAATTTCCGGGATGAATTTTTGCAGCTGGATCTTAAATTTTGCGTCCTCGCAGCGAGGACACCGCGCGTTAAGGGGTTAACAGTAACGAATATGTACCGTAATTTCTGGCAGATGACCCGCAGGAAAGATGTGTCACTTCTTCACCAGAAATTTTATTTAATAGAGAAATCTATACTTTTTCGAAGGAAGAGCTCGTACAAATATAAATTTATTTATCAATTGAAATTTCTGGTGCAAAACTGGATTATATAACCTGCGGAATATCTACCAGAAATTACGGTAATCACTTTGTAGGTAAGTCGTCCATAATATATATGAAATATTATACCTCAAGATTATTGGTAGTACCTTAATAAAAGAGCTTAATTTTCGCTACACTATTAGCTCCAGCAAAAGATTAAATAATAATAATAACTAACATAAATGTAAAGTCGGGTAAAAAAAAAAAAAAAAAAAAAAACGCAACACCCGCTTTGATTTCGTTATTAATTGACGCAGGAAAATCCAATAGACATAATTCAACAGGAAATGAAATGCGCATTCTGAAAATGTCATCAAATTTTGAATTAGGGGCTATCTACATATTGAAATGAACGCCAAATTTGTGCAGTAA
Source organism: Salticus scenicus (assembly GCA_963930645.1). Taxonomy (NCBI): domain Eukaryota; kingdom Metazoa; phylum Arthropoda; class Arachnida; order Araneae; family Salticidae; genus Salticus; species Salticus scenicus. The sequence goes on along the minus strand of OZ005658.1, from coordinate 112,695,988 downwards.
TTTATTGCAAGGATGGAACACGAGCGCAGAACTCATACCACTATCAAAGTAAAATTTTCTACTTCTTGAATCAACGACACTATAGACAGATAAATTTCTTTAACAAATACCGGTATAAAAATGTATTCTGCGCCTGTGTACCATCCCTGTTATTGTGATAGAAATTGTTGATAAAGAATACTGCTGTCAGTGTTCCTTTTTGAGACGGAAACTCTTTTCACCCTGTGAACAAATTGAGCCGGTAAAGGGTTAAAAATTTTTTAAATAAGTTTCAGAAATATCGTACGAAAGAAAAAGAACAGCGTTTTTTTTTTTTTTTTTTTTTTTTGACCTTTTTTGAAATTTAGCACCAAAGTAGCATTTCCTTGTCCAAGGGCTATAGCCATTTTAATTCCTCGCTAAAATGAAAGCTAATATTTAAAAGGCGCCAAGGGGATCATATACTAAAGCCACACCAGGAAACATTGTAATTAATGAGCTTTCGCAACGTTTCTATAATTTTACTTTCATTCTATTATATTGTCACTAGTGTTTTATATAACAATCTTTACAGTATATTTTAGCTTCAAATGTTTGATGTGTTTTCTTTTATTTTAGTCGACAGTGTTGACAAGACCTTAGTTCACGCCCCTCACAAATTCTCCAGCTCCAAGCTCTGACGGCTCCAACTTGCTCCTTCTAATGCGCATGCGCGCAGACTTCGGCAGTGAGCAAGATGATGTGAGATAGCATGCATTTGCAATCTTCATTCTGAATTCATAATATCATTTGCGCTATCTGCAGCGATCGATTAATTTAAATAAACATTTCTATAAGCTAAAACAGTTTTTTATTATTTGAAAGTTTTTTTTATTCAAAGTTCATTTTTACAGGGATGGAACACGGGCGCAGAATTCATAACACTATCAATGTAAGAAAATTTTCTACCTCTTAAATCGACGATATTATAGGTAAAGAAATTTCTTAAACGCATTCCGGTATGAATTCTGCGCCCGTGTTCCATCCCTGTTTTTATGTTAACATTCATTAATTTAAAAAATGGGGAGGGGGGGGGTTAAGAAATTATTTAAAGAGATATTTTAAAAAAAATTTATTTAATATTAAAATTTTTATGGGAAAATGTTTGCCGAAATTTTTATTTAATGATCATATAAAAAACCTATTTTTATTTTTCATATATATATATTTTTCCAGATATGTTTAATATTTTTTTAATGATATATTTTTAAAATAACGGAAATTGATAAGACACGAGGATGAGCTTGAGCTTATCATTTAAAATCAGATTTATTGACATTTGTGTTCTTCTTTATATTTTTCCACATGACATATTTAATATGTAGTTTTAAAATTGATAGAAACTAATTGATGAAATAAATTTTAATTACACATATACATTTTTTATCCTTTTTATTAATATTGTTTGTTATTGTTACCAGTTTATTTTTACATAAAAAAAAAAAAAAAATTTAGTTAATTTTAAAATTGCACTACATTAACTTTGTAAATTTTAAAGAAAAAAAATTTAAATATTCAGCTATGCATAAATGCATTTTCCTTAGACACAGAAAAATTCAGTATTTTCATAATTTTAATATACTGATATTTAATTTTACAAGAATTATTTCGCATACTCATACTAATATTCATCAAAAGTTTATTAGATTTGTAAAGTATTTAATGTTGTATATGTACAAGTTTCGGAGAAAACTCCGAATGACTCGGCCGATGAGCGCGACCTTAGATCGAACCCGGCACCTCACGTTTACCAGCTTTGAGCGCAGAACCGCTCGGTCGCTGGTGGGCTTGGAAAGTACTTAAGGAAATACTTCACATTATTTAATAGATAATAAACCCAATGTTATTCTGTGGAGAAATTCGTCTTGTGAGCTACTCATTGACAAATGTACTTTTTTATATTTAAAAAATTCACAGTTACAAAATACACAACCGTTCAAATGTTCTTATTTTTACAAAAGGTGATTTATTTTTTTTTTTTTTTTTTTTTTTTTTTAATTATTCATTTTGAAGCTATGAAGTGCAAAAAAGGCTTTTAATTTACTTTTCGCTCTTTACAGCTTACAAAATGCTTAATATATATATATATATATATATTTGAAAAAAGATAAATATTTTGTCAGTTGTGAATTTTCTAAATGTGAAAATGGAATTTAAAAAATGTTACGGATTTTTAAATATTAACGCTTTTTATGTAATTTCATACAAAGAATTTTAGTCAGGTTATAAAATATTAATTTTCTGCATTTTTCTAGCTTGTTATCACAATATAAGAGTTTATTTTTCTATAAAAACCCGTTAAAAAGCTTCACCAGGGCAGGTAATGTCCTTGGTGCTAAATTTGGCAACTTTATCAATCCTTGGTGACCTTCGCTAGAAAATCCCTTATTATCGATATACCGAATATCTAAGCTCTGTTTCAATTAGTACAAAAGTTACTAGAATATTTTCATGTTATACAATGATATATGAGGAAATTGCATCGAGGCGATTGTCATTTTCTCTCCACGCAGCTTTCTGGGAAGAACTCCCTGGCTGGGAGGGAGCGCTAAGTCTGCGCGCATGTGCATTAGAAGGAGCCGTCAAGGCTTAGAGCTGGAGCATTTGTGAGGGGCGCGAACTAAGGTCTTGTGATAGTGTTGGTAACGTTACGAAATGCATGAATGTTGCTAGGAATGCTGTGAGGCTTGAGTTAATATTAGGTAGTACAGGGATGGAACACGGGCGCAGAATTCATACCGGAATGTGTTTAAGAAATTTCTCTACCTATAATATCGTCGATTTAAGAGGTAGAAAATTTTCTTACATTGATAGTGGTATGAATTCTGCGCCCGTGTTCCATCCCTGGTAGTATCATTAATATCTTCCTTTATTTATTTTTTAACCGACTTCAAAAAAGGAGGAGGTTCTCAATTCAAACGGTATGTTTTTTTGTTTGTTTGTTTTCTTTGATTGTTAGCTCATAACTTCTTAACGGATGCTTTGATTTTGATGCTTTTTGTTTTGTTGTAAAGGTCTTGATATGAAATAGGTCCCATTGTAATATCTTTTTGATCTAAAAGAATAAAGTGTGCCCAAAAAAGTCAGTCCCAACTCTTTTAACTGCTGAACGGCTGCAGCTATATTCATAAAAGTGTTTATGCAGGTATAGTAAACTGGCCATTTGGTACGAGATGCAACTGCTTATATCGCTACCTGGTGGAAAACAGCGGAGTTAACGTTCCTATCTTTAAAACCGTTTAAGATAAAGGAAAAAAGTGAATTACAAAGTTGTAAAGCCTAATCAATTCAGTATGAAGAGAGAATTTGTAGACATTTATGCTAGAAATAAAACGCTTAAAACGTGCACTGGTTTGTTCGCAATTTCTCACACTATGCTCATTTGAGCTACATTGCATACGTTGTATCACGTGGTGACACGTATGCCAGGAAGTTCAAAATACGATTACTGTAAGTGGTCACATCATTTAGCGCATTGCCGTTTTTAACTGAGTTCACAAAAGATGGGGTTCTCAATACAAACCATATGTTTTTATAGTTGTCGTTGTTGATGTTTGTTAGCTTATAACTTCGTAAGAGATGCTGCGATTTTAAAACTATTTAATTTAATGCAACGCTGGTTTCATACGGTTTGGCCTGAAATTGATCCTATTATGATTTCATTAAGCTCTAAATAAGTTACAGGGTGCCCACAAGTCCGTTTTCATTCTTTTAACTGCTGAATGGCAGCAGCTACAGGAATAAAAGTAGTATATTTGTATAGTAAACTGTCCATGCGCTACGAGATGTGACAGTTTACAGCGCCACCTGATGAAAAAAGCGGAGTTAGCATTTCTATCTCGAAAACTGTACGAGGTAGGAGAAAAAAGTGAATTACAAAGTTGTAGAATTTTATCGATTTAGTACAGAAAGATACCTTATAAATATAAATGTTAAAGACAGAACGTTTAAATTTGCATCTGTTTGTTCACAGTTTCCTATTGTAACCCTGTAACGTACCGAAGCGATCTTAGAAATCAGAAAGATTTTTATTTCGATGGTTAAACTTCTATTCGTCCGTTGCAATGCTTATTCGGATCCTTCTTTGAACTATCCGCTGCGCACCTTCCATCAAAGCGGGTGGCACGTATACTGTGTAAAAGCCAATCAGAATCCAGATATGTATTGAAGTTGAGGTTATCGTTACATCCTTCTTATGTTTGTTTTAATTTATTAAAGATATATGTTGTAATTTTTTCTCTAGAGCTTCATTTGATAGTCTTATATGAATAACAGAGAGTCATCAATTATTTTCAAGCTGTTTCTCTTTTGAACGTTTACATTTTATATAATTAACCGATTTTGGATCGCGAAGGTTGTTCACTATTCTATGTCGATTTTACTAATGGAGATATTTCTACAGTGAAAAAAATAATAACGGAAGCTATGAAAATGGATCATTCGAGACAGCAGCGTTTGTAGCTATCAGCCTATAAACAAATCTGTAAAAAAATAATCATTTTTTACTTAATTTTGCGTCGACTTCAAAAGATATGATTAATTGTAGTGTTTATGTTGTTTGGAAAAAGAATTTATTTCATACTTTTAGGCGCAATTTACAATTTCATTTTACTTTTAGTTGTTTCCGTATGGAGTCGGTTCTATTTTTTTTACAAAAAAGACTTTATTTTAACATCAGGTTTTTCTGAGAGAATTTTTCGTCTTTCTTAATCGTAATTGAATTTATAGACAGTTATCTGTATATAATAATAATTGTATAATAATTGAATTTATAGACAGTCTTGTGGAAAAGGAGGTGCGTATTTTAATGATTCGGAATATTAATTAGAATGTTGGGTTGTATGCAAAAGCTGTTATAAAGAAATCTATAGTAATGAATATATCAGAAATTTTTGCGTAACTTAAATGACAATTAAACGATCTTTTTTTTTTTGTCTAAATTTCTTAAAAACATTTTTCTATATAATTTTTAAGTGTCGATATTCTAAGTGAAATGAGCAGGATTTTACGGTCGATTTAATTTTTCTGGAACACTGCAATGTTTTTTAATTTATTCCGGAATGCTGTTAGCCCCGCCCTCTTTTCGCACCGTAATCTTTGTAGAAAAGCTTTCTTCAATATATAATTACGATTAAGTATGAAGAAAATTACTCTAAAAAGATTACGGTGTGAAAAAGGGGCGGGACTAACAACATTTCGGAATAAATTAAAAATCTTGGCAACTATGCATGTGTCCATATCATATAACGTTGCCAACTGTACGATAATTATCGTGTGCATGGTTGCAAAGTATCCGAGATTGTCAGGAAACTTTATACCAGAAATTTTCTATTGTAAATTTCACTATATTTAATCGTGTAAAACGAACATATGTTATTTCTATCAAAAAATGAATTTGTAAAACCTGATTTAAAAATTATAAATATTGGAAATTATTATAATATTGTTGCAACGCTGATTTCATACGGTTTTTCAATCATATTATTCCAAACAGAAGTAAAACCTATTCACATCATTTTCTTTTTCTTTTTTTTTTTGTTTCGGAATTGGTAAATGACGTGTCAAAACTGTATGATACTAAATTTAGAAAAATTACTGTATTTTTTTTTTTTTAATCATTAACATCTGCAGTGATTGAGATAATTTACAAAAAATGTCTATATCATCTTTCTTCTCAATATTTCAGAGTTACCACATTTATAATTAATTTCACAGCATTCTTAATACTTTTTTTTTTTTAATCGCAAATTATTAGTAATTTTCCATAAAATTCATCTACGATTAAATAAGAAGAAAATTACTCTTCAAAATAATGGTATGAAAAGAATGCAGTACTAATAATGCCCCGGAATAAACTAAAATGTTGGTAACTCGGCTCTTCAAAGGAAAAAAAAAAAAGGTATGAATAGCATGTGGTTCCAACAGTACTCGGAAATAAATTATAAAACTTGGCAACTCTCATATCTTTATCTACTGTTGTAATTTTCCTAGTCTTATTGTTGATATTTTGACATAATAGCATAATTACTTTTAAAACCTGAAAATCTTTTTGATCCTGTCCATGAATCCTTTGAAATTTCGAGAAAAAACCTTTGGTAAATCACAGTGAGAATTTGCTGGTGTCTTCTCCTAACAATGTTTCCAACGAAATGAAAAGAACGCTATCTGGCCGACCTTTGCATATATTTCTTTGAGTTTACTAAACACTTTTGATGAATATAAAGTCGGAATATATTTGTCAAAATTTAATTTCACAAGGATAAAAAAAAAAAAATCGGTTACAACAAATAAAATTCAAACATTATTGTTAGGGGAGAGTGGGGCAACTTGGGGCATGACCCACGTTGGATACCTTAAATTTCAGCTCCAATTTTGTAAATATGAATTAGTTTTCTTAGGCGATCATACTGGTCAGCATACTTTTTTTCAATGTAATTTGGAATTTCTCACATTAGCAGGTGAAGAATATTTTCATATTCTTTGTTTTGAAAGATACATTAATGGAAATTAATTTGAAAGTTACATTAATACAAATTTCTTGTGCAAGAAATGAAATAATTTAAATCTGGGCATGTGGGATTAAAATATGGAATTTCGTAACAATTTTAATATTAAAAAATGCATTGTACTGTTATTCCTAACTTTTTGGGAGTTACAATAAAAGATCCAAATCGGGAAGAAGGGGACACAAAGCGATGGGGCAGGTTGGGACACTTTCTTAATCAGCATTTTCTCTGCATACTTTCCAACATCCTATTTAATATTCCGTAGTACTGTTAGCCCGCCTTCTTTTTCACATCAGTATCTTTTTAAAATATTTTTCCTGTTATTTAATCGTAATTACATTTGGAGAATATAACTCTAAAAATTTACTGGTGGGAAAAAAAGGGCGGGATTAACAACATTGTAGAATTTTAATTAGGATGTTGGCATGTATATATATATATAGATATACATACATATGTATGTAAGTGTAAACAAAACACGCTTTTTCACTCTCCCCTGAAACAATACACTAATTTAAAATAGGAATTTCCGTATTCGCGTTTAACTTTATAAATACTGTCTATGCGAATTTCTGACAATGAAATTTCTCTTTTTTTGAAGGGGAGGGGGGGGGGAGGTAGGAATGAAAAAAATAAGAAAACAAAAGAGACTTATCATAAAAAGAGACTGAAACCAGAACAAATATCAAAACTTTGTAATTTACATTTCATTTTAATACCTTCTCTCTGTCCAACACCTGGAATTACTTCATAATAAATATCTTGTACGGTCTGCAATTGGCAGATTTATTACTCGCACAGTCAGAATACGCGCTGTCGTGTAAAGGGAACAGCATGTTCTGCACCAGCGTCGAATGAAGAGTTCTTGCCTGCTATTTTTTGTTCTTTATCTGAAACATCTTTTGCACACAATTTTAGACTTCTGCCCTCAACGATTAGGGAGTAATAGGGGTGGCAACCTATAACATTACATTTAATTAAAATATATATATATACATATACATATTCAAGGTATTTTAACGAGGTTGAAACTATTTATAAATGTTTATGAAGTGCATAATATATATTATTTTCAGAATTTTCACTCGATTTTAAACGGTAGAAAATGATAAGTATAATTTTGAAGGGCGATTTTTTATACTATCCACCAAAGTGACACCTATAAAAAATTACAGTTTATTTTTTTATTAGTTAGCTATTATATATAAAAATTATAGAAGTGTCAAATTGGTCGAACGTAGTGAAAAAAAATAATAATCACTTAACAATAATACTTGTGTGGAGGTGTTTCACTCTCAAAATAAAAGAAACACTAGCACTCGTTATCAATAACATCTATTATTATCAATTGCAATAAATTAAACCACATATATGATATAAATTATTGATAAAAATACGCTGGTATAGGTTTTCCGTGCTGAGACGGAAATTCTTCACCCTTGTAATAATACCAATGGTATAATATTTATTTTTAAAAACTATTTTATAATAATAAAAGAACAAGGCAAGCAAATATAAAAATGCTCTTTTAACATTTGTTATTAAAATGTACCAATTAGCAATGAAAAAATATTCTATTTAATTGTTATCAGGGATCTTACATCTAAACTTTTTTTTCAAGACACTTTTACGGATGAGAAATTTTTCTAATTTTTGCTACCTTTATTTTTATACACTAGTCTCTATCCTGTTTAATCACGACATATTACTATGAAAATACTGATATAAAGATTTCTGTATGAAAATAGCATAGATGCCAACATTTTAATTTATTTAGGGGTATTTTTAGCGCCGCCTTTTGTCATGCGTCTGTCAAGAGCTGTTTCTACATTCATAGTTCATAATGGCCACGCCTTTTTTCAAGAATTCTACCACCAGTACTTTTATGGAATAGATTTCTTTTTAAATTTTAAGACATTTTAAATATAAAAAATTGCTAAATATTAATAGTGGTGCAGAAAATTAAGAAGTTTCAAGGACTGTAAGAACTATGTCATCTTTTGATGGGCGGAGCTATGTGAAAGATTTATAAAGGATGTTATGTCAATTGTACCTAATTACGTATAACAGTAGTAGATGATTTATAAAAATCACACTCGTAAATAAATAGATAAATAAATAAAACGTTATGCATGTAGAAAAAATGAATTGGTAGAACTTTATCAAAATATTATTATTTAAAAGAACGGAAAAGCTTATAAATATACTTTAGCCAAATTAAATAGTACTTTTCAGACGTATAAAATTCTGTGTTAATGTATGTCAAGGGATTCATTCTCTAGCAAAGTTGTTACAACTTATATATTGGTAAGCGCAAAAAGATTTAAAAACTGAGAGACTTCTAATTCATTTTGTAACATTATCAGTAACTGCCTAAAAATGTTACGAATTAAAATAAAAATGTTGGCAGCTATATTTACAGCTAATTATATGGCTCGTATTCCATGTCCCTTTTTACACGTTCGGAGATAGGGGAAACACCCGCCTTTTTTTTTTTTTTTTTTTTTTTTCCCTACTGCTATTTTCATAGATGCCAATATTTTGATTTATTCCGGGGTACTTTTAGCCCCGCCTTTATTTATAGAAAAATTTTATGAAATATATAACTTCCATAAAATCAGGCAATTTTATCCTTAAAATGGAAAAAGGAAAAAAGGCATGGAAAAAAGGCGGAGCTAAAAAATACTCCAGAATAAATTAAATTTTGCTATCTATGCTATTATCATATAAAAAATTTTATATCAGTATTTTTAAAGTGTTGTGACGTGATTAAACAGGATAGAGACTATTATGTAAAAATAAATGTAGCAAAAATTACGGAAATTTCTCACCCTTAAAAGTGTCTTGAAAAAAGGGCGAGATGTAAGATCCCTGATAATAAATATATTTTTTTTTAATTGCTAATTGTTACGTTTTAATAACAAATGTTAATAGAGCATTTTTATATTTGCTTTCATTGTTTATTTATTGATATTAAGTAGTTTTTAAAAATAAATATAATATCATTGTTATTATTATTAAGTGATTATTATTTCTTTCACTACGTTCTACCAATTTGACAGCTTTGTAATTTTTATATGTAATACCTAACTAATAAAAAAATAAACTGTATTTTTTTGGTAGGTGTCACTTTGGTGGATAGTATAACAAACCGCCCATCAAAAATATACTTATCATTTTCTACCGTTTAAAATCGAGTGAAAATTCTGAAAAAAAAATATATATATATATATATATATATTATGTACATCATAAACATTTATAAATTGTTTCAACCTCGTTAAGATATCTTGAATAGTTTTGCTTTTTTTTTTTTTTTTTTTTTTAAATTAAATTTAACGTTTTAGGTTGCCACCCCATTACTCCCTAATCGTTGAGGGTAGAAGTCTAAAATTGTGTGCAAAAGATGTTTCAGACAAAGAACAATAAATAGCAGGCAAGAACTCTTCATTCCACGCTGGTGCAGTTTTCATATGCTTAACCTGCAATACCCTTTTCGTGCGTATTACGTAAATTGATTGAGATTTAAAATATTCTAAAATTCGGAAAATAGTTGTTAATAATAAGAAAATCTTTTTTTTTTTTTTTTTTTTTTCTTTAGAGCTTTGATTATAATTGCCAACCATCTCATTAATAACCGTACAATTGTTAACGCCCCCAACGCCCTTTTTCTCACACCACTGTATTTTTAGAGTTATTCTCTCCAAATATTGTTACGAGTAAATAAGAATAAAATTACTCTAAAAAATTATTGGTGTCAAGAAAAAGGCGGGTACTAAAAATTGTACGGTTCATAATGAGATGGTTGGCTAGTATGATTTAAAAAAGAACAATTTTCGAATGTAGAATACAATATTTGGTGATGTTAGAATATTTATTAGGCAGATTATATTTATCAGTATATTTATTATGTCATTTATTAGGCTCTAATTCTATAAATAAATATTTATCAATCAATTTTGCTTAGTATGTTTTATGCATTGACGTTTTATTCTCAATGTCCAAATCTGTCCCACCTAGTGGGGCGTTATGGGACAGTTTAAAGATTTTTAATTTTTTTTTTCCTGAAATTAAATTTGACGGAATTCTGCATTGGAATAAATATTATCTTAAACAGGAAGGCTTAAAATTTATGTCAAACTAGGTTGGGCGAAAATTGAATAAAAAGTAATCTTTCTAAAAGTCGTTATCTAAAAAGTGTCCCGAGATGCATCACCTTCCCCTAATAAAGAAAGTCCAACATCATAATGGAAGCCTTTGCATAAATCTTAAAGTTTATGGTTAAGTGTAATTTTGTTTTATTCATTAACACATACCTTATGTCAGAATTTCAAAATTTGGATGTAATGTTTTACTACTAATAAAAATCGACCGCGAGATTTATAATTCTAAATAGGAAGTAACATGCCACATTTTGAACTAAAAGTTTTTCGAGAATTCTGTATTTTTATATTTCAAGTAAACAAAGTGAAAATTGTTATTTTTATTGAAAATTTTTACTTGCATCAGATTTCTTTAAACTTTCTGAATTCTTTACTGTGTCTCCTTCTGGACTCTTCGTTCTTCATGACTTCTTCTGTGCTCTGCAGCCTAGAATCAAAATACTTTACGTTATGTACAGTCGTCCCCACTTAATCGAGTAATGGATAATCGAATACCCCGCTTATAAGAATATAAAGTAATGGAACTAATTTTTTTTTTTTTTCCATAGAAGTAATGTTAAATTTCCTCGTTTAAAAAATATTTTTTACAACACCACCCCGCTTAATCGCATAAATACTCAAAGTTTCTTAAATAAAATTCCTCTATTTTGGGGCAAATTTTTCTTCTCATTCTCAAACAACCAAAAAAAAAAAAAAAAAAAAAAAAAAAATGCCGTTCTTCTTTTAAAAACCTTACACAACTAAGGCATGCTCTTTTAAACATGAGACGGTATTCCTGCCGAGGTGATAAAAATTGTTTTACAAAAGCCAAATTTATAAAATCAGCAACTGATGAGAAAATTAGAAATTGAAATACAAATTATCTCCAGGAATTAGAAATCACAAATTTTGAAAGTTTTCAAATGATTGGAAAAGAAATTTTTGAACTCATAGATGTGGATAAAGATGAAGAAGCAGAAAAGGATGAAGAGTTTAATCTTCCAACAAAACCTTTAAATGAAAGTGATAAAGAAGAGCAAGCGAACGATAAATGGAGTTGCAAAATCCTTTAATATTATTCATCGTCATTTTGAGTCGCATAGAAGCGATTATAATCTATTTATGTGCTTTAGAAAAAGAAATCAAAAAATGTTTAATTAAGTCTATGCTAAAGTAATCAATCATAAACGATTTTTTATTTTGCTAAAAGTAAAATTGTAAGTACACTTCATTTTATATTTATTCCAGCATTAATTGCATTTATAAATTACTATAATATTTTAACTTAGTAAAAGTTTTGTTGAATATTTAAATAAGAAAGAGGTATCGATTACCTTTTCATGTAAGCATAAAACCATTATAGTCATACATGCAATTGCGTTTCTAGTCTTTCCCGCATAATTGAATACCCCGCTTATTCGAAATAATATAGTTGGAACGGTAGATATTCGTTTAAGCGGGGCCGACTGTATACGTTTGTGTGTGTGCTGATGAAACCTTTTACTAATTTACCTTTTTTTTAAATCTTGTGATAATTTTATTTTACTACTAATAAAAATCGACAGCATAATTTATAAATCTAAACAAAAAGCAACATAATACATTTTAAACCAATAGTTTGTCGAAAACTCTGGAGCATTGTATAAAAATATTTAACATTTTTTAAAATCATATATGTTGTACAACCTTTTTCCTAATTTACTTTAAAAATAATAATTTATCCTGTAATAATATTATTTTACTACTAATAAAAATTGACAGCAGGATTTATAATTCTAAACAACAAGCAACATACTATTTTTTAAACTAATAGTTTTTCGACAAAAATCTGCAGCTTTGCATCAACATACTTAAAAATTTTTTAAACATGTATACCGTAGAAATTGTTTCTAATTTGCTTTAAAAATAATGCTTATTCTTGTGAAATCTCTTTTCATATACACTTTATAACAACAACAAAAAAAAAAAACGATGAACCAAGGAGGATTATTACAAACTGGACGCAAAATGACATGCGTGCAGATTTCGATGGTAAATACAAAATTTTAAAGTTTGGCTGATTTTAAATGAGCATGTGATGCTGCAGCGCATCTTAACTGTACAGTTGGCAGAATATTTAAAATGCGAAATTTTGATTCCACGTCATAAATTCTTCGAGAATTTTATTCTGTCTACTCAGATAGAAAGTAACTAAACCTTGTATACAGGTGCGCAAGCTTTATGCGCAGGTATCAGCATTTGAGAGAGGTGTGTAGTTGGGGTGAGAGAAGCCGGTTGGTATACTCTGTGATTTGTTTGACAATTGGATAGCAGCGATGACACTATTAGATGAAGTTGACAGGAATGGGTGAACCAAGACCGAACACACCGTGAGGGAGGAAGCGGTCGACTTAAAAAGAGGACGGAACGTGAGAACCGATGAATTGTCAGAGCGGTACTCTAAACCAAAATTTATCATTTTCATCGATCCTATGTGCAACTGGTACTTCCGTGACTTCAAAAACCCTTACTAGGTGACTCAGAGAAATGGAGTTGAGCTCACAGAGTCCCTTCAGCGGACTACTTTAAAACTTTGTATATCAACAACGACGTTTACAGTGATATGAGGATCGTTCGAACTGAAATGCCACTGAATGGAGTAGAATTGTCGTCAGCAATGAGTCCCACACTTGTTTGGGCCCCGATGACCAGCAAAGGAGCATCTGGAATAGTCCCGAAAAAAGGGGATTCCAACCTGACTGTCGCCATCTAAACGGCCTGACAACCAGGAGTGAAGGTCTGGAGTATCATTTCTTTACATAGCAGGACCCCTCGGGTTGTCATCCATGGAATCTTTACAGCACAGCGGTACGTCGACAACATTCTACTTCCCATTGTGTTCCCTTCGTACCATGCAATCCTGATCATATATTTCAGTAAGATAATGCCCGCCCGCGCACAAAGTTAGTTTTTACTGCTTATTTTCCTGCTTGTCTAATATTATTTTGGTCAGTAAAGTCGCCGGATCTCTCTTTCACTGAGAACATTTGGTGCATCATGAAAGGGTACTATAACCAGCTCAGGATTATGCTCAGGATTATTATTATTTATTCTGATTGAGAAAAATAAGAAAGTTTAAAATATGAAACTGTTCTAAATTCCTCACTAGACCATGAGCTGGTGCTGCCATTTTTTTAAAACCGTAAAATATTTTTGATCGCATTTAAATGGCAAGATTGATCTAGCATTTTCAACGCGACAGTTGACGCTTCACTCTTTGTGATAGATTTACTTTATGTCACTCTTTCAAGAAAAATGATAAATGTCATATTTTCGAGGCCGAAAATTGCATTTTCTTACCTTAAATGATATGAAAATTGTGTTAACTTTTAATTTTAACCTTTACGTAGGGGCTCGGACAGCATCTGTCCGAGAAAAAGTGAGATCTTCTGAGGGGCTGTGACACTTTTCGTCTTGCAGAAGGGGAAGAAATTTAAGAAGAGAAGAAGGGCGGAGATTGTGGTCGTAAAAGTGTCAAATCGGTAAATGATGACCTTTCACTGCAATATCGTACTTGAGTGTGTCTCCTTTTAATCACACTTAAGGGGTTACATCCAGCTGTAATTTTCAAAAAATCGATTTTTTTTTTTTACATATTTTGAATGTACATATATTTGATAATATTGTCTGAAAATTTCATATCGATCCGGCAATTAGTTTCGGAGAAATTTGCATATTTGTAAAGACGTCTCCGAGCGTTTTAAAGTAGGCGGAGCGTAAACCAGAGTAGCAGCTGTTTTTCATTATCCCTATGCCCTTGTCCATGCTTTTCATAATGTTTTGCTTCTTAGAATAAGAATATAAAAGGTTTATCTTATATCTGAGAGCTATATTTAGAAATTTTAGGTATACAGTAAGTAAATATCGTCAGTTTAAAGTGAACTGCCACGTTGTCAAGTCGTGCCAGTATTCTGTTTATTTCCTCAGTGTGTAGAGTTTTGTCTAATGCCATTTGGGCTTCTTATTATCATAATTGCTCCACTGACGACAATCCTCAACATGGTAAATGCCCGACTGGAGAAGACTCATGGTGTTCTTGGCAGAAAGCACGAGCCTTGGACACATTATCAAGCTACAAACATGATTATCAACCCTTACCGCCTGATGTTGCTGAAGCTATACTTCCAATTTAGGTAGATCTGAGTAATGAAAAATTATTAGAAAGATGCGTTGGTGGTTTCACGCAAAATAATAATGAAAGTTATAATCAGCTGATATGGAAAATAACTCCAAAAATAATCCCATGTGGCTCTAAGATCGTTGAAATTGCTGCTTATCTTGCTGCCGGCATGTTCAATGAAGGAAAAACATCTCTTCTATACTTCATGAACGCAATGGGACTATCGCTTGGGCCTAATGCCCATGCCTATGTAGAAAAAGAGGACGCAGAGCGCATCTTGATCTCTGACGCACGAGCACAAGGGAGCACGCGCGAGGGGAGAATGTCACGTAGACAACAACAGTTGGCTGTACTAGAAGCAAATGATGAAGCAGAGGGTTCCTCTTATGGTCCTGGAATAGATGACTCGATGTAAGTAGGAAAAATTTTTTTTTAACTTAGTTTAAATGGTTCCCAAAACTTTAAACACGTTTATCTCGAAACGGTGTTTTCAAAGTCGGTGAGCAAAATTTCTCCGAAACGGCTGGACCGATTGACTTGAAATTTTGACACGATTTTCTTAGATATTTTTGTCAGGTAATGATCTTAGGAATAAGGTTTCTGATAAAAATTTCGATTTTTTCAGCCACTTTCAAGTGTAAATTTTCATGAAAAAAAAACGATTTTTTTTTTTTTTTTTGGGGGGGGGGGGGGGAAGCCGCCATTTTGTCAAAAATCAAAATTTTGACTATTCCTACGATCATTACCTGTATTCATCTATCCTAAAAATAAATCTTTTGGTTTTTTTCATTTCAGATAATTTGGATCAGAGATATCTTGCTCACCGCCAGACACCTTTTTGTGGAAGTCCTCTAGGAGATCTACTACAGGAACAGCGGAACACAATATTTTTGTAAACTCATCACGGATTCTTGACATACATTAAATTTGCTATATGTATATGTAATGTATATATTTCTTTAATAAAAGGCCTCTTCACAAAAAATTCACAAAAAAACACGTTTTTTCGTGCATACAACTGGATGTAACCCCTTAAGTTGAGGAAACCTATTCTTCCTATGCATATAGTGAAAGTTCTCATGTGTTTACTAGTTTTTCTGCTTAATTTGAGATTGATTTACATTTTAATTAAAGAGATAAAATGACGAAATACTTTATTTAAAAAGAAATAGAATATATTGTTGTGATATGGGATGAATTATCCGATTCTCATTTCAGTCTTCAGTAGTTAACTATAATTATTTATTTTATTATATATTTTATATTCACATTGTCATTCTACATTTACATTAAATATAAATTATTTTATGTTTAATAGTTTAAGCCCAAACTTTTACCATCAAAATTTAAATATTTCAAAAAACAGTTTAACATTAAAGCGATATTAAAACTTGGAATCAAAAATTCAAAATACATCGAAAATAATGAATAAATATTAATTTAAATACTAAGATTTGAGATATAGTTTGCATATTAAGAAAAATTAAACCACTATAAACGGCCATGACTAAACTTGGATTCGAACCTTGCTCCTATAAATTGATGGCCAGAGCGCTAACCAGGGTATCAGATAAATAGCGAATAATTAGAAAAGAGAAAAATAGAATGTAATAGATATATTTATATATAGATTAAAATACCTATTAAATAGTTAAAATATAATATTAATCAGTTTGGAACTGATTCTAACTGGACAGTTTAAAGTGTAAAATTTGAATATGAGATGAGGAAACTTTCTAATTAAAGAAATTAATATACGAATTAATATAAGAAATTTCTAATTAACTTCTTTAAACAACTGAGCAAATTAATTTTGGAAAGTTTTATTTGATATAAAATTCTGTGTGAGAGGGCACAATATATCATGTATTATGTACTCTATATATCATTCCGTATTCATTATGAATTAATTATATACGCACCAAACAATACATTCAAATTTATCACAGAAAATCTGATATGTTGTGGCCATCACAAAATTTTCTTTTGTATAATTTCTTACAAAAATTCACTCAGTACAAATTATTTAAGAAAATTATTTTTCATGATAAATGTGGACGATTTTTATCTCTCAGAAAACCCTAAGAGTCAAAAGAAAGCTAATTTTGTGCGCTATAGACGACATCTGAAAAATACGTTTTCTTTGGAAGTATTTTTTTTATAAATATCGGTAACTTTTTAAATTTTGTTTTAAATTACTACAGATCTATGTTTCAAACATTTGTTTTAAAGGTATTGACGAGTTCTTTTAAAAAATACATCCTTAGAAATTAGGTATAGGGAGGGAAGTGATGCCCCTAAATTTTATCTATTTTTTTCCTTTTTGACAAATTCTATTATAAATAAATTCATATATATTTTTCAATTTCACATTGAAAGGTTAAAAATAATTCTCAATATGTACATTTTTACAAAATTTCATCCTGTATTGCCATAAAGTGAAGAATTTTAGAACTTTATAAAATTTAGCAATTAATAGATACAGGATTAATACCAACAGCATTCAAATATAAGTAATTTTAATTCAATTTAAAAGTTAGCACTCTATATAATTCTTTAAATTTATATCTTCAGTTGGGGAAATGAAGTACTTTGAAAGCTTTTAGTCTCTTATAACTTTAAATGTTTCTTATAATATATGATAATGATAATACTAATAATAAATAATTCATCATTATAATGATCAGACACCAGAAGGAAGACGGGAATTAATGAACAAACAACAACATATGGAAACGAAGCCTTATACACGGCAAAAGTTATTTAAAAAGTCAATATGCATTGTTTCTAAAACATTACTGGATGAGATGATATAATAGAAAATAATTATAATAACCAGAAGAAGAAGAAGGAGCTGAGGCCACCACGGCTTAAGACGGGTGGATTGGGTTAAACTAGTTTGGTGCCCAATGTTTTTTAAAATCCTTTGCAAAATCAAATGGTAACAAAGTAAAAATGAAAATTATATTTACCGTAAAAAGAGAAAAAAATGTAGCAAAAAGGAAAATTTAAAGCTTAACGAGAAAACCATGAAAGATTTAATTAATTAACATAGTATTTATATGACTATGAAGAAAAAGAAAATATGTATAATAATAAATACAATAAAGGCGATGTTAATTTAAACATATGCTATGTATTAATTACAGTTAACCCCCATTTTGAAACTTAAATTTATTAAATTTATAAATTTTACATCGTAATGTTAATATTTAATATTAAAATTGTTATAATATATGCCAATCGAAGTAAATTTGCTGCATAAAATACATAAGATCAAAAATTAATTGTAATAACTGAAATGCAGTGATTCTTTCTTTCTTCTTCTTTTTTTAATTTTGTTCAACAAGTAAAGAAAATAGATATACTGTGAAAATTAACGCTTAGAAATCGAATAATATTTATATTTAAAAAAAACTCTTTCAAAAAGAACAGTCAAAGTTAGTCGTTTCAAGTCTCTTTCTGTATTTCTCCAAAGTGATTTTTTGGAGAAATCTGTGGTGTATTATCACCCCAACTGCTGTAGGGTAAAAGCGGATAGTTACTGGAAAAGCAGGGGAGGAAAGAGGTTCCTCCTCCTAATTGACTTTTCCCCGAAATCATTCAGTGAGCAACCAGACTGCTATTTACTACCCCCCAAAAGCTTAGAGAGCCCCTCAGAAGAACTGTAAAACTTTTAAGGACCTTTCAGAGACTGGCTTCAAGTTCGGTTTCTTTTGATATTCCTTTGATGTGGGGAATCGAATTGACGCGAGGCAGGAGAGAGTTTCCCTCTGCTGACAAACCTCCTACTGCGATCGAAATTGGGTCTCTTTTGTAAAAGAGCAATAAAAAGTAATGTCCTTCATTGTAAATATGTGCAAAATGTCAAGGGTCGCTTTCGGACAGTGGATAATTTATGAGTTTTGACGCGCTGCATAGTAGCTAGTCTCTGAAGGAAGCCTTAGCATAGCCCACGTGAAAAGGTTAATTTATTTTTGCTTTTATTGCCACTCCCACTCGACGAAAATTGGAGATTACAAGTAGAAAAATTTCTCTTCCACATCTTTTACTTTATCGACATCTTTGTATAACTTCATGAAAGTTACCGCCATTGCACCATATTTACGAGAGGGGGGGGGGAGAATAGACAATATTAATATTCACTTAAAATCGGAACAATATTTCAAGTGGTACGAAGATAACTCCGATCAGCTAGGCCTATGACCGCAATTGGGGTTCAAATTCGAAATCTGCTGTAGACCAGCTTAGACGGATTCTTGCATAAGGATATAGAAATTAAATATGTGCATCAATAATTTAATTCTCTAGTGAAATTAACTTTTATTTTTTTTAATTTAAAACAACAAAAAACTTGAATTTTTTTCAGAAGAAAAATGTAAAAAAAAAAAAAAAAAAAAAAAAAAGAAGAAGAAGAAGAAGAAAAGAAGCATATTTAATGTAAAATAAATATTATCATACTTTTATTTTATTTTATTTTTATTTTTATTTATTTATTTATTTATTTATTTAATTATTTATTTTTTTGGACTTAATTTTATAACACACGAGTATTGCCTAGTAGTCTGGAAAATTTTGATCCTTCTGTAATACAGCAAAAAAAAAAAAAAAAAAAAAAAAAAAGGAAACTTCTCTCGTCTGTGTCAATCGCAATTTAATTTGAATTGTGTTTAGAATAGGAAATTATCTTGACCAGGGACTGATTTAGACCGGGGCACACATTATTTACAATTGCACCATTATTTTTTGAGCAATACTTTCCTCTTATAATAAACAAAAAATTATCATTAAAAATTATTTTAAAAAAATTCTGGTGTCTAATAATCATGAGTAAATTCGATTGTTTTACACCGTTCATTTTTTATAAAAATAATTTCCTAGTCAAAATGTGGAGTTCTTATGATATGCAGTAAAAAATAATTGTAAAAATATTCCGGTGAGAGAGTGCCCCGGCCTAAATCAGGCTCTGATCTTGACGGTCACATATTCAGTTAGATGTCATTTAATGCCCTCTTATAATGACCATCGGAGGCACCGAAAGAGTTGCTTTAGTAATGAAATTTTGACTACAATATTTTTAAGTATCTTCATTGATTCAAATTGGGGTTATTTAACAATTCGATTTTGGTTTAGATTTTTATTTTTAAATTTTTAACATACCATAAATTAGATTTGAGTTTCTTCGTTTAGTATAAAAAAAAAAAAAAAGAGAGAGTGAGTGAGAGGGGGGGAGAGAGAGAGGAGATTTGCTTTTAGACATTCCCCTAAATCAATGCACTATTTTAATCACTTTTATTCCATTTTCCTACTTAGAAGATAAATGAAAAGTATACAAATCATTATTTGTTAGGTACGAATATTCTGTCAGCTAGAACACGTAGGGACAAGTACAAGCTTCTGCTAGTGTGATTTTTGCATACTTGCCAACATCCTAATTAACACTTTCACGACCGCTGACTTCAATTCCCGTTATTTGAAAATCCGTAACTCCACCAGCAGACATTTCTTTAGGTTACGTAGGTTACATTATTTTTTAACAATATACCCATTATTCCCATTTGTGTAATCAACGCACTATAAATACAAATACTTAGATTGAAAGAGAATAATTGTAATATATATTCAAATATGAATACAGGAAATATTGATTATAGCTGCCAACCTAATCCGGCAAATTGTTTGTACCGCCCATTTTTCTACACCAATTCCTTTTTAGAGTATTTGTTTCCTTAATTCATCGTAAATATATTTGAAGAGAATTACTCTAAAAATTAAGTGGTGTAGAGAAAGGGACGGTACTAACAATTTGTCGGATTAGGTTGGCAGCTTTGGTAATGTAATATACAAGAATAACCCCTACAGGCGGAGTTTTCTTTCAAAAAGACAAAACTTGCGGTCGCGAAAGTGTTCATATTCCGTAGTATTGTTAGTACTGCTTTCTTTCTTTCTTTCTTTCTTTCTTTTTTTTTTTTTTTTTTTTTTCACAGCAGTATCGTTTTAGAGTACTTTTCTTCTTACTTAATCGTAATTGCAATTAGAGAATATTACTCTGAACATTTACTAAACTGAAAAAAAAAGGGGCGCAAATAACAACACTACGAAATATTATTTAGGATGTTGGCAAGTATGTTGTTATGTGTCCCGCCGTCTTCTACAACGTTTGAAATTTCTTCTTATTCTTCACATTAGTGGGCGTAGTTTGTATCTCATGTTTGCTGTTGGCATAGGAGCATATTTGCCAATATACTACTTAATATTGCGTAGTATTGTGAGCCCCACCTTCTTTTTCACACCAATATCATTTTAATATATTTTTCTTCTTATTTAACCTTAATTGCGTTTGGAGAATATTACTCTAAAAATTTATTGGTGTAAAAAAAAAAAAAAAAAAAAGGCGGGACTAACAACACTACGGAATATAAATTAGGATAATGACAAGTTTGCATACGAGCCAAATTAGCACCTTTTAGCTACCGAAGAAATGTAACAGAAATATTTATTTTATTTAATTAGTGAACTGTTACAACTTTCGCTGATAAGTAAAATAAAAATAAATAAATAAAAATTTCGAATAGCCAAAACGTGCTAAACTGACAACTATATAATTCATTTTCAGTTTAATTTGGAACTTTCATATAAATAGGAAAGTATTATTCCTATAAAGTAAAACATTGTGCTAGAAAATTGCTTTTCGCTATAGAATAATGTGCTAAAACATGTAAGTGAAAATTCCATCCCCTTTATCGCAGTGTCCTTTTTGCAGAATAAATCAGATTTACCATTTCTTTTTTCTCCAAACTTTGTTATATGTAATTTATTAGGTTTAATTAGCCTTAAAAATATATGATTATTTTTTAATTTATAAAAAATCAATAAATTGGGATAAAACAGGTTATAAAAGGAATTTGCTTAATAGTATTGACATATATTGCGTTGTCGATGTGTTTTCCTACCAGTGACATTTACCACATCTATTGCTGAATATGAAATAAAAATTATTTAAATACGATATCATAAAAACCTTTTTTTTTTTTTTTTTTAATAATGTAGTATTTTAGAGGAATGTGAAAATGCGAAGCAAAAAACTGAAAATAGAAAACTATGCCACGGCAAAAATGCCTTATTTAAATATTTTATATTTACATAAACTTTAATTGTGGCCTACTTGTTAAAGTAATATAACTACAAAAAATCGCGTAGGCAAGACGCAGTGATCTCAATGATAAATTTACAATTTCCCTCCATAGTTGCCAAAATTTCCCTCTTTTTCCCTTTTTCATTTTCCTTTTCCCCCTCAATTATTTCCACTTATCTGTCATGAAAGCATATGCTATTAAAATTAGTCACCTAACCGAAGAAAACTATACTTTCACATGATGATGTTACTTTCATAATAGTTGATTATTTAAAATAACTTTACATATATATACATTTTTTCAAAATTACGAAGGGCAGAGAGAGTTTAAATGCATTTTAAAAGTCTAGGAACGGCCATGACCTCCTCTCCTATATTTGCCGGCGCACTCTTAGAAGATTAGAATATTTTTTCGGACACTGGTATCTACAATACTAAAGACGCCTTTCCAAAAATTGTAAATATCCTTGATGTAAATTTTTCTCAATATTCTCATCTATGGCTTATTCTGACCACTCCTGTTCCAATGATTTGATATAAAGGAATAAGTGATTCTTGATTACGATTAAAAACATTTGAAGACTTAAAAAAAAAAAAGTATCAGAGAATACATCTTCCTCAAGAAAAAATCTATTTTTAATCAGCCTAAATGCTTCAACATAAAATACTGAACATGATTCTCTTACGGATTTTTCACTTTTTGCTGAAAGGTTTTCGATATTCATTAATAAATAAGTGACATCGAGACAAATATAATTTTCTTTTTCTTTTTTCATTTCTTTTTTTTTTTTTTTTTTTGAGGGCAAGAGGTTTATTTTCGTTATCATAATTTCTTAACTGCAATATATTCAGGAACCATAACATTTAATGTTATTCGCTTAAGAAATTCAGAAACATCATCTTTCAGTGTTTTACTCAATCAGTTTCGACATTTGATAATTTATAAAAATATACTTTTGACATAGAGATTACTTTATAAAAATATTGTGAAAAATTCTCATTCATGAGAGTGTCAAGAGTGGAAATTACGACCCCTGATTTAAAGGCAATTACTGTTAAAAAAAAAGTGCTGTGGGAAAATGAGCGGGTACTATCAATCCTCCGTACTAGGTTGGCAGCTATGAATAAAATATTTAAAATGTTATCGGTTAGCATACTTGCCAACATCCAAATTAATATTCCGTAGTCTTGTTAGTCCCGCCCTTTTTCTCACACCAATAAATTTTTAGATTAATAGTCTCCAAATTCAATTACGATTGAATAAGAGGGAAAATACTCTAAAAAGATACCGGTGTGAAAAAGAAGGCGGAGCTAACAATACTACGGAATATTAATGAGTATGTTGGCAAGTATGTCGGTTAGGGATAACAAATTTTCAAAAGGCGGCATCATTTCAAATTGATCCCATGATTCGTTCAAAATATTCATTTGATAGATTCGTTCAAATCCATTCAATACTTCGGAAGTATTCGCAATGACACATTTTCCATTATATGTAGATAGGTAAGCGAAAGGTAGCAATTGGTCCATTTCTCAAAGAAAAAGAAGAGAAAAAGGAATCAATCTAATAGGAATTTTCTTTATTATATGACCCGCCTTTCAGAAAAACAGGAGCCGTATTTATTCAAAACGGAAGTCTAATTATATAATAGTGTCCCTAGCTAAACTATAAAATTAACAAAATCATCATTATTAATTCACTTAATTTACCTTTGAAATAAAGATTGATTAAGAATGATATTAAAATTTAGTAGATTTTGAAATTTTGTGTTGCTGAATGAATACAAATAAAATATTTGAAACACTCAGTGCAACTACATTTAAGAAATAGTTTAATAGAAAATGACATTAAAATACTTAATATCTAAAATGGTAGTAATAATAATAACGCATCATAAAAATACTTACTCATATTGATCGGGTTTCCATAGGATATCCTCAGATAAACACAAAGATGAAATGAACAAAAACAATAATGGTAATTTAACTGCTTGTTCCATAGTTTGACAGTTGGAATCATACACATAATCTTGTGTAAAATCCATCACATAATTTCGTGTAAAATTTGAAACAGTTTTGTTACATATCCAGAGTTACCAGATCTGATTGATTTTTTATTCAACAAATACCAATAATTTTTAATTGTAACATTTAGCTAATTACTTCGAAGATTGATAGTTTACTATGTATATGAAATATCACTTCTCAGAATTTTTGGTAATTACTGAATAAAAAATTCGCTAGATCTGACCAAATTGCGCATACCGACTAACATTCTAATTAATACTTTCGCGACCTCTAAAGTAGATTCACGTCATTTGAAGATCTGTAACTCCGCCAGTGGGCGTTTCCTTCGAAGTTTGTAGGTTACTTCTTTCTGAAAAATATACTCAGTATTCATATTTGTAGTACAACCAATACACTTTTTATACAGATACTTTGATTAGAAGGAGTATAATTATAATCTATATCAATTTTTATTATAAATGTGAATACAAAAAAATTGTTCTGAAATATTGTAACTTGGAAGGATAACGCCCAGAGGCGGTTCTTACTGTCAAAAAGACAGAAATATGCGGTCGTCAAAGTGTTAATATTCCGTAAAATCTTTTAATCTTGCCTTTTTTTCATACCAGTTTTTCTTTTTTTTCTTTAATCATAATTACAATTGAAAAAAAAAATTACCCTAAACATGAAGTAGTGTAAGAAAGGTATGGTACTAACATTGGTATATTTATTAGGATGTTGACAGGTTTGGTTGTTGGTACGTAAATGTGTTTCTCTTTCACATAGATGCCAACATTTTAATATATTCCGGAGTTTTGTAGCGTCGTCTTTATTTCGCATCACTTTATTTATAGAAAAATTTTCTCCAATATATAACTTCCACAAGGAAAAAATTCTCTTAAAAAATAAGTGGTATGAAATAAAGGAGGGGCTAAAAATACTCCGGAATAAATTAAAATGTTGGCATCTATGGTTTCATACATTACTGGAAATTCGAGCGATCTGTCATCTGTTTCGACGTTTGGAAGTGAGTGGAACAAGAAATTGCACATTCTATACGAATGAGTTAATGCTTAACTTTTTGCCATGTACGATTCAGAATTAAACTGTTCCGTGAAGACTGCTGCCTTTCTACACTAAGCGACAAAAAAAAAAAAAAAAAAAAAAAAAAAAGCCGCACTGCAGAAAAATGACTTATACCTTTTATATTTGTAATAACTTAAAAATTAAGGGTTGAAACAAATAAAACTGTCTTGTTTGCATATTACCAAAGGGATGAAATGATACTTATGTATACTTTTGATATAATAATTCGCTTTATTACACTCTACGAAGTACTTTATAAGAATCTGCATAAAACTTTCATTTTAAACATACTGTAGTAACCATACATTTTTTATTCTATTATGATTTATTATATGAAATAAACAAGTTCTACTTTAATATATGAAATAAAACTATTTATTTGTTAGAACTAAGCAATTTTTTATTAAAAATATGTATTCTGCATTGGGTTGATTCCACCTTTATATGCAATTACTGCTTCAATGCACAATGGCATAGTATTGTACAGTGTTTTAATATAAATCTGAGAAATTTCAATGTGCCAAATATCACAAATAATTTTTTTCTAGTTTTGGCAGAGTTGTAGACTGCAAATTTCGAATGCTCTCCCCTCTCACCCGCCTTTTTATTGATGAAACATTTTCGAGCGGATCGCGATTAATACTATTTCCATGTCTGGTAAAGAAGAAATTCTACTATATCGTTATTGAGATTTAACTTAAAGTGAAAAAAGATATGATTACTCTCAGAATTATAGGTTCTCGTGGGAATGGATAAGAAATTTTGACAATTTGAAGTGAATAAATTTACCACAGATGTCGTGTAGTAAGGTGCATTATCATCTTGAAATGCTGTTTGCCGAAATGTCCAAGATACCTCCAAAATAGTCGTCAGGCACCACTTTTATAAAGACTGTGTTTTATTTCGAGTTAACTGATCCCTTGAGAATAAAAATTTGCTCGACTGTTTGAAAAGTTATGCACCTCCGTATTATAATGCACGGAGAATATGTGTCACTGTTTTAAAAGTGCAATTTTGATTAAGTCGGTGATATTTTCGTTGTCAGATCTGGTTGTTTTCTTTAGCTCGAAATAAGTTAAATTTGACTCATTACAGAGAACCAGTTCAGCCTAATCATTTTTTAATTTTTTAGTCATCTGAGGTCTTGCTTTCCTAATTCTCTTCACTAAGAATGAAATTTTTTTCCAATTTTCTATCATTTAAACCTGCTTTGCTTAATAGTTGCTGCCCTGTAGTTAAATGAATTATGATGCTAAACACATTTTCTGAATCTCTTTTATGTTCTAAATATAATACAAACCGATTGTTAAGCAATGGCTTTTTAACTTACGGTCATCTCGCTTGGATGAGCAACATGGCCGTCTGAAGCGAAATTTCCAGTTTAAACGGCCAAAAAATTTATATCTTGGTAAAAACCATTTTATCAATATTGCGTTAATATTTAATTATTTTACCATCTCACGTATTAAAATATTTTTTGATTTTCATTCAAAAATTACAACTTTTTGTGGCATCGTTAACTGCCTCATTTTTTCCATTTTTGAAATAATTTCTAAAATTACAATTTTCCTGACATGACAATATCATTTTGTTTTTAACACTGATCTCAATGCTAAAGTGTAATTGGAGGACAACAAAATCTGTTCGAAAATTTGCTTTTTAAACAATAAAATTGGCGGTTGTAGAAGGTGAAAAAGAAAATATGCAAACGATGATTTTTTTTTTTTTGTCGCTTAGTGTATGTTATTCACGAAGAAGATACCGTATTTTCCGGCGTATAAAACGCAAGTTAAATAAATGTGTTTTGAGAGAAACAAAAACTTGTTAAATTAGTTTGTTATGGCCACCAAAAGACATTCTTCTATATTTTTCGATACAAATTCACTAAGTGCAAAAAATATAATAAAACTGTTACTTATTAAAATTATCTAACATAATGAATCATCTTCATCTTAGAGAAAAATAACACTAAATATCCAAAGTAAGACAGTTTTATTTACCTGTAAATAACGATGTTATTTAAATTATGTACGGGTGTTATTTAAATCTGTAATTAACTTCGTAAAAAGTGCATTTTTATACTAAGTTTCGTATTGTTATATGCCAAAAAAAGTGCGATATAGCCTTCCCGTTTTGAAGAAATTTTCAGTATAGCAGCGATAATCATTAGCAGATAAGCATCCAAATTGAATCGGCATAATGTCTGATAATGGCCTTCTTGAATACCAAGTTTTGCTTGATTATTTGCAATAGAAGCTGAGATATAGCATTTCCTTAAATTTCGGAAATCACTGTGTAGCAGCGCCACCTCTTGATCGGTTGATACGAAAAATTTATAGGCGCTAATTTAGGTCAAAGTGCATCTATATCGCTTTATAGTAGCGCCACCTGTTGGCCGATAAAAATTCAGTTTGAATCAGCATAAAATCTCATAACGGTCTTCTCACATATCAAGTTTTGTTTGATTATACGCAATAGAACCTGAGATCCTACCATGAAATTGCAGAAATCACTGTATGGCAGCGCCATCTGTTGAGCGGTTGACACCAAAAGTTGATAAGCACTAATTGAGGTGAAGGTGCAACCACATATAAATTTATATGTAATTCTGGACAGTATTTCCGGCGTTACAGTTACCAGAAAAACACACACACAGAAACAGACAATTTCTAAAAGTGGTCAAATCGAGTTCTTCATCTCTCAAAACGTGTAAATCCGAGGAAAACCGAAAATTTTTACAAATCCAATACTTTCTTCTATTGAATATAGAAGAAAATAAAAATAGCTTTTGCAAAAAATGTAAATTTCCGGTGTATTATACGCCGAAAAATACTTCACATATCACTTTATATATTCAGGTAATATATTCAGATTTTATTCTTAAAGTAGTTAGAATGAATGCGTTTCAGTCTAAAACCATATTCTAATATCACTTTTATGTGACAGGAATTTTTTCCCTCATTACTTCCTTTGCCTTTTTTTCCAACTGATATCCGGATTTTCCCTAAAATGGGATAATTTTCCTCGAAGACTAGCGTCTCGCCGCAGCGCCGGCTCTCTACAAAAGTGCTAACTGAGCATGCGTACAGACTTGGGATTTTTGCAAGTTTTTGGATTCGAATTTAGATTCGAGCAAGTTAAACAGAGTTTGGCGAGGCATCACCCTTTTGGCACATTTTCCTAATATATGTATATTCCTATAATACAAAGACTTTTCAAATGACAAAAACATTCCCACCCCTATTTTTTTTCCAGTATTTTTAGGAAAATTTATAGATAATTAAAAAAAAAAAAAAAAAAAAAAAAAAAGAAAGAAACTGCCATTTTCTTTTGAATAACTTAAAAACAGATTTAAATTTATTGCATTTCTTTCTTTTTTTTTTTTTTTTTTTAATCTCTAAAACAGGTTATTTTTTATTTTTTACTTATCTTAGGAAAAAA